>CM065714.1:99360942-99365942 GCA_033310375.1 Conus canariensis | reverse complement strand
TCAGTGTTGCCAACCAGGCCATTCCAACAGTCACAGAAGAACCAGTCAAGAGCCTTGGAAGATGGTATGATGATACGCTGAAAGACACACAAAGAGCAAAAGAAACAAAGCAGATGGCGGAGGAAGGCTTGGAGACCATTGACCAGTGTGGGCTCCCTGGCAAATACAAGGTCTGGTGTCTGCAGTTCATGCTGATACCAAAGCTGCTATGGCCTCTGATGATGATATACGACATCTGCACCAGCATAGTGGAGGCAATGGAAGCCAAAATCAACAAGTTCACAAGGAAATGGCTTGGTGTCCCACCCTGTCTGACTGACATAGCGCTGTACTGTCGCCAAGCAAAGCTGAAACTACCCCTGAAATCCATCCTGGAGGAATACAAAGCAGGGAAGATCAGACTTCAAAGCATGCTGGAGGACTCAGGAGACAAGGTGGTAGAAGCAATTAAGCCCCAGCTGAAGACAGGCAGAAAATGGAAAGTTCAAGAGGCGATGGATTCTGCAAAAGAAAGTCTCAAGATCAGAGAAATAACAGGACACACACAGACCAACAGACAGGGACTGGGGGTGACCAAAACTGAATGGTGGTCAAAGGCCAAAGGAAAAGCCAAAAGAGACATGATGATTCAGGAGATGAGAAAAGAAGAAGACCAAAAAAGACTCCAAAAAGCAGTCCAGCAGAGCCAGCAAGGGCAATGGACAACGTGGGAGAATGCACTCCAAAGAAGTCTCACTTGGAATGACATTTGGCACATGGCCCCTCTCAGGATCAGCTTCATTCTCAGATCTGCATATGACCTTCTGCCCTCAAATGCAAACCTGGTGAAGTGGGGGAAAACAGACGATCCTGCATGCCCCCTCTGCCATGAAAAACAAACAGTGGAGCATGTCCTAAGCTCATGTAAAGTAGCCCTGGCTCAAGGAAGGTACACATGGAGGCACAACCAAGTGCTCAAAGAAATTGTACAAGTAGTCTGGGCTAGTACCAACACCACAAAAGGGAAAATCAGGACTCCAAAAGCACCCGCAACATTCTTCACGGCAGGAGGCAGCAAATCATGGCCAAGAACAACAGTGCCACTCGAAACATGCAGGCAGAGTCTGCTGGACGGGGCAGATGACTGGGAGTGCACTGCAGACCTCCCAGAATGGAAGAGTCACCCAGAGATCATCAGCAAGAGTGGCATGAGACCAGACATAGTAGTCCACTCTAAGTCAACCAAGCAGCTGATCATGATCGAGCTCACGGTGCCATATGAGAACAGAATGGAGGCAGCTCAAATCTACAAGACTGAAAAGTATGCTGATCTGGCAAACAGCCTGAGGAGAGAAGGCTATCAGGTCAAAGTCCTCACTGCAGAAATTGGAGCTAGGGGGTTTGTAGGAACGTCTGCATACAGCCTCATGAAACAGCTCTCAGTTGCAGGGAAGGAAAAAACCAGAGCCCTGAAAGCAATGGCAGAAGCGGCAGAGAGGTGTTCAAGCTGGATCTGGTCAAGGAGGAACAAAAGTGAACTTCATAAGGCTTAATTTCCCTACAAATATCAGGTGTCCCTGTGGCTCAGTGGTTAAAGCGCGAGTCATTAAGTGGAAAATGAGCATGTCCAGAGGGTCATGGGTTCGAATCCCAGCCATGGCTCGTCCCAAGATGGGAAAAAAAAGGGGCAGCAGAGGGACATCCGGAGTCATGAACCGGGTGTGGCCCAACCCCCCTAGAGTGTCAGGAGATAAGGGCCGAAACACTTGCTTGAAGGGGGCTTCTCTTCTGAGGACTCTCTGCTGCCACGCTCTCCACGAGTTTCTTTCTGCTCACAAGGATAATGTCCACCCGGCGAAAATCCATTTGACGAAAGTGTGCGGCCTCTGTCGGGACCAAGGGTGGGCCACGATGATGGGGCAGGTCTGTGTCAAGTGCATCTGGTGCATTTTACACGTTTTGTCCAGCAATTCAGATTTACTGCATTGACAAGGGACGGCATGAATACATAGATTTTCACATAAATCATATGAGTTTCTGCGTGAATCCAAGAGTTCAAATACAACTGTGTGGGTGGAACGACAGAAGTGTGTGTGTGTGTGTGTGTGTGTGTGTGTGTGTGTGTGTTGTGTGTGTGTGTGCGCGCGCCCGCGCGCGCGCGTGTGTGTGTGCTTCTCTTGATCGGCACACACACACACACACGCACGCACGCACGCACGCACGCACGCACGCACCCCGCGCGCGCGCGCGCGCGCACACACACACACACACACACACACACATATACACAAAACCATAGTGGTAACAACCCTCAAAGAAACAAACAAAATTCACATATTTTTTGTTGTTGTTGTTTTGTATCCCAGTTCAATTAAAACCGAAAATTAAATTTGGTTCAGTTTGGCCACCAGATGTCATTTGTTTTTTCTAGCAGAAAACTGAGAAGACAGAACCAAAACGTGCCTATCATCGGCACTTCCACATTGAGCTTTCTGCCGTGTATTGTGATGTACCTAGCGATACTTCCAGCATCCCGACTGACTGAAAAGGTGTTCAGAAAGAAAAGGCAGTGAGGGTATGAAGGGTGGATGGCTTCCTAAAAGAGCCAGGCCGAAGCACTACTGATGAGGCTGAACGGTGAACGCGGTAAAACGCAGGGAAATGTAGCGCTGACTGAACGATGTATTTAGTGAAACCAGAAAAAGGCAAAGGGACTTAAGAGAGACACTGACGAAGCGCGTCCGAAGTTAGGAACAATTCGTAGTGTCATCAATGACGATTTAACTTTTGAAAGAGTTGAAATAAAATCATGGGAGAAAAGGAGGTGGAGGGTAGGGTGATGACGGGGGAAAAGGGGGGGGGGGGGGGGGAGCGGGGGTTGAGGCGAGGTAGAGGTAGGATATATTTTAAAGATGAGGGAGACGGAGGGGGAGGGCAAAATAAAACAGGGACAGTTGTTGACGGGTTCATAATGATGAGAATTCTGCATCTATGATGCATGTTGACAGCTCCACGAGCCGCATGTTTTCCGGGTCTCGTGTGTGTGTGTGTGTGTGTGTGTGTGTGTGTGTGTGTGTGTGTGTGTGTGTTTGTTGTGTGTGTGTTTATCTGCGCATGCCTTGGCAGTTCTATGTACTGCATGTGTGTGTGTGTGTGTGTGTGTGTGTGTGTGTGTGTGTGTGTGTGTGTGTGTGTGTGTGTGTTTTGGGGGGGATACTTTTTTGGCTGACATTTCTCCATCAGTGCTCTTTTTTGTTGAGATTTTTGAACCGATCTCTATTGTTGGCTACTCGTGACAAAACTGCTGCCGATGTGTTGAGATTTCTTTGATTTACCTGTGTGGTTGACAGGTTTGTATCTTGCAAGTATTGAGATGTGTGTGTGTGTGTGTGTGTGTGTGTGTGTGTTGTGTGTGTGTGTGTGTGTGTGTGTGCGCGCGCGCGCGCGCGTGCGCGCGCGCGTCGTCGTTGTCGTCGTCGTCGTTGTTGTTGTTGTTGCTGCTGCTACTCCTGTGTTGATAGGTGATGCTGTACGTGTTGAAATTTCCTACATTTTTTTTTTACTGCTGGTGTGTTGACAGTTCTGTCTATAAGCTGATTTTTTTGTTTGTTCTGAAACTACGAGAGTGTTGGCACTTCTATATGCTGCATACACTGAATCCCCGCCCCCTCCCCCCGCACCCCAGTTTACTCATATGTTGACAGTTCTGTATGCTGCGTGCGTAAGTAATGAGGTTCAGACTTCAGTCTGTCAGCCTTCTCCCTCCCCCCACCCCCCACCTTCCTCCCACATTTCCCCATCCAACCTCTCCTTCCCCTTAAAACAACAACAACAACAACAACAACAAAACTCTCTCATCCCTAAGTCTCGTCCTAATGCACTCCCCTTCTTCTTCAACCCAATGACTCGGGTTTTCTCTACTTCACCTCCTCATTCTCTTCACCCCCCCCCCCCCCCGAACCCTCCTCGTTTCCCCCACTCCGCCCAGCATTTCCTCCCTCCCCCCCCCTCCCACCCGCCACCATCTCCTTTCCTCCTCCCCTCTCCTCCCCCCCCCCCCCCCTCCCCCTCCCCCCCTCCTCCCCCCCCCTCCTTATCCTTGCCGCCTATCTTGACGCCTCTAGTCGGAGGCCGACAGACGTGGCGTGCCGCGTGGTTTGCATAACAGCACGGTAAAAACAGAACAGGAATGTGCTGCGCTCGGTAAATCACACGGGAAAAAAGAAGAAGAAGAGAAGAAGAAGAAGGAGAAGAGCGAGAGAGAGAGAGAGAGAGAGACGGTTGGAAACAATGATACGTATTGTTAGCGCACTGGCAAAGACATTCGGTCGGGCGCGCGAGTGCTAGAGCGCGCGCGCGCGCGCTCGCAAATACACGCGCACAAACAGAACAGGTGCGTGCGTTTTTTGTTGTTTTGTTTTCTTGCAGAGTTCTCTCGCGCCCACCCACCAACACGCGTGTAATAGCAGTTCGCGTACACGCAGCAAAAAAAAAAAAAAAAAAAAAAAAAAAAAAATGCGCGCGCAGGCTCTGCTCTGTTTCCCAGTCCGCCCACCATTCCACACTTCTCCACCGTCCCTTCCCCTCCCTCCAAACACACACACACAACACACACACACACACACACACAACACACACACACACACCACACGCACACGCAATATTACGACGCGACACAGCATAGCGGATTTAACAATTCAACAAAGCGAGATTACAAACTACCTTTAAAATAAAAAAAAAAGGAACTGTGTCAAGTAATATTGATAACAATAAGAAAGAAAACAAATAACAGTTGAATTTTAAAAGAAAATGTGATGATGCATGACGGCAGTAGGTAGATTTGAAAATTTGAAAACAAACAAACGTACAAACCAGAATAAAACAACAGGAAACAGGTTTGGAAGAAAAAAAAAAAAAAAAAAGAGAGGGGAAGAAAGAAAGAAAGAGAGAAAAAGTCTGAGAAAAGTTACGCAACCCCTACATGCTGAAAACTATTCCCATCGCCAACTCAAATTGCCTCC
>CM065714.1:99338442-99343442 GCA_033310375.1 Conus canariensis | reverse complement strand
CCCCCCCCCTTCCAAAAACATCCCGATGGCAGCAAATCAGAAATGTTCCCGGCATCAGGGGAAAATTGATTACCTCCAGAATCAATGGCGGCGCAACGTAGCCGGTCCGATTTCGCGGGAAAATTGTTTTCCTGCTGCTCGATCAATAGGGGCACATTACGCCGATGTCAGGCAGCAACCACACCGAGTGGCCTCCCCTTGATGGGTCTTTTCATTGTAATGGAAAAGGAGGAGTCGGGGTGGGGGGATCGGGAGGACAGGGTGGGTGATGGGTGTAGAGGATGAGGTGGAGGGTGGGGGTGGGTGTGTGTGGAGGGCGTAGGGGGGGGGGGGGGGGCGGGGGCACCATTCCTTCGCTCAACCTCCGTCCTTTTCATTCTTACCAGATTCCAGAGTTGCTGGGGGGCGAGGAGGATAGAATTCCGTGATAGAAATGGAGGAGGGGGGGGGGGGGGGAATGTCATTTTTACGGAGCCTGAGAATACGTCGCATTTCATTTCAATTACAAAGGGTTGATGTGCACCCACCCATCCCTACCCCATCCCCACTTTCTTTATTCTTTCTCTTTGATTCTGTCTGTCTGTCTGTCTGTCTGTCTGTCTGTCTGTCTGTCTGTCTCTCTCTCTCCTCCCCCCCCCCCCCCCCCCCCCACACACACACACACTTCTACTCCCGCTCCTCCCCTGTTTTCTTCATCTTGGTGACTGGGAATGCTCATCATTCTGTTACTGCTATGGCTCTATGCATAAACAACCTGTTTTCTCCAAGGACATTTTATTGGTGGATCCTCTGGTTTATGTAAAATACACACGGTCATAATGTGTTTGTTTTTAGGCTTTTTTGCTTTTCTACACAATAACCTGGAAATCCCTGACGGGTCCTTACCCGTCCCACTGGCCTGAACAGAGCGCACAGGTGGTGAGACTGATTTCTTATGGAATGGAAGAATGAGCTCAACGTCCTGTCGGCCAGAGGCCCTCAAGGACATGGTGTCCCAGACCGCCGTCTATGTCGCTGGTGAAGAATGAGGAAGCGGAAGGCAGGCGTGCGTTGTCGATGCCGGCGTTGGTTGGTCGGAACTGGTGCTGCTGGTCTCCTGTCGCGTCATTGACAGTGCCGATGTCCGTGGGTGTTTTCTTTTTTGCTCCCAGTGGCATTCCGCTTCCGAATCCTTGCAAAGCTCCTTTCAGGACCACCGTTGAGAATGCACACGGTCCAGTTTTGGCCAGGTCGGGTGGAACATCCTGACTGTTCGCCCCCTTCCCCGTCCTCCGCCCCTCTCTCGCCTGTGAGAGGACAGGGGTGTGAGTCTTAGAGGTTCAATCCACCGCCGCGAGGCATCGGGGATCTCTCTTTGATGCCTGCCTGAGGTCCTCCAAGGACAAGTTTCTCGCTGAGGCCGTTCGCGCACACACAAAAAAATATCATCAGCTGTCCTGTCCTGTCCACGACAGTTTGAAAAATGGCTTTGCTGCTAATAAGCAGACACTGTCTAGCGTGCATATGTTCTGAATAGAACTCATTCTATTTTTGTTGTTGTCTATCCTAGCCAGGAAGACAGTCAGTCAGCGGACGCCTCTTTGTCACATGAGTCGGCATGACAACTAGTCAATGGTCAAAGGAAAATGACCGACTGCGGTTTTTTCCCCCCAATATATATATATATATATATCTATATATATATATCTGTGTGTGTGTGTGTGTGTGTGTGTGTGTGTGTGTGTGTGTGTGGTGTGTGTGTGTGTGCGCGTGTATGTGTGTGTGTGTGTGTGTGTGTGTGTGTGTGTGTGTGTGTGTGTGTGTGTGTGTGTGTGTGTTCTTCCATTGAGGATCCGACATTAAAATGTTAGTCATTCTAGCACCTAACCGAAAAACAGGGAGGTTCGTTATAGACCTAAACCTTGCTGGCGAGAATGCATTTTCCGTTGTTAGTTTTCCATGCAAGCTGGGGTAGGATGGAGTGGAAACTGGAGGCTTGGTCATTTCATTGTACAGGATTGTACTCGCTGTCTGTTTTGGGTGTGTCATGAGTAGTGGCTAGCATAGTTTCTATCAGCAGGCCGGTGCTATGACTTCCACTTCTTTCATCGTTTTCTTTCTGTGTCGTAGACGTATTAACAAACTATTTAAAGTCCGTCCAAACCCGAAAGAGTTTTTACCATGTTCCCGAGGCGGCCGTAAAAACGAAACAGTCTTGTGCCGTTTGCATACAGGCCACTCGTTTTACACCCGTTCTTATCTTTTAAAAGGTGAAGAAGCTCCGTGGTGCATTCCATATCATGTTCCACTCACAGTGAAAGATATTCTTTTTAGAGTGTTGGGACTTGCACGATGTGAGACATAAACACTTTGCAGTAAGCTCCATGAAAACCTTGTGCAGAGATCTCCCTCCTGACGTGATCTTTGAATTTCTGAGGGAGATTTAACATTTTTCATCTGATCTAAGATTTTACAGAAGAAAGATTTTTAACGAAGTTTCTGGTGTGTTTTTAGAAGGTGTATTTTAAAGAGATGTGTGTGTGTGTGTGTGTGTGTGTGTGTGTGTGTGTGTGTGTGTGTGTGTGTGTGTGCGTGCGTGCGTGCGTGCGTGCGTGCGTGTGTGTGTGTGCTTTAAAAAAAATTAAATGACTTGTGAGTTTTCAACGTGGTGACAGCCCTGATATGGCCCATTGCGGTCGGCTGGGCTGTATGCAACATTACCATTACCATTCTGTGTCGTAGCACAGACACTGTTTGTCCATATAAGTAAGATAGTGCGTCAATTCTAGAGCCTCGTTAGAGGTTGGGGACAAGTGGCGGACTTCTGTACCACTGTGACTGTAGCGCGACGTGATCGAATGATGCGCACGGCCTTTAAAAGGAAAATACAATTTTGTGATTTTATTTTGATGTGATATCATACATAAACAAAATCGCCTTTTCCGTCTGAATTTATGATTTGTTGATTATGCGTTCGATCCGTCAAGAATTCCCGCAGCGATGACGTCATTCTAAAACTGACTCAGCACGTCTTTGTTCGAGTCAATACAGGGAAGCAACCCATTTTTCCAGGAGAAGATAACTCTCACGAGACATGCCATACAAGGAGCTGTCCGAGAGGCAGTTTCAAGCGACATATCATTGTGCTCGATAGATTAACTATCGGTAGGCTGGGATACTCAGCGGACAGTTTTCTATCTGTAGTCAGGTCGCTATCCACTTGCACGATTGGCCTGACCGACTGAAGAAATCTCGGATAGTGGAAGGCAGTCATATCACTCCAGTGATTGGCTCTTATTCTCAGGAGGGGTGGAAGTGGGGGAGAGGGGGGTAGGTGGAAGGGGGGGGGGGAGATAAAGCTACAGATATCGTGCTGGTCTTAACAGAGAGTGAATGTGTTGTTGGATCGGCGATAGAGACAAGACAGTGATCGGTGCCTCCGTTCACCTTGGAAAGAGAACAGAGCGCTGGCCTCCGCTTCTAGACAAAAAGAAAAAACCCAAACAAAAACAACAACAACAACAACAACAAAAAACCAGCAGCAACAATAACACTGACAACATCAACAGCAACGAGAGCACAAGGGAGAAAGTGCACGTGAACATTGATGGAGCTTTATTCTGGCACTCAGAGCTGCAGGAAAAGAGGCAGCGCTTGACATCGCGGCCTTTTTCATGTCAGTGCAATGTTGAACTGTCTCTGTCTGTCTTTTTGTTTGTCTGTCTGTCTGTCTGTCTCCCCCCCCTCTCTCTGTCTTTCTCTTTCTATCTCTCTCTGTCTCCCTCTCTGTCTCTCTCTCTCTCTCCATATATGTCTCTGTGTGTGTGTCTCTTTCTGTCTGTCTGTCTCTCTCTCTCTCTTAAACATTTTCGGCCCACATGTCTTTGTTGTTTCAAAACCTGACTGTACGTAGGCGAAACCAGGACAAAGGAAGTGGGGAAAAAAAAGAAAAAGAAAAGAGAAAGAAAAGATAGAGGAAAAGAAGAATACCCTAGCTAACCCTTTAGCCCGATTTATTGAGACCTCGCGTATCCTTCACCCTACCCTCTGTCTGTCTGTCTGTCTGTCGTCTGTCTGTCTGTCTGTCTGTCTGTCTGTCTGTCTGTCTGTCTCTCTCTCTCTCTCTCTTCTCTCTCTCTCTCTCTCTCTCTCTCTCTCTCTCTCCCACATCCTTCACGGATCACCTCTGTTCTCGCTCTCTCTGTGTCTGTGTCTCTGTCTGTCTGTCTGTCTGTCTGTCTGTCTCTCTTTCCTCAATCTTCACGCTTCCCCCTCTTCAGTCTGTTTGTCTGTCTGTCTGTCACTCTCTCTCTCTTCTCATCCATCACGCTACCTCTTCTGCTCTGCTCTGCTCTGCTCTGTCTGTCTGTCTGTCTGTCTGTCTCTCTCTCTCTCTCTGTCTCTGTCTCTCTCTGTCTCTGTCTCTGTCTCTCTCTCTCTCTCTCTCTCTCTCTCTCTCTCTCTCCTCTCTCATGTCTTGCAGTTCGTTCAGGATTAAAAAAATTTTTTTTTTACAAAGTTATTTTATTCTCAGGTACAGCCAATTCTACAGTATGGAGCTGAGATCTGGGGTTAGGAGAAACGTGTGTTTGTTGGAAAAGTTCATTTGAACGCAAGGAAGCGCTTTCTTTGTGCAGATAGGAGAACACCAGGCGTTCTGGTTTACGGTGAACTTGGAAGATATCTAATTCATTTCAATTTGTATGTATGTAAAATGTATAACATATTAGCTGAAATCAGCAAGAAAGGATGAATGTAAAACACCCTTCAAAAAGTTCCAGGATGCTGTTCACACTAGATAATAATAATAAGAAGAATACATTGCCTTCCAGTATCCGACAGAGCTTGAATTCATGTGGGAACTGGGTCTGTTGGGGATAACCGAGAGTGTTGAAAGTACATCAGTGCTTTTAACGGGAGAATTATTGGTTGCGGATGTCAGCATTGGCATGACCATGAATATAACAGTGATGTATCTGATCAATATAAACTATTCAAACCGACATAGACCTTGGAACCCA
>CM065714.1:99328442-99330942 GCA_033310375.1 Conus canariensis | reverse complement strand
AGAGAGAGAGAGAGAGAGAGAGAGAGAGAGAGAGAGAGAGAGAGAGAGAGAGAGAGAGATCACTCGTTTTAAACGGTCACAGTCGCCATTTTCTTCCCACAAACAGCAATGTCACATGAGCGGTTTTCACGTGAAATCATGAACTGTGGGCAAAAAGGCAACAGTGACTAACGAAACGATAATTTCGTCCCGTATTTGTTACCGATGAAACTATGTCAGTGAGTCAGAAAGAAAAAGAACAATAGTTATCACACTTTATAACCACAATAATCATCAACTTAACGATAACAGTAAGTGAACACAGTAATAATATTGGCATTCCCCCCCCCCCCCCCCCCCCCCCCGGGCAAACCAGTGTCTCGACATCCCTCGTGAAAAGTCTGTGGTTTCATTATGCATGCGCGTGCCTCATCGTTGACGTTCTATGAGTCACAGTTACTGGCTTCCGGGTGGTTCTGATGGATTCTCAGACTACAACGCCAGAAAACAAGAACTATGAAGCAACATTATCAATGATTCCGCGCGAACACAGGAACCCATCAGTATCTTCAGGAAAAAAAAGAAGAAAAATTACCGTTGCAAAATATGAGCTTTTGAACCTGCTGATTTCCCATAGGGGACACTCAGGTGTATCAAAAGTCGGGCTTTACCGGTTATTTCCACACTTACTAATGCATAGAAAGAAAGGGGAAACAGAGCATGGGCGCAGTCACTGACCTTCATTGACCTTTTTACCGCCCCGGACCAACCCCCAACCTCCCACCTTCCCTTCTCACCTGCCCTCCGGACCCAGAGTGGCCTCCACCTTCTGTCGGTCAACAGGCGAGGCAACTCTCTCTCTTTCCCCTCTTCTCTCTCTCTCTCTCTCTCTCTCTCTCTCTCTCTCTCCTGTCACCTGTGCTAAAAAGCTTGATAGTATAACCAGTGTATTAATCAGTCTCGCCTGGGTGAGCAGAAGCGGCGACTTCGCGTCTGTGGTCCCCTGGCCAGGGTTAGGCCCCGGTGTTTTGATAGTGGGGGTGACACCAAGGACAATGGCCCTGCCAGAGGGTGGGGGATGAGGGAAGGGGGGGGGAAGGAGAGGTGGGGGTCAGGGAACAGGAAGGGGCGGAAGAGGAGGAACAATCACGAGGCCGATCTCTGAATGCTAGTAAACCTTTTTCTCCTCCAGATGGTTTTAAAGAAGATCGTAAGTTGCATTGCCCATTGAACAGTTGTTTCAGTCGCGACCTAGGGCTATGTCAGGCGCAGATAATGTTTCCGGCTAATATACACTTTCAAAACACTTTCCAAACAGGCGAAACAAAATTACAGCAATGGTTATTTCGAAGCAGTTTTTTCCCACTTAAGTGAGCCACGTCACACAGTAAAATACCCACGTCCAAACGCCAGCTTTGAAAAGTTTGCAGTACACGCCCTCATGGTTCAGCGAATTAATTGTCAGAGAAATCCACACGCCCGATTTGTGGTCTCTGTTTCTCTTGGCCGTGTCTTGCCGGTCGGGTGGCCTTGGAATCAATCGATCAGATATTATGACGTTTTGGCCAATTCGGGTTTTCATGCGGCGGGCGCAGTCACGTGTCACCCAGTGGCGCCGTTCATTGGCTGTTAGTCTCCCAAGACATGCTGCCTCTACTGCCTAGACCACGCTGCAAAACAAGAACACGCACTAAACAGCTTCGTATTCTATGGAACACAGAAAATACTGGAAACGCAGTGTTGAGGGCTTGCTTTTAGCGTAAATTACAGTTTTGTGACGTCCTTCTGACGTAGGCTTTCCAGGTTACTCTCGTTTTAATACTTGCTAGCATTATCTCTGATCCTAATGCTTTATTTCCATCAGTCAAATTAATTTCCGCCTTTCGATTCACAGAACAGCCGTCCTCATTGAGCACTGATCACCAAAATGAAAGTTAGAATGACTTGAAACAAGAAAATGAAAGTGAAAGAAAACCCCTGCTGCTGCTGCTGCTGAAATAGACTGGATTGAAACTGAAAATAATGCAGGTGTCATGCGGATTATAAAACAAGACAAGACAAAACCAGCCAACCAACCAAACCTTCCACAAGCAAAGATAGAGCTGTAACAGCATCGGCGAAATTCTGGCACGATTTCGTCCATGTCCAGAATACCGTTTCGAAACGGTCAACTACTGATGTTGCCTGTTGAAGCTATCCAAGAGATACTTCAAATCCAAACATAGAACCCCGTAATTCTTTTTTTTTTGTTTTTTGAGGGTCCTGCTACCTCCAATTTGTTCCCCATTTTTTTGTCTTTCTTTTTTCTTCTTTTTTTTCCCGTTTTTTCACCCCCCTTTTTGTTGTTGTTGAGGCTTCCAGCCTCCTATTATCCCCCACCTTTTTGTCTTTCTTTTCTCGCTTTGGTTAAGACCCGCATACACCATCTGTATGTTCCACCATCGATGGACATTCGCGTGCTGCCTTTAAGATTTCAGCATATGATACCGAGCGTCTGGGTTTAATACTGTACAAATATGTG
>CM065714.1:99318442-99320942 GCA_033310375.1 Conus canariensis | reverse complement strand
TTTAATTTTCAGTACAGTTTATGATGTAATTTGTTTTGTTATTACAATTTCTGATTTTATTATTTTACTTATAAATGTTAAATGTTTTCCTGTTAAGTTTCCTTTATGATTTTTATGTCATTCAGATGTTATTTGTATTATTTTCGTTTCTCATTAATTTATTAAGTTTTTTTTTAAATGTCAGTACAACAATATGTTAATCTGACAGTAAATGGTTTCGGTCAGTCAGTCAGTGTGTGTGTGTGTGTGTGTGTGTGTGTGTGTGTGTGTGTGTGTGTGTGTGTGTGTATGCGCGGGGAGTCATTTGGATACCACACTGAAAATATTTCACCAAGTTCCTCCGGTTCTGTCAGGTGGGGGAACAGCGACTCCATGCATAATCCGTACACTGTCTACAATATCTTCTTGATTCGAAGACTGGGGAAAAAAAGTCCCACAAAGTTAAGGCGATTTCAGAATTTAAAAAAACAAAAAATGGGAAAGAGCCAGAGAGAGAGAGAGAGAGAGAGAGAGAGAGAGAGAGAGAGAGAGAGAGGGGGGAGCGAGGATCCCTGCTCTCTCGCATCCCCCGCCCCCCTTCCTCCCCTGAGCCCCTCTCCCTCCGCCACCACTGATCCACACATGGCAGTCCCCCAAATCCGACACCATACCTTGGGTGATCTAGTAGTCCTCAGTCTCCTTGTGGGCAGAGCGCTTCAACTTGAGGTGCTTCAGCTGTTGCTCCGCCGACCGCTCGTCGCAGGTCTTCAGTGATGCCATCAGGCATAATCCACTTCGGTGAGGCATCACCGAAAAAAATCGCTGAAATGGATAAGAAAAAAAAAAAAAGAGGCTGGGAAACTGATCCAGAGGCGGTGCAATTTTTCTGTCAACTCTCTCTCTCTCTCTCTCTCTCTCTCTCTCTCTCTCTCTCTCTCTCTCTCTCTCTCTCTCTCTCTCTCACGCACATATATGTACATACACACACACACACACACACACACACACACACACACACACGCACACATACACACACGCACGCACGCACACACACACACACACACACACACACACACACACACACACACACACACACACACACACACACACACACACATACTACAGACCCCCGAAGAAGCCTCATGGAGGTGAAAATTTGATCGTAATGATAAAAAAAAAAGAATTTACGAGTTGACGGTGAGTGCGGAGTTTTATGTTCAGTTTTTATTTGACAGATACGTTGTAATCATATAATCGTGTTTTTTTGTTGTTGTTTTTTTTTTAAATCTCCAGCACATTGTTGTGTGGTACAAACAGCTGCCACGTGTTTCACACACACACACACACACACACACACACACACACACACACACACACACACACACACACACACACACACATATGTATATATATCAGCCTGTACTTGTTTTTACCCACTACTAAATTGTTCAATACATATATATATATATATATATATATATATCGCTATGTGGCTGAGGGGGGAGAGGGAGGGAGGAAGTCCGGGATATTAGCAGACGGAGATCTGAGGTGGAGGGGGGCAGGGGGAATGGACATCGGGATGGGGTAGGGTGGGGATTGGGGACTCAGGCGAAGCGGAATTCAGAGGCGCACGCACGCACGCACGCACACACACACACACACACACACACACACACACACACACACACACACACACACACACACAGAGAATTCGCCGAATACTGTAAACCTTCTGGCATGGCGATTGGTCCACACTGGGTGCGGTGTTTCCTGTTGGAACCCCATCAGCTCAAAATCCAGGCGCTGCTATTACCAACAGTTATTTCCCCTGTATCAGTCTCCTCCACTCGCTGGGCGTGAGAAACTCACGTTGTTGACAATGCAAACGGCATACCACCCCCTCAGGTGATATGTAGGACGGGGATAACCATCCAAAAGCAGCAGGGATTAGGGTACCTGCCTATCGAACACGACAAGTACCAGATGAACGAAGGCGCGTTTAGATAGGATGCGAACATGGCAATTTTTGACAGTGGAGGGATTCGAACTCTCAACGTCTGACTGCCGGCTTAGCTATCCACTGTGCCAACATGCCACCTAAACTGGTATGAACATAAGAAATCACGAGATTTATGACTCGTGACTTGACGTTTTCACCACTACAAAAGATACCCCCCTCTCCCCCGTCACCCACCTCACCACACACACACACACACACACACACACACACACACACACACACACACACACACACACACACACACTCACACACACCCTCTGCCGCCGCATACGAACTCAATCAATAGATGCGCACTATCATAGATGGGTCAGTGATAAAACGCGGAGTTTGGCGTGAGACGTCGCCAGTTCGAATCCCGGGCACGTCGCATGTAAAAGACACTTTCTCTGCCCGTCGTATGTGTTGTCATTCTGGTAATGATGATTATCATAATGATGGTGATAATACTCTTTATAATGACGACGACGACGACGATGATGATGATGATGACGACAACGGACA
>CM065714.1:99308442-99310942 GCA_033310375.1 Conus canariensis | reverse complement strand
AATGAGCTTGGCGGAATCTCAGCGAGCGGTGGAAGACAGGGACAGATGGAGGAGAGTGGTGGCCGGATCATCAGGGGTGCCCCAACGACAACAGACGATGTCAAGGGATAGGTAAAGATAAAGGTAAAGGTATGATGCTGAAGGGACAGACATAATAGAAAAAAGTGGACTGTCAAAAGCGTACTGGGTGCATTCTGAGCAAAGAGGGAATCTCACCAACCGAGATGAGACAGCTCTTGTCATGTCTGCCACAGCAAGACTCAACTGATGGAAAACAAGATCTACCCACTTCCCAATGAAAATGAAAATCCAAATCAGATATGATATTCCCCATTCTGCCTGCATGCGAGAGCTGGCGGGGCACGGACAGCAGGGCTGGTATAAAAATCCTAGTGTTCGAAAATAAATCGTTCAGACGGATTCTCAGCATCTTAAAACAAGGAGCACGAGGCTCTGATAGGCGGCAAGTCAACACATAGGCTGGCAGAGAACCACATAGGCTGGCAGAGAACCACATAGGCTGGCAGAGAAGCAGCGTTTCTAGGAGTTATCATCGCAGCTTGTGTCGCTGTGATTTTCTGTTCAAGGCGATTTTATAGGGTGCTGTGGAGGGAAAGAGTCCCAGAGGCAGATCCAAGACCGCCGTTCTGGATAGACAACGTCAGGGAATGAAAAACTGCAACAGCTCTATTGTGTTGTGCGTCGTCACTGAAGACAGAAAGATTTCGATATCTCGCGGCCCAATCGTCCTCCAGGAAATAATACGAAATAATGTTTGGGGACAACAACGGAAAAAAAAAATAGCTCAACGCGAGTCAGCTTAAATGCTTACTTCTGAATGTGATTCAGAATTGCTCGTTGATGGGGAACACAAGTGACATAATGTTAACCTGATAATGAAACAGTTATTAACCCGATCTATCAACTCAAACTTACGTTAATGTGACGACGAATTCTCATTATGTCTGTCTGTCTGTCTGTCTCCCTCCCCCCCTCTCTCTCTCTGTGCAAAAATGTTCTCTCTCTCGCTCTACCCCCCCCCCCCTTTTTTTTTTTTTTTTTTTTTTTTTAAAGAGCCCTTTGAGCAAAAATGCTAAAGAAAGATGAAGTACACATCATGTTTGCTGTGCTAGTCTCAGTCATTTTAGAGTAATACATTCTACGAAAATTTTATACGAAACTTCGCCTGTTTTATGTGGCCTCCTTGGTGATAAATAACGACATATGTATATCGAAGAGTCTATGCATGTATCTATGTAAGGCATTGGAAAGGCGTGCTATACATGACCGTCCAGTCTTTGCTATCAAACGTCATTTGACTATCAGGACTGCCTAGCAGGACAACGTGAAGTTGCTACCAAATGTCGTCCTGCTACCAGGATTGGCTACTATGGCAACGTCAGATCGTTATTAAATGTCATCTGACCACAAGGATTGTCAACTTTAACGACGCCAAGTCGTTATTAAATGTCATCTGACCACAAGGATTGTCAACTTTAACGACGCCAAGTCGTTATTAAATGTCATCTGACCACAAGGATTGTCAACTTTAACGACGCCAAGTCGTTATTAAATGTCATCTGACCACAAGGATTGTTAACTTTAACGATGCCAAGTCGTTATCAAATGTCATCTGACTACCGACGTCAAGTCGCTAGGATTGTCAACCGTGACAACGCCAAGTCACTATCAAGCGTCAATCATTACCAGAACTGTCAAACATGATAACACCAAGTCGCTATCAAGTGTCAAAAGGTTAATAGGATTTTCAACCATGACAACGCCAAGTCGCTATCAAGTGTCAAATTATTACCAGAACTGTCAAACATGATAATGCCAAGTTGCTATCAAGTGTCAAACTATTACCAGAACTGTCAAACATGATAACGCCAAGTCACTGTCAAGTGTCAAATTGTTACCAGGATTATCAAACATGACAACGCCAAGTCGCTGAAACTTGTTACCAGGACTGTCAACCATGACAACGGCAAGTCGCCATCAAATGTATACCTGTTACCAGAACTGTCAACCATGACAACGGCAAGTTGCCATCAAATGTATACCTGTTACCAGAACTATCAACCATGACAACGGCAAGTTGCCATCAAATGTATACCTGGTTTACCAAACTGTCAACCATGACAACGGCAAGTCGCCATCAAATGTATACCTGTTACCAAACTGTCAACCATGACAACGGCAAGTCGCCATCAAATGTATACCTGTTACCAGAACTGTCAACCATGACAACGGCAAGTTGCCATCAAATGTATACCTGTTACCAAAACTGTCAACCATGACAACGGCAAGTTGCCATCAAATGTATACCTGTTACCAGAACTGTCAACCATGACAACGCCATGTCGATATCAAGTGTAAACTTCTTACCAGGATTGTCAACCATGACAACGGCAAGTCACCATCAAGTGTTTTCTTGTCACTAGGATTGTCAACCGTGACAACGCCATGTCGACATCAAGTGTAAACTTACCAGGATTGT
>CM065714.1:99298442-99303442 GCA_033310375.1 Conus canariensis | reverse complement strand
GCAGCCAGAGTCGTCTGATCTGAGATGTTCATCATTTCGCCCAAGGACTCTCCATACACTGAAAGTGAAGAAGGCTGCAGCCAGAGTCGTCTGATCTGAGATGTTCATCATTTCGCCCAAGGACTCTCCATACACTGAAAGTGAAGAAGGCTGCAGCCAGAGTCGTCTGATCTGAGATGTTCATTATTTCGCTCAAGGACTCTCCATACACTGAAAGTGAAGAACGCTGTATTGTCACCAACGTTAACAGATGCGCAAAATTGTTTCCGGAATAACGGTACGCATGGGCAATGCCACGGCTTCTGCTGAATGTTATCACGTGCTTCCTTCTTTCATTCTTTCTTTCTGTCATTCTTTCTTTCTTTCTTTTTTTCTTTTCTTATTGAAGGAAAGGACCAAACGCACGTGTTTACCATTCCCATAGAGCACAACAAAGTTTTTTTTTCTTTCCTAGTTAATATTCAATGGACAGCTCAAATTTAGAACCATTTTCGGTCTGCAACAACTTTCTTGAACCTTGTTTCCGAGTTGATACCTCAGTTTATTTTTTTCATCCCACTTCCTGCTACAGCATTTCGGATTGGTTCCTAGAAAAGATTCACGGTGTAATCATACACTTTTGTTTATTGACCGAATTGCTTTAGTATTTTCTGCTGCACACAGAAACTAGTTTATAACAAGCAGTAACTGTTGACCTACTTGGCTTCGTGAGAAACTCTACACGGTTTGAATTCAACATAAATCAGTTTGAAGATGGTATTTTCCGTTGACACGACGGGGGAGGGGGGGGGGGGGTAAAGTGTTCCCTTTGGATTTTGTAGATCTTTTCTACAGCATTTATCTTTCTCTAGTGATTTTAATTTAATGATAAATAACCTGAACACTATCTGGAAGACAGACGAGATCAGCCACTGTATGATGTATATTAGCATGGTAGAGTCTTACGTGAACAGTTAAACAAAGATCTGAACCCCACTCTACTACTACTGCTACTGCTACTACTACTACTACAACTACTACTACTACTACTACACACACACTCTCTCTCTGTGTTCTCTCTCTCTGCCACACACACACTCTCTCTCTGTGTCTCTTTCTCTCTCTCACACACATATACACACACACTCTCTCTCTTGTCTCTGTCTCTCTCTCACACACATACGCACACACACGCACTCACTCACACACACACAACACACACACACACACACACACACACACACACACACACACACACACACACACACACACCGCGCGCGCGCGCGCACACACACGCACACACACACACATACTCCCTGATCTGAACCCGTCGTTTTAGAAGATGTTCGATTTAAACCTCTCTGTCTCTGTCTCCCCAGACACGTCCTCATACCACAACCACCTCCCCATCTATTGCACATATCAGGTGCACAGAACGAAACAGTAAATCTGTCCAGTGGGGAGACTCAGCTTGAACTGTCTACCGAGCGAAATGCCAGTGTGTCGGTACCTTAAAGATCACACAACAGACGCTGTACAAAAGATGACGGCAGACACTTTTTTCCCCCCCAAAGATCTGCGGTTCGATTCTCGGTCAAGACAGCCATGTTGGAGGAGATGTTCTCTTCGGCGGTAACATCTGTGTAGACTCCTCCATTCCAGTCCCCTCCCTGTACTTCAGGGGAGAGTTTGAACCCCCGGAAGTCCAGTGCATCAGTTAACGAAAGCGTTATAAATATTGCACGCGCGTTCAATGCCATTCCGCCTTTGGAAGAAGACTAGGCCAAAGTGCGACGAAGGTGGGGTGGGTGACATGAATATTATGATACACATACACACTGGCATCGCGTTTAGATAATTATCCCCGAGGATAGAAGGTGGCTACCTTCAGGGTGGGACTACACACACACACACACACACGCACACACGCACACGCACACACACACACACACACACACACACACACACACACAGAGGAAAGCCCTTCGCGAAAGATCTGAACATTAGGCTGAAGTCATACTTACGCTTAAACAAATTTTGTGTTCGGCCAAACTCATGTGCCACAGCTTTTAATACTCGGATGGGGATAAAATGTGTGAGCGGCCACTTTCCTCGTCTTCACCACTTCATTTAATCCTTCGCATTTGTTCCACCCAATCTGAAGACATCGTTAAAAAAATCAACGTTTGAATGTTAACATTGATTTTTTTCTCTCTAGTTTATAGCGTCACAGTTCTCAAATCACAAACAGTTTCGGTGTCATGTTCAGAGGCAACAGTCTGGATGGAAGGAAGAAGCGTTAGGACGGCTTGAACAGTTTTTGCACACTCAGCTTTTGTAGAAGCATTATTCAGTATTTCATCGCTTTATTTTCTTATAAGGGCTGGTCTAGGACTGATGAAAGCATACACAAATATCAGACGGTTTTCTTTTAATGATTAGTTACCTCTAACTGAATCATAGTTTCTGTATCACTGGTTTTATTTTGATCATGTCATTCATATTTGTAAAAGAAAGTGTGGATCTAAATCATGCATTATTCATGAATTATCATTTATTAGGCCTATTTTATATCTTGCATTATTTATGCAGCGAAATGTGTCTAGGTATGTAATGCATTTTACATCATGAAATACATACAACTCTGTAATGCCTGATATGTCAACAATTTAGAAGTGACACAATGTTCACAGGTAACATGTATCAAATTTGAAATCAGCCTGACGCAAAAAAAGAGGACGCTATGTATGATATTAAAGTTAGTAATCGCCACGCCATCAGAAAACAAGCGCACTTAAAAAAAAAAAAGTTGGTGTATTTTCATATGGCGTAGTCGTTTACATCATGTTTCTGAAATGAAATGTCGAATATGATACCAGAGGAGATTGCGTTTATGGTTTTGTTGGTACCCATGCACTGGCTGAACTGCCGGAAACGAAAAAAAAAACAAACAAAACAACAAATGTGTGTTGTGTGTGTTGTGTGTGTGTGTGTGTGTGTGTGTGTGTGTGTGTGTGTGTGTGTAGAAAGATAGTAGGGAAAGGGAAAACCAAGGAGGCGTTGCAGAGAGAGAGGAGAGAGAGAGAGAGAGAGAGAGAGAGAGAGAGAGAGAGAGAGAGAGGAAAGAGGGGGGGGGGAGGGGACGGAGGGGCTTGGACAGAGATACACACGCGCTCGCACGTCTTGGCATTAGTTTATTACGTTGCATATTATGTAACAGCTACCCACATAGCGCAAAGGGGAAGGACGTCACACCACGGAAATGTTAAAGGTGACACCCGGAGGGTATCCTAATTATTCTGAACGATATCGGAGAAAGGTGGACGAGGGGAGACAAGATAGATGTCGGTGCCAGGAGAAATGAGATTGGCATCATGTAACAGCTGTCGGCATTGATATTCACGCTCTGTCCGTCGCACGGTAAACGAACACGTTAAATCAAATTGTATCAATCAAATCTGAGCCTTTATGTTTCTCGATCCTTAACCCCTGTTCCTTTTATCATGACCATGGATGCTGGATGGGGATTAGGGGGAGGGATGGGGGAGAGAGGATGGGATGAGGGTTGGTGTCAGAGCCGAAAGTTTTTTTTTTTCATTACTTGCACATTATAATACGCCCCCAGCTCTCCCAGCAGGAAGTTGCTGAACCGAATTTTAAAAAGAAAGAAATCAACCAAGATTTTTTTTCAAGGCGATGCTAATGTAATATGTAATACAAAACAGACAAGTTATTATTTTTTTTGATGACAAATATAATTATTCTTTCCGGCGTTAGAAACAACAGAAAAAAAAGCTCAAACCATATCTCCCACAATGGCAGTCTGCATGAGAATGGGATAATTTCAAATCAAAGACTTCGCACGTTTTTATGGAAACCTGTGCCGTCTTCGGTTTTGTATTTCTGTCCATATTTAACAACACAACATAGTTTGGTAAAAGGGGAAAAAAAAACAACAATAAAAAAACGAGCGCTGAAGATTAGCTAGTGAGTGATCTGACGTCATCAAAAAAAAAAAAGAAGAAGAAGCAAAGAGCGGAATACGGCCGTACCGTTTTGTGTCTATGGTTATCTCAGCAAGATGTTTACTCCTTGTCTTTTGTGCATTTGTTGTCAGTTCTTTGTTATGATAAAAAGGATCCGTTTCATTGGCGTGAATCATATTTTAGAACAGATTTCTTTTGGATTGATTATTTTGTACTTTTGAAAGGTGAATAAACGAAGCTCCCCATTGCGCCTTCGACAATGCTTGTTGTCGACTTAATTGTAGGGAACATGACTTCTGCTCTTAAAGCCAGTCGTACCTTTCAGTGAAACCTGAGACAGCCCACTGGATTTCGCGCGATATGACTGATAGATGGTTCTTGCTCTGAAACGGAATGAGAATTGAAGGAGAGGGAGGGAGGAGGAAGGGGCAGGGGAGAATGGTGGTGTGCGGTGGGGGTGGGGGCCGCGTAATGAAAATAATTATCGCTTGGTCAGATTTCCAGCGGAAAGCAGGAAGAACGATCGACAAACAATGACGTTCAGGTTGAATTCTGTGGTGACAAACGAATCGTATTTCCTTGCACCCCCTCCCCCCTCCTCCCAAGGGCGTATGACTGAAAGGCAAGCAAATAATGGGCTATCTCTGGATGTAAGCCTGCCGCCGTTTCTCTGCGCATGCTGCGAGCCTGCAGATCGATAACGAAGCCGTCGTGATTCCACAGGCCTCGCTGCTCAATAATCTATTTCCATCCTAATCTCTTTGGGTCATCGTTGAAACTCCGTGGGGAGGGTAAGAACCAATACCTGACCAAACAAACACCCAACCACTGCCGCCAATCTGTAGCCATGGCTGACAGGTCGGCAGCAGATCGACGGGGAGAAATGTCGTCTGCTTCGCTGCGTCCGTGTTTATTCTGTGATGTCGTCAGACGGGCGAGCTGTTAGAGGAGTTATTTCCCTTAGACCTGTGCCGGCTCTTGGGCTGGTCTCTCTCTCTCTCTTTCTCTCTCTCTCTCTCTCTCTTTCTCTCTCTC
>CM065714.1:99288442-99290942 GCA_033310375.1 Conus canariensis | reverse complement strand
AAAAACAAAACAAAAAAAGAGATTGACATCAAATAGTTGGAGAAGGTAACTTATGTTTGTCGTGAAATCACTCTGCCGACAGGGAGGGCGACTTTCATGTGTCGTAAAAGGTGCCATCCTCCACTAATTGAGATGACGGATTCCTTGTCTTGTAGCTCTCACTGGTAGGGAAAACGTTTGAACTTTGTGATGAAGGGCCGTCGCAGTCACTTGATATCGATCATCCGTTTTCAGTGCAGCAAAGAGGTACCTACTTTCTGTGCAGCAAAGGGGTACCTACTTTCTGTGCAGCAAAGGGGTACCTACTTTCTGTGCAGCAAAGGGGTACCTACTTTCTGTGCATCAAAGGGGTACCTACTTTCTGTGCATCAAAGGGGTACCTACTTTCTGTGCAGCAAAGGGGTACCTACTTTCTGTGCATCAAAGGGGTACCTACTTTCTGTGCATCAAAGGGGTACCTACTTTCTGTGCAGCAAAGGGGTACCTACTTTCTGTGCATCAAAGGGGTACCTACTTTCTGTGCATCAAAGGGGTACCTACTTTCTGTGCATCAAAGGGGTCCCTAATTTCTGTGCAGCAAAGGGGTAGCAAAGGGGTACCTACTTTCTGGGTACCTACTTTCTGTGCAGCAAAGGGGTACCTACTTTCTGGGTGCCTACTTTCTGTGCAGCAAAGGGGTACATACTTTCTGTGCAGCAAAGGGATCCCTACTCTCTGTGCAGCAAAGGGGTCCCCCTACTTTCTGTGCAGCAAAGGGGTCCCCTTACTTTCTGTGCAGCAAAGGGGTCCCCCTACTGTCTCTGCAGCAAAGGGATCCCTACTTTCTGTGCAGCAAAGGGGTCCCCCTACTTTCTGTGCAGCAAAGGGGTCCCCCTACTTTCTGTGCAGCAAAGGGGTCCCTACTTTCTGTGCAGCAAAGGGGTACCTACTTTCTGTGCAGCAAAGGGGTCCCCCTACTTTCTGTGCAGCAAAGGGGTCCCTACTTTCTGTGCAGCAAAGGGGTCCCTACTGTCTGTGCAGCAAAGGGGTCCCCCTACTTTCTGTGCAGCAAAGGGGTACCTTTTTCTGTGCAGCAAAGGGGTACCTACTTTCTGTGGAGCAAAGGGGTACCTACTTTCTGTGCAGCAAAGGGGTCCCTACTTTCTGTGCACCAAAGGGGTACCTACTTTCGTCGTTTTGTTGTGGACTCATCGCCCTTGTTCCGTCAACGGCATTACTCCCATGGTACTTGTTCTAGCCCCCCCCCCTTCCTCCCTCCCCCTCCCACACAGTTACCTCCATGTATGTCTCGTCCGAGCCTCAGTGCCGGCAGTCCATAGGGAGCAGTCGATACCAAGACGTTACAGGGCAACCCACCAGCGGACACGCTGCTCTGCTGCTGCGTTGTGACTTGATCGTTGGCAGCAGCAGGACAAAAAAGATATCTTCAGGTGGTACTCATTCACTTTCAGACTTCCTCCGGGCTAAGTTAAAAAAAAACAACTGCTTTCCTTCATAATAAATTAGCATTGTCACAAGTGGTAAAGATGAAAATTTTACGCCCGAGGGCGATGCCCGAAGAGAAGAGAATTTTTGCCGTCGGCCGTAAACGGACTCCGGCTTACATAGGACACGACAAACCAAGGCTGTACGCACATACAAGAACCCACGCCAACAATGAAGTGGTCGCTGGAAACTTCTGTTAAAAAAAAAAATCCGCGTACAGAAAAATCGGGTTAAATCAGCCATACACGCATTCTATCCATGGGGATCAGCCCGAATTTCGCACTGAGAAGTCTTTGCATAACCATGCGATGCGGTGCCACACGATACAATACGATGCGGATGTTGGTAAGGTTACGGTCATTGATTATTAGACATGGATTCCCTTACCGTAAATGTATGGTGTCACACGTTATCAACGTCGTTTCAATATCATTGTCTAAAAGAAAGCTGCTTCGCTGTCGCTGTTGAGCTTTCTTTGTTGCAGGATGTTACCGCTGTTGATGACATTATAGTTGCGTGGTCATCTCGTCGATCTTCCCTTTTATGTCTTTTTCGAAACTCTGATCAACGGAGTCTTACGATGGCGATGACCACCGTCTTGTTCAGCAGCAGGGGCAGATTGCACTGATATGATTTTGCTCCCTGACCACAGTTACTCGAATGGTCACTTGTTCAGGATCGTCAAGACGACACACCTACCAGCTTGCAGTTCTGGTCTGGAAAGACGGGACTCTGGACCTCTTCTTTAAAACAACGTCGTCCATTCCTCTAAAGAATAGCTAGTATACAGCTCCCCCCCCCCACCTCCCCCTGATCCATCCTTCGAGCCCCCTCCCTCGACCAGCTCTTCCTCTCTGTTCTAGCCCATTTCAGGACTTGGAAAAAATGGCCTTATGCGATAAGAGATTTTATACCAAGATGCGTCACTGAACACAAAAAACACGTATCTTCTGCTAGAGTTGAGACCCTTGCTTTAACACGTGTGAAAACGTTCCGCCCCCAAATGAGAGACGGG
>CM065714.1:99275942-99278442 GCA_033310375.1 Conus canariensis | reverse complement strand
GGGGGGGGGGGGGGGGTGGAGGGGGTGAGGAGATGAGGGAGGGGGGAGAGACATGGAAGGTTGTTGTAATGAGGAGGTCGGGTCCAAGACAGGGAGGACGGGCCGGGGTGGGGGTGAGGGTGCTGGAGGACCGATGAAGGGAGGGAGTAGGGCAAAGCGGTTGGTTGGGAGAAGGGGATGGGGGGTGTGGAGAAGAGAGAGAGAGAGAGAGAGAGAGAGAGAGAGAGAGGAGTGTGTGTGTGTGTGTGTGTGTGTGTGTGTGTGTGTGTGTGTGTGTGTGTGTGTGTGTGTGTGTGTGTGTGTGTGTGTGTGTGTGTGCTGAGTGTGGAGTTTTTGAACAAAGAAGCATTGAAGGCATTAGGGACAAGACGGACTTGTGTAATATGTCTGAGGGAATGAGCAGTATTATGATGATTACTATCGTTATGGTTACGGTGATGGTTGTAATCATTACTATCCTGATCAGTATTATACCAATAAAATATGTCCGGTATTTTTTCAAATTTTTATTTCCTTGTTTGTCGATAACTGCAGGAGAGAGAGAGAGAGAGAGAGAGAGAGAGAGAGAGAGAGAGAGAGAGAGAGAGAGAGAGAGAGACAGACAGACAGCAGAGCGAGCGAGCGAGCGAGCGAGCGAGGAGAGAGAGAGAGAGAGAGAGAGAGAGAGAGAGGAGAGAGAGAGAGAGAGCTTTTAACTTGTAATAAAATACTTCAGACACTAAGATAAGAAAAAAAAAAGCACCGTCATAGTAAGAAACGACGAAAACGACACAAAACAACAAATAAAGAAAGAAGCAAACTCAAAAGTAAAAAACAAAAAAAAGTAAATAGACGCACCTTGTAAAGCTTAAGTGAAACACATAGGGCTGAGATGTTAGAGACTCAATTAGAGCAATGTGTCAATTTCCTCTTGTTGCTTTCTTGTTCTTTTTTTTTTTCTTTGCCCTAAGCAATCACTTCATGGATGATTACCAAGTCCTGCTGATCTACCCAGAGAAGACACGCATCGATATTGTGCTTCGCCATCCTCTTTTACTGTCTCTAATTTTCTCTTTCTGTCTGTCTGTCTGTCTGTCCTCTGTCTTTGTCTTCGTCTCTGTCTGTCCTCTGTCTGTGTCTTCGTCTCTGTCTTTGTCTCTGTGTGTCTGTGTATCTCTCTCTCTCTCTCTCTCTCTCTCTCTGTGTGTGTGTGTGTGTGTGTGTGTGTGTGTGTGTGTGTGTGTGTGTGTGTGTGTGTGTGTGTGTGTGTTTTATTTGTCGTTGTCGTTATCCCTCCCCTGCTGCTTCTGTCATTCATTCATTGCTTTCTTTCTGCCCCCCCCCCCCCCCCCCCCTCATTCACTGCTTTCTTTCTGCCTTCCTTTCCACCCCCCTCTCTTTCATTTCTTCTAGCTTCTGTTCTTCCTTTCTATCTTCTTTTGTTTCTACCTTTCCTTTTCCCTTTTTTTCTTCCTCTATTTCCTCCTTCCTTCCTTTCTTTCTTGCCTCCCTTCTGTCCCCCCCCCCCCCCCGCACCTTTCTTTTATATTTTTGCTTTCTTTCTACCTTCATTTTTTCCCTTTCTTCTATCTTTCACTCTTTATTCCTTTCTTTCTTTACTTCTTCATTTCTTTCACCCTTGCTTGCTTTATGTCTTCCTTCCTTTTTCAAAAAAAAAATTCTGTCTGTCTTTCTTTCACCCCCCCCCCCCCCCTCTATATGTTCTTCCCGTTCTGTATTTCTGTCTGCCTACCTTTTTTGGTTTACAATCCTTCTGTTTTGTCTTCACCTTTCCTTTCCTTCCAACCACCTTACCCGTTCCTTCTTTTTTCTTTCTTTCTGCTGATTTATTTCTATTCCAAAAATCTGTTTTACATAGTATTTATCTGCTAGTATCTTTTTTTTGGTTTTGCCTCCATGAATCTTTTTATGTGAGTCAGCTTGTTTCTGCTTAAAGTCTTAGAGTCGAAGAACTAGTAGCTCTGCAAGTTATCGAACGCTGCTTACAAAGGAGAACAAAACGGAAAACACACTGCGAATATCTTCAATGTTCCTTTGATGTTTGGAATTGAAGAACATGTGCCAATGTCAGATCTGATATGTGAAAGCTGAATCGAGAATCATGCGCTAGTATCAGATTGATATGTGGAAGGTAGTTCGAGAATTATACGCTAGCATGAGATCCGAACATAGACATTTTAAACATCAAAAATAAGAAAACAACTAACAAACCCACCCGACGAAAACAAAAAAACCCAAACAATATATATATATATATATACATATATATATATATATATATATATATATATATATAAAACAAAACAAACAAACAAAAAAAAAACCCTCTCTCATTAGCTGTCAGCGTTGCGCGCTCAGTGGCTGGTGTCCTGCGTATGTATGTATTATAACAGGCACCACTGAACTCCAAACGATCGAAGGGACTCGGCCGCAGTGCGGTGTCTCCTCGGGTGGGTTGCCTCCTGACGATTTGACATTGATTTCCGCCCCCCCCTCCCCA
>CM065714.1:99265942-99273442 GCA_033310375.1 Conus canariensis | reverse complement strand
AATCCTGAATCGATGTCCCCTGTTAAACAACAAACAAAAAAAAAGACATGCCACCATTCACTGGCAAAGGCAAACAGGTGAGAGAAGGTCAGAGACGGAGCAATAGACTTCATTACCCTGGAAGTAATCAATGGCTGACGTGAATGTTAGTTAACTATCAATCGATGTAAGGAAACGAAAAAACCTCCAGTTTTCATTCCACAGAATAGAATTAGGAACGCAAGTATTGTCGCTGCTGAAAAAAAAAAGAAAAGAAAAAAAAGCTGCTGTTATAAGTGTCTGTGAACTGTTTATTTATCCATTTTGGCTTTTGCAAAAACGAATGAAAGACGTTATCTTTTGCCAACGAGTGTCATAGTTTCCATTATTGTTAGACTCGAGTTGTTGATAGACTTCTACATGTTATGATCTTACAAAAGCCTTCTTACAGTCTAAGGTTGACTTTTTTCGTCAGGCAGAGATTTCATAGATTTATTTGATCGAAGAATCTAACGAGCATGTCATTTAGCACTCAGTTGAAAGGTCTCAGATGTAATAAAAGCAGCCATCAACATGATGATTATCGTGATCCTCCTACTACTCCTCCTGTCGTCATCGTCTTCCTGCTTTTGTTCTTGTTCTTCGTATTCTTGTGCTTCTTGGTCTTGTTCTTATTCTTGTTGTTGCTCTTGTTCTTCGCGATCTTTTTGTTGTTGTTATTGTTGTTCTTGTTCTTCTTATTCGTCTTCTTTTTCTTCGGGTCTTGCTTTTCTTCTTCTTCTTCTTCTTCTTTTTCTTCTTGTTCTTATTCTTCTTTTCTCCTTGTTCTTGTTTTTCTTGTTCTTGTTCTTGTTGTTCTTCTTCTTCCAAAGAGAAACAAACTTAACAATTAGACAAAAGTCTAACGCAACTCGTCATCATCGTCACCGTCATCATCGACCCCAAATTCCCCTCGCCACTTAATCAATCGTCAAGTGAATCCAGGCATCGCCGCAGCGGGGCTTGAGTTCTCGCCACAATCAAACGACAGCCTTAATTGCCCTGCACCTAACACCGGCACGATCAAAAGACAGCCGTGAGTGCCCGACACACGGCCCGGCCACGATCAATCACACACAGTCCACACCTGAGGATGAACAGTGATGGCTGGAAGACATCAGAAAGCTTCATGGATTGCCTCCGGTGAACCTGTTTGTAAAACGGCTTTTAAGGGAGGGAGGGACGGTATGGGGTGGGAATGAAAATCAATTCAAAGACCTTCCCCTATCTCCTCCCTAAAGAGTTCACTGGCCTGGTTGGGGGTGGGGGTGGGGGTGGGGGGTAGGGGGAATTGCAGGGAAGAACGGATTGAGAGAGGACAGGGATGAACCGAGGTTTGAAAAGGAATATGAGATGTAATTAGGGAGTTCGAGTTCTTTGGATGACTTGAGAAATATTATCTGGAATGCCAGTTTTGTAATTCATTGAGAGAGAGAAGTGGGCAAAGACAAAGAAAGACAGAGAGACAGAGAAAGGGAGAGAGAGAGAGAGAGAGAGAGAGAGAGAGAGAGAGAGAGAGAGAAGAGAGAGAGAGAGAGAGAGAAGGGGGGGGGCAGACAGACGGAAGATAGAGAGAGAGAGGAGAGAGAGAGAGAGAGAGAGAGAGAGAGAGAGAGAGAGAGAGAGAGAGAGAGAGAGATCAAATATGTATACATTCGTTCATTTACCATGAGTGTGTTGTGTGTGTGTGTGTGTGTGTGTGTGTGTGTGTGTGTGTGTGTGTGTGTGTGTGTGTGTGAGTGAGTGTGCGTGTGCACACGCATGCGCACATGTGTGCAATAGTGAGTGTGAGTGTCCATGCAAATGCGATGTGAATGTGTAATAATGCACACATCAGAGGCAAGCATGTTGCACGAAGGGAAGGTCCTTGTGAAATACATGAACGAACACGTTAAGAACCAGCATCAAATCCCCAAAACGTACAACAATCACCACCACCATCGTGTACCAGGCGCACACTCCCAGAGCAAGACATGTCCTGCTGAAGAAAAACAAAGGATACAACCGGACAAAAGTCTAATCACAGCTCGTCATCATCACCATCATCATCATCATCAGCCCAAATTCCCCTCGCCACTTAATCATTCGTCCAGGAATCCAGCATCGTCTCAGCAGGGGTTGAGTTCTCACCACAATCAGAAGACAGCCCTAATTGCCCTGCGCCTAACACCGACACAATCAAAAGACAGCCGATGGTGCCCGACGCACAGCATTGATAGCTGGAGAGAGAGAGAGAGAGAGAGAGAGAGAGAGAGAGAGAGAGAGAGAGAGAGAGAGAGAGAGAATGACAATGACAATGCTTTACTGAGAATAGTTAAACAACCCTTATGCCAAGGGAGTGCATGCGCAATTTCCACTTAGTGTTGCCAAACTCTGCCAACAATAGAAATGCGAGTCAAAAAGAAGCGTACACACAGAAAACAGTTGAACAACACTAATAACTAGAAAATGAAGAAAAAGACCATTCATCAAACAATATCTCATCACAATAAACCACTTATTGCATAATCATGATTTACAAACACAGCCTACATAGTAAGTTTTTCCTCTCTAAATCGAAAGGCTTCCGCCACAAACTTAGGAAATGAGTTTACAATGTCTACATTTTCAGAGGACGAAATACCAAAGGGTTTAAAGCAAGAAAAAGATGGTTCATGCACGCGAAAAGTGATATGATGCGTCCATCCTGCTCAAAAGAAATTGAAGACGAGGAACACTTGGTTTTTAGATGCCCAGAGTATAATGAATTTAGAAATGATTGTTCTGCCTTTAAGTCCTTTTTCGGTCAAACTCAAAACCGCTTTGGAGAGAGAGAGAGAGAGAGAGAGAGAGAGAGAGAGAGAGAGAGAGAGAGAGAGAGAGAGAGAGATTAGTCCGACGATTAGCCAAACAGACGAGCCCAAATTAACAGCTGTAGTAGAAAGGAAATGTCTGCATGGTGCGACAATGCCGATTTCGAATCGCTCCCCCCCCCCCCTGTCCCCCACACCTGCCCATCTCCCCTCTCACCCTCACTCCACCCCTTTTCCCCGCCCCGTCCTTTCCCCTCTCACCACCTCCCTTCCTCGTCTTCCGGTATCTAGCAATTGAGGGGGTGGGGACCAGTGGTTTTTTTTTTACTATTGGAATGGATTTCACACCATAACTGTGGTTCCTTTCTGCTTTTTTTTCATTCTGCATATCACTCTTTGTCGCTTTGTTTCAGCCTGTTTCTTTCTTCTTCTTTTTTTTTCCTTTTTTTTTTTTTTGTTCCTGTCTCTGCATGTCTGTGTTGTGTCTACCTCCGTCTGTTTGCGTGATTGTCTGTTTGTGTGATTGTCTGTCTCTTTCTCTCTTCTTCTGCCTCCTGGCTGCTTCCAATTGTGATGCCAGTACTCGGTGTGCATTTGTAAATGCTCGTCTCTGCTGGGTTCTATTTGAGATTAGTTGTGTAGCCTGCCTGTTGCACTGGAGTTTGTAGTTGTAACTTAATGCTTGCTCAACGCCTTTCATATTGTTCGTTCACTTTTCCAGTTGCTTTTTTATTCATTGCTCTTGCACTTTTTTTGTTTGTTCATCTCTTGATTAAAGACTAGATGTTTAAAAAAAGGCCCTGACACACACGGGTTAAAAAAAAATATTAACAAAAAGTCCGTTTGGCCATTCGTTTCTCTCTCTCTCTCTCTCTCTCTCTCTCTCTCTCTCTCTCTCTCTCTCTCTCTCTCTCTCACACACACACACACACAACGCACCGCCCCCCCCCCCTCTCTCCTCTCTCTCTCACACACTCACGCACGCACACACAACCAACGAAGTTTCGAGAGTGTTATGAATTTGTGAAAAGAGGCCATCGCAGTGTTTATGGTAGAAAGACAACAAGAAACAAAAAGACGAACGGAAGGTGGATAGGTAGATAGAAAGGCAGACAAATAGATACTGATTGATCAGTAAAGAGACAGATCGACCGACCGACCGACAGACAGACAGATGGACAAAAACAGACAGACAGACAGACCAGACAGACAGATAGATAGATACAATGAAAGAACTTATTGATTAATTAATCGATCATTACGCAGAAACATAGATCAGAGCTCGCTAGCTAGCTAGCCAGCTAGATGGATGATGGAAGGATGGATGGGTAGATGGATCGATAGATAAACAGATTATAGATGTTTAGATAGGTAGATAGATGTATGGATAGACAGGGAAGAAAAGAAAGGTAGACATACAAAGAGTTCTATAGTTAAATGGATAGACAGACAGATGGATGATTTCATTGATATTTGAATCTATCAAAACATATATATTGACCCATAGATAGATAGATAGATAGATAGACAGACAGACAGACAGACAAAGAGACGCACCGACAGATGAATAGAAGGAAAGGAAAGTATGAGAAACGACGGATGAGCCAGACAAACAATGTGACAGCTATAGCAGAATGAAAAGTGTCTGTATGGTATGACAGTGCTGGTTTCGAGTCCCCTCCCCCCCCCCCCCCCCGCCCCTTCCATTTCGCCCCTCCCCTTCGCCCCCCCCCCCACATTTCCCCCTTCTCTACGCCCCTTGCTCTCCCCTCGCACACCCCCCCCCCCTCTTACGGAATCCAGCAGTCGAGGGGCGGGGGCGCGGGGGGGGGGGGGGGGGCGAACCAGTGGGGGGTTTCCCATTCGCATTGATTTCATGCCATAGCCATGGTTCCTTTCTGCTGTTTATTCCGCATATCACTCTATGTGTCTGTGTGTCTCAGGCTGTTTTTTTTTTGTCTGACCCTATCTCTGCATGTCTGTCTGTCTCTGTCTCTTGCGTGAATATCTGTCTCATTTGTCTCTCTTTCCTTCTTCTGCTCTCCTGGCGGCCTGCGTTTTTTTCATTTTTTTTTTATTTCCCTTACTTTTTGTGTATTTGCAAATGTTCGCGTACGACTGGATTCTCTTGGAGACAATTGGTGTAGCAGCTTATCTGTTGCATTGGAGTTTATGGTTGTATTTTAATGTCTGCTGTAAATTCTTAGTGTTTGCTCGTTTTTTCCCCCCATTTGCTTGTTTTAATGCTGTTTTTACTCTTTGTGACCTCTTCATTGTGGTCTAGATGTAAAACAAAAATACCACCACCACACACCACCACTACCACCACCACCATCATCAGCACCACCAACCACAACAACAACGATATTTTTATGTGCTCATTAAAATGTTTGCTCGTCCGTTTGTTCTCTCTCTCTCTCTCTCTTCTCTCTCTCTCTCTCTTCTCTCGTCTCTGTTTGTCCGCCTGTCTGTGTGTTTCCCTCCTCTATCTCCCCCTCTCTTTATGTCTCTGTCTGTCTATCTGTCTGTCTGTATTTCTTTCTCTCTCTCTCTCTCTCTCTCTCTCTCTCTCTCTCTCTCTCTCTCTTCTCTCTCTCTCTCTCTCTCTGTATCTGTCTGTATGTCTGTATTTTTATCTCACTGTCTCTCTCTCTCTCTGTCTCTGTCTCCCTATCTCTTTCTCTCTCATTCGCATTTTCCTCATGTCCGTCGATCTGTCATCGTCTGTTTGTCTGTATGTCTCTTTTTTGTGTTCGCCTCCCCCTTCTTTCTCATTCTCCCCGGCATCTCTTCCTCTACAACCCCCCCCCCCCCCTCCCACCTTACTCTTTTTCTCTCTCTCTCTCTCTCTTTCAGTCCTTCTCTCTTCTTGCTCATCCTGTTGCGGTCTTCTCTCACCCCTTCTTTCTCTCTGCAGCCCCCTTCCCACTTCCTTATACAAAAACACTCTCTCCTCATACCCTTCGCTATACAAAGTCAAGGGCGTCCCTCCTACAAAAAAAAGAAAAAAAGAAAAAAGAAAAAACAGAAAAAACATCACGCTAATTCCTTCAGTTGTCATCTTCATTTTTGCGTATGGTTATGTGAAAGTTGGACACTAAAGCCAATCTCCAAAGACCAGTCTAAACCCTGGAGATCGGAGATTTCCCAACGATCACGTGCAAAGATCACCTTGAAAATGAGACAGATCGTTACAGTATATTGGCTAATCCATGGGACCCTAGGACGACCATATCATTTTGTTGTGAAGAGGAGACAGATGATGACTAGCATGGACATGAAAGATGAAAATGGTGTGGATGTGTGTCAAGAGCACGTGACTTGACAAAAGCCATCCTGGAGGACATAGTGCCATGCGGACGACAATGACGCAGACAGAAGAAGAGATGAGAGGGCATCAGGTGGGAGGGGACAAGCCTGTCCTTTGCCTGCTCTGAGAGGACCACAGAGAACCGCCACAGATGGAGAGATGTTGTTGAAGCACCCTGGGTGAATTTATATCCAGGGTGCTTCAACAACCTGCACCACCCGAGGCTGTGAAACAGACGAGGCAAGATAATGCCATTTTGTAGTGTAGGCAACGTTTTTGTTGTACAGGCGTGATGGAGAATGACGACAGGGAAAAGATAAAGTAATGGCGCTTTAAATGTATTGTCCTCATCTGTTCGTCTGTCTGTTTCTCCATCTGTCTGCATTTTATCTCTGACTCTGACTCTGTCTCTGTCTCTGCCTCAGTCTTTGACTCTGTCTCTGTCTCTGTCTCTGCCTCTGTCTCTGTCTCTGTTCCTCTGTTTCTCTGTCTGACTGACTGTCTGTCTGTCTGTCTGACTGACTGACTGTCTATCTGTGTGTGTGTGTGTGTGTGTGTGTGTGTGTGTGTGTGTGTGTGTGTGTGTGTGTGTGTGTGTGTGTGTGTTTCTCTCTGACTGCCTCTGTCTGTGTGACACACGCGCACAGAGAGAGAGAGAGAGAGAGAGAGAGAGAGAGAGAGAGAGAGAGAGAGAGAGAGAGAGAGAGAGAGGGCGCACGCGCACATTCGCACATCGTCACTCTCACGCTCCCCAGCCCCCACCCCCACCCCCCTCTCACAAACGCGCACACAAACACCGCCACCACCGGCACTCCACTGAAACATCAGTGATATCTGTTGCTCTCATTATTGTTGTTCACGTTGCAGCTAAAGCCGATGTTTGTCTTATTACCGTGTGTCATCCAAACACCATCTCTCTAATCACCACTGCCCACGCACAAATCATGCCGCGGGCAGTGCACCCCCGTAGTCTCTGCCTCAGAGACCAAAATGCAATAGCTTTTATCAGTTTTCTGTCTGTCGATCTGTCCTTTTTAGGAACGTATTGATTGACATCAGTTACATCCCTTGAAACCTTGCCAGCGGGGGTAATTTTGATGAACGCACGCGGTTGAAAGTAACACTCAGGAGCTCCCCCAAGAGTGAATCAGGGGAGGTAATAGAAAGAGGGGGAGGAGGGAGCAAGCTCAAATGGTTTGGGTACGTGTGTGTGTGTGTAGAAGCGGGAGTTACCTCCCCCCTTTCCATGGATGCCTATACAAATTCAAAAAGAAAACCGCAAGCATTTTTGGTTTTGTGTAGAAACTTCATAGTGGTGTAGTTATTTAAAAAAAAAATAGTCACAATTCTCGCACCCCTGCCTTCTCCCTCTTTCCCGCT
>CM065714.1:99255942-99263442 GCA_033310375.1 Conus canariensis | reverse complement strand
CTCACTGGAAGAGACTACTTGGAGTGCTTTCTGACAGAATCCAGAAAATATTACAACTTCGTTTTATATAGGAAAATAAAATCAAAAGGTACCTGTCTGCGACTAACATTCATAAGTAATATACAGTTCACGAAAAACAGTCTTTGAAACAAAGTACAGGATGTTTGCATACAATGAACACCGAAAAATACTGTTCATCTTAATTACCTTTAAACGTTTCATTTCGGCTTGCTCAGTTTTGTGCAAACAACAATTTGCTGGTAAGTAGCCTACAGTTCAAATGAACCCACAGAAATGACAGAATTTTTGTTAGATGTTTTAACGGAGAGATATCTGATGTATGATTTTCTTTACTTGTCCAAATTTTGTCAAACCTGGGCGGAAAAAAAGCCATTTACGCAACATTCTACAAGAAGATAGAATCAAAATGTGGGAATTTGATCCCGCCCCATACAAAAACAACAAAACAAAACAAACAAACAAACAAAACAAAACAGCAGCAGTATCAACAACAACCAACCAAGAAATCGACCCAAACCCTCCAAATTCTGGGTACCATTCACTCAGCGTATACAAAAGAATGCTTATGATATTCATGAATGCTAGACTCAAACGTTGAGGCATTTATCTAATCGTCGACGCCTTTAACGCTATACTGTGCTGTTCCGATTGGGATGTTAATTAACAGCTGTCCAGTTCTGTTGTTGTGTGTTTGTTTGATTTAATCTTCCGCATCTCTGAGGGGATCAATGGAATTAAAGAGCTAGAATTTGAATTTGAGATCGCATATAAATAACAGGACTTGGCTCGGATACAGATCTTGGTCTCACAAACGGCTTAAAAAGCTTTGCTGATAGGGGTGATAGCAGAAAACGTCCCAGCCATCCAATTACCTTCCACCTCCTTTCTTACTCCCTCATCCTCTTTCCTTTTGCCTTTCCTTTGTACGATGGAGACAGTATGGATAGGAAAGGTTATCTTACAAGAGCAGAATTTAGGGGAAATGTTGAAGATAAAAACAGGTATTAGAGGGAAGAAATAATAAAAACCAGAAGAAATCCTGTCACTATATCATTTTTGAAAATCTAAACAAGGATCTCGTGAGAGAGAGAGAGAGAGAGAGAGAGAGAGAGAGAGAGAGAGAGAGAGAGAGAGAGAAGAGAGAAAGAGAAGAAGAGAGAGAAGAGAGAGAGAGAGAGGGGGGGGGGGGAGAGGAGGGCGGAGGGGGAAAGGAGCGAGATGGAAGGATGGGCTGGGAAAGAAGGCAGGAAGAAGGTGGTTAAAGGGGTGGAGGGGTGGCTCCTCTTGCACACGTCCGCGGTCAAAAATATTCAGGGGAAAAAATAAGCAAGAAACCCGCAAACATATTCTTCCTCTTCATGCAGAACTGAGGAAGTAGCAATAACATGGGTGGATATGACTGGTTTGTCGTTCCACCCCCTTCTTCCTTTCTTATCCACCTCCATAACTTTATTTCCCCTCGAAGAACTTTTTAACTCGACAACGTCCCCCTGCACATCCCTCCTTAACCCCCCCCCCCCCCTCTACACATAGATACACACACTCCTGCCTCCTGCAACTGCTTTTGCTGGCTGGAACAAAACTTTTTCAACTCTACTGATGTCCTCCCCCCCCCCCCCCCACACACACACCTCTTTCTTCCTACTTCCCCATCTCCTGTTTTGGTAACAGCAGACAACTCTCTCTCCCGCCACGGTCCCACTCCCCGCCCTTCACCTCCTTATCTCCAACTCCCTTTCGTTCCGCCATCGCTGGACAGGGTATAGAGACAGACCATTATAGGACAGGTATAGAGACAGACCATTATAGGACAGGGTATAGAGACAGACCATTATAGGACAGGATATAGAGACAGACCATTATAGGACAGGGTATAGAGACAGACCATTATAGGACAGGGTATAGAGACAGACCATTATAGGACAGGGTATAGAGACAGACGCGACAGAGACAGTCTAGCCAAGAACAGTTGCCTCCGTAGGTAGAATCTTGGAAGATGTTGGAGAGAGAGAGAGAGAGAGAGAGAGAGAGAGAGAGAGAGAGAGAGAGAGGCAGGAGGGGGGGGGTGGGTGGATTGAGTTGAGATGGAGGGGTGGGGTGTGGGAAGAAGGCACGTAGAAGGTGGGTGGGATGGGGGTCCCTCTGCACACCTCCCTGAACAAAGTATTATATTCAAAGACAAATAAGAGCGAAACTCACAAACATATTTATCTGCCTTATGCAGAACTGACGAAGTAACAATATCACGGGCGGATGTAACAGCTATGCCGTTCCACTCCCTTCCTCTACCCTTCTTCCCTTCTCACCCAACTTCTATACTATCCTTTCCCACTGAAGAACTTTTTTCTAACTTGACAAAATACCCCTCCACATCCCCCTTACGCTCCCCCCCCCCCCTTCACACACACACTCATACATACACACTCTCCTGTCTCCCACAACTGCTTTGCTGGCTGGAGGAAAAAAACAACAACAACTTTTTGAACTTCTGCTGATGACAGGGGCTTCTCCCCTCCGCCACTCCCACTATCCCTACTCCTATTCTGGTCATAGCAGATAACACTCTCTCCCGCCGCAGTCTCACACCACCACCCCTCACCTCCTTGCCTCCAACTCCCTTTCGATCCACCGTTATAGGGCAGGGTATAGAAACAGATGCGACAGAGACAGTCTAGCCAAGAATAGTTACCTCCGTTGGTAGAATCTTGGGAAATGTTGGAGAGAGAGAGAGAGAGAGAGAGAGAGAGAGAGAGAGAGAGAGAGAGAGAGAGAGAGAGAGAGAGGAATGACAGAGGGGGGGGGAATAGTTGAGATGGAGGGGTGGGGGAGAGGGAGAAGGCACGCAGAAGGTGGATGGGGGTGGGGGTGGGGGGGGGGGTCTCCTCCCTGCACACCTCCATGCCAAAAATTTCAAAGACAAATAAGACAGAAACTCGCAAACATATTTATCTACTTTATGTAGAACTGACGAAGTAGCAATATTATGGGTGGACATGGCTGCCACACCGTTCCACTCCCTTCCTCTACCCTTCTCCCCCAATTTCTATACCATCCTTTCCCACTGAAGAACTTTTTTCTAACTTGACAAAATACCCCCCCCCCCCCCCCCACACACACACCTTTACTCCTCCCCTCTCACACACACTCATACATACACTCACTCCTGTCTCCCACAACTGCTTTGCTGACTGGAGAAGAAAAAAAACAACTTTTTCAACTTCTACTGATAACATGCTCCCCGCCCCCCCCCCCCTCCTCCACTCCCACCTTCCCTACTCCTATTATGGTCATAGCAGACAACACTCTCTCTTGCCTCGGTCTCACCCTGTTCCCCACTCCCCGTCCCCCAATCCCCTTTCATTCCACCATCACTGGACAGGGTATAGAAACAGATGTGAGAGAGACAGTTTAGACAAGAACATTTACCTCCGTCGGTAGAATATTGGGCAGTATTGGGAGAGAGAGAGAGAGAGAGAGAGAGAGAGAGGAGAGAGAGAGAGAGAGAGAGAGAGAGAGAGAGAGAGAGAGAATCTTTAATTCCAAATGTCTGGCTCTTGTCCCTTCAGGGACTAAGGATACCAAAAAGAAAAAGGAGAGAGAGAGAGAGAGAGAGAGAGAGAGAGAGAGGGAGGGAGGGAGGGGTAGGCTGGGAAAGAAGGGAAGTAGAAGGCGGATTGGGGAGGGGAGGGGAGGGGAGGGGAGGGGGGAGTCTCCCCTACACACTTTCTTGGACAAAATGTTCAAAGACAAGTAAGACAGAAACCCACAAACATATCTACTTTATGTAGAACTGACGAAGTAGCAGTATTATGGGTCGATATGACTGCCATGTCGTTTCATACCGTTCCTCTACCCTTCTCCCCTTGTCATCGAACTTCTCTAACATCCTTTCCCACTGAAGAACTTTTTTTTTCTAACTGGACAAAATAGTCCTCCACGTCCCCCTTACTCCTCCCCCCCCCCCCCCCCACACACACACTCATACATACAGACACTCCTGTCTCTTGCAACTGCTTTTGCTGGTTGCAGAAAAACACTTTTTCAACTTCTACTGATGACATGCTGTCCTCCCCCCCCCCTCCCTCTGCTCTGCTCCCTACTCCCATTATGGTCATGGCAGACAACACTCTCTTTTGCCTCGGTCTCCCCCTCCCCCTCACTCCCCTTCCCACCGATCCTCTTTCGTTCCACCATCACTGGACAGGGTATAGAAACTGAAGCGACAGAGACAGTTTAGTCAAGAACAGTTACCTCTGTCGGTAGAATCTTTGGCGATATTGGAGAAAAGAGAGAGAGAGAGAGAGAGAGAGAGAGAGAGAGAGGAGAGAGGAGGGGGAGGGAGAGAGAGGAGACGGGAATAGAGTTGAGATGGAGGAGTGGGGGTGGGGAAGAAGGGAAGTAGAAGGTGGGCAGATATGAAGTCCTTCCTGCACACCTCCCTGGACAACATTTTCAAAGACAAACAAGACAGAAACCCGAAAACATATTTGCGTGTTTTATGCAGAACTGAACTGGCAATGTCATAGGTGGATATGACTGCTATGACTCCCCCCACACACACTCATACATACAGACACTCCTGTCTCCCACAACTGCTTTGCTGACTGGAGAAAAATTTTTTTTTTTCCACTTCTACTGATGATAGGCTCTCCCCCCTCCTCCACTCCCACTATCCCTACTCCTATTTTGGTCATAGCAGATAACACTCTGTCTTGCCTCAGTCTCACCCTCCACCTCACTCCTCTTCCCCCCAATCCTCTTTCGTTCCACCATCACTGGACAGGGTATAGAAACTGAAGCGACAGAGACAGTTTAGTCAAGAAGTTACCTCTGTCGGTAGAATCTTTGGCAATATTGGAGAAAGAGAGAGAGAGAGAGAGAGAGAGAGAGAGAGAGAGGAGAGGGGAGAGAGAGAGAGAGAGAGGAGACGGTGAAGGGAGGAGTGGGGATGGGGAAGAAGGGATGTAGAAGGTGGGTAGAGATGAGGTCCTTCCTGCACACCTCCCTGGACAAAATCTTCAAAGGTAAACAAGACAGAAACCCGAAAACATATTTGCGTGTTTAATGCAGAACTGAAATAGCAATGTTATGGGTGGATATGACTGCTATGTCATTCCGCTCCCTTCTACTACCTCTCTCCGCTTCTCATTCAACTCCTGTAACATCCTTTCCTACTGAAGAACTTTTTTCTTGCTCGACAAAATACCCCTCCACACCCCTCCCCCTTACTCCTCTCCACACACACACTCATACATACAGACACTCCTGTCTCCCACAACTGCTTTGCTGGCTGGAGAAAAAAAAAAAACCTTTTCAACTTCTATCTGATGACATGCTCTTCCCCCCTCCTCCACTCCCACTATCCCTACTCCTGTTTTGGTCATAGCAGACAGCACTCTGTCTCTCTCTTGCCTCGGTCTCTCCCCCCCCCCCTCACTCCCCTTATCTCCAGCTCTCGTTCCACAATTACAGGACAGCATATAGAAACAGATGCGATAGAGACAGTTTAGACAAGAACAGTTACCCCCATCAGTAGAATCTTGGGCAACATTGGAGAGAGAGAGAGAGAGAGAGAGAGAGAGAGAGAGAGAGAGAGAGAGAGAGAGAGAGAGAGAGAGACTGACTGATTGATTGACTGATCTTTAATATGCAATGATGGAGATCTTGGGCCAAGGCCTAGTCTTACAATCTGTCCTGTTATACATACATGACTTCAACATATGTAATTCATTCTGACAGTTCAGTATAGCAACACTGTAATGTAATTATACAATGACAAGCAGATCATTCATTCATTCATTCATGAGAGAGAGAGAGAGAGAGAGAGAGAGAGAGAGAGAGAGAGAGAGAGAGAGAGAGAGAGAGAGAGAGATTACTATAGCACAAAAAACTCGCCCCTTGCCTTGTCTAACGATAAACGGATCGTTGCAAGAGGTGGCGCTGACAAGGCCTGGGAACAAACAACGATTATCAGTGTTGACTGGTCGTTGACAGAAGATAGTTCTCCAGTCACTTGTGCCTCCTTTCAGCAGGCGCTCCGTGTCAAGACAAAAAGATTTGCGTGGTTGTCAGGCCAGCGAGATGAGATCTTGTTTTACCGCCAATATGGCGGAATGTGCGTTCTACTTTCCGCAGAAACAGTAGTGTATGGCTTCGTTCTGGCACCAGTCAGTTTTGACTGAGGTGCCTCTGTGTGGATCGGGCATCAAGAGCAGTGTCCGAGCTTTGACCTAAAAAAAAGGCAAATAAACGGTATTTATCCATAGACGTTTGAGTGGATCATTCTTTAGATCCAAAATGTTGGCTGTCAAATTTATGGTCGTGGTCTCTCGGTAATGGCATTCAAATTGCAGGTCTTAAATCTTATATCTTCTTCTGCGTACGCAGACTGATACTCCTGTGGACACTCCCTGTATAGACAGGCAAGGATTAATCCCATCTACCCAACAAAGGGAGTGGAGTTTTGTGTGTATGACCGTTTTTTTTTATCCCGCCATTAAGCCAGCCATACTCCAACTTCGGGGAAATTAAATCTAATATAATTCATTTTTCAGTTTGAGACCACTTCAGGGAAATTAAATCTAATATAATTCATTCTTCAGTTTGAGACCACTTCGGGGAAATTAAATCTAATATAATTCATTTTTCAGTTTGAGACCACTTCGGGGAAATTAAATCTAATATAATTCATTCTTCAGTTTGAGACCACCCTCATCTACTTTTGTTGCCATAACGATGAAATGATTCATATCAAAATTCAGAATATTGTTTGATTTGTACTGTGGATACAAAAAAAAAAAAATGTTGAACACCGATCCAGTTTCCGCGTACAAGTTATTGTGCAGAATGTTTCTGAAGCACGGGTTTTATTCAAGATATCTTCTTTGCATTCAGACCGCACCTGGGAAAATTGGTTGGGGTAGTTTCGGACAGGATCAGGAGTAAGTTACATCAGGAAAAAGTATCAAAAAGCACCTGTATGTCACTGACATTCAAAAATAGTAAAACGGTTCAGAAAACAGTCGATCTTTGAACAAACTGCCAGATGTTTACAGCTTAGTTCATCGCTGAAAAATACTATTATTCTTTTTAACCTTTCATTCTTTTCTGTTTGCCTTCAGAGGTTCGTACAAACAGCGATGGTTTGCTGATAACTAAACTGCAGCTTGAAGGAATCATGAAAATGGAAATGTTTAATCAAAATGTTTTAAAGAAGAGATATGTAGCGTATTTCATTCTCGTGAGTTGTCCATATGTTGTCAAACCTTAAAAAAAATTATGAGGTCAACATTCTACAAGCAAATTGTTCTGAAATATGATCAGTTAATCACTCCTCAAGCAGAAACAACAAAACCAACAAGCACACAAAAACAATAAATAAATATAAAGAAGAAGCAGCCGCAAGAATAAGAACAGCTACAACTATAGCAACAATAATAACAACAATAATAACAGCAACAAATAAACAAACAAAAATCC
>CM065714.1:99230942-99250942 GCA_033310375.1 Conus canariensis | reverse complement strand
TTTCCTCTACACCAAAAATAGTGACATCCTCTGCCATAAGTGGTTACACCCTGCACCAAAAATAGTAACACCCTCTGATGGGTTAGTTGGCAGAACAGTCGAAATGTTTACTGACATGACTCCCCCTCCCCCCTACCCCTCCCAGCTGGTTTGTTCGGCAGTTGAGGATAGACCTTCTGTGGGTCCCATCCGCACCTTTGGGTGTATCTTTTTCCTTTTCTTTCATGACTGCTCCCCTCCCCTTCCCCTTTCTCCGTGACAGCGGGAAATGACTGTAACCCGGAATTCTCTTCAGAGTGCACGTAGGACCTCATGGCGAAAGCTTGGCCGTGTCTGGTGTTGTACTGTCTTCGACTGTCAGTGGAACAGCGTCGAGTGAGGCTGCAGGATGCACACGGCAGTTGCTTGATGGTGGCGTTTTTCGCCGGTGGGCTCTGCAGTCATGAAAGATGGGCTGGTACACCCATGGGAACGCTCCCGTAGAGGTTTTGTCGTGCCTCATCCAGTGGTCGTTACACAGTGGCATCTGCCAGGGAGCAGTTATGACCCTTGGCGTCTTAATGGAATGCCCTGTGCGTGCCTGCACCCTATGCCAACACAGCACAGGCTTCCAAGGGAGTGCAGGATTGCTCCCTGCTGGTTTGTTCGGCAGTTGACAACATACAGTACTTCCCTGGGTCCCACCCGCACCTTCGGGTGTATCTTTTTCTTTCATCACTCCCCCCTCCCCCCCCCCCCCCACTTACTTCTTCCCCTGCACTAAATATAGCAACGTCCAGTGATTGGTAGAAACAACCTTCGATCCCTTCTCACCCATCCTGTCTGCAGCCAGTCACTTGTCTATTTTGGTCTGTACCCCTTTTCATCTTAAATCCACGGATTGTCAATGACGTCGGTTCCTGATCCAGGTGCGGTCACACTTTTCAGACAGCTCTATGATGCCAACCAGACTCCGGTTCGTGGAGGATGACCCCCCCCCCCCCCCCCCGTCCACCCCTCCTGTCTGTCAACAGTGGTCGTAAATCGTCATCAGCCATTTCGTCTGGTTCCTGGCCGCCTTGAGGGAAAGGAGACAGGTTTGTCCTGATTGTTCTGACGCGCACCAAGAAGTCTTTGCCGATAAAGACGTCGCTTCGTCTCAGAGAGAGAGAGGAGAGAGAGAGAGAGAGAGAGAGAGAGGAGAGAGAGAGAGAGAGAGAGAGGGTGAGGGTGGTATCTATCTATCTAGAGAGAGAGAGGTGTAAATACACACACACACACACACACACACACACACACACAACACACACACACACACACACACACACACACACACGTGCGCGCGCGCGCGCGCGTATGTATGATAGAAACAGAGAAAGAGTTTTGATATCTATATCTATGCCAATGTCTATATCTCTCTCTATTTGTCTTTCTCTCTCTCAATCTACTGTTTATCTATCTATCTATCTGTCTATCTATATATCTATGTGTCTATCTATCAAGAGATAGGAGAGAGACGGAGAGAGAGAGAGAGAGAGAGAGAGAGAGAGACAGACAGACAGACAGACAGACAGACAGACAGAGAGGCAGACAAACATACAGACAGAGAGTAGGTGGTGGAGGTGGAGGACATGTATATTGTAATATGTTGAGGTTGGCGATGATGGCATTCGTCTGTAAGGACGGGTTGGGAGTAGGGGTGGGGAGTTGGAGGGGAAGGAAAGCGGCCTGGGGGATGTATTACGCACTTCAGTGAGCATGACAACATGGTATTTGGGTCTGAAGTTTCAATAAACATATTTGACGTTGTGCTTTATACACACTTTTTTGTTGCTGATGTTTATGTCGTATATGTTGTTTAAAGTTCTAATGCCCTCGCGCACGCACACACAAGCACGCTTATTCACACGTACACATGCATACGCACACACACACGCGCGCGCGCGCGCACACACACACACACACACACACACACAACACACACACACACACACACACACACATACACACACTCATGTACACACATATACACACATATGTATACACACACACACACACACACACACACACACACACACACACACACACACAACAACACACACACACACCACTCGCATGCACGGTCACACGCACGCTTACACATACACTCACACATATACTTTCTATTTCTGTCCCGCCATCGGCTAACGCACATACACTCGCGCGTGCGCGCGCGCGCGCGCACACACACACACACACACACACACATACACAGACACGCGCGCGCGCACAAGCACACACACACACACACACACACACACACACACACACACACACACACACACACACACAACACACACACACACACGAAGTCACTCGCCAAGCGAAAGCAAACAGAAATAATACCAAACCAAATCAAACCGAACCCAAAAAAATTATCAAAGCAAGCCACACAAATCACAGAAGGTCAATACCATACCGAACAGAATCTCACCAAACCAAACCAAACAGAACGAAACCGTTCCTAACCAAACGAAACCGCACCACTTCTCACGAAACCAAAGCGAAATCTACAACAACTCGACCAAAACCGGTCCAAAACCTAACTAAACCTAACGAGACTCAACCTTACCCTAGCCAGTTTAACCCAATCCATCCCAACCCAACCACACAGAACCAGACCATACCGAGGCAACCAAACTTAAAATCCGAACACAGCTAGCCGTCTGATCGCCGCGCATGCATCATTTATGGACCACCAAATAGGATGATAGACAGTTCTATAGTAATGACTCATTAGGGTCGGCTTAGACTGCACGTAGAGTTGCCATCGCTTCTACATAGTGTCACGATTGTATATTCATGCCTCATTTGGGTATAGGAATACGAACGACCTGGATTGTTTTTGCCATAAGGCAGCATACTGCCATGATCAATGATCTCCTGTATAGCTCAGATGACTTCGCTGAGCCTTTTTCACCCCAAAATTCTCACTACACAGAAAAGAACAGCCCAGTCATGAAAAGGAATGGAAAGGCGAGCAACAATACAAATACATGATTATCTGTTACTTAATGACCGGGCGATGGACATCATTATAAGGTGGATGACAAACTGACCATGTTGAGGGCAACAACAGCTATTCCGCTTGATTTATCATCAGATTGAAGGGGGGGGGGGGGGGAGAACACACACAGAGACACACAGACACACACACACACATACATACATACAGAGAGAGAGAGAGAGAGAGAGAGAGAGAGAGAGAGAGAGAGAGAGAGAGAGAGAGAGCAGCAACAACACACACAGCATTACTACAAAAGTATATGTACACAGGCCAGTGAAGAAATGGTGAGAGCGTAAGACACAGCTGGTGTCCCCTCTGGACCTTGCTAGCTATCTCACCCCATTATCGCTTGTTTACTACAGAACCACTAACGTTTTACCTCCCTTTGTTCTTTGAGTGGAACTCCCAGGTTACATAAAACACAACACAGTGCTAAGCAACCACTGCGTTTCTTTCTATACAAAATAACATAATACAAAACACTGCGGTACGATGCAATGCCACACAGTAGCCCACACAACAATTCAGTGCTGGGCATTTGCAAACATTCCATTACATTATTCTAAGCTGGTAATACAATACAAAGCAAACGCAGTAAAATCCTTAAGTTGATGGGTATTTTTTTTCCCTGAAGGCAAAGGCTTTGGAAGATATAATTCTATTGTTCAGTCACTCTCGAAAAGCAAAAACAAAACCAAAAACAAAACAAAAACAAACAAATAAATGAAAAAAACCCAAAAAACTTCAATATAAATGAACGGTGAAGACGAAAGTGATGGTCTTCAATAAAAAAAAAACAAACTTTGCAACAACAAACGCACATTCATCCCTCTTTCGCCTCTTCCAAAGCAGTAATTGCCCTCAGCTTTCAGCTAAAGTTTGTCTGTATTTGACGCAAGAAAAGACTCCTGAGGCAAAAAACACCAACAAACAAACAACAAAAAAACTGTCGTCATGCAATACATTCTTTTTCTTCTGCTTTTGTCAAATGACTGCAATCACCTTGCTGGTGGTTCTGAAGATTTCATCTAAAGAAAAAAAAATGTAGGGTTTCATGGGTGAATCGGTAGTTGTTGAGACCAGACGATCAACGTGAAGCATTCGTGGAGTGGGAATTATGACCTTTTTTCCTTTTTGTTCTTCGGTTAAAACTGCAAGCTTCACAATCGTTTCATCTGACTTCCATGTAGTTAGTGATAGACATTTTGTTTTAGAGTTATTTTGGAAATGGTGACTTTTGATTATTTAGTCCTGGCATTTTGTTTGTATATCATTTAGCATCGAGCGTGTCTGCAGCCCTGACACGGCCACCGTCGTCGGCTGGGCGATAAACAACGTGACTTGAGGTTCACTGTTGGTGAAGTTTTGTGGAATGACTGTTTCTGATTCCATTATGAAAGTAGCCACATTCTGTCTTCGGGGATGATGTCTAGACACGACACCTGTGTGTGTGTGTGTGTGTGTGTGTGCGCGCGCGCGCGCACCTGTGTGTGTATGTGTGTGTGTGCGCGCGTGCACGTGTGTGTGTGTGTGTGTGTGTGTGTGTGTGCGCGCGCGCGCATGTGTGTGTTTTCATTTAGACCACCAGCACACATTGGCCTACGTTTCAGTGGAATGATGAAATGAATTTTAGATACGTGCAAGTTTTCTTACGTTTTTGTTTTGGTCTTTTTGTTGTTCATGGATGCGTTAACACACAGGATCTCGGTTTAACGTCTCATCCGAAGAATCTGGATCAGGTTATAAACTGCGCAGACGTTGTCTCCTGAAGAGATAGAGATCTCTTCTGCCTGCCTACTGTCGTCTCAGACTGGGGATTCAATCAAAGCAGGACCCACTGGCTCAAGAGAAGAATGCTGTATTATCCACTAAGACTACTGGACCAGCTCGGCATTACACTCTTCATTCTCTTGTAGAAGGGATGAATATCTTCAGGAAACAAATTGTGGCTGTCCGTGGAACACAAGGTAAAGAAAAGAAAAAAATGGAAGGAAGGAAGGAATGAAAGGAAAGGAAAGAAAGTAAAGAAAACAAAGCAAACAAACAAACACACATGCAGTCACCTCACCAAGGAAAGGAAAGGAAAGGAAAGGAAAGAAGGAAAAACAAGGAAAGGAACAAACGAACACACATGCAATCACCTCGCCGTAATAAATGTAGTCAATCACCTGGAATTTCATTGCACGAGTTGACCCTCGAATGTTCTGCTAGGGAAATGCCAACAACAACAACAACACAACAACAACAACAACAACAACAACTAGTGGGGAAGTGGTGAACAAAAACCGAGCAAGAAAGTTGAGGAAAGTTCCAAATTGAGATTTTTAGCAATTTGATTTCAGCCTTGCCCGCTAAGCCCATGAAACACTCATCCAGTGGCGAATGCCGCTTAAGAGGGGGATAAAAAAAACAAACAAACAAACAACAGCGATGGAAGAAAGGAGAAATAAAACGCGATTATTTTTCACTGGCCTGACAGGGAATTAAATCCCTTTGCCTGAGCGTCTGAATTTATTGCTGTTGCCATAGAAGCTGGGGTTCCGGAGAGAAGAATGGATGAGACGGAAGAAGAGGAGGAGGAAGAGGAGCTGCAGCAGCAAGAGAATCAAAAGAATTACACAAGAATAAAGGGAACAGAAGAACGGCAAAATATGTACTCTCTCACATCATCGTGTAACGTTCAGTGGCTGCAAGTTTAAGTATGATATCTATTAACCTCCATACTTTAAAGGTGGAGGGGAAGGTGCGGAGAACAGGGACGAGTATCATCCTACTAGATTCTTTCTTTTCAAATAATCAGAACCGGTCAGTATGATGAGAACAAATTTAATTGATATTGATACATGTGGGTGTGTGTTCATCTAGACCACTAGCACACGATGCCCCACGTTTCTGTGAACAATAAACGGAATCCTAAATGCATGCAAGTTTTCTTTTGTTTTTGCGTCAATCTTTTCGTTTTCATGGATACGTTAACACAAAGGAATTCGGTTTTAAGCCTCATCCAAAGAATTTAGATGAGGTTAGAGGCTGCACAGATGTTGTGTCCTGAAGGGAGTAATGGGGTAATCTTTTCCGACCTGTCTGGCTTTGTGTCAGGCAGGGATTCGACAACACCAGGACCCCTGGCTCAAGAGAAGAATGCCGTATTATCCACTGAGACAACCAGACCACTCCCGGCATTACACTCTTCATTCTCTTGAAGAAGAGATGAATGTCTTCGGAAAACAAACTGTGGCTGTGTGTTGAAAAAAAAATGGTAAAGAAAAGACATCAGCAAGAAGAAAAGTTAAAAAAAATTGAAGGAAGGAAGGAAAGAAATGGAAGGAAGGAAAGAAAACAAAAGAAAAAAACAAACAAACAAACAAAAAAATACAAACAAAAAAAGAGCACACATGCAATCACCCACCGTAATAAATGGAATCAATCACCTGGAATTTCATTGCACGAGTTGACCCATGGAATGTTTTGCTAGGGAAATGCCAACAACAACAACAACAACAACGACGACGACGACGACGACGACAACAACAACAACAACAACAACAACAACAACAACAACAACAACAACAACACATGACGACGACGACGACGACGACGCGACGACGACGACGACGACGACGACGACGACGACGACGACGACGACGACAACAACAACAACAACAACAAGAATAGTGGGGAAGTGGAGAACAAAAATCGAACAAGAAAGTTGAGGAAAGTTCCAAATTGAGATTTTTAGCAATTTGATTTCAGCCTCGCCCGCTAAGCCCATGAAACACTCATCCAGTGGCAAGAGCCCGCTTAAGAGGAGGAAAAAAAAAAATGGAAGAAGGGAGAAATAAAACGCGATTATTTTTCACTGGCCTGACAGGGAATTAAATCCCTTTGCCTGAGCGTCTGAATTTATTGCTGTTGCCATAGAAGCTGGGGTTCCAGAGAGAAGAATGGAGGAGAAGGAAGAAGAGGAGGAGCAGGAGGTGGAGGAAGAGGAGGAGGAGGAGGAGGAGGAGGAGGAGGAGGAGGAAACGGAGGAGTGAGGAAGGAAGCAATGGCTTGGAAAAAGAATAAGGAGAAGATTGTGAAGATGGAAAAGGAGAGATATTGAGATAGAATAGGAGGGAGAGAAGGAGAAGGAGGAGGAAGAGGAGGAGGAAAGGAAGGAGGAGGAAGAGGTGGAGCTGCAGCAGCAACAGAAGCAAAGCAATTAGTCAAGAATAAAGAGAACAACAACGGCGAAACATGTTTTCTATCACATCACTGCAACTTTTAGTCGCTGCAAATTCATGTAGATTATGAATTAATCTCCATATCTAAAAACGAAAAACGGTTGAAGGAGGGGGGGTGGGGGGGGGGGGGGGTAGAGGATGGGGATGATCATCATCCTGCATCCTGCTAGATTATTTCTTTCAAAATAATCAACGTAGGTCAGTATCATTAGAACAAATTCAGTTCATATTGATGTATGTGTCAGTGTGTACGTGTGTGTGTGTGTGTGTGTGTGTGTGTGTGTGTGTGTGTGGTGTGTGTGTGTGCGTACGTGCGTGCGTGTGTGTGTGTGTGTGTGTGTGTGTGTGTATGCGTGTGTGTTTGTGTGTGTGTGTGGTGTGTGTGTGTGTGTGTGTGTGTGTGTGTGTGTGTGTGTGGTGGAGAGAGAGAGAGAGAGAGAGAGAGAGAGAGAGAGAGAGAGAGAGAGAGAGAGAGAGAGACTCAGATTTTAGTTGTCATGGGAATTCTTAGGGATCTATAAACACAACATGATAGTAACATAAAGACAGATTATCTTTTACGTTTGAACAATGACTCGAAATATAAACGCAAATCCGGTGCAAGTTATTGTCTATTTATGTTTATGCAGTCATGGACATATTTTACCATATGGACTTGTAGACCATCACTTTAGTGCATTTCACTTGGGTTTTATTTACTTATGTTTGAGTGTGGTATACCATGAGGCTGCTGTTCTATCAGTGTTTGTCTTAATAGTTTGTATCTGGAACGGGAATGCAGAGAATGAGTTTCACCTTCGGCCAGACCACATACTGAACATTTTTAGAATGAGTTTCATTTTCGACCAGACCACCACTAGCATATTCTCTCTGTCTCTCTCTCTCTCTAGTGTGTGTGTGTGTGGTGTGTGTGTGTGTGTGTGGTGTGTGTGTTTTGTGTGTGTGTGTGGTGTGTTGTGCTGTGATGTAGTGTGTGTGTGTGTGTGTGTGTGTTGTGCGGCGTGCGTGTGCGTGCTGTGTGTGTGTGTGTGTTGGTGTGCGTGTGCGTGCGTGTTGTGTGTGGTGTGTGTGTGTGTGTGTGTGTGTGTGTGTGTGTGTGTGTGTGTGGTGCGTGCGTGCGTGCGTGCGTGCGTGCGTGCGTGTGTGTGTGTGTGTGTGTGTGTGTGTGTGTGTGTGTGTGTGTGTGTGTGTGTGTGTGTGTGTGTGTGTGTGTGTGTGTGTGTGTGTGTGCAGATGTGTGGACGTATCCATGAAGAAACCTGATGCTGCCATTGTTGAGGCTTCCGTTTCAACTTGACAGACCAGCCGAGGTTGACGATCCACCCCTGTCCTCAAACAGACCCGGTGACCAGTTCCCCGTTCCCTGGAACCAGTGACGAGAAGCCGACAGTCAACCCAGCGCCAGTTCGAAGAGGACATTGAGGGCTCCTAACTGCGTGCGACTTGATCTGAGTCCCGCCTGCAGGCGTGTCAACTGAAGACAATGGAGACCACTCGGGAAACGTGCTAACTACACTCCGTCTGCAACCCTTAGGGGATCCGTCTCACAGACAGGAATGGTAGGTACACCTTCCATAGTCTGTGACAAAACATGGCTGTGTTCTTCCACCACTTTTGTTTGACTCCTGAAGTGTTTGTCATGTCATGTTATATATCACATCGTATCATGTCATATCATATATCATATCATGTCATGTCATGTCATACTATATCATATACCATACCATACCATACCATACATACCATACCATACCATACCATACCATATCATATCACATATCGTGCCATACATGCCATATTGTGTCGTCTAATATATATATATATATATATATATATATATATATATATATACATCCAGGAGAGCTCTTTGCCTGCTGTGTGAGATCTTATGAATGATACATGATTTATTACTGGTGGGCGCACAGCAGATCATTTTGATCAGCTCTTAGAATCCATCTCCACGCAAGACTCTTCCCAATGTTTGTCTTGTTTACCTTTGAACCTTTAGAATAATTCCGTAGTATACACAATGCTGGATTCAAAGTTCTAGATGTTAATAATTGTGCTTCTAAAAGTGTGCATACTGATAGATTTCATCAAATATTATTTTGAGTTTCATAGCGTAAAGACGGAATTCTGGTCATCTCACTGGAGAGAGCTTTCAGAAGTTATTCCCTCAAAACTAAAGATGGGGCCTAAGTGTGATCGAATTCCAAGAAATGAGGCTTGGGATGTTGATGGTCACATGTATAGAGACATTTAGCGAAAAGAGCTAGCCTTTGTACAATTTCATCGAACAATGGAACCAAAACAAGAGTTTAACTTTGAAGTGCCCTCCTGATTCTAGTCACTGGACAGGCCCCGACACTTAACCATGGCTGGTCTGAATGGCTTGGTTTGGAAGAATAATTAGAAGCCGGGGAGTCAGCCATAGGGGTCCTGAGATGCCATAGCTGGTGGTGTTTTTACTGCAACTACTGCTCCTGCTACTATTACTACTACTACTACTTCTACTGCTACTGCTACTTCTACTACTACCACAACAACTACAACATCATACATGTAAAATTCAAGATATGTGTGTGTGTGTGTGTGTGTGTGTGTGTGTGTGTGTGTGTGTGTGTGTGTATGTGTGTGTGTGTGTGTGTGTGTGTGTGTGTGTGTGTGAAAGAGAGAGAGAGAGAGAGTAATATGTAAAATTCTGTTGAAATTGCTACCACTGAGGATGCTACAGCTTGAACATGATAAATGAATCCATGACAGTCCATCCAGAAAACCAACAAACAACACCAACCGTTCTGTGAACCACTTTCAACTTTGGCATGGTGACGCCAGGCTCTCTGACAACACTGCGCCAGCTCAAGAGGACTGCCGAGCCTCCTGCAATGTGCTACTCGATCTGAGGTGTGGAGACCTAGCTAAAGGCATGTCAACAGAAGAGAGGAGAGACCACTCTATGATCGTGCTAACTACGATTCTTCTGCAACCTGCGAGTGATCCATCTTTGGCGCTGGAATCGTTGGTATACAATCGACGATCGTTGATAATTAAACGCTAATTACATATTTGATTTTCAGTCCGAACGCTTTTTCTAATCCTCATCAGGCCCTGGCTGTTTGGTTTGTGTGATTCTTGTGAACCTTCGATTGTATCACACCAAAGATCATACAAAGAACGCGCTGTTTTATTCGTGTTGTTTGCCCTTCGCAAGCGAAGATGACGACGACTTCTGCTATCACTGAGTGGTGGTGAGTGTCCGAAGATGGCTGATCAGGCCGACCATCGCATTGAATAGTCTGTTGCAGTGTGGACAGGGCAGACTTGGAGGTGAGCCAGGCTGAAAGGTGGTGCTTGCTCTGTTGTTTCCGAGCATGACGTTATTGTTCCTGTGTCTCAACTCGCCTCGTTTCAAAGTCTTTCATTCCGGATTTGGTCATGGTGCGCCAGGTTGAGCGATCTTGAGCAGCTTCTTCCCAGGAGGCAGGGGCGATGCTACAGCACTTCAGTGAGGCCTTCAGTGTGTCTTTGTAGCGCTTCTTTTGTCCTCCGTGGGAACGCTTGCCTTCCAGCAGTTCGCCATGGAACAGTCTCTTTGGGAGACGATTTTCATCCATACGGTGTACATGTCCTGCCCACCTGAGGTGAATGCGTTTGAGCATTGCACAAATGTTTTCCATATGGGCCTTCTGAAGCACCTCTGTATCTGGTACTTTGTCCTGCCATCTTATGTGCAGCAAGGTTCTGAGGCGTCTCATGTGGAAAGAGTTCAACTGCCTAGCATTGTATCACACCGAAGATTACACAAAGAATATGCTGCATTATTTGTACCAATCCGTTGGTTCATCATTTGTAGGGCTACATGAAGAGTTTGCTGGTTTGATAACAACAATTTCTCTGGTGGTGTCATATCCGGGATCACCGACAGATTTTTCGGTATTAGTGACAATGGTTCAGTCCACTGGATGTGTTGACTTCATAATTGCTGAAAAGGTTTCTTTTGCAATAACAAGATGATTTTCTTTATCTGCTTCAGTGAAACTGAAGACGAAGCATTATTGAGAGATGTCGATTGAACACAGGAATGTCCACACTCGCTTGCACATTTTTATGTATTCCATAATCCAGCACACACACACACACACACACACACACACACACACACACACACACACACACACACACACACACACACGCACTCTCTCTCTCTATCTCTCTCTCTTTCTCACTCTCTCTCTCTCTCTCTCACACACACAGACACGCATGCAGGCAGGCACACACACACACACACACACACACACACACACACACACACACACACACACACACACACGCGCGCGCGCGCGCGCGCGCGCGCGCGCACGCACGCACGCACACATAATTCACATGTGCAATCACATGCGTGCTTATATGCACGTGCAACTACATGCGCTCACACACACATACACGCGCAGAGAAGAGAGAGAGAGAGAGAGAGAGAGAGAGAGAGAGAGAGAGAGAGAGAGAGAGAGAGATTATACGTGCACTTGCGCAAATTCGCTCTTGCAACAGCCTCGTGTGTCCTTTGATGACCTTGATCTACTTTTGTATTGCGCAGGGAAGATCTGGGTCACAGAGTTTAATCCTCTTCGTCAGTTGATTTCAAACGTGTCTAAGCAGATCGGGGGCTTTTGAACAGAACCGATCTTGGATCCTTCAAAATGTTCTTGATCTGCTGGACTGGCAGAATAGCTCAAGAAGACAGCCAGGTTTCCTGCTCTGTGCAGCTGAATTCGAAGTCAGGAGACCTAGCTGTAGATATGTCAACTGAGAAGAGTAGAAATCACTCCATGACAGTGTTAACTCCGTCCATCTGTGACCTACAGGTGATTCATCTTTCTGACTGGAATTTTTGGTATACCCTCCCCGATCTTTGATAAATGTCGCCTGTGTCCTGTGTTGGCTCTCAGTGAAGTTCTGAAATGTTTACCTCTCTAATCCTGATCGATGATGGGTGCTATTAATTTTTCTTCTTTTTCTTTTCTTTTCTAATCCCCAGATGGTTGGGGTTGTTTGCACAGTACGGTTCCTGTAACTCTCCGTTCTCTGGTATCTAGGAACACTGAAAGAGGTTGCTGCTTTAATGACGAGGTGGTTTTGATTCTTCACCAGCAATGAAGAGCTGCTTCTGTGAAGATAAGGAGGAATCTTTTGTTATGGGTTGCAACTAAGGGGCAATACTCAAAGGTCTACGTTTCTTCGTTCTCGTTAACTGTTTCAAATGGGAGTACGTTAGAGTGAAAGCACCATTATTTTTCAACCAGGGGAAGTAAGAGTAGGTACGGACTGAAAGTTATTTTCCATCTATCGTGTTTAAAAAAAAAAAAAAAAAGGACACGGAAATCCGAACGTTTATGTCTCTAGAAAGTTTAAGTGTTTCATAAAAATGTACAACTTTATAGTTATCGATTCGTTGCAGTATTGTAGGTGAAGAACAATATCATCTTCTCGGCGGTTGTGACAAAAAGAAAAGACGCTGCAGCTCAGTTCCAGAGACACCCCCGTACGGATGCGATCCGCCTCCTCTCCGGAGTAGACCAACCGTGATAGTACGATCGAAGACCTGCTAAATCCCACACTAAATCCCACATTGGAAAGACCAGCGTTTGATAAAACAATAATGAAGAGTTTCTTCCTTGCGCTTTTTCTCAGTGAGCTCACAGCACTTTACAAGCGCAAAAGTTAAAATAATACGAAAATCAAACAAAACACATGTCTTGTAATTACATTAAACAAACCGCAGCATCATCACTCAATCGTCTAATGAGTACAGGACAGCCACTGGTCACATGACTGGACTCATCTACACTAATGTGACCACTATATCTCTTTTACACACATGCACACACATGCACGCACACACAGACATGCACGCACGCACACGCATGCACACGCACGCATACTCGTGCACGCGCGTAAATTTCACAGACCCATCCTTATCCTTCCGCCCCTCCAACTCATTATCCTCCCCTTTCCCCCTCCACCCATTCCTCTTCCCCTCCCTCTCCGCACATTCTCCTCCCCCCGGCCCCCCAACACACACACACACACAAACACGTGTGTACGCGCATGCGTATATTCCTTTTCTTCTTCTTTTTCACTTCTTGTTTTTCTTCTTCTTTTAGTGTCTTATCCTCCGTGCCATCCTAGTGGCACAGACTTCACTACTGTCTCAGCAAATAGGTGTTTACAGAAGATTTAATCGAAGCCTTTGAAGAGTAGAGTCTTAAAGTGTAAAGAAATGCGTTCCGAACACTTGGACCCTGACAGAAAAGGTAACGTTGACCAAAGGCTATGGAGAACGAATCAGTCTGAAGACTGGAATTTACGTAATCAGAAATAGAGATGAAGTGTGTTGCTATCGCTATTGCTAAGAGTACTTCTTTAGCGTCTATCTTAGGTGGAGACCAAGCTCTAAGTCCTTTGCAAGCCACCCTTTCTTTTACGCAATGGTCTATCTGTGTAGAACAGTGAGAAGAGATGCCTCCTGGCTGTCCTATCATTCACCTCCCGTGCCGTTCAGTGCATCACTTTGTGCCGTTTTCTTGCATTTTTTGATGCAGGTAGCATGCTGTGTGTAACGTGTCATCTTACCAACAGCCAGGCTGATCTACTCTTTCGGCTGTTGGAGATGGAATCCAACACGTTTGCAAGATTTCATGAGTGCGTTTGCACACTTTCTCGTTCGAAGGAGTTTCCGGAACATGTCAGAAGCCATGTTTACTCCGAGGGAAGAACCCTCCTGTACCGAACCGCCCTGGCGGGTATCGAACCCGCTGCCCCACAATCACCAGCACTCTCCCGAGTGAACAGTTCCGGTCCTTTGCATGTCCGACGGCGATATGTTTTTAGAAACTGTCGAACTGATTTAACCAAATCCTATCGAAAGTGTGAATGTAGTTTAAAAACAACTACGTTCGAAATTGGTGCAAGTTAGTTGCACTGATCAGAATAAAATGGTGGATCCGGAGTCCCTTCAGGAAGATTATTACAATTTGTTCTGCACTGGTCTTCTGCACTTAACATGAACACGGAGCAGTTACTGTTTACGAATTAGTATTCATATACGAAGTGACATATTTCAATGGAATATTCAAAAGTTCTGTGAAAAAAAACGTTCACAAATTGGAATTTTCCATTTCCTATTTTAAAAAGTGCACGGGGAGTAACTCTTTGAATCTGTGCTTGCAATTACTTTCCCTGTCGGAAAAAAAATCATTTTCACACATGAACTGACTTGCTTATGGAAGTTAAAAAAAATTCTTAACTCCCGACGCTGTTTTCTTTTCTCCCCTGTTACAGTTAACATGCGACTTTTTTTTTGTGCTGAACAGTATAGTGCCGATCCAGAATCTATTCGATCTTGACAGAAGTCTCCGCTCATGCGAATGCTCGTCTCTTTTATTTATTTACGTCAGGAAACCGCTTCACCCATCGTAGATGGAACCATGGCAGAAAGAACTGAGGCTGCACCGACAGCTGTCAATTCAGCTAAAAGAATGTCCGACGCGAACCTCATCTTTACATACGCACGGAAATCTCTGTCTCTGTCGGCTGCATCAAGTTCTTTGACACTATTCAATCAAGCAGTGTAGTTCGGCTGCGTTATCAAAACATTCGTTTCCCCCCGAAGTATGTTGAACTTGAGAAACAGATGGTTTGTACAATAATAGAGAAACCTTCCAATAACGACAACCACCACCTACCCCTCCCTCCCTCCTCCACCTCTCCTCCCCTCACGCCTCCTTCCCCGAAGGAAGGCTCCAGCCCGTAGAAGCTTGTTTTCTCCTGGGACATTTTGTGTGCTCTACGAGATTCACCTTGCAATAAAGATTGCCTCCCTTTATAGACTACTCATTTTTTGGAATAGTTCGTGTGTGTGTGTGTGTGTGTTGTGTGTGTGTGTGTGTGTGTGTGTGTGTGTGTGTGTGTGTGTGTGTGTGCATGCGTGCGTGCGTGCGTGCGTGTGTGTGTGTTCTTTACTCTCTGTTTTTTTTTCATTTTTTGTTTTATTAGATTTACATCCCAATAAACATTACCTTCCCTTAAAGACTTCTTTTCCTTAAAACAAGTTTTTCTTTGTCTACACAAGATTTCTTTCTCAACTTACCTTGAAGACTTCGTTTCCTTAAAACAAGTTTGTCTTTGTCTATACAAGATTTCTTTCTCATCTAAAAATTCCCTTTCCAGGCTTTGTTTCTCAGAAGCGTCTTACGTCTTTCTTTACTAGTTTTGCTTCCCACTGAAGACCTGGTTTCAAAGACTGCTTCGTGGAACACTTTTGATTTTATTCTATAATTACCTCATTACCGTCTCCACTCGAAGACTTTTTTTCTGGGTCCTGTTTGTCTTTGTACTGGATCGGCTTCCCAGCAAGAACCCCCGTCGTCTTTTCGCTGGATCGTTTTTGTCTTCAGTAATTTTCTCCCGACGAACGTACATTCTCATTAAAGACTTGTGTTTGTGAAAAACATGTTTGCCTGTAATATATTCATCTCTAAACAACAACCTCCTGCCGATAAAAACCCATTCGTAAAGTTTTCTGTAGGTCGTATTGCGGTGTTTACGCTTTACACTTGAAAAGACAAGCTAGTCAGTGAGGAAAACAAAACAAAACAAAACAAAAACAAAACAAAACAAAGCAAACACTTGAATGAAAATAGTGGAACTTCCCGAAAGAAAATAATTCTCCACGACTCGTTCCCGGATGATGCACTGTCGCACGCTTGCACGTTGGCATTTTCTCGAGAACCGGGTTTACTTCCAAAACATCAAATTCGGTCAGACGGTAGATATGGCTATGAATTTTTGTTTGTAAGAAGAAGAAGAAGGGGCCCAATCCAACGGATGTACTTGTATTCCTTCATGTGAATGCCGACGAACTTCTTCAGAAGATACACAGTCATAGACTGCAGAAGTTGTAAACACTGCCCTGGCTTTATTTTAGATCGATCATTCTGTTTTTTTGCGGTCATCTTGGGGATTTTCTCTTTACCAGTGGAGATGTCAAATGGATCTGTTTTCGTCGTTCTCTTCAGTAATTGGATTTCATAGCTTTTTTCTGTTGTTGTTGTTGTTGTTGTTGTCGTTGTTGCTGTTGTTGAGTTAATGATGTGGAACACCATGCTGTAACTTGGCAATTTCACTTTCAGTAAAACATTCATATTCGTCTTCTGTGTCACGAACACAGACTCATAGACAGACAGACTGATACACAGGGCACATAATACCACACACACGCGCGCGCAGAGAGAGAGAGAGAGAGAGAGAGAGAGAGAGAGAGAGAGAGACAGAGACAGAGACAGAGACAGAGACAGACAGACAGACAGACAGACAGACAGACAGACAGACAATATTGTGATCAGTAACAGAAGCTGGGAGGGACCTGTCGTGGGACAAGGATGCGCGCGGAGCATCTCAATTATTGATGGCTTGCTTTCCACTGGTAACTAATTAATTTCTCAATCAGCAGCACCCGGGGAGCTCAGTGACAGAGGGGAGACAGAAGAGATGGGCTGGCGAGGACACGTGACCCTATGGTCGACCGCTCGCGGCGAAAGCCGTGAATCTTGTTTGAATTTCGTCATGGAAGGTCTAGAGTGTTCCCCAGTATTTTAGTCACCAGCACAAAGCAGATCATCCAAAATTTAGGTGTTCCATGCACAGTCGCAGTATCTCTGTCTCGCGCTTCTTGGGATGATGTGGAAAATATGTGTCTGTCTGTCTCTGTCTCTGTCTGTCTTTCTATTCTATCTATCTGTCTGTCTGTCGGTCTGTCCGGCTGGCTGGGTGTCTGTCTCGTTGTCTCTGTCTCCATCTTTCTGTCTGTCTGTCTGTCTGTCTATCTGTCTCTCTCTCTCTCTAGCAGTTTATGGAGGCGTTTCATATGCGCTGGCGTCTCTGTCTTGCATGAAAGTTTTTTTTCCCCCAGTTTCTGCTGATGACGATGAGGAACAATTCAGGAAACATCTACTTGTTTGTCTCTGTTTCTGTCTGTCTGTCTCTGTCTCTGTCTGTCTGTCTGTCTGTCTGTCTCTCTCGCTCTCTCTCTGTCATCGATGTATGGACCTTTCTCTCACAATACATTTATGTATAAACTGCTTTCCAGGCGTAGGTGATTTCTCGTACTTATGGTTTACTTTCTTTATATTTCTGTTTATTGAGGCTCGGGTGTACTTAAAAAGCCGATTAGTGCTTACTCTGCCTTTCCCTGTTTACATAGAATCGGTTGTGTGTGTGCATGTGTGTGCGTGCGTGCGTGCGTGCGTGCGTGCTGCGGCCGCGTGTGTGTGTATGTGTGTGTGTGTGTGTGTGTGTGTGTGTGTGTGTGTGTGTGTGTGTGTGTGTGTGTGTGTGTGTGTCCGTTCATGTTCTCCTAGGACTTCATTCAAGTCGTCAAATCTATCGGTACAATTAACGGCAATGCCAGTTGCTGTTTAGTGAATTGCATTGAGTACTCTTTACCAATCGCAAATGTAACACGGCACACTCTTGGCACCAATAAGCCGACCATAGGTTCTTTCCTCCACCCCCCCCCCCCCCGCCCCCCTACTCCCCTTCCATTCCTTACTAGATGAACCATGCTCCATGACGTGTGATCGTGCGTGAGGTTTGTATTCAGGCTGAGCGCAGTGTTGACGGAGGCGAAGGGGGGGGGGGGGGGGGAGACGAGGGGGTGCGAGTAAACGTTGGCTTTTTGTCCTGTATCGGTGGTATCCAGCCAGGGTTGACAGCACGGCCACAAACCTACATTGGCGCTGCTTGTTATGAAGGGAAAACCCAGATATAACAGAGAGAGAGAGAGAGAGAAGAGGAGAGGGGGAGAGAAGAGAGAGAGATCAGGCTGTCATATCATCAGGTAAGATCACGACAAATGCATTTCGAACAACCAGTTCGCTCAGTCTTATTAAAACCTTTTTCCACCCCAGTTGTTACAAAGCACGCGTTTGGCAGCCATACTAATGCTACTATAGTTTATCCCTCCTCCCCCCCCCCCCACCTGCTCCTGTCCCTCTATCCTCATCTCCCCCTTGATAATTCTTGATGACATGTGGGTCGTGCGTGCGGTCTACCCACCGAACTAGTGACGAGGAAGGGTAAGAATACCGACGGCTGTTTGTACCAATCAGAGGCCGGTACCACTTTCAGTGTATGGCGATGAAAGAAATGGCTGAACACGCTTACGAAACAGTTTCCCTTTTGATCTCAGGCTATGTAACACAAAGTTTATCTTGTTCATATTGGATAAGAAGTGGATTTCAAACGGGTTAAAGTTCAACTCCACCCTAAATTGTTTAAATTTCGTCCATGATTTCATCTCTCTTTCATTTATAAATGCTGTTACGTATATAGACCTATGTGAATCACCCCGTTCTGTTAAACATGCTTGCGATCAGGAGGAAGTGATCTTGACGTTCACCTGTTGGAAGGGGTGACGTGAGTAAACGTTAACTTTTGTTTATTTCAATGAATGCGGCGTCATCCAGTGTGTATGGACATGGACAATAGGATTGCTAACCCAACGAGATGTAGGTGTGAGTTTGTTGCAAAGAGGTGAGGAGAGAGGGAGAGGAGAGAAGAGAGAGAGGAGAGAGAGAGAGAGAGAGAGAGATTCAGAAGAAGACTGAAGGTGAGGAGAGAGAGAGGAGAGAGAGAGAGAGAGAGATAGAGAAGAGAGAGAGAGAGAGAGAGAGAGAGAGAGAGAGAGAGACTCGACTTGAGACTCAAACATTTCATTCTTAAAGGCCATAGCCCCTTAGAATGGGGATATACATCATAAATCATGTCGCAGATTGATATTGTGGAGAGAGGAGAGAGAGAGAGAGAGAGAGAGAGAGAGAGAGAGAGAGAGAGAGAGAGAGAGAGAATCTTGGCACATCAACACTTTCACCATTAATGCGGCGATGCGCACTTTGAGCAACTGCACATGCACTTACTAGATACGTACGTTCACACCCCCATTCACACCTCTTTCTACTTCCTCCCCTACCCCGCTTCCATCACACTCTTCCCCCACCCACCACCATCTCTAGTACTCTTGATGACCTTGGATCCTGCGCGCGGTCTGCATTCAGACTGATCGCACTGCTTACGAAGAGGTGACGTGAATAAACGTTGGCTGTTTCACTCTTCAGAGGGACGTCATTCACCTTCTACGCGTTCAGGCAACACGGTCACAACACCAGCCTACCGAACCTTGTTCCAAAGATGAGAGAGAGAGAGAGAGAGAGAGAGAGAGAGAGAGAGAGAGAGACAGAGACAGAGACAGAGACAGACAGACAGAGACAGAGAATTAAAAGATAAAAACAGGAACAGTAGGAAAAGAAGAAGGGAAAATCAAAGATTAAACATATGGTGACACTGCAGTGTTAAAAAGATAGCAGATAGAGATGGAAAAAACAGAGAGAGAGAGAAGAAGAGAGAGAGAGAGAGAGAGAGAGAGAGACAGAGAGACAGAGAGAGAGAGAGAGAGAGAGAGAACGAGGGGAGGCTGTCAGGCGTGGGGATGGGGGGGGGGGGGGGATGGGCGGGGACGCCTGGAGTGAGTGGAGTGGAGTGGATGGGGGTAGGGGTGGGGTGGGGGCGGAGGACGGCGAGGAAGGTGAGGAAGAGAGAGGGGGGGGGGGGGTGGGGGGGAGAAGAAGGGTGAGAGCGATTCCACAAACAACCATCATGGCGTCTGATGTGCACCAATAGGACCCACAGGTGGAACA
>CM065714.1:99198442-99225942 GCA_033310375.1 Conus canariensis | reverse complement strand
GGGGCTGAGCTGCTCCGGTAATTAACAGTGGTCAGTGACGTTGTCTGTCTTCCTTTTCATCTGATGCCGCCGCGGGCAGGAAGAGGAGGAATGCCTCATGCTCACAGCCCCTCCCCTCCCCTCCCCTTCCTCTCCCCCCCAATCCCATCAACCCCCCCCTCCACCCTCCTCTTCTCTTCCTCCTCTTTCGATCTTCAGTTGTGCTTTCTTCTCTCGTTCTTCTTTCTTCCTTTTCTGTCGTGGTCGCTCCGAGTTCCTGCTCTTCGTCTTTACCTTCTCAGTGTGTGACGCTTCAAGATGAGTCTCCTTCCAGCTCTGAAATCTGCCTGGGGCACTTTTTGGTGGTCTGGAGAGAGAGAGAGAGAGAGAGAGAGAGAGAGAGGAGAGAGAGAGAGAGAGAGAGAGAGAGAATGTGTGTGTATGACAAAGGTGCGGGTCTTACACATCATGGTCTGTCTTTGTTTGCTCTTCAGCTTGCTTACAGTTCAGCTACTTTGATTTGGGGCGGGTGGGGGATTGATTTGTACACGTTTCTCGTCACCTCCACGAAGGAAGTTGTGTACACTTCCGCGTTTGTTTGCTTGTTTTGTTCACACGTCTATCAGCACGTTTACGCCAAAGCGATGGAACTGATTTTCACGAAACTAGGCAGAAAGGTGGACAGTGGACCAAGGACGAACCCGTCAAATACGGATCCGGATCAAAGTGCAAATCCAGGATCCGTTCGACTTTGGTGGTGGAAGTCTTTGCTCTCCCAAGAAGTTCTTCTGGCTTCAACATGCTTTCAGCCTAAAGACGGCCTCCATGATAGGCTGGGCTATATGCAACATGACTTGACGGTGTAGGGCGTTTTTAGGGATACTGGAAATCCCGTGTGATAGCCTTATTTCTGCGTAAGCCTCACAAAGTATAGGTTTCAAACAAGAAATCCTAGCCTCATCCGTTCAAGAGAAATTCCGGAAATGCATTTGAGGAACAAGCAAGAATGCACACACCATATCTATTAAGAAAGGTTTGGCACAACGATCGTGCTCGACAACAACAGCAGTTTTAACATACTGTATTCTGTGTGATCCGAGATGCGTTTAGTCAATGTTGAGGGTTAGGCGTGATCTGAGTACTTTGCGCATGGAAATTTCATTTGTGGGTATAACACTGCAATAACCGGCTGGATGTATGTATGGCGAGGCATTTCCCAGCCATCCCTCTGGTATTAGGATGTGGGATCAGCCGACATACCTCGTACACCACCAGTACAGCCAGAAAAAGAGCGTCTTTCCAAGTCAAATCATGCAGTTTACGGCTCAGCGCAGATCAGGGGCTGTCGTGTTGTTCTAACAGACAAAAAGGAAATCTGAAAGAGGTGGAAGAAAGGTTCTAGAGAAATAGCATATAATGGTTTCAGAATACTACATAAGGAAAAGCATGTACCGTCATGAAACGAACTTTTATTATGCGAAGGGGTGGGCAGGTGAGGGAAGGGGGTAAGGGACAATCAAAAAGAAAAAGTGTTTCTAAACACACACACACACACACACACACACACACACACACACACACACACACACACACACACACACACCGCTCTCTCTCTCTCTCTCACTCATTCACTCACTCACCCACACACACACACACACACCACGCACGCACGCACGCACGCACGCACGCACGCACGCACATGCATTCCGTACGATCTACCCAGAAAGCCTGTATCTATCTGCAGAGTGGGGATGTTGGGTTGGGAGCTGAGTCGATAGGCACTTATTGACTCGCCCAGTAGGCCTTTTTTTCTTTTTTTTTCTTTTTTTTAATATCTCTCACGGTAGTCTAACTGGTGCGGGCACTTGTTCAACCAGTGTCTGACCCACCGCGAGAATGACCTGGGGGGGCAGATCTGATGCAGGGGGCATTCATTTAGCTCGACCCCAGCCCATCTCCCAACCCGCCTTTCCGCCCCGGCTTCCTGATGAGGTGCTCTTTTATTTCCAGTGACCAGCCCCCCCCCCCCCCCCCCTCTCTCTCTCTCTCTCTCTCTGCCTGCAGAGCCAAAAATCAATGGCGGCGGAAAGGGGAGGGAATGCAAACAGGAGGAGGTAAACAGGGCGTGTAGAGACACACGTTGCTTGTCACTTGTCTTTCTGGTGCTGGTCAGCAGCACTGGTGTGAGTGTAGTTGGCGGGAGGAGGGAGGGAGGGAGGGAGCTGCTAAGGGTACGGGTGGGAGAGTGGAGGACGGGGGGGTGGGGGTGGGGGGTGGGTGGGAAGGGCGGTGGGGAGGTGATGGTGATGGTGGTTGATGATACTTGTCAGGAAGGTGGGAGTAGTGGTGGTGGTGGTGGTGGTGGCTTGGTTAAGGATCTTGGCTGGTTTTTCTTCTGTTCTCTCCCTTTATCCTTTATATCATCGTTATGTTTCTATATCGATTTAATTTATTCCTCACGCGCTTTAAAGTCTCACAGTTAATTAAGCAATTGCGGTGTGGCCTGTATATATCCACACGCTTGATCCACACGCAGTGACGCCTCACTGGTGTAAGTGAAACTGTACTTTCTGTTAATTGATAATACTTTCTGTTAAATGATAATTTAGACTGCTTTCCAACTTTTGATGCTGTTTTTTTCTTTTCGAGTGACTTTATGTTGTGTTACATAGCTGGCAAATATAGTATGACAAGCAACCACTTTCTTTCTAAAAAAAAATATAAAAAAAACTTGTAGAACACGCTAGCTTAGCTGGAAAACTACCCTACATGTAAATATTAGAGGCGTAATGTCTTGAGGACGCGCTTCCAAACTCAAAAAAAAAAAAAAAGAAAAAAAAAAGAAAAGAAAAGGAAAACATATCTTTTAAGAAGCCAGACACTTACTTTGTGATTGAAATCTATTTGAAGAAGGGGTGATTTACTTCGTTTGTTCGTGTGTGTAGACATAGTACAGGCTTCATTGTCGGTAGAACTGTGGAATTAAGAACAAAAACAAAAAGAAAACCGAACTACTTTACCACCAGTTCAAACCGTGGTCACAACAATAGACCTGGTCCGGACAAACAAAACAGACAGACAGACAGACAGACATGCACGCACGCACGCACGCACGCACGCACGCACGCACGCACGCACACACACATACACACACACACACACACCCTAAGGTAAAGATAACACCTGTCTTTGCACTGCAAATACTGTTACCTCTTCTCAGTTTATGGGTCAAACAAACAGATTTAGAGAGTCAGAGTTTTAGAGTGCGTTTGAAGCGCACACTAGGATATTGATCGAGATATGGACTGACTGCCCTACGGGGTGCACCATTTCACATCCATGTTTAGGTGTTTTCTCTCCCCGATTGAACTGATGGGGCAAAATTGCTGTGGGCGTCCTCACCAGCGACATCTGTGCACATAAAAACGGCGGGGTCACTCGCTGAACACGAGTTGTAACACAGATTACCTCCCTTGCAGATTTCCGAACGTCGCCCATTGTTCCATGATGCAAAGGATGCATTAGGCCAAAACATTTGAGCAATTTTTTTTTTCAGTGTAATAGAATCTCCCCTAGTTTTGTGAAACAGTACAGCACATGAGAGCTTCTTCTGGCTTGTGTGGGAGGGTTCTTTTGTAAGCTGGTCGGAAAGCAAGGTTAGCAAGCCTGACGATTTCCTCAGTGGACGAAACATTTTTTTGTTTTTGGCTTGCTCTGGTGTTGTAATACATTTTACCTACCATGTTTGGGACCTGACAAGACGTTATGCGCCCAACAGAGTTTACTTACGCTTTTCTTTCATTTTGCCAGTTTCTTTCTTTCTTTCATCCTTTCTTCCTTTCCTTCTTTCTCTCCTTTCTTTTATTTGGAAGGAGGGGGGGGGGGATGTGTGTGATTTAGTTTGTTGAACGATGCCCTCCCCCACAAAAAAGCCACCCCAAACGTGATTTCCTGTTACTTTCAATTTTCACTTTCGATCAATCGTTTGAGCTCGGTGAAATGACAGGACCGGCAGCTCCCTAAGGGAAATTATTGCCGGCGACTGCGGGGAGGTCGATTTTCTTCTCTTCAATAAAATAGTTTCACCTGGTTTAAACAACCTGCCACAGCGCGACTTTTATCACCGCCGTTGCTGCTGCCGCTTGTGGGAGCGTGTGAGTGACAGAGTGCTATTGATTTCTTACAGCTGTGAGGCTGTGTGGCCGCGCAGTCAGTCATCTTACCAGGCTTAAGGGTCACCACAAATCAGATCCGACGAGGACGTTGGAAACGGTGTCTGTCTGGCTGAGTCGATGGGCTCTTGTTGGGGAGTGGGGGAGGGGGGGGGGGGAGGAATCCATGTCGTGTGGAGGGAGATCGACATCTTGGGTGGTGGCTGGGCCAGTTTAATTTCATTGGTGCAGACTTGGACAGGGACAGAAAGGGGAAAGGCACTGTTCTCAGCCGCAGATCACCTCAGAAAGATGGCTTTCGTTAATCTGAACGAAATATGAATACAAGAAAACAATAAAACAAACAAACAAACAAACAAACAAACAAACAAACAAACAAATTAAAACAATGTTGCATGATGTCAGCAGTTTCAGACATTTCAGGGTGGGGGAGGAAAGAGAGCGGGGAGGGAGAAAGGATGTGGAGAGCTTGTATGTTGACCACTTTATGTAATTGATGATATCATTCATGCCACTATACAGTACAGTGTTGAGCTACGGGACCGAGCATACAAGGGAAATAAGTGCCAGTGACTGGCTCTCAAGAATGACAGATGAAAACGTTGATATCATATCGCCTTTCGCAAGAGCTGCTGTTATCATTGTCATCTGGATTGCTTATTTTTGTTAGATCTATCGTCGAATACAGTTGCTGGCATCCCTTAGACATCCCCTTTTCCCCCAACCGCACAGTCTTCTAACATCTTAAGATAGTGTAAAAAAAAAAAGCACCATACCCAATGCGCTTATGCCATTTTTGTTGTATATGTGCATTATCCGAACCACTGAAGTTGCTGTGGCCTTCCAGATTTGCATCTGTTGACTGGAAGACGCATTTGATTTCTGACCTCCATTGGAAAGTGTATTAATACGTAACGGTTGACTGAGTTCCGTGTTCATTGATTCCTTTTGAGGGCTTCACGTAAGTCAAACGTAAACTCAAATAAAGTAAACAGTAAAACGGGGCGAAAGGACTGTGATAACTAGGACAATCATCGTGGTATGTGTGTGTGTGTGTGTGTGTGTGTGTGTGTGTGTGTGCGCGCGCGCGCGCGCGCGCGTGTGTGTGTGGGTGTCGGATGGTATGGTGTCCAGCAGCAATATCTATCTATCTATCTGTTTATATATCTGTATGTCACACACACACACACACACACACACACACACACACACACACACACACGCGCGCGCACGCGCACACACACACACACGCACACGCACGCACACACATGTATATATGTATACATATATATGGTGTCCAGCAGCAGTCTCTCTCTCCCTCTCTCCCTCCCTCCCTCCCTCCCTCTCTCTCTCTCTCTCTCTCTCTCTTATATATATATATATAATGAATAATGATGATTGATAATGATATTTATTTAGCACACGTAATTAAAACGTCATCACAGCTCTTTACAAGATTATACTGTGACTTAACTTGAACTCGAATGTGCATTCACAGGTAGAGTACATGAGTAACACGCATGAAAACAACACACAATATCAACCATACCAAGTATACAAGCTTTTCTCCACTTATCTGGGAACAGATGTAGTTTTTTTTTATCCTGTCTTGAATGAATCGAGAGAACCTGAGAGTCAGAGAGACAGAGGCAGTTGGGTCCATTGAGATGGGGGCTTGCAAAGAGGAAGACCTCGCTCCGTCGGCCTTTATTTTCTACATGGGCAGTCGAGGGAGACGAGTGGCAGTGGATGAGCGGCCCTGATGGAATCAACTTCTCAGGAGCCACAAATCTACAGAAAAATGCACGACACTTTCGGCACTGACCACGTATGGTGTGTGCTTCAATATATGACATATCGATTCATTTGTTGTGGTTGCACTGATGCTGTACACAGGCAGTGATGGATTAATATCTTTTTTCTTGAATGAAATGTAGCTTCACCGAAAATGAACATGCTTTCCACAGAATGAGTTTGTCGCTAACTACTGCTGCTGCGAGTGACAGAGTGCCATTGATTTCTTACGGCTGTGATGCCTTGTAGCTGCGACTCCCTCGCCTCTCTGAGATTAGGGTCACCCGAAATCGGGTCCCCCGGCGAAGAGGATGCTGGAAACGCTGTCTGTCTGTCTGACTGGCTGATGAGTCGATACGTTCTCGTTGGAGGCCATTTCGTGTGGAGGGCGTCATCCTGGCTTGCTCCCAAGAGCTTCTACCGGCTTTAGTAGGAGTGTTTCGCTGTGAACTTGTCGGCGAACACGAACAGCTGGCCTGACGATCTACTTTGAGGACGAAACAGCTTTCGCTTGCTCTTTGCGCCGTAGCACATGGTACCTGCGGGATATGGGAGTTAAGAAGAAATATTATTCACCGAGAAGATGCTATTCTTTTGTCAGTTTTTTTTTCTCTTCTCAATTTTGTGTACAGGGATTTCGTCTGTTGATAGGAGACAGAGAAAGAAAGAAAGAAAGAAAGAAAGAAAGAAGCAAAGACAGAAACAAGCAAACAAGCAAAACAATAAGCAAAAACATAAACAAACAAACAAAACACAACCTGTGATTTCCTGCTGCATTTCATTTTCACTTTTGATCAATGATTTGCGCTGAGTGGAATGGCAGACCGGATAACTCCCTACAGAGAATGATCGCAGCTGACCGCGGGAGATCGATTTCCTTCTCTTCAATAAAATATTCTTTTACCTGGTTTAAAACAGCGAGCCACAGCGCGACATTTGTCACGGCTGCCGCTGCTGTTCCTACAACTGCGGCTGGGAGCGCGTGAGTGACAGAGTGCTATTGATTTCTTACAGTTGTGAGGCTGTGTGGCCGCTTAGTCACCTTCCTGGGATTAAGGTCACCACAAATCAAGCCCAACAGGGAGGCTGGAAGCGATCTGTCTGTCTGGCTGAGTGCTGAGTCGATCGGCACTTGTTGAGGAGCATGTGTCGAGGGCATCACTCTGTAGCTGGTGGTTGGAACCGTTTGGGGTTAATTTGTTTTGACTTGGACCGAGATGAAAAGGGGGAATGAACTGACCCCAGCCATAGGTCTCTTCAGAAAAAGGAATGTTGTCGTTGATCCGAACTGAATACGGATACAATGCAAAACACAGATGATATAAAATAGTGCACATGAGGTCAACAGGTTTACAGTCCTCGAGGGTGGAAGGGGGGGGGGGAGGGATATGTTATGTGATGCATAACGTAATTCGTGTAACTGTTCTGCACAATACAGCTATGAGGCCAGCGTACGTGAGAATTAACCCCTGTGCCTGTTACTGATTCTCTAGGACAAGACAGGAAAATGCAAAACACTATCGCGCCCTTGCCAAGAGCCATTGTTGTCAGCACCTGGATTCAGTTTTTGTTATCTCTTATTCTAATTGTTGGCAATTTTTGGTCCCTCCTCCACAGCCTCATCTCCACCCGCTTCCTCTCCCCGTTCCATCCCTTATTCGTCTGTCCACAACCGATTCCATTCTTTCGAATGTAAAGAATAGTACAGAAGTACCGTGCTTAATGTTTATGCCATTACTCTGTGCATGCGTGCGTGCGTGCATGCGCGCGCGCACGCGCGCGTATGTGTGTGTATGCATACAGGTAACATTTAATGCTGTCTGTACCAGTACATGAAATCAAGGTCAGCAGTAGGGGGCAGAGGGATGCACGGTTTCATTCCAATACGTTCCGGACAGCCGGGAATGGTGTGCATAAAAGACGGAAATTTACTTCCGGTTCTCAGAATATCAACGTTTAACAAGTGAGATAAAAAAAAAAAAGTGCTCGTGCTTAATGTTAACATGCATTAGGGTTCTTGTATGCCATTCTTGGTTGGGCGTCTCAGAAGCTTTTTTTTCCTTCCATAAACTTCCAGAGAAAGAAGGACATTACGAATTGAGAGATGCACTGATATGGAAGATCTGTGAAGTGTCGTCCACTAAAAAGGAGCTCAGTTTTTCTCGAGTCAATATTTTTAGACAATCAAAATAGTCCGTTTATATTCACCAGTCGGAACGCAGCTTCGTATAGATGCGGGATGACTCTTTCACGTCTGCTAATACAATCATATTGCGTTCAATGTGCATTGAATAAAATTTCAGTCAGCCTTCTTCTTCTTCTTCTGCGTACGCAGGCTGATACTCCTGCGGACACTTCCTGTATAGACAGGCAAGTATTAATCCCATCTACCCAACAAAAGGGAGTGGAGTTTTGTGTGTATGACCGTTTTTTTTTTTATCCCGCCATTAAGGCAGCCATTCTCCAACTTCGGGGAAGGTGCATGCTATGTGTAACGTGTCATCCATACCAACGGCCAAACTGGCCTTCTCTTCTTGGTGATGGGATTTTACGTGTGTGCAAGACGTTATGCGTGCGTTCACACACGGAACCTCGGTTTATAGTCTCATTCGAAGGACTGTATGGGAAATGGAGTCAGAAGTAATGTTAACTCCGAGGGAAACCTCGCAACCCTTGGATTACGAGTCCGGCGCTCTATCAACTGAGCTATTCCGGCCGCCGTCAGTCGGCCAATCCTTCAGATAAACCTCATGGATGACCTGTGACCTATGCAAAGCAACGATTTGCTCGCATCATTTAACTAATCCATGTTTCAAATACTGTTTCAGGCGCTGTGCTTTTCGTCTGTTTAGTTGTATTTTGCTTCGTTTTCCAGCAACGGTGCTGTCTGTTTCAGTGTTCTTTTCAGATTCTTACTTTGTATGGCTATCTATCACATACAAAAAATGTCACACTAGGAAGGACATCATCCATTAATATTTTACCGGAAGGCCTGTTTTAAAAATAAAGTTTTTTCTTCAGTAAATTGGCAAATATTCGACTCTACGCAGCAAGACTGTCGAAACCCTCCATACTGCGAACTCCTTAACCGGAAGTAAGTTTCCCTGACGCTTGTTGAAACGACCCTGTCCGCAAGTTCACTGAAAGCCCGGTGAAGCGTGTTTGCCTCAGTTGACTACCTCCTTCCCGCCCCATCTACGGTCCCTGCGTGAAATCAGCACATAATCATACATGCATGTTACTGCTTTCCTGGGAAGACATTTCTTTAAAGCCTGTCTTGAATGTGGTGAGATAAGCTGGGTACCAGAGAGAGAGAGAGAGAGAGAGAGAGAGAGAGGAGAGAGAGAGAGAGAGAGAGAGAGAGGAGAGAGAGAGAGAGAGAGGAGGGAGAGGGGGGAGGGGCAGTTATTTGTTTCATTTATGGGGGCCTCGGAAAAAGCAACCTTGCACGGTTGGTCTCTATTTTTAATGAAGGAGACGCGCCTCGGAGAACAGAGCTGAAAGAAACAGACTTACATTCAAATGCCACAAACCTGCATAAAACGCACTGCTCTGCTTAGGTGCTAACCCTGCATGATCTCTTGCTTCCCACATTATCACATATTCAGTTGGTTGTTGCTCTGGGACTGATAGTGTGCACGGACTGCAACGGATTAATCTCCTTCTCTTCAATAAAACATGGTTTGGGCCGAGTTTGTTGAACAGGCTGGGGCCACGGAAACATTTGTCGCTACTGTTGCCGCCGCTGTTGCTGCTGCTGCTGCTGCTAACTGCGAGTGAGTGACAGAGTGCTATTGATTTCCTACGGCGTGGGATGCTTTGCGGCTGCGACTCACTCACCTTCCTGGGATTAAGGTCACCCGAAATCGGGTCCCCCGGGGTATGAGGAGGCTGGAAGCGTTGTATGTCTGTCTGTCTGTCTGTCTATCTGTGACTGGCTTATGTATGAGTCGACAGGCTCTCGTCGGAGGTCGTTTTGTGTGGAAGGCGTCATTCCGGCTGACTGCGGTTGGATGGCGTATGAGGCGGGTGGTGGTGGTGGTGGTGGTGTGTGTGTGTGGGGGGGGGGGGGGTTAACTTGTTTTGGCTTGAAGCAGCGACACGGGTTTTGGCGCTTGAACAGATCACTTGGTCAGAGAAGCTAGATGGCATTCCGAGTGCTGCCAGTTTGAACCCCGTGTTGGGGCCTCGTTGGCGTCCTGGGTTCCCTTCCCGCTTAGGAATAATGAGGTAAAAGGAAATGTATGCTGATATTCTGCCCGCTCCATGTCTTTCGGACGAAGCTTTCAATGGGAGTCCGGTGTTTGGAAGCATGTATTAGTGGGGAAAAAATGTGTAACAGAGCGTGCACGCACGTTATCAACCCGCTCTATCTTTCGAGCAAAGAGCAGGCCGTCAGGTGCTGGTGGGATCGATCATACACACACACACACACACACACACACACACACACACACACGCACACGTTCACGCGCGCGCGCGCGCGCGCGTGCGCGCACACACACACACACATGCACGCATTCAAGCGCACACACACACACGCACATATGCACGCATTCAAGCGCACACGCATATATACACAAACGCATAGACGCTCACACATCCTCTCTCTCTCTATCTCACACACACACACACACACACACACACACACACACACACACACACACACACACACACGCACACACACATACACACGCACACATGCACGCATTCAAGCGCTCATGCACGCGCACATAAACACACGTAATACATACACACACTCACGCAAGCACGCATGCACACACACGCATGCACATACATACAGACACGCATAAACGCTCACACAATTTCTCTCTCTCTCTCTCTCTCTCTCTCTCTCTCTCTCTCTCCCTCCCTCACACACACACACACACACACACACCACACACACACACACACTCATACCCCCACACACGCACACACACAGGCACACATGCACGCATTCATGCGCACATGCACGCGCACACAATCACACGTGATACATACACACATGCACACAGACACGCATGCACACACAGTCATGCACATACATACACACACACATGGACGCTCACACATTCTCTCTCTCTTTCTCTCTCTCTCTCTCTCACACGCGCGCGCACGCACACACACACACACACATACACACACACACACACACACACACACACACACACACACTCACCACTCACTCACTCACACACACACACACATACACACACACACACACACACACACACACACACACACACACACACACACACACACACACACAGAGGCACACATACACAGCGTAATTCACACCGGTGTTATGTTTAAACGTCATAATCCCTGAAGACAGTGTGTTGCTACCTTAATGCTTTATTTTTTTTTTTTTTTGCGTTCACATGGGCAAAATGAAACTCAACTGTATGGACCCAGTCTTACCAGTTGAGTCTACAGCAAACTCAACACCGGGTGGGAACCGGTCGAGGCGGGAAAATCCCGCGAATAAACGGCTCTGAAGGGAATCGAACCCACGACCTCCCAGCCGGAAGTCCGCGAGGCTAACCACATCGTCACGGCGGCTGGTTGACCGTTCCCTTTCTGGTTCAAAGATTTCATCTCTCTCTCGCTGTGCCAATCAAATCGCGTTCTGTAGGATTGGGCAGTGGATTAGAACATAGTACACGTCCACACAGAAGAGAGGGATGTCATCACTGGCCGGCCCAGATGGTAAACCTGGTTTTCCAGACGACCAGTATCTTGTCATGGCTGATATTGCCAGGGTCAGCCTCGCTTCAACCTCCCTTGTTAAGCTGCTGTTCAAATGTAAAGGGTAGTACAGAGCGTGCCCCATAAGAGGTATTTATTTGGGCGATTTCTCCGGCTTCGTGCCGCTCCTAACCAAAGCTGATTGTACTACTGGGCTCAGCTGGGAAGACTGGGATCACTCGGCCTAGTTTTATCCACTTGGATGTGTCTTTTATTAGAACACTGCTCAACTTCTTCCTGATCAAAACTGCAGCTCTTTGTCTCTCTCGAACCTGGTTGTTCAGGGTATATATCATATGAGAAAGCGTAGAGTACAGCCCTGCTGCAAAGTCTCACACCAGGACTGGAGCTCCGTCGCATCACTGTGTTTGCCCTCATCCTCAACGATCATCGCACAGAATCTCGGGTTTTCGTGGCCCTTCATGCCCTGTTCTCGTGGTGACCTCCGTTTTGATTCTGTGCCCGCACCCGAGCTGTGTGGTGAGGTCAGAGTCCTTGGGGATCGCCATGTTCTTGGAGAACTCGTTGGATGGCCGTGTTTGTTGACGCCCTCCGAAGTGAGGACGCACACTCACGCAGGGTCTGCGACAAGGCAGTTACCGTCGTCCGTCAGTAAGCCACCGGAGGAGACACTGCATTGCTGCCAGGTCACTTTGGTGGTGTTTAGTTTGGTAGGATTTTGTATGCAGTGTCCTCAATCAGAACAGGCGCTACTAAACACCACCCAAAATGACCCGGCAGCAATGCAGTATCTCCTCTGGTGGGTTGCTTCATGACAGCCCCACGTTAATTGCTCTCTCTGGGGACTGCAGTCGTGACAGGAGGAACTGGAGTGTGGCTGTGTGTGACGGAGGCGGAATGAGCGACGTGGAAGTCATGGGCGCTGGGTGGACATGGAAGATATACACAGAATGATTTTTTTTTTCTTTTCTATTTTCTGTTTCGTTTCAGTACTCAGTATCTGATTCTGTTATTTCAGTTTCGATCTCATTCGAATTCCTCCACCACTATCGCCTCATCCCCTTTTCACCATACACATCGCTCATGTTGCCACCTTCTTACCAGTCTGATTATAACAGGGCCTTCAGGGATTAAAGCTAATCGCTTCATACCGGGGCTATTTACCATCTTGGGTCTACGTCAGTCAAATGGAGACAAAGTGAAAAGAAACAAAACCAAGTGGAAGGGAAGGGGAAAGGGGGTTGGGGCGGGGTTTCTATTATTGGTTTATATCTAAAGGTGATTTTTTTTGTGTTAAAGACATGCCCGTATAACAAAGGTGCCATGGATCTAAGTTATAATCCCTATGCTCTGACCAACAACCTGGTAATGATCTTCGCTTCCACACGTAATTTAAAAAAAATTCCTGTGTTGCTGTAAGACCAGGTCTATGCGAAGACTGTTGAAGAGTCGGTCGTCTTCTGCCCCTGAACAGAACATTGCTTTATATGGTTATAACAGACCAGCCACGGATCGACTGTTGAAATCGCTGCCTGCTGGCTGTGGCTGCTGCTGAGAGTGTTTGGGTGCTATTGATTCACCCTGTGCAGCTGTGAGGCTTTGTGGCCGCCTAGTCGCCTTCCTGGAATTAAGATCACAAATTAAACTCGACGAGGAACGATGTCTGTCTGGCCGCCTAATGAGCCGATAGGCACTTGTCGGGGGAACCGTTTCCTGCGGAAGGCGCCCTGCCGCCTGCTGGTTAGAGTGGTGTGGTTTAACCGTCGCCGTAGGTCGTGGGTGTTAAATGACCCACAGTCATGATTTTCGCTTTGATCACATGAGCCAGTTTTTAAGCTTATCTCCCACAAAATGCCATGGGTTTGTCAATAAGGCATGCCCCCCCCCCCCCCCCCCCCCCCGCATGTGTACAAAAAGTTGCATTTTTTTTTTGGTCAACAAGCAAAGGAGTTTTAAAAAAAAAACCCAAGAGAAAGCTTTATTCCTTCAGAAAAAGTATGGGAGACCCACGACCTACGAACAGGCTTCAGTCCTTCAGAATAGGGTCGCTGGAGACCCACGATCTACGAACGGGCTTCAGTCCAGAATAAGCATGGGTCGCTGGAGACCCACAACCTACGAACAGGCTTCAGTCCTTCAGAATAAACATGGGTCGCTGGAGACCCACGACCTACGAACGGGCTTCAGTCCAGAATAAGCATGGGTCGCTGGAGACCCACAACCTACGAACAGGCTTCAGTCCTTCAGAATAAACATGGGTCGCCGGAGACCCACGACCTACGAACAGGCTTCAGTCCTTCAGAATAAACATGGGTCGCCGGAGACCCACGACCTACGAACAGGCTTCAGTCCTTCAGAATAAACATGGGTCGCTGGAGACTCACGACCTACGAACAGGCTTCAGTCCTTCGGAATAAACATGGGTCGCCGGAGACCCACGCGCGACATACGGCAAGCCTCTGGTCCCGAAAACATGTGTCCTCTGAGACCCACGACGTCTGGCGCGCGCAAAATTCCAGGCAAGGTACATCGAAGGTCAAACAGAGTTGACTTGAAACAACACCAGGCAGATAACCACGTGTCCTCAGACACAGACTACACCACATTTCACTTTCAGCAGCTTCTTTTTACAGCGGCTGTAAAGAAGGGTCTGAACTGAATTCAGAGGTGAGCAAATATCCCTTCACTACTCGCCTTTTTTTTTCATGTGGACGATGTCGGTGTATAGGACTGAATCATACGACAACACTACCCTGAACCATTATGCCTAGCCACGAAGCCATCTCTCTAGAGAGGGAAGCATCGCTGCCAGCTTCCGAACCCTTGAGAGGAGCATGTTCAGCCTGCACTATCCTTGCCAAACGCCACCGTTCGCCAATAACTTGGTTATATCATTGTGAACCCCACTCCATCCCCCCCCCCCCCCCCATTTCTGTCTCTGAACACGATTGGCCGAGTCTTTGGAAACCCACAAAGTCCCTGATATGATCTATCACATTAACACAACCGGTCTGAATGAGGACCGTCCTCTGTCTGTACTCTAGGGAGCATACTGTGTGAGAGGGGAATTTGACATTCATTTCAGAAACGAAGCTTGTGGCTGTCGTTTGTTTTATTTTGCGAATAAAGGAGTCTGAGAATAAAACAGGAAAGTAGCTGGATAATAAAACCGCCGACAGAATAAAAAGTGACAACGTCGTGAAACGATTCGCATCAAATTAGTGGGGGTGGGGGGGGGGGTGGGGGGTGGGGGGGGGGGGGGGGGAGTTGTCATTGTATTTAAGCTAATCCATTTGAACAGACTATCCTAAATAGGTGTGCTTCGGTAGAAAGCTGACGCAGAAGGAAAATAGATAAGTCTGTTGATAACATAAATTCCGAGAGTGAAAAAAGGTGAATTGACACGTTTGCCTTTGCAAAATGCCAATCATGTCTGTAACTTGATATCTTCATTGTCTTCACGCCCCACCCCACCCCACCCCACCCCACCCCACCCCTCTCCTTTCCCTTCTCGCATCTATGAATTTTTTTTTTTTTTAATCTTTGACACCTCACGAAGCCGTTAAGCCTGCCAAAATGTTAAGAGAAGTGTGCGGGGGCCGTGCTGTATTCGTTGCTCCAGAGTCCCTACCCAAGAACAAAACTGCTCTTAATATTGAATGAGTTCGGGCATTATCGGAACAACTCCACCGTTAAATGTTCTCGGTTTTTCTCTTTGAACAAAGGAAGCAGCCAGATGCTGATTTGCAACCGTCTCGTTTAGACGCTGGTTGTCTGGGATTGTGGGTATCCGATACATTCCCGTTCAGAAGCTGGTGTTCTGCATGGCTATGATGAATATCCCATGTGACGTTCAGACACAGGCCGTCAGTCTGAAAATACTACGGTGTATTCCTAAGTCGCTGTTCTGGTATTAGCTATCTGGTGATGTTCCTTCGATTTTTTTTCGTTTGTTTGTTTTTCATGTGTATATTGGTGCGGAATTGCTGATGGGTGTTCGGATGCTAAGAGTTGCTGGTCTGTGTGCACAGTTCCTAATTTTAACTATGTATTTCAACAAAATTGACAATTAAAAAAAAAGAATATGGAAAATAGTACTGACAATGCAAAAAAACCCCAAACAAACCGAAAATGGTAAATCGAGTTTCATAGGGTAAAGAGTACAGTACTTTGTTCATTCTTTCATTTAAAACCATTGTTCAGGATCGTTGCTTGTTTGGTTTTTTTTTTTTTTTTTTTTGCTTTTCAATATGTGTGCATGTCTGTAGAAATGGACATCTGACCTCAGCTAACTACTGACACTTTCAAGCAAAGCCTGATGACAGACCTTTGATGATTATTGGCACTTTGAAACAAAGTCTGAATGAAAAAATAAGGATTAATGTTAAGGGAAGCATTTTCGTTAGAAAACGGCAGGCAGTGCTTTGTCATCTTGGGAATATCAATGTAATTAAAAACAGTATCAAAATGAATAAGGACACCAGTTATTTACAATCTGTTACATTATGTAATGGACACCTGTTATTTATATCTGTTACATCATGTAACCGGCACCGGTCATTTACATATGCTACATAATGTAACGGACACCAGTGGTTTACATTTGCTACATTCATGTAACATGGAACTGAAGAAAGCTCAAAACGACCGTCATTTCTTTTACGAGAGGTATTCGTGAAACTGCGACTGATGTTCACCGAGCACAACACCTGTCTCCCGTTGTAGTGCATGACATATGATACAGCGCTGTGGAAATTCTGAGCTGCCCAAGCGTCCGTTACGAGCCTCATCCATTTTTTATCAGGGCAGTAGAAGGGACGGCTCCCTATGGTGGAGTATTCAAATCATAGTCGTCATTTTCTTCGTGAAAATAGTATTTTTCTGAAAGGAAATTAAAAATATGCGCCACAATCATCGTCTCCGTTTGGAAATAACTGTAATTTTAGCTTTCGACTTTAACATTTTTAACGTAATTTTAATATTGAAGAAAACAGTCATTACGGATCATGAGCATGTGCACAAGATATTTAAGAGGCATCAACAGTCATGACGCTTTTCTCTGCAAACGGTGTACTGTGCTGTTGATGAGATGGGGGGTGGGGTTGGGGGGTGGGATGAGCGGTGATGTGGAACGTTGATGTTGATGTGTGTATGCATGTGCATTTGGTCGAAGGGTATGTGAACAGGTGTTTTGAAAGTGAATTGCCGCCCCTGAATGTTGATATGCTAGTGATGCATGTTTCTTTGGTGGGAGGGCATGCAAGCAGATGTTTGAACGTTGACTTTTTTTTTCATTTTTGTTGTTTTGTTTTTGCCAGCATCCTGAGCTCTGCAGAGACAGAGCGTATTTAAATCTCTTTCCTTTCTAATCAATGATTATTTTCTTTGTTTTAATTCGCTGTATGACGCCTTAATGCCGTCAGAAAGCGGTTAAAGTTATTATTTCAACATCAAAACAGCAATTTTGTCTGTATTCACACAGTGAACTAAAAACCCTGTGAAAACAATTGGTAGATATGGCAAGCATGTTATCACTGTTTTCATGACCAAAATAACTTGTGTTCTGGAAGGATACTATAGCTCTGACCTTTTGAAGCCAGTCACGCCTCATAGCTTCTGCGATGGTGCTCTCGCTGTAAGTGAGTGACTGATCGCTATTGATTTTCTCCAGTGATGCCGTCTGTCCCGTCCTGCGCCTTCTGGTCGTTCCCCTGCCGTGGGCTGGGGTCGCCCCTCATCGACCAAAAGACCATGTTGTCGGTGGGCGGCGTGTTTATGCATTAGAGATGAGAACTTTGATTAGGGCACGCCGGAAGACTCTTCAGCTCTGGATTGCAGGACCCAACCGCAAACCGCCAACCCACGTGCCAGCCCTGACCTAACCCAAACTAACCCTGACCTTATACCAGACCCTGTCCAAACCTTACTCTGACCCTAATCTAAATCTTAACCAAACCTTAAACTATGAAAAGTATTCGAAAATCTTTCATCGATGAATTGTGCTTGCAGAGTGCGAGGAAGGGGGGGGGGGGGGGGATTGGAGTTGTTTTCTCATTTTCCCCATCGATAGAGGAAAGTACGTCCGGCGGGTGGTCCTCCCATGGTGGGTCTACTAAGGTCGGCTCACAATGAAACCACAGGGCTATGTTGTACGAGTGGATGATGGCAGATTGCTGTTGAACGTGACTCCAGAGGTCTCATGTGTTACACGCACTTAACATCGTAAAAGGCCCCGCGGGAACAAGGAAGTTAACCCTGGTAAATGTTTGTAGGGGAGTCCATTTTGACAGGTGGATGAAAACTCAACGCAGGAAAAAAAAAAAAAAAAAAAAGGAAAAGAAAAAAAAAACCTCAGGTGGCCGTGTGCTATGTTAGGGAAGATTAACCCGAATTTCAGGTTGTGATTGGTTGTGACGAAGTTACACGGCATGAGACGACACGACACAATATAACACACGACATGATACGACAGTAGATTACACGACACGACACAACACATGACATGACATGATACAACTAGACATGTCACGAGACAACACGTCATGACACGACACAACACGCCACGACATGACATGATATGACACGACACGACACGACACGTCACGACACGACACGACACGACACGACACGACACGACACGACACGAACATCCGCAACTACAACCCACAACACAATCCGACATAATGCAGTACAATGCAATTACTACCACAAAGGACAACATGCTCAACACAATATAATATAATACAGTACAGTACAACACAATACAGTACAGTGCAGTTCTATACACTATAACACTATACAGTTCAGTACAGTACAATATGAAATACGAAACAATACAACACTGAGCAAATCTAACACTATGTAATACAATGCAGTGCAGTACAACGCCATGCACGAGCGCAACGTGCTGTTCTGTCGTGCCATGAGCCCTCTGACCAGCAACTATTCCCAGCCTCTCCTCTCGCCTCCATCATACATACACAGCAACACCCAGGGGGACATCTATTCAATATCAGTGCCAGCAGCCCACAGGGAGTTGTCAATCTGAAGTCCTGCCATCAGAAACTGGAATACTGGACAAGGGCCCCTAACACAGTAGAGAACCAGTAATCTTTGTTGTCAGTCAGGAAAAAAAAACACACACACACACACACACACATACAGACGATCGAATAAACAAATAAACAAAAAACAAAACACACACACACACACACACACACACACACACACACACACACACACACACACACACACACACACACAGGCAACGGGAGATCGCAGACCTCCGCCAAGCTCGACCGGATCCGTGATTCGCTGTTTGCGTAAATCCATGAGTATCGAACACAGTTCATCGTTCAAACCAGGGGAAGTGATGATAGGCACGAACTGAAAGAGTTACCTCCTATGTAACGGGATATTCAAAAAGAAACCGACATGTTAAATCAGGTATCACCAGAAAGTTTTAACATTCCGTGAAATTGTTCTACTTCATCCAAAGACAAGCTATAAATGTGTAAACAGCAACTTTGTAGTGTCCATGTGATAGTGGAAAATTTGTGCTAATGTTGCTGAACGGATCCTAGATCCAGCTGTTTGATCCAGATCCGCACTAAGATTTAATAATGTCGTCATTGGGCCAAGTGCCCGTCTTTCCACCAAGATTCGTTTCAGACGGTGTGGTAGATTTTGCATGATCTTGCTGACAAACAAACAAACAAACAAATGAACAAAACAAAACAAAAAACAAACACGGGTGAGAACATAACTTTCTTGGCCTGGTAAAAGATGAGATGAGAGGCAAAAGGATTAACGGGGCAGAAAAACAAACAAACACATACACAAAAACAAACAAAGCAAACAAACAAAATAAACAAAGAGATCGCGCCGCTGCAGGATGTGAAACCAGAAGTAATCAGATTTAACCGGTCCACAAAGAGATCTGTTTTCGTCTTTTTGTTTTCTTTCTTTCTTTTCTTTGCTTTCTTTCTCTACGCTGTCGATGCTGAGAGAGAGAGAGAGAGAGAGAGAGAGAGAGAGAGAGAGAGAGAGAGAGAGAAGAGAGAGAGAGAGAGTAACCGGGTGCTATATTGATTTCTGTTGTTTTTAAAAAGCCGTGATGCCGTTAGCCGCCCGCTCACCTTTGCTGGGTTAAGTAAAGGTCACTACAAATCAATCCCCGGGAAAGCTGTCTGGCTGACTCACTGATGAGTTGGGAGGCAATTGCCAGGGGCCCATTTCCTTGCCGAGATAATCGACCTGGCTTGGGGTTAGGTGCTGTTCTGTTCAGCTGGTGGAGGGGAGGGTGGCGGGGGTTGAACAGGGTTAAACTATGTCGAGAGGGATCAACATGACAGAAATTCAAACTTGTGCTGACACGCGCTCTTACGAAACAGTTTTGCACGCACGCACGTGCATGCACGAAAACGCATGCACGAAAATGTGTGCGGGTACGCAGGCACCCAGGCACGCAGGCATGCACACGCGCGCGTGCACACACACATGCACGCGTGCGCGCGTGCTCACACACATGCATACATGCACACACACACCGCGCGCGCGCGCGCGCCACACACACACACACACACACACACACACACACGCACACACGCACGCACACACGCACGCACGCACGCACACACATGTAATTTTCTTTCGGAAATATGGATAGATATAGCGACTTCTTCTTCTGCGTACGCAGGCTGATACTCCTGCAGAGACCCCTGTATAGGGAGTGGAATTTTGTGTGTATAATCGTTTTTTATCCCGCCATTAAGGCAGCCATACTCCAACTTCGGGGAAGTATAGCGACGAAAGTCACCTCAATGAGCCGATGCGCCGAACTGGATGCATTTTCTTTTTAGCAATACCAAGTGCATAGTAAAAGCTGCTATTTTCAGAAAGGTAGCGCGCGCAAAGTTACACAACTTTACTGAATGTGATAGATTTATTCAGACACGACAGCCAGGCCATGCGCATGTAGTATCCTTTCCACCTTCCATCCACCAACACATTCACACACGCACACCCATACGCACATGCACATACACACAGACGCACAGACACAGAGATACACATACTCTCTCTCAGTTTCTCTCTCTCTTTCTCTCTCTCTCTCTCTCTCACAACACACACACACACACACACACACCACACACACACACACACACACACACACACTCACACACACACACTCTCTCTCTCTCTCTCACTTTCATACATTCACACACACACAAATACACTGACCAGCGTGGATTACATTGCTATTAAATAAGGGTCTGGATTCACAAACGTTGCTTTGTGCAATCTACAGGACACGATCACAAACGTCTCTTTCATCTTGGTTTACTGTCCTTCTCACGCTGAAAAAGGTTAAGCTGTCATAGCGCTTGTTGGCCGTAGGCCACAGCGACCTGATGGAAGTGCACCATGTACAGGGCACGGCAGAATTGAAGGCGGGAGACACCCTTCCGTATTGTTTCTCCCGCTTTCACCTTCTCTGAACTGAATCAGGTTCCCATGTGCTGCTAGTGGACAAAGGGGGTGATGGTGTGTGTGTGTGTGTGTGTGTGTGTGTGTGTGTGTGTGTGTGTGTGTGTGTGTGTTGGTGCATGCCGAAAATAACTCAACGATTGGTTCGAACCCACGACCGTAACCTTCAATCAAAAAAGAAAACCGACGAAACGTACAAAGACAGATTAAACAGTGTTTACGACACACTATTTTGCGTTTGCCTTTCCATGTTTTTAATTAGATAGCAACAGACACAACAACAGCAGCACTACTACTACTACTACTACTACTACTACTACTACTACTACTACTACTACTACTGCTGCTGCTGCTGCTGCTGCTGCTGTAGCTGCTCCTGCTACTACTACTACTATTACTGCTGTTGCTACTACTACTACTACTAGTGATGATAATTGTAGAAGTAGTAGTAGTAGAAGTAGTAGTAGTAGTAGTAGCAACTGCAGTAGCAGTAGTGGTAGTAGTAACAGTAGTAGTAATAGAGTAGTTGAAGTAGTAATAGTAGCAGTGACAGAGTAGTAGTAGGAGGTTTGTAGTAGTAACAATAATCATAATCTTGATAATGGTGATGATGATGATGATGACGATGATGATGATGATGATGATGATGATGATGATGATGATGATGATGATGATGATGATGATGCTACAAACAACAACAACACAACTACAGTAATGTTGAAAATAATGGTGATGATGATGATGATGATGATGATGATACTACAAACAACAACAACAATAATGATGAAATAATGATAATAATGATGATGATGATAGTAATGATGGTGATGATCGTAAGTGGCACGAGACTGAGGGAATCTTGAACGAGAACTAGAACCTCGTTCCTTAGACAAAAATGGCAAAACCAAAGAAAATTGTTATATGAACACCCCCCCCCCCTCACAAACACACATATGCGCGCACGCACGCACGCACGCACGCGCGCACGCACACACACTGACGAAAGTACATGAAAAAATTGCACACTCATTAATTTAGAATTAATCAGAACATATTTCAAAACAGGCACATGATACAGTCAATAAATAAAATATCATAACGTTCTTAATCTGCTGCTAGGGAAAACAGATATAGTGACAACAGTTAAAAATACTTATTTGAAACACGTACACACACACACACACACACACACACACACACACACGCACACACACACACACACACACAACACACACACACACACAACACACACACACACACACACACACACACACACACACACACACAACATCCGTAGTTATTTTCATCTGTGTGATTAATTTTGTTACCGATATCTGTTCAACAAGAGTATGAGAATTTGAAACGTGGGCAGCTGTTGAAACGTTCTATCAAACCTTTACTTGTTTGTTCATAAAAAAACAAACGAACAAACGAAAAAAAAGCAGATACCATAATACACCAATAATGCACAATAAGCCTTATCTCTGATTTCTGTGGCGTTCTACTTTCTCTGAGATCAGGAGGTAGGTCAAGGAAGAAAGATTTTCAGATAGTTTCTCAAAACAGTGTTCAAACAGTCTTCGTTTGTTGACTGTAAATGCTTCCATCTGTCTGTCTGTCTGTCTGTCTGTCTGTCTATGTATTTATCAAAATATATCAATGTATCTATGTGTTTCTCACTATCAGTTGTCTGTCTGTCTGTCTGTCTATCTACATGTTTATCTGTCTGTCTGTCTGTCTATCTATCTATATATCTATCCATCTGTCTATCTATATCTATCTATCAGTTTCGTCGGTTGGTCTCCGTCTCTGTCTGTCTGTCTGTCTGTCTTTCTGTCTCTCTCTGTATATACATACATGTATATTTATCTGTCTATCTATCTATCTATCTATCTATCTATCTATCTATCTATTTATCTATTATCTATCTATCTGTCTATCTGTATCTATCTATCTATCTATCTATCTATCTATCTATCTATCTATCTAAAATTTCACTTCAAATGATATCGTGTGACCGTTGACAAATGTACTGATCTTTCATAGTATGTGTCATTTTTTTGCCCTAAATACTTTTGTTCAGAGAAAGGAAAGCTGCACTGGTCTAGCACGCACTCAGAGTTCTTCCGTACAGGGTTGAATATGAGCCTGTAAATGACGGGAGAGTTGTTGTTGATGGCGATGTTGTTGACACCTCTCATGGGCACGAGCAACTGAAAGAAAAACAGTTTTACCCGTCAGACGGCGAGACTAGTGTCCTGTCATCAGCCTTAAGCTAACAGAAAGGGAAGGCAGCGAAGAGAGCACCGAACAGGTTGCAGACACACTCTTTGACGGCTCCACAGCTAAAGCACGCAAGAAAGGACTCCAAAACTGAGTCTGGGGAGTTTTTGTTGAGAAAAACAAACAATCAAACAAACAGAAAGGCTTTGCTTTTGCTGGCTATCAATCCAGTGTTGTGAACAAATAACGTCCGCATTCAGAGCTCAGCCGATCCGAAAAGAAAGGTCATCAGCAGATCAGCTGGCTGCGATGTGTAAGGCCTACACGTTGTTTTCATCTTACCGTTTCGATGCCAGCTATTGCGGACTCTCGGTCCTTCCCAGTGCCCGCCAACACTATCTTCACAGGCTTGCAACTTCGTCATTTTTTCAAACAGTTCTCTCGGTTCTCTGTGTGCATATAACGCACCAGGGTTGTGTTTTAACAGCATGCGCTAATAGCAGCTTCATTCCACAGCAAACAAACAGCTACTGATCTAACACAAGCATCGCTGGAGTTGGTGCAGAAATGGATGCATCCGAAAAAGCGAGGACTTCTGTGATTTTTAGATTGAGCGCATGTCGAATAGCGTGATTTTGAAATCGTCTAAAAAGGCGACTTTAAGCCGAAAAATGTTCAGGGATGCTACAGTCCCCCCCCCCCCCCCCCCCTCGAAACTCCCCCTTGTGTGCACTAGTGTATGTATTTCACATTGTGTTATATACCAGGACCAGTGTGCGCGTTATGTTGAGTACAGCGTCAGAGGGAAACTGTCCTTCCGTACCGTCCCTGTACCCTACTTTTCGTACAAACGGTTCTTACCGGCAGATATTAACGATAGTCTAATGGCAGAAAATACTGAGAACACAAGAAGGTGACAAAGGAACATGCAATGCCATAAAATTTCAATCAGCCTCAATGTTTTAACGGAGACGGCCTTGAACTGGTGGGATGCACAAAGGGAAATCTTTCTGCGTTGGAGATTATCCAAGATAGAGAACTGGGTGATTCACGTGAAAACAGTCTGCTGCTTTAAAAAAAAAAAAAAAAAAAAAGGAACACAGAAAAAAATCGGGGTTTTTGCCTCGGAAAGTTTACGCTTTTTCATTTTATATTTACCGTGCGCGCTTTTCGACATTGAATCTCGCGCGTTTGGGCTCGTGTTTTTGAACCGTTCGCGGTTTTCAGCGGCTCCGGTAGAAATGCACTTTTGGCGCACTAACATCGCGATGACATTATTGCTACATTGGTGCCACCAGAATTCAGAAGCCAGCCGCAGACCAGTTTCAGGTACCGCTGCTGCTGCTATGACGGCTGCCAGTAAAGTGACTGAGTGCTATTGATTTGCTAACGGCCGAGGTGCTGTGACCATTCACTCTCTTCTTTTGAAAACTAGGTCACGATAAATAGAGCTCGATGAATTCGCTGTCACAGGTGTCTGCCAGACACCCCGATGAGTCAACTGGCACCGAATGGTGGCCCGGAGTCGGTGGGCACTTGCGGCAGGCCGTGAGTCGATGACAACTTGCTGGAGGCTATAAAGCGATAGGCACTTGCTTGCGGCCATAAAGCGATAAGCACTTCTAAAAAGCTCGTATAAAAGGCACTTGCCTGAGGCCTGAGTCAATGGGCTTCATGCTGAAGGTCCTAGGTCGATAGGCATTTGCTGGAAACCGTAAGTCGACAGTACTGTCCGGGGCTATGAGTCAATAGGTACTTGTTGAGGATTAAGAGTTGTTAGGTATTTGCTTAGGGTCATGAGTCGATAAGTACTTGCTTGAAGTCAAGAGCCGATGAATTATTTGCTGGGGGCTTTGAGTCAATACGTACTTGCTGAAGTCACAAGTCGATAGATACTTGCTGGAGGCTATGAGTCAGCTGGTACTTGCTGAAGGCCAAGAGTCGACAGATATTTGCTGAACACCGTAAGTCGATCGGTACTTGCTGAAGGCCATAGGGCGATATGTACTTGCTGGAGGTCAAGAGCCGATAACATACTTGCTGTAGGCTATGCGTCAATACGAACTTGCTGAAGGCCAAGAGTCGACAGGTACTTGCTGAAGGCCATAGGTCGACAGGAACTTACTTAAGGCCATGAGTCAGCAGGTACTTGCTGAAGGTCAACAGTCGATAGGTACTTGCTGAAGGCCATGAGTTGATAGGTACTTACTGTAGGCCATGATTCGATAGGTACATGCTTGAGGTTTTGAGTCAATATCTTCTTGCTGGAGGCCATGATCAGGTTGATGGGCGCTCGGTCGATACTCCTGAGTCGATGGAACGTATTGGGGGTTAAAAGTCAGTAGTCACTTGCAGGAAGTTACTCGTCGATTGACACGTGCTGGAAATTCGAGTCGATCGGCACTTGCTGGCAGTTATTAGTCGATCGGCATTTGCTGGAAGTTACGAGTCGATCGGCACTTGCTGGGAGTTATGAGTCGATTGGCACTTGCTGGAAGTTATGAGTCGATAGGCACTTTCTGGAAGCTATGAGTCGATAGCCACTTGCTGGAGTCCGCGTGTCAGGCAGTAGATATTTATGAGAGGCGATGAGTCGATGGACGCTTTCCAGGGGCCATGAGTCGACAGGTACTTATGTGGAAGACTGTTGCCATTTAACGTTTGTGTTCTTTTGTTAGACTTCATTTGAGGGGCTTCATCGATAAGTGTCACATGAGGCTACGCAAAATACAACAACAACAACAACAAACATTTCTATGACTTAAAAGAAAGAAAAAAAGCTAAACGAACAACAGAAAGAAACAGAAATAACAGACAACAACAACATGAACAGCGATAACAACGACAATAAAAAAAGCAAACAAAACAAAGAAACGAAAGGAAACTAAACCAAAGACAACGAACAAACAACAACAACTCAACAACAACAATAACAGCGACAACAACGACAAAGAATATAACAAAAGCAAAGATAGTAAGCCAACATAAGACACAAACAAAACGGAGACTAAATAAGCAAAACAAACAAAACAAACGAGGATTCTAAATCAAAAACAGGCTTACCGGGCCGCCTAACGAAGGAACAAATTACAAAGCAAACATAACGCGTTTCGACTTATTGGGTCTTTTCGGCCAGGAGAAATTACATAAATTCAGTCTTGGGTAAACAACAAAAACTACAGAATGGAACTGAAGGGGGAATAAGTTGAAGGGGAGAAGATACACGTTAAAACAATCGTAATAATGATGATAAAAGGATACTACAAAAATGCAACATAGAAACTATACAAAGAAAACTGAACAAAAACAGTACATTAAAAAAAAAAGAAGCGAAAACAAGAACCAAAACAAAACAAAGCAAAGCACACAAAAGCAAACAAAAACCGCGACTCGAACAAAACAAAAACGAAACGGATAAACGAAGGAAACCAACCGACCCAATTAAATACAGACGGTGCTGAAATAAATTGTTGATCCGCAACGATTTTCTTTTCATCCTGCGTGACCTCGAAACCTTGTCTAAAGCCACAACAGGGGTATATGAGCCACAATATGGGTATATGAGCCACAACAGGGGTATATGAGCCACACAGGGGTATATGAGCGAGCAGCCCAGCTGAAGTGGCAGATTTCTTTCGACGTCCCGCTAGGACACTTCACCCCTTTCTCTGCAAGTGGGACTTCACTGCCAAACTTGGACTCCCGATCCATTTGACCGAGAGTTGAGGCTTTAACTGCTGTTGGTCTGTGGGGACGGATCAGCAGTTGTAGTAACATCGTAATGCCGAAGCGCACCCTGTTTCATTGTGCACGAATGGGGCAGTCTGTCACGATCCAGTCTCCATTTCTTCTATAGCTTCCCTACCGTACCCCTCCCGACTCGCCCCCTCACCCTCTCCCCCCCAGATCATCGGTGTTGGCAAGTTTACTACGATGGAGTGATGCCCCCCCCCCCCCCACACACACACACACATACACCTACCCGGAAAAGAGGGCTCGCTCACGCTGGATCCGCGACAAAGGAGTTAGCAGTGACAGCGAGGGCTTAGAAAGGCGATGTCCTGTGAGTATCGCATCGGAACAGACACCACGGAACACATTCAAAGTGACAGCAGTGCGGTGTCTCCTCTG
>CM065714.1:99185942-99188442 GCA_033310375.1 Conus canariensis | reverse complement strand
AGCACTTCAAAGGAAAGGAGTAGATTCTCCGTAGTAAAAGTTATTTAATGACAAATTATTGTTCATGTTTTTTACGAAAAATGGAAAGGCTCTGCTACATTCCTCTGCTTTAGACCAGTATCAAGCACAGATTCAAAGTTAAGAAACAAATAGCAAGACAAAACACGACGAGTTTCGATCTTTTTCGTTTTCTTCAGGCAAGGCAAACAACATTGAAGACAATCAAAAAACGAAGCCTCGTTTTCGTTCGACACCCATTTTTTTGCCCAACTTAAGGAGATGAGTGATTGCTCGTTCTTCGTTTTCTCCGTCTTCAGTGTTGTGTGTCTTGCCTGAAGAAGACCAAAGAGGTCGAAGCGCGTCGTCTTTTGCCTTGTAATTTGTTTGTGTCTTTCGTTCGGCGGTACAGTAGTTTTTCTTTGAAGTTTGTCTGCATATATATATATATATATATATATATATATATATATATATATATATATATATATATATATATATATATATATATCACTGTGCCCATTTACGAAGAAAGCATGAAAGCCGAAAATTTGGTGTATTTCAAACTTGCATGTTTGGATTTCTATTTGCTTTCACTGTTTTATCTATCTATCTATCTATCTATCTATCTATCTATCTATCTATCTGTCTGTCTGTCTGTCTGTCTCTCTATCTCTCTATCTTGTGTGTGTGTGTGTGTGTGTGTGTGTGTGTGTGTGTGTGTGTGTGTGTGTGTGTGTGTGTGTGTGTGGCGCGCGCGCTAGTGTGCGTGCGCGCGCGTGCATGTGTGTATGTGTGTGTGTGTGTGTGTGTGTGTGTGTGCGCGTGTGTGTTTCCACGTTTGTGTTTCCACGTATGTGAGTGTGTGTGTGTGTGTGTGTGTGTGTGTGTGTGTGTGTGTGTGTGTGTGTGTGTGTGTGTTTGTGCGTGTTTGTGCGTGCATATGTATGTGCACTAAGCACTTAAGTAGTGGAGGAACACGACTTCTTTGAGACTTGACAAAGTTTGGAGAAGAAAAGGGAAGTTACATGAAAGAAAGAAAGACCCACACTTCTTTATGGGTAGCGTAGTGGGAACATCAGATTTCCTTCAGAGCCGGATGCTTCCGTCAGTCACATTCTGCTCCCACCAGGTTAGGGCTGGGGGAAAGGAGGGGGATGGAGACGGTAGGAGGTGGGGATGACGAGGATGAGCATGTGGGATGGGAGAGAGACACATTCTTGGGGTTTGTACTCTACCACCCTGAAGGAAACGTTTGTTTTCTCCTGGGCTGAACATGGCTGCAGAACTAAAGCTTCTTTCAGCAGACCTGTGAAAGGGCGAGATCATGATTGAACGTTTCATTTTTTTCTCTCTATGCAATGTGATAATAAAGTACAATAATCTGATATGAAATAACATACATATTTAAAAAAAAACAACCTTCCACAATCTTTATTATTCTACTGTTGACCAGATGCTTGGATTATTCACACAAAAAAAAACCGTCTGTTCCCCTGTAGTGCTTTAATTTCGTTCAGGGTATGTGATGTATGTATGTATGTATGTATGTATGTATGTATGTATGTATGTATGTATGTATGTATGTATGTATGTACGTATGTATGTACGTACGTATGTATGTACGTACGTATGTATGTACGTATGTATGTACGTATGTATGTACGTATGTATGTATGTATTTCTTTGCCTCCCTATCTATCAATATGAAAGATCTAAATTTTGTGCCAGAGAGAGAGAGAGAGAGAGAGAGAGAGAGAGAGAGAGAGAGAGAGAGAGAGAGAGAGAACGAATAGGCCGCGGTGGAAAACGGGGGTAGGCAAACCATTATTTCGTCAACATGACAAAGGCTCAACAAAGATAATTATATTTGTTCAAGTGAAAAAAAAAAAAAGGTTGTGTATGGTAGGAAGGGAAGCGAGATGGGCAGGTGAGTTCATGGTGGGTGGCGTGGGGCCGAAGGAGGGTGGAGGCGGGTGTGGAAGGGTCCGAGGAGGGTCGATGAAAAAAAAAAGGTTGTTAATATGCAAATGTTAAACCTTTCATTGACAGCATATGGGAACTTATGAATTCTGTCTTGTGGGGGGAAAAAACCAAACAATTTGTTGTGTCTTCTCTGCAGTCCACTTTTACCTGCTGGATGAGGCCTCGTCAGTAGACCAAGAGTTGTTGTCTAATGTAGAAACACCATCCATTAACCTGCTGTCTTCTCACCACTACGAGGAGAAAATCGCTATCCAAAGGACCAGCTAGCGTGGTAGCGTAGAATACGGAAACGGAAGAAAGTGCCGTGAAGGAGAATAAAAGGCACCAGAAGAAGTAACAAATAAAGAATGTAAAAGGAAGTTATCCACTTCAACACCCCCCCCCCCTCTACTTTCCAAGTCTCCAATCTTCCATACCCCCCCACCCCCCCGCTCCCCAACACCGCCATCTCCGTCTTCCATTCCCCCTCCCCACCTCCGCCCCTCTACAACTCTCCATTCCCTTTCCTCTGTCACCT
>CM065714.1:99175942-99180942 GCA_033310375.1 Conus canariensis | reverse complement strand
AACACGTGGCACTGCGGACAGCCTAGTAATCGTCAGGCCTGCATCCAGTAGTGGCGTCAGCAAACAGTATACAGATCGTTGAACCTCTCCACCAGGGCCACCCTTTCCCAAGTAAGTCATCACACTCCACGTGGACTGCAACTCAGATCGGTCAAACATTTCATGCCCGCACTTTTTTTTTTGGTGAGTACAGGCCAGCCCAAAGCAAGGCCAGACTGACTGCGTTTGATATCTAGTTATTTTATGTAATTCAGTTTTGTCCACAAAAGTGAACTTTTGTTCACGAAATTCCACTTAACTTGTGCCGGTCTATTTCTTGTTCTACATCGTTTCATGTATGACATTATTTCTAATTCTGTTTGTCACAAAAAGACTTCTAAGTTAATCAACTAAAGGTAATTTACATTTGAGCCATTCTTGGTAAGTTTCAACAATTCCGGGAAAAATAAGGTTTATTTTGACAAGTAGTACACGAAAGTCGCTCTTTCCACCACCACTAATAGAGAGTGTGGAGGCAAGTTCTAATAAAGAAATAACTGATCACCTTTGATAGAAAACACACTGCAAGTCCATGCCCTAGGGGACCATATTTTTCACCCCTCCTCGTTACAAAAACTAATGGAGAAGAATGTAGATTACAGAAACCTGAGCAACTATTTGGAAGAGTGGTAAGAGAACGAAAAGTAAGAGAGGAGCAGAATCCCAATGGAAGAAAGGACAAGAAGACAATGACGGGATATTTCTCAAGCGTTTTCTGACATCCAAAGCGCTTTCCAATACCATGCGAATACCCATGCTCACATGTCAGGATTCAAACTGGTAGGCATGCCTCCGCTATCCCAACTTTCTCATCCCTTCCACCATCGCCGGCTCCCATCCTCCTTCACCCTAACCTCTCCCTTCCCCCATCTGTCCCTTCAACTGACATAACTGAAAAAGAAAGCAGAGACTGAAAAATATAAATCAATTTTCTGTTAAAAAAACGAAAACAAAAACAAATAAACAAAAAATGTAAATAAAAGAAGTGCTTGGCTAAATGAGAAATAGAATATTGTTCCAGAGATCAGCAATCCATGTTGCAGAGAATTCTTTTGTTTTTGGATTGGACGTTTATACTGTTGTTATAAGAACTAAGTAAAAGGTGGTCTATGCCGAATTTTAGCGAAATAAGTGATTTTCACTGAAGGGACAGACTTTCGCTACATCGACCACGATCAATGGCGAAGACAAATCAATGTACATTCAAAATTCCTTTTGACTAGGAAAGCTGGTGTGTGTGTGTGTGTGTGGTGTGTTGTGTGTGTGTGTGTGTGTGTGTGTGTGTGTGTGCACGTGCGTGCGTGCGTGCGTGCGTGCGTGCGGCGCGTGTTGTGTATGTGTGTGTGGTGTGTCTGTTCTGTCTGTTGTGTGTTGTGTCTGTGTATGTGTTATAGTTTCGGCTATGAACAGAAAGAAAAACGATTTATGAAGAAAAACAAACTTTACTGCGTGCACAAGAAAGGAACTGATCAGACGCATATGAAAGAAGATTCAAACATAACTGGAGACCAATAACTATATAATTCCCCGTGGACTTCCGGTGCCGGCTGCACAAGACAAACCGCAATATGTCCGGGTGTGAGGACAAACTAATATGCGGAAGGGGGGGGGGATGAGCGGGTTGGGGGTCACGCCGCCACGTGAGAGAAGCAGAAAGGGGGAGGGGGGGGAGGGATCGGGAGGGGAGAGGAAGCTGGAGATGAATCGAATTAGCATGCTATCCTCGTCGGACCTAACTTATCTGTTTTCAGGTCGCTAACGAGCATTAAACTGTCTGCCTTAGGATCAGACATGTTAGAGGCAGTCTGAAGTCGTTGGTGACAAAACAACCCGGCTAGATGAACGCAGGGTTTCCGGGATGGTGTATTACTGTTGACTCTGAGAAAATCCTTCCGTCCAGCTAATTGTGAGGTGTTTGACATCGACTGCGTATCCATAACGACACATCAAGGCGGTGCAATACTCTCCGATGGTGATGGTGTTCACTTAATGCTCAACGTTTGGCAAGCTTTGATGGATTTAAAGTAAATGAGGACTGCCCGAGTGTATATGTATTTCGGATATACATGGCTTGTTAGCAAAATCTGAATTTGTTAAACATACATGTCGACACTTTTTTTCCCCAGTCTTGTCCATAGTCAAGCACACTGACAGTACTTTCACGTTGCTTGCTCCAACTCCCTTAAGTACAACCACACCCGGTTTTTGCTGTTACAGTTCTTGCAGCGGCCGTCATAAGGGAACAATCAATGTCAAGTCGTCAGTGGGCAACCCAATAGAGGAAACACTGTGCTGCTGCTGAGTCACTTCAGTGATGTTCAGTGATGCCTGTCCTAATGTAACACCACCAGAACATCACCCTACTGACGAAAATAATTGGTTAATCATGGAACCAGCCTGATTGAGAACACACACACCCCACCACCAGAGGGCGCCACCGTGTCTATCCAACGACAGTCCCCATGACGCTTGCCGATACCGGTGAGTTATGCCAACTAACCACGGGCGTAGACGGGGAGAAGAAATGAAAACTGGTCACCACGACAGCAGGACATGAAGAACTATGGAGTTTGAGTCATCTATTTTTAATTTTCTTTTTTAATAAACTATGACCAGTAAGAATCAGAATGATGAAGATGATGCTAGGGAGTTCCATTCTGCCCGGGGGTTTTGCTAGAGCTGTAGGCTGCGCATCCATTTCATCATATTATTCCCGCGTCCACTGGGCCTGAGAGAAGCAGACACGCGCACTACATTTCATCAACACTGTCAGAGACGAATCCATTCAATGGATGAAATTCGAAAGCGTAGTTCCAGTCTTCCAGCTCAGCTCAGCTCTGGATAGAAGCCGGTCGGGGCACAGAGCAGCTCTCCACAGGGCTCAGATCTGGCGACTGTCAGATCAGAATCATGCTGATTTGATAATGGCGTATGGTGCCATGTGTATGCCACATGGACAGTTTGCCGTTGGGCTGATAGTTCCACAATACGAAGAGCCAATTTGAAAGGCAAGTACTGACGTGAACGCCCAAGTGAGGCCCGACAAGCACACCATCCCGATTGAAAAGAAATGCATCTAGTTGAAGCAGATCCGCATATTCTGGAACGTTAACTTTAACGGTGGTTCATATGGGACGGCTGAACAGTTCCATCTTGAGAATCTTGAGATAAGGAAAGTGACCTGATGAATGCCTCATAACATACAGTGGGTTCAGGGCTGTAAGCGATTGCTTGAATATTTGATCCAAACGGTTCCAAACGACTCAGTGACGTGACGAAACCTGCATTTATAGCATCCCGAACAAACGTTGAAGACCAGTTGTCACACACCCATGTTTGTGCACATACACTCTTGCATTCACAAACACAGTATGCTTACTTCGTACGCAACATGCAATCATTCCATTCACCCAAAGGAGCACTATCACAATTGAATTAAGTTTTCTATAAAACGCTCCCTTTACTCAATAAAGAAAAGGGTCTTAATTCTTCTTTTCTCTTCACTGCATTTTTCAACAATTATTTCTTCTCTTTACAAGATAATTCCCCACATGCAAACAATAATACAATATTCAAAGTTTTATCAAAAATCAAACACACTCACACACATGTTACACTATCAATTCTTTTTATATTAAATAGTAACAGTAAGGACAAGTCATCTTCTTGACTTGTCGAGGAGCTTTCGTGCACTTGGATGTACCACCTCTGGACCACCACAGCCTGGACCCTCACTAGGCTGGTACACCCCAAGTCTGGAACACCACTGGACGCTGAGGGATTCTGTAACGAAACCCTAGGTCCAGGGTTAACCTCTAAAAATGAATTTTATTTATTCTTTCTCTTTCTCTCTTATTATTCATAGCTCCTTTTTAACTCCTTTCACATTCACTCCAAAATCAATATAGAATACTCACATGAGTCTTGTTCCGCCAACCTATTCCTACCTACAGTTGGGGTACAGAAAGAAATCTTTATACAACAATATTTTATTCATTTATTTTTCAATTCTTCTCTTTTCACGTTCAACGTTCATCTTTCTCTTTTTCCCAAATAGCGCAATATCATCAAATCTTTATAATTATCAAACTTCTGTTATCATTACAATTACACCTTTACTGTAATTGCTTTAACCAGTTTACAACCCCAACTGATACTCACCTTCTAGGGAATAAGCGACAAGCCTACCCTAGTAGACTTCCAGTCTACATCTACACTCTATACTTGAGTGAAACTTGCCACGCCAGGCATATCACACCCACCAAGGGTTAAGCACACCCAAACCAGGGTTGCATCAGACAAACCAGTCCAGTCATATAGCACACCCAACCCAGGGTTGCATAGGACAATCCTAGTCCTAACTATGTTAAACCCCAACGAGGGTTACAATCAGACATCCTTCTATGTCTGTGTCCAGAGCTCCTCTGAAGTAACAATAATCTTCCACCCTTCCTCACATTGGGTGAACACACTTCACAATCCACTCAGCGTCCTACTCTTCCACATCACTGGCAGTTGCACTCCATGAATACAAAAAAGCATCAAAACCGTATGTTCCATTCCACAATCGCAAAAATGACAAAATCTCTTAACACTCTTTTCTTTGACATGAAACTTTTCCATTCACATAACACTTTTTCTCATTCACATGACACCAGTCATATTGAGGTCAGATTTTCAAAGCCGCAAGAGACTTTTCCCTTTCTTTTTTCAATTGGCAGGGCTCTAAAGCAGTCGATATTTCTCATGCAAAACCTGTACTTAGTGTTATATGTTATGTGGAAAACATATTGTTTTTTTTTTCCCAAAGTCGTACAGTCCGTCTATGAGCAGCGTTAGAATATGGGTACCAGGTCACTGTCATATATCTACAAGTGCAATCTGTCCAGCTTCCCTCACCCCCATTCTGTAGTTCCGGCTTATCTCCAGTCAACCTTTGCTTTTTTTTTCTCTCAGCTAGA
>CM065714.1:99168442-99170942 GCA_033310375.1 Conus canariensis | reverse complement strand
ACAATGAGAGTGGTTGAGATGGGCATGCTTGGACAGGTAGGGGTGAGAGCACTGTGGGCTATGTATCACAGACTAAAGGAAGCTGAGAGAGAGAGAGAGAGAGAGAGAGAGAGAGAGAGAGAGAGAGGACAGACAGACAGACAGACAGGACACATATGGACAGACAGATACTCAGACAGACTTGCAGACACTGTTTCAGTGTCAGTGATGGTTTTGGTAGTATAAAGATTGTGGGGAGGGGAGGAAGGATGTCAGTGGGGAACTATGGGGTGAAAAGGGAGTGGGGGATGAGGATGGGTGGGGAGATCGGCCTTGCACTGCGCTCGTTTTATCTTATTATGTTAGTTGTTATTTTTATCCTGCGTTGGGTTTTGGGTGAATCAGTACTACAGAGAAAGTTGATGGCCATTGAGAGAGAGAGAGAGAGAGAGAGAGAGAGAGAGAGAGAGGGACAGACAGAGAGAGAAAGAAATAAAGAGAGAGAGAGAGAGAGGAGAGAGAGAGAGGGACAGAAGAGAGAGAAGAAAGAGAGAGAGAGAGAGAGAGAGAGAGAGAGAGAGAGAGAGAGAGAGAATCAGACACACAGAGAGACTCAGATACGGACAGACCGCAATTTAGACAGCAAACGACACAATGAGAGTGGTTGAGAAGGGCATGCTTGGACAGGTAGGGGTGAGAACAATGTGGGCTATGTATCACAGAGTAAAGGAAGCTGAGAGAGAGAGAGAGGGAGAGAGAGAGAGAGAGAGAGGAGAGAGAGAGAGAGAGAGAGAGAGAGAGAGAGAGAGAGAGAGAGGCGTGCATAGTGATGCTGAAACGACTCGCCACAGACTACATTTATCAAAGGTTTAGCTTACCTCATTCTGTTGACGTGGTTGGAATCGATTGTGCCGAGCAAATGGTTGTCTGCCAAACTTTCCACAAGTAAGGTGAGAATTTGGGCGTGTTTTATGCTCCGAGCTTCCCTCCCCTTTCCTCTCTTTTACAGAATTCCTCTGTCACTTTGCTGTCTTTTTCATGAGAGAGAGAGAGAGAGAGAGAGAGAGGAGAGAGAGAGAGAGAGAGAGAGATCAGACACAGAGAGAGACTCAGATACAGACAGACAGCAGTATAGACAACAAATGACACAATGAGACAATGGTTGAGGAGGAAGAAATTAGACAAGAAGGGGTGAGGGCTATGTGGCCTATGCAACACAGAGTAAAGGGAGCTGAGAGAGAGAGAGAGAGAGAGAGAGAGAGAGAGAGATGACAGACAGACAGACAGACAGACAGGCACACACAGAGACAGACCGAGAGGCACATATGGACAGACAGATACTCAGACAGACATGCGGGCAGGTGAAGAGGAAACAGTGACAGTGGTGGTTTAGGTTGTGGGGAGGAGAGGAAGGACGTCAAAGGGAACAATGCGGTGAAAAGAGGGTGGGGGTGGGTAGGGAGATCGACCTTGCACTGCACTTTTTATCTTTATATGGAAGTTGTTAGTTTTATACTGCGTTGGGTTTTGATTGAATCAGTACTACAGAGAAAGCTCATGACCAGTTCGATCGAAGGAGAGAGAGAGAGAGAGAGAGAGAGAGAGAGAGAGAGAGAGAGAGAGAGAGAGAGAGAGAGAGAGAGAGTAGAAGGGAGAGACAGAGAGACAGACAAACAGAGAGACAGAGAGAGAGAGAGAGAGAAGGATCAAGAGAGAGGCGAGTATACTGGTGCTGAAACGACTAGTCGCAGACTAGATTGATCAAAGGTTTAGCTTACCTCATTCCGTTGATGCGTGGTGGGAATCGATTGTACCAAGCAAATGGTTGTCTGCCAAACTTTCTACAAGTAAGATGGGCATTGGGGATGATTTTTTTCTTCAAGCCCTCCGCCCCCTACTCCTCCTCCTTCCACCATACTTCTTATGTCAGTTAGCTCTCCTTTTAAAAGAGAGAGAGAGAGAGAGAGAGAGAAGAGAGAGAGAGAGAGAGAGAGACGGACGGGTGGACGGACGGACCGACAGGCAGGCAGGCAGGCAGGTAGGCAGGCAGGTGAAGAGGAAATGGTGACAGTGGCGGTGGTGGTAATATGGAGGTGATGGGGAGGGAAGGAGGGAGGTCCGAAGGAACAATGGGTGGAAGTGGGGCAGAAGTTGTCTTTGTGCTACACGCGATTAATCTTTATACATTAGTTGTTCGTTTTATTCTGATTTCGTTTTATTTGAATCAGTACTACCAAGAATAAGAAGAACATGATGAAGAAGAGAGAGGTACAGAGACAAATAGACAGATCTAGACACAGAGACAAAAACGGGGCCAGAGAGAGAGAGAGAGAGAGAGAGAGAGAGAGAGAGAGAGAGAGAGAGAGAGAGAGGGAGGGAGGTGGGGTGGGGCATGGTGGTGCAGAAACGACAAGCCACAGACCAGATTTATCAAAGGTTTAGCTTACCTCATTCCGTTGACGTGGTTGGAATCGATTGTGCCGAGCAAATGGTTGTCTGCCAAACTTTCCGCAAGAGAGGT
>CM065714.1:99160942-99165942 GCA_033310375.1 Conus canariensis | reverse complement strand
GTTCACCCTGAAGAGAGAGAGAGAGAGAGAGAGAGAGAGAGAGAGAGAGAGAGAGAGAGAGAGAGAGAGAGAGAGAGAGTCCACTAGCAAGTTAGACAGCCAGCCAATTTCAGTTTCCCTGTAGCCCAGCTGATCACACAGGGCACGCTCGAAAGTGGACTGTAGAAAGTTCAGTGCAGTGAAGTCATGTTAGGGATAGCCCAGCCAATCACAGGGGGGCCACTTCAGGGCTGGATTGCAGGGTCAAGTCAGGTATAAAGTCCTGTGAAGTCAAGCCATGTTCATAGCCAAGTCTTCATCACACAGGGCCATTTCAGGGCTGGATTTCACGGTCCAGTCATGCGTAAAGTCTAGTGCAATCAAGCATGTTCTTTACAGTCCAAGCAATTTCACAGGGCGATTTTAGGGCTGGATTTAATAATGGTCAAGTCATGTATAAAATCCATTCCAGTCAAGTCATTTTGTTGTTGTTTATAGCCCAGCGAATCTTACAGGGCCGTTTCAGAGCTGGATTTCGCGGTCAAGTCATGTGTAAAGTCCAGTGAAGTCAAGTCGCATCGTTGTTTATAGTCCAGCCAATCTCAGAGGGCCGTTTCAGGGCTGGATTTCACGGCCAAGTCATGTGTAAAGTCCAGTGCAGCTCAGTCATGTTGTTGTTTGTTTACAGCTCAGCCAATCTCACAGGGCACTATCAGGACAGGACCTGCAGCCAAGTCATGTCCAAAGTTCAATCCAGTCAAGTCATGTTGTTTATAATGCAGCCAGTCTCACAGGCCCTTTTTTGGTGCGGAGTTCCTACTGCCAAGCAAATCACTGCGAACACTCCAGTCCAGTCAAGACATGTTGGTTTTAGCCCGGCCGTGCACGGAAGCCACATATCGAGGCTTACATGACATACGATGGTCAGAGAGGCGTGGAAAGGGGGGCTGGCAGCTGATTCGGGGGAAGTGGCGAAGGGGAAGAAATTTAGGTTGATGGATGTGTTTTTAAGTAGCTGCAAAAGGCCAGAATAGCGAACGTGACTTTGAGAGAGATCTGACACAGCAATAACAGTGACAGAGAAAGAGAAAAATTATATTCAAACAGAGGCAGAACATCACGGTCATGCAGCTGAGGGAGAGCAGAAAATGAGATGTGGACTGGTCCTTTTCTGCCGCACATTCCAATGATTTCTTATCAGACAGGCAGCATTGTCACCAGGTGAACATCGACGGCTTTGTCTACCAATCGCACGGAACGTTACAGAATTTGGCTAATCACGCAGCCCGACATATTTTCTAAATAAAAGAGAAAAGGATAAAGATGACGTTTAAACATTCTTTCAAATTCACATTCTTTGCATTTAAAATCCACTTCATCCTCGATGCAAACATGATTAATGTTATCTTTAAGCGACAGTGCTTGAAAATGAAGCCGTTTACTTCCATTCTGCCATTATTGTTCCTTTCTGTCTTGCACCAAAAAATAGAAACGTCCTTTGGTGGCAAGAGCTGTCGCGACCTCTGAGAGGAGAACGCCGTGTCAAGCAGGACATGAGAGTGAGAACAATCCTGTCGTTTCGTGCACCAATCAGGGAACAATCCTGTCGTTTCGTGCACCAATCAGAGAACAATCCTGTCGTTTCGTGCACCAATCACAGGACGTTACTATTTCTGGCGCGTGGGAAAAGAAAAAAAAAATAACGGCGGTACATGATTAGAAAAGATTACCTTTCTTACCTCTAGTCTTTAACAATAAAAGACACCATTTCTCATTTGTGTTTTAAAGATGACGTGAATTTCAAGCGGGAAGAAGCAATCAGACACTGGGTTGTTTACACATTGTCTTTTTTTTCTGTAACGACAGTCGATTCGGCAATGGATTTTTACAGTATTGTGATGGGCCTGTTGGAGCGAAGAGGTAACATGAAGGAAGGAAGAAGAAAATCGAAGCAGAGCAAAGGAAAGTGCTGAAATGATACTAGTCGGGACTTGTAAGAAAACGCCATTAGAGAATATACGCTGGAGGGTTGCCTTCACCGTGGAATCAACGCCTCGAACTTTTTGCGCAATACAGTGAGAGAATTATTTCCCTCAGCGTGTTCGGCAATGGTTTTGTGTTTGTTTGCTTGTGTTTTAGTTTGTTGGTCTGTTTGCTTTGCATATCTATCTTTAAAGAGAGAGAGAGAGAGAGAGAGAGAGGAGGAGAGAGAGAGAGTTAATTTCATATTTCTTACTTTTACTTAACCTGTTTCGAGGAGCGAAGAAATGGCAGTCGTGTCAGAAGTGAATATTGCATAGATCAACGATGAGAAGCTGTTTCCTTGCACCAAGGACGCTGTTATTCTAACACACTAAACTGTGTTCCGTAGTTTTCTAGTAATTGTAAACATGTTAACCCCTCCTCCTCCCCCCCCCCCCCCGCCCCCCCTCCATCCCCTGATATCTCCTACCGGTCTTTTTTCCCTTAGAGCAGCTTCGAATCCTGATATCGCTTCACTTCGCCGTATTGTCGCATGAAAATTGCGACCAATTCGACTGTCTAGCACATGACTGATTTACTCTCGGGCAGCTCAATAAGCCAATGCATACGTCACCGTACAAGTTTGGAGAAGATTCAATGAAAATTGTGGATTTGCATAAGGAACAAGAAGACTGACACACAGAACACACTTTAAATAGTGAAATCTCTCTCTCTCTCTCTCTGTTTATATCATATGTATGTATGTATGTATGTATGTATGTATGTATGTATGATGCATGCATGCATGCATGCATGCATGCATGCATGCATGCGTGTGTGTGTGTGTGTGTTGTGTGTGTGTGTGTGTGTGTGTGTGTGTGTGTATGTATGTATGTATATATGCATACATGTATGTACGTACATACGTATGTGTGTGTGTGTATGTATGTATGTATGTATGTATGTATGTATGTATGTATGTATGTATGTATGTATGTATGTATCAATCATTTATCATCTATCTATCCATCTATTTATCTGTCTACCATCCATCATCCATCTATCTATCTATCTCCATCTCTACCTATCTATCTATCTCCATATCTGTCTATCTATCTGGCTGTCTGTCTGTCCATCTATCTGACTTCATCGAACGATTTGAAAAAAACAACAACTCTTGTCTCGTTTTATTGTTCTTGTTGCTATTATTCTATATGTATCTGCTGTTGTATTCATGATGTTAAATTTCGATCTCCAGGTCAACACTGACGGCTCGTGTCTCAGAGTGTGCTGTTTCTGTCAAGATGATTTCCATCCTACATCACATCCTTCATTGGACCATGCGATGGGAGTTAGCCCTCGTCTGTCAAGATGCACATTTCCAGAAGTGTGGAGGAACTGAGCAGGTATGAGTTCCGTGTCTGTTGCCTCTCCTATTGTATCAATCAGCATGATGCCATGAGACGCAGATCGAACCATGAATTCGATCTATAGTCCCCATTCATCGGTGAGATCATGCTGACTTTATAGAGAATACGCATGTTATGATGGTCTGTAGGAGCAGTTATGACACTTGTTGACAAAGAAAGAACATTCGTGGATGAAAAAAAAACAACTTGGCCAGCTTTTCAAAGAATCGGATAGATTTTCTTACAAAGAATAATAATTATCTCCGTAATACTAACGGGAAATTCTTATGAAGGAAAGGCAACCCGAATAAGAGATGTGGTTGGTTCAGAGTAACCCAGAAACCCAGCTCTCCCTCCAACTGGCCGTAGATTGACCAATATAAGCAGTGCGATTTTTTCTTTTTTTTGTTGAAAGGTTGGGTTTGGGGCAAGAGAGAGAGAGAGAGAGAGAGGAGAGAGAGAGAGAGAGAGAGAGAGAGAGAGAGAGACGGACAGACAGACAGACGGGCAGACAGACACAGATATACAGACAGACAGACGGGCAGACAGACAGGTGGATCTGGGGAGAAAGAGAGACCGGGAGACAAGGGGGGATCACTTTCCCAGAGATTCGATTTGTTTATTAAGCCTATACGTTTATTTCATTTCACCCTGTTCACACTGCGGGAGGAATCGATTGGACTAGATAGGCGGGTTTGTGTGCTGTTAACATCTCTTCAGATGTGGGGGGGGGGGGGAAGCAGGGAAGAGGGGAGAATGGGAAAGGGGATTGAGGGGAAGAGACGGCAGACGTGTGGGCAGAGGGGAGATGGTGTGTCTTTCTTCAATTTACTGCTTGAGTTTTGTCACTCTGAAACAGAGAGAGAGAGAGAGAGAGAGAGAGAGAGAGAGAGAGAGAGAGAGAGAGAGAGAGAGAGAGAGAGAGAGACAAGAAAAAAGGAATAAAGAAAGAAAGGAAAGAAGGAAGAAAAAAAGAAAGAAAGAAAGAAAAAGAAAACGAATATTAACATGATTCAAAACGGGTAGATGAGAAAAGCATGACTGTACACGACTTTCGTTTTTCTCACTGCCAGGAGCGTAGCGGAACACCACCACACACACACACACACACACACACACACACACACACACACACACACACACACACACACATATATATATATATATATATATATATATATATATACACACACCACACACGCACATACAACACACGCGCCACACACACACACACACACACACACACACACACACACACACACACACACACACACACACACACACATGTTTAAACCAATGATATCAAGTGACCAGACACTAGCTGGTAAGATTGTTACACAAACGATTTCCAAAACGTTTGAATGCTGTCTTACTCAATCAAGATGCCTATCATTGATACACATGGAAATCAACATAACACACGCTAGCTTTTTGTCGTCGAGGAGTATTAACCGTACATTTTGCTTTGTCTCTTTAAAAGGATATGTAATTGAGAGTTCTGTCCAATTCATTAATCGATCAGAGAAACGATTCAAGTCAGAATGAGAAGGAAGGAAAGATGTATCAGCACGTAAGCCTTTGATAAACAGGGCAAGATCGTTCACATGAAACGCCGTTAGGGCCAGGACGAATGAAACTGCTGTTCTGGAA
>CM065714.1:99150942-99155942 GCA_033310375.1 Conus canariensis | reverse complement strand
AGGGGTTCATTATGTTTGTTTCTACCGCAGCCTAGGTTGGCAGTTCCCACGACAGGGAAAACTGAACTGCATCTTTTTTATTGACAAATGTGTTACGACAAGAAAACTGGATAATACAATGCAACAAAACACAAGGAAGAGGGAGGGAAATCATTCAGAAAAAAAACGGAGAAGGACGAGAGGGAAGAGGAAGGAGGGGAGGGGGTGGTGGTGGAGAAAATCTGTGCAAAATGTAAAACATAAACAAACAAGCTTTTACGTCGTCTTCCTTATGCCCATCCTCCCTACCCTCCCTCACCCCAGCACCAATCTGGCTTGTGTGTTTGCTTGTTTGTTTTGTTTTTAACAAATCTTTGCTATTCTATCGTTATCATAACGGAGGCATTGTTTACTTGCCCTCGTCTTCTCCCCACCACTATTTATTGTTCCAGACAAACAAAACCAGAAATCTTTGGCCCAGCAACGGGCTGTTTGTGGAGGCACTGCCTATAAATCGATGATAAAATGCCCCCATTTCTCATGTCCTCAAGTGCCGAAGATCTCGTGGGAGCTGAGACATAGAGTTGCTTCCCTTGTCCAGCTGCCAGCAAGATAGCGTTTTACAGCCCTCGTTACAACTCAGCCGCTTTGTAAGAAGAAATTCGGTCAGTGGGACTGTCCAAGGTCTGCCATTTGCTTCAGAAAGTGTGCAAAAGATGACACCATCTTCGGTGGATGTCAGAGGAAGTTAGATGGTCGCCATTCTGAGACAGACCACCATTACAGCTCTGTCCGCTGTCACGCAAGCCTGAAGTCTTGATGCAGTGTTGTTACGCCACAATCACTCCACTCACTCACTCGACACAGCATTCAGCAGCTTGCTGTCGTAAACGCCTGTGGCGTGCGCCGTAAACACGACTGTTTTTACAGCCTGCAACTCTACTCCAAGCCCGCGCGGATCGCATAACCTTCGAGCTACAGACATCACCCATTCACGTTGAAAACACTGTCACAGAAAACTATGATTGGAGCAGGAAAGGTGGGTAATTTGAACCACCTTCTTGAAGCTGGACAGATCATTTTTGGAACAGTGTCCCTTGACTTTTCTTTTCGAGGAGGATCGAGGAGTGCAATGAAGAATTCTTTGTTTGCAAGAAATGCGTGAAGAGTGTTGTCTGTCTACTATACTATCTATCTATCTATCTATCTATCTATCTATCTTATCTATCTATCTATCTATCTATCTATGTGTGTGTGCGCCTATCTATCTGTCTATCTATCATCTATCTATCTATCTATCTGTCTGTCTGTCTGTCTGTCTGTCTGTCTGTCTGTCTATCTATCTATCTAGACGTTATCGGGGCAAACATTGATAAGTCTAAATTAGTGGGGAATGCCAAACCAAAGTCTGTGCACCTGAAGGTTTCTGGAAAAGCGAGGGGCAGTGTGTTTTGCTTGGGTAGCTAATAAAGGGTTGGCTAGAGTTCTTTCTGGATAAAGATGGTGTCTACAGTATACGATATAAACACTCCCTTAGTGTTCAGAACGTTCGCTGTATGCGCTGCGGTAATGGTTTTGGTACGGTTATATCACGTGTTAAACCGGCAGATTTGCCACTCGCGTGTCACCACGGATGGACACAAGGCTGAAGCATCCAAGAGACAGCAGAGCAGTGTTTGTTAATCACGAGAAGTCGCTAGATGTTATGATGCGACATAACGACGGCTCGACTATACACAAACACGACATGCCGATGCATGGCGGGAGCTGATTTGACTGGCTTGTCCAACAAACCAGGTTTTCGAATCTGTATTCGGAATCAACGAAAACGAAAAGCTTGAGAGATCGATGATGGTAGCGTCAAATACCTGATCGACAAAGCCGACCCATGCCATGACACAATGTAACGGAATCGTAACATTTGACTTTCAGCTTACCATTCACGAAGCTGACCCACTGTGCCGCCATCCTTTTCTTGCACGTTAACCTATCTCGACATGATGCTAATCACAGCTAGCGAACACTCGCTGCGAGAAGTCGCAAGGAAATGCATCTATTCGCCAAACTCGCGAGAGAATTCTTGCTTCTGGCTTTCATGTTTTGGTTGTCGTCTTCCCCGATCCTCTCCCCAGCGTTATGTATAACAATGATGACAAGACTAGATATTGTGTAGTTACTGGCCTTGACGTTTTCCAGCAATGAAAGCACTTTCCTTACTCACCTCCCCTGCCTACACGTGACACACGGATCATCAACATGGACCCTGTGTGATGAGGGTAAACAGTTTGTGACACACTTACGTGACGAGAAAGGCTTTGTAATTACCGTTGGGTCGGGTGCGCAAGCCCCCTTCTCTGCCCCGGTACCCACCCCCCTTCTCTGCCCCGGTACCCACCCCCTTCTCTGCCCCGCCCTCCTCCTCCTTGAGCAGCTCTCCCTCACTTTCCAAATGAATATTCAGTTATGTACAATGCTTCACTATGGCATAATTTCCGTGATTTGTACTTCTTCATTTTTCAAAATATGTTATTTGTTTATAATTTGTCCGTCCATTATGCAATAACAACTGAACCAATTTTTAGTTAAATTCAATGGAAATGGGGAATATGGACTTCGGACTTATCTTTTAAATTCAGGTGTGGACCCAAGACATGGACCACATCGAAAAGCAGATCCAGGATCCTCATGGCAAAGATATTTCAAAATGGTAACCGAACACCAACGAACTGCTATCTGTCTAGGAGGTAATACATTTTCAAGAAATGTTGAAGCTTTGTGGTGATGTGAACGTTAACATTACGTTTTTTTCCCCCAAGTCAAATTAAAAAAGAAAAAAACCAGTACAGGGAAAGTAACTCTTTATGCCCGTACCTACTATTTCTCCCCCCTTGCCGGGAAAAACATTGTGTAATGAACATCAGCGCTGTAACGTGTGCCCATTTTGCTCGTCTTCAGTTCAATTTTTCAATACTTGTTTCTAAGCCGAGTCTCCATCGCCATCACTTCCCTTCTGAGTTGTGAATAAGCTGTACAAAGGGAGACCACAACAAACTCTTCTCTCTCTCTCTCTCTCTCTCTCTCTCTCTCTCTCTCTCTCTCAGATATGACATGTAGCATACCACTCTGAAACAAGAAGTATTGGAAAAACAGACCGACCCATAGACAACCAAGTCACCCACCCCATTCAGCAGATCGACATCAGATATATATCCATCCATCCATCCATCCATCCATCCCTCCCTCCCTCCCTCCATCGCCAGGCCTTGAGGAGAAATCGGGTCCCACGCCACAGTCGGGGCCGCAGTCACCGGAACTCTCCGATATGTCAGAAGTTGCTCCGCAAGGGAAGAGTAGGCAAGGGACGCGAAAGGGAGGGTAGGGATGGGGAGGAAAGAGAGGAGTTAGTAGTAATAGGTTGGGGGAGGGGTGTGTGTGAAAATGTTATGGGGGTGGGGGGAGGGGGGCTGAGAGGGGCAATCGATGCACCCATGTCATCAGTTGTGATGGGGTTTTTCTCCTGTATGGATGGCTTCGCATTTGTCCGTCAGTCTTTTTCTTTTTTTCTTCTTAATGATTTCTTTTATTTCATTTTTTTCTGAGAATGCATCTGTCGCCGACAGTATGATCAAGAATTTCGGTCCTGCGCGCGCGCGCGCGCGTGTGTGTGTGTGTGTGTGCGCGCGCGCGCGCGCGCGCGTGCGTGCGTGCGTGCGTGCGTATGTGTGTTGTGTGTGTGTGCACGTGCGTGCGTGTGTGAGTGTTTGTGTGCATGTGTGTTTGTGTATGTGTGTCTGTGTATGTGCGTGTGTGTGTGTATGTGTGTGTGTGTGTGTGTGTGTGTGTGTGTGTGTGCATGCATGTGTGTGCATGTGTGTGTGTGTGTGTGTGTGTGTGTGTGAGAGAGAGAGAGAGAGAGAGAGAGAGAGAGAGAGAGAGAGAGAGAGAGAGAGAGAGAGTTGGCACACACGCGCTTGCGCTTGTGCCATTCTCTGCAAACTCTTGTGGCTTTACTTAACCCCCATTGCACGCCGTTCCTTCCGACTTCCCCATCGAAATGAGGTCGCCGTGTGGAAACTCACCAAAGGAGGTCTTCCAGCTGCTGCTGATATCTTGCGGCAGGCCTGACGCGCCCATCGTTGTTTAAGAACCGGTGAAGATCTATCCAACTTGATTCCATTCAAGCGAAATCCGATCAACTTCATCGCAATATCTTTTGAACAGAAGAAAACACAGAAAGAAAGAAGAAGCGCTCTTTCAAGAAGCAAGCGGCATTTCTCAGGTTTTCTCTCAGTGAGTGGATATACTGACCAGATGGCAGTAACGGTCCTTCCCCCTTCCCCACCCACCACCCCTCCCACCCCCCACCCCCACCCCATATATTTCCGAACTAAATTCTCTTGCAAGATTTTGGAAGTCGTATTTTTCATGTTCCGACCGCCTAGTTTAAACATGAACAACTGCCACAGTTTACTGATAGGATCATCGCACCAAATCAGTCAGTCAGTCATTCCCCTGACCGCTGGGGTCGCTGGGGGGACGTGATGAGGCAGCCGCCGTTTCTCTCCAGGCTCTTTTGTTGGTGGCTGTCTTGAGGAGATCTGGCATGGTCATTTTGGTCCAGTCCTTTATATTGTCGGACCAGCTCTTTCTCTGCCGTCCTCGTCTGCGCCCTCCTTCAACAGTACCTTGAAGGATGGTTTTAGAGAGGGTGTTGTGACGAATGACGTGGCCAAACCATGCCATTTTCCGTCGTTTGACGGTTGCCAGAAGTGGTTCGTGGGGCCCAACTAGATTGGACAAAATACGACTGAACGAAAGTCTGACCTTAACTTTTGAAACTGTTTACAACTATATAGTGGAAAGAAAACCCGACGATAGTGAGATGCAGAGATCAACTCCCTCCCCCATCCTCCCGCCTGCCCCCCCCCCCACCCCCCTCCCCCGGCTCGTCTCCACACCCATGGAAATGCCCGAGAGTCTGTCTGTATGCATTGTATCCTCAACTTCAGGTAATTCTGTTA
>CM065714.1:99120942-99135942 GCA_033310375.1 Conus canariensis | reverse complement strand
CTGACCTTACGAAAAATGATTACATGTTGTGCCTTTTTCTCTCTCTCTCTCTCTCTCTCTCTCTCTCTCTCTCTCTCTCTCTCTCTCTCTCTCTCTCTCTCTCTCTCTCTCTCTCTCTCTCTCTCTCTCTGCGTGCGAGCGTGCGTGTATGTGTGTGTTCAAAAATATGTACGTATTTTGTCATATTCACTTCACTGTCTGTTTTCATACAAGCCAATCTTGTACGTTGTAGTACATAATTTACATATGTTCCCCCAGCCCACCTCACTCCCTACCCCCACTCTCTCCTTCCTCTTCGTTATTGTTATTCTCATTTTTATTTATTTTTTTATTTAATTATTATTATTATTTCTTTTCTGTTTATTATTCTTCTTATTTTTTTGTTTTGTTTTCATTTCTCTTTATTTTCATTTGCTGTTCCTCTATGATTACATGACCGCTTTGCTTGCTTCTTTGCTTTCTTACATTAATTGATTTCACTGCATGTTGTAGTCCCTACTCAGGGCGAGGACTGGATGTAAAAAAGCACGTCAGTGCTTATCTATTATCCTCGTAAATAAAGAATTTTGTCTTGTCTTGTCTTGTCTCTGTGCGCGTATGTGTGTGTGTGTGTGTGTGTGTGTGTGTGTGTGTGTGTGTGTGTGTGTGTGTGTGTGTTGTGTGTTGTGTGGTGCGCGCGTATGTGTGTGTGCGTGCACGCGCGCGCGAGTATGTGTGTGTGTGTGTGTGTGTGTGTGTGTGTGTGTGTGTGTGTGTGTGTGTGTGTGTGTTTGTATTGTTGTACGTGTGCGTTTTTGCGTGTGTTTGTGTATGTGTGTGTGTGTTCGTGTATGTGTGCGTGTTTGTGTATGTGCGTGATGTTGTTTTGTTGTTGTTGTTCTTCTTGTTGTTGTTGTGTCTACTGATCTATATTCAGTGGAAAACGGCATCAGCATGTTTTGTCCACCAAAGAGGGTGTAGACATCTGCAAAACATCACATTGCCATTAACAGATAAACAGTATCACCACTGCAACAGTTGCGAAGCACAATAATAGAAAATGAAAGGAATGCATGTCATGTTCTTTCCAATTCTCTTTTGAAAAGCAACAGAGGTAATTGTTTTTACTTGTTTGGTTCACGTGTGATGAACACACGCCACAGGGCAATGGTTGGGAGGGACAAACAGCTAGGGGTGGGTGGGACCAGCTGGGAGGGAGAGTGGCATCTAGGCTTAATTCTAACAGCAACAACGTATCCTGTAGGACATCGAGTTTCGGACACAACACGAGAGAGAGAGAGAGAGAGAGAGAGAGAGAGAGAGAGAGAGAGAGAGAGGAGAGCAGAGAGAACAGAGAGACAGAGGAGAGAGAGACACACAGACAGACAGACAGACAGAGAGAGAGAGAGAGAGAGAGAGAGAGAGAGAGAGAGAGAGAGAGAGAGAGAGCAAGTGTCACACTTGGAGATTCGTGTCCCCGGTTAGACCAGACCCATGAATACATCTAACAGGCACCGAATGCACACCATGGCAGTCAGCAACTGCACAGTAGCAGCAGACGACGTCGCATGTTCCCACTTCTGGGAGTAATCACCGATTATTTCTCCCGTGCCCTTCAGCCGCCTACATCACCCCCCTCCCCCTCCCCCCCCCCCCTCCCATCCACCGCTGTCTGCCTCCTTCCTTTCCCCTGACCTCCCCTTTCCCTCTCCTCTCACTCCATGGTCTACTCTCTCTCTCTCTCTCTCTCTCTGTCTCTGTCTGTCTCTCTCTCTATGATTATTACACAACGAACACCTGCAGAGAGGTTCCTTCTTGCAAAGTCTGCATTTCTCATTCGATGCATCGTTACACGGCAACTACGGCAGCTAATGGAGAGCCCCCCCCCCCCCCTCCCTCAGCTTGTTGATGCAGTTGATTCCTCCTATGGGGCGAAAAGTTCATGCCATTGATGTACTTCGGTCAGTTTGGTATCAGTTTTCGCTTTTTCTCGAACGACAGGTTATCAGTTTGTTCCAAATGTGTACCGTTAAAGTACTTTCACTTCACACAATGTTATATTGATGTACCATGCATGACGCTTCCTTCTGTCCGTTTAAGATTTTCCCGTTATTAGAGCCTGATTTGAATAATTCAGGCAACAACGTAAAAATTTACGATGTTTACTGGGTTTTTTGTTGTTGTAAAGACCGTTTGATGTTGAAATACGAAAGACTGCTTTAATCGTCACTTTAATGCGGCTCCATCTGCTTCACTCCTTGACTTTGCTGACGACCTGGCACTACTCTCCCACAGTCACACACATATGCAGGACAAGACCACCTGCCTTTAGATAACATCAGCAAGAATAGGGCTCAAGATAAACAAGAAGAAGACTGAAGCTGATGAAGATCAACACACAGGCAGCAGCCCAGTCACAGTCGGAGGCGAGCCCATCAGGGAAGTAGATTCCTTTGTCTACTTGGGAAGCGTAGTTGACGAGCAGGGGGGCACCGACCGAGACATCATGGCCAGGATAGGAAAAGCGCGAGCAGCATTCATCATGCTAAAGAACATCTGGGCCTCAGGAGAGATCAGAAGGACAACAAAATTACGCATCTTCAACTCATACGTGAAGTCGGTTCTACTCTATGGCTGCGAGACTTGGAGAATGACCAAGGCAATACAACAAAAACTTCAGACCTTCATCAACACCTGTCTGAGGCGCATCTTCAAAATCAGATGGCCAGAAAAAATCAGCAATGAAGATCTATGGAAGCAAGCAGGACAGGAACCAGTGGCCAAGCAGATTCTGTGGAGGAAGTGGGGCTGGATTGGACACACTCTCAGGAAGCCAGCATCCAGCACCACACGCCAAGCCCTGATATGGAGCCCGCAGGGGAAAAGGAAGAGAGGCCGACCTCGCAGCAGCTGGAGGCGAGACACTGAGGCAGAGATAAAGAGGCAGGGGACCAACTGGACAGGCATTCAGCGAGCAGCCCAGAACCGAGTGCGATGGCGGAGTGTTGTCGATGGCCTATGCTCACCCTTGAGCATGGGCCTAAGTAAGTAAGCATCTGCTTCACTCACCGTCCATATTTTTCTATATATTTATCGTAGTTTTATATTCAGTGATAAATTCATTTATGTCTGCCCGATGGAAATTACATACAAAACGTCCGATCGGGATAGAAAGTAACCCAATATTTTTTGACACAATGTAACTTCATATTTGTCGATGGAATGTAACTTAATATTTGATACAAGATTTGTACATGTTATCAGTTAACATGTCTTTTATCACTGTAAATCAGTTATTGTAAGTGATCATGAGAAAATGCCACTTTAATGTTGAAAACATATTATTGCTGAAATCTTTAATACAGTCTATTGTCTCAGGTATTCAGTGATATCCCCATACCGTAGCAGACTGCAAATTATCATATTAGTATTTATGATTCTGCCAACTTTGGTTGTGTTAAGGTTTGTAATTACGAAGAAAATGCCAAGGTTAACACACACACACACACACACACACACACACACACACACACACACACACACACACACACACACACACACACACACACACGCGCGCGCGCGCGCGCGCGCACGCGCGCGCATGCACACACGCACGCACACTTTGCATTCATTTTCGCTAAGATTTGGTCATCTTTAATGATGAAGGGACTTCGGTGTCTTTCAAGAAAAAAAAGATATTAAATCACTTTACAAGAAAAAAAAGTACTAGAAAAGGAGGGGGGAAGAGAAGGGTGGGAACGGGGGGAGGTTAAAAAGGAAGAGGGGGTGGGGGAAGTCAAGAAGCCAAATGGAATCCAATTAAACCTCAGGCGCCATCATTAGCGCTCTCTTTGCTTCATGTAACTTGTTTAGCTTGTTGGTATCCGTACATAGATCGGCTCATTATTCTGCAGACGAGGACGTCATCAGCTATGCAAACAGCAGCCTTAAACTGAATCGGTCCAAATCCGATTCATCATTACACGGCGCAAAGCCCCCGCTTGTTGATGCAGTTGATTCTCTTGACATCCCAAAAAGCTGTTTATCACAAAAGTATCAGCTGCATCTTCCTCGTTTTAAGCCTGTGGCTAATGAACTCGGCACCGCCACCGCCTGGCGTCATGCTGTCTTGAGTCACAAGGACTTTGGAACAACGCACACACACACACACGGGGGGGGGGGGGGGGGGGGGGGGGGAGGACACTCAGGAGAATTCAGACCGCCACCTTTGTTTACTGGATCTTGTTCGTAATCCGGATCAGCACGCGATCATACATGGCTGATAGATATTAAATACACCCTGTAAGTCTGACTTTTTTTGTTTGTTTGTTTTCATTTCCATGCCTTATTGATTGAGAAGTTCACGAGAATGTCGAAAATGCCTCATGTTGTGATGTTAAAGAAAGTAACAAAAAACAAACAAAGAAACAAAAAAAAACTGGACCTGCGCTTCGATTCAGGATCAGCACCGCAATTTAAGGCCACATTCGATATTTCTACCAAGTTTCCCAACGATCATTTCAGCAGTTTTCTGCGTAAATTCGCTGACAAACAAGCAAACAAACAAACAAACAAACACAGGTGAAAATATAACTTCCCTAACGGAGGTGCTCATCGCTTTCATTTTGAGGAAGGACGATCTTCTCACGAATACGACCGAGTCGTTCCCCACAAAGCTGACATGTACAATGCATTTGGACCGGGCCCGGCGCAAGAACGAACGGTCGTTCAAGTAAACTATTTCACCTATGTAGGGACTCTTAACAAGTCCTAATCGCACCGGGCAAGTCTATCGATCAAGTGCTTGCCCTTGCTCTCGACTTCAGACACTCGACAGGGGTGATCTTTCAGGTGGGCGAGCACAAGAGCAAACTCTCGCCCAGCTTGGCGGAGTTGTTCAACTCCTCAGGCTTGACGCTCCAGCAGTGGAGGCGATCGTCCAAGCAGAGCGAAGGCGAAAGGTCATGTGCTTTGCAAAAAAAAAAAGAAAAAAAAATAGAAAGATGGCCGGGGAGAGGGTAGGGGTGGGGGTGGGGGTCGTCATCTCTGGTGACTGTTTGAAATGACTTGTGTTAGGGATACGGAACTCAGACTCAGCCGAAGGCGATAGGTCGCGTGCTTTGCAATGAAGAAGGAAGATGGCCGCGGTTTCGTTATCACAGGCGACTGTTTTAACTGAGTTGTACACAGAGGCATGGAGCTCGAATTCAGCAACGGCGACAGGTCGTGTCCTTTGCCATAAAGAAAGATGGCCGCGGTTTTTTGTCATCTTATGGGTCAGTCTTGAGTTGTATAAAGAGTATAAAGTCAAACTCAGTTGCGTCCAAGGCCCCAAAAAGCTGTCCTCGCTTTCAGATTCAGACACATGTCAAACATAAATGTCGGACATGTTGGCCTCGAACATTTTTCGGGTTCGGATATTTTGACCTGGGAAGAAAATGCAAAACGGACATGTCGATCCGTTTCGATGTGCGTATGTGCCACATGACGTATTAGTCTGCACATGCTGCTTTATGTGCCACATGACGTAGTTGTCTGCACATGCTGCTGTATGTGCCACATGACGTATTAGTCTGCACATGCTGCTCTCTCCAGAACTTGCTTGGTGTGGCCACAGAACGGCGAGTGAAGCGAAAGAACACGAGCAAGAGTGAAGTCTTGACGACAGCGTCGTTCGCTAGATCGTTCCCAAGAATATCCAACCATCTTTTCGAATATGCCCCTGTCGTAAACTTCAGAGATACAAATGTGGAATGAAGTATTCATAAGCCGTAAATCACTATCATTCCGTGCAAGCTGGTTCGAAAATTGAATAACTGCACGCAGGAAATTTAACAACAGAACTAAAGCCAAGCGAACTGAACGAGCAAGGCGTTTTGTCCTGAGTCTTTTCTTTTTTTCTCTCTTCTTTTCCCCGAAAACGGTGAATTGTCATTGAAGCATAACACAGAAGAATCGTTCACCAGGCTACTCCGGCTCTCTCGATTTTGTGTGCTGAAGCTTGAGTCTCTGCAAATAGTTTTCCTGTCCATTTTGCAACGATGCCAGTGCTTCGGGTTATTTCTTTCCCTGTCTTCGTTTTAGTTTCCTTGAAATTAGACTTTCAGCCAACCTTTCAACCGAATGACGTAGAGGCACTATGTCATTAACAATTCAAGTTTTTCAGCAAGTTTGTTAGTCGGTTTATAGAATTATGATTTTAATGCCTGTAAAAAGATGCATAAGAAAACAAGAGAAGAAGAAGAAGAAGAAGAAGAAGAAGAAAAGAAGAAGAAGAAGAAGAAGAAGAATATATGGCGTTCTTGCCATGCAGGTAGTGGGGAGTGGGACGGGACTTTTTATTTCGCCTGTGGAAGACCGAAAGGTTGAAACACGTTGCTTCTGTCCTGCAATTTGGTCGTGTCAGTCTTTGGGAGGTCAAGTGATACAGTCTTGTTCTTTTCCCATACAGGATTTGGTGAAACTGTTGACTTGTAGCGGACGCTTCGCTCCCTCACAATGAAACATGTTCTTATAGAGTGTTGGCACTTACACTGTCGGACATACTCAATGTCGGACATAATTACTGTTACAGCAGACTCCCTGAAAACTGTGTTCAGGGATGTGCTGCCTGATATAATTTTTTTAATTTTCTGAAAAAATCAACATTTTTCATTTCTCTCTCTCTCTCTCTCTCTCTCTCTCTCTCTCTCTCTCTCTCTCTCTCTCTCTCTCTCTCTCCCCCGAAATTTCATCACACGCCTTGACATCTTGAGTGGGACGTATCTTAGTGGCAGTGATTTCTTTGCACTCCGTAACATGTTGGTGGCTGACGCACTGGAACTTCAGGATGTATGTCTGGTTGTTTCTTTGGGGTCTTGTGTGAAAACTAACTCACTGAACAACCAACCTAAACCTGACGAGCTAAGCAACTGGCCGCCCCTTTCTTTAAAGGTGGGGATAAGGATGTTCATGTCTTCTGTTTCTGCATCTGCACAAATGTTGGCATTAGGAGGTGAAGAAGCGGTGGGGGGGGGGGGGGGAGGGGGGGGGAGAAAATGGGGTAAGGGTGGTGGTGGTGGTGGGGGGGGGTAACCCTTAGTCAGTAATGTCCAAAGTTCGTTCGATCAGAAGAACACAATAGAACACCATTAAATTGACTAGACAACGGTATCTCCTCTGGCAGATATTTTTAAAGATTTGACTCGATTACTACTACTACTACTACTTCAACTATTGCTGCTGCTGCTGCTGCTGCTGCTGCTGCTACTACCACTACTACTACTTCTACTATTACTAGTACTACTACTACTACTACTTCTACTATTACTAGTACTACTACTACTACTACTACTACTACTATCTACTACAGACTACTACTTATGACTACTCAATCAGCACATAGTACCTTGTACAAATTCACATATACACATATCTCCCAAATTGCCTGCCATACACTTTAAAGCACATTGTGAAAGAAAACGACAAGTCGACAATTCTTTGGAACAGAAATATGACGGTTACACAACTCACATGAACACACGCTCAGTCTTTTCATATATCCTGTTGCACCTGTGCATTTTTGCATATCATCACAGATGAAGTCACGCACGCACTTACACACGCATGAGTTTCTTACACGACATGAATGACCATGGTCCAGAAATGGGTGAAGTGTGCCCATCAGAAAAGAATATCGGATCATTTTTTTTTTCTTTCGGAAAATAACAAAAACAACAACAAACAAACAAACAAAAACAAAACGAAGGAAATATCCACAGCACACTGTGCAGTGCCGGCGCTCGCTCTGCGTCAGAACGAATGTAAGTGTAGCTCTGTAAGAGATTCCAGAACCGCGTGGCATAAGAGTGATGTCACTGATAGAGAACTCGAGATGATGGGATAGAAATCCAACATCTTTTTGTTTGTTTGGATGTTAGCTGTCTTATCTTCTCTGCCGCTTTAGTGGCACCGCACCCACCCCGCCGCTCATTCCGGCTCCCCCCCCCCCCCCCCGCCGTCCACAGCCACAGCCTGGTCCGTTCCGCCACAACCCCGGCACCGGCAGTCCACAGGGAGCAGTCAGTGCCAAGTCGTCAAGAGCCAACCCACCGGAGGAGACACTGCACTGCTGCTGAGTTGCTTCGGTGGTGTTCAGTGGTACCTGTTGTGGCGTCTACTAAACCCGCTTGTGACGACAATAATTGCTTTGTCGTGGTGGAGGCAGCGTAAGTGAGTTCTCTTTCTCCAACCCGCCCCCCCCCCCCCTTCCCTCCCCAAAAAGGCGCCGCCACGCCCGTCCAACGACAGCCCCCATGAACGTGCCGATATAGGTGACCCCGACAGAACAAAACAAAGGACACAGACGTGGAGAGGTCATGGAAACTAAGGTCACCATGAGAACAGGGCATGAAGGGCCACGGAATTAGAGACATTTTCTCTGAGCTGATCGACGAGTTACGTAACAGTCAACCAGGCCCGAGAGATACAGACAACTGCAGAGTCCGTCAGGAAATTTGAGCAACACGCTCAGAGACACATCCATTATGTGGATGAAACTCAACCGTGTTGTCCCAGTCTTCCCAGTTAAGCCCACAGCAAACTCAACTCCAGATAGAGTAGTCGGTCGGGGCATGAAAATCCCACAAGTAAATGGCTCTGAAGGGAATCGAATCTACGACCTCCCAGATTCCTCGACGCTAACCACTTCGCGCTATGCCGACTGCTTAGAAATAAACAATTTACCAGCAGATTTACTCACCCAATAGCTACACAAATTAAGACAACAACAACAACAAACACAACAACAACAACAACAAACAAACAAACATACAAAAACGGTCGGTTAAGCCAGAGTTCACTCTGAGGTTAATAGGTTAAGATTTGTTTGTTGCGAGAGAAGCGGTGGAGATGGAAGGGATGGAGAGCAGAAGTGAGACGGACAGGGGGTATAGGGTGGCGGTGTGAGGTGGGAAGCAGTGGGGGGGGGGGGGGGGGGAAGGGGGAGGGGGAGGGGGGGAGGGATTAGAAGTGACAGAGGGGGTGGAAAGCATGTTACGCCGTAGAAGATACTTTATTTTAGGACCACGACCACGACCTTGACTGAATTTTTCTGTTTTCTTTGGCATTTTGTTTTTCATGCTGGGAAACGTCGTTGAGCTTGCTGCGGCATAAGACATCGAAGCGCTTCTCTGCCCTACAGTACAAATATATCAGGTATCATTTCCTGCTTTCGCACATTCCTGGATTTGGAACATAACTGTGACAAATACCCAAAGCATTTGGGATTTTTTTTTTTTTTTTTTGAAAGGGGATGCAAGTTGAGATTCTCCTTCCCCCATTCATAACGTGTATAGTGCACCTCTTAGGTTTCGTATATGAGAGAGAGAGAGAGAGAGAGAGAGAGAGAGAGAGAGAGAGAGAGAGAGAGAGAGAGAATGAGTGAGTGAGAGAGAGAGAAAGAGCGAGAGAGAGAAGACAAGAACTTTATTTACGAGGGTATGACGTAAGCTTGGGTGGGTATTTTTTTTTTTAATAAAGATCTTGCCCTCGCCTGCTAGTTCCGGGAAAAAAAGCAGAAAATGATTCAGATCGATACCCACGGTGTAAAAGAGAAATGTGAAAAGTATAACATGTTTGAAATGAGAGCGAGAGAGAGAGGGACGGAGGGAGCGAGGGAGGGTGGAAAAAGAAAAAAAGAGACAGAAAAAGCGCGGAAAACTATGTAACGCCACTGCGTAAGCAACAAAAAAAAATGTGACAAGAAATGAGAAGAAGAGGAGCGAGGGGAGGATACAGAAGGAGGAAGGAACAGGAAGGAGAAGGAGAGAGAAGAAAGTAGACGAGGAAAAAAAAAAAAGCGGTTCAAAGGGAAAGATGTCGAAAGAACCCAAGGCAGAAAAGAAAAAGAAAGAAATGAGCAAAAACACAAAGACAGAGAGAAAGAAAGATGGATAGAAACAAGAAAGAAAGAAGGAAAAGAAAGAAAGAAAGAAGAGAAAAACAAAATAAGAGATAGGGAGAGCGAAAGGAGAGAAAAAAAAATGAAAGAGAAAAGAAATACGTGATAACAATATTGAGCACCGCTCGAAGACATCCCCTCTGTCACCCCTCCCCCCTCCACCCCACTTTGCCCCCTCCACCCTCCTCCCCTTCACCCTTCGTACCCATCCCACTCCCCCCCCCCCCCCATTCCCCCACCCTCCCCCCCGTTCCTAGTTCCTTACCTCTTTTCTGTCCTCTGCCCTATCTAATACTTCAACTCTTTTAGAGATCCTCCTCTTCCTCCACCTCTTGCTCTTCCTCTTCCTTTTCCTCCTCTTCTTCGTCGACCTACTCCTCCTCTCTTATCCCCATCCATCCCTGACTGGGTTCGGGAAGGAAGCCACGACAATGCCAAGGAGCCACGGTCATCAGTATGGATGAGAGAGAGAGAGAGAGAGAGAGAGAGAGAGAGAGAGAGAGAGAGAGAGAGAGAGAGAGAGAGAGAGATGGGGGAGGGAAGGGAAAGGACACTGACGGTATTGTCCTTGACGCCATTTCGGATGGCGATAGGCAGCGGTGAAATTGAATTAGATGGGATGCTGCTGCTGCTGCTGCTGCTGCCTCCCTGCCTGCCTGCCTGCTTGCTTGCTTGCTCGGCAGCCCTCAGGTTATAAACCTTCTCCTCACCCCGTCCTCTTTCGATCCCCTTTACTTCACTCCCCCCACCCCCTCCTCACCCGTCGGCTTTTCCCTCCCTCTCCCGCTCCACTCCATATCCCCCTCCCACCTTCCCCCGTCTCTTCTCATTGCAGCTCCTCCCCCCTCATCATCGCCCTTTCTCCCACCATTCCAATCTTCCAAGAATTCCTATGCTGCAAATCTTTTTTTTTTGTTTTGTTTTTTGTTTTGGTTGTCTTTCTTACTGTCTTGATTCTCGATTTTTCCTGTCTTGTCCTGCTCTGCCGGGCAAATTAATAGCTTCGTGTTAGAATATTAGCGTCTTGTTTTCTTCCTTACTGATGAGGAAAGAAAATAATGGTGGGAGCAAACGAGCTTGATTAATCTTCTCTTGAGTGATTAAAGCGGTCGGTTTCGATCCAGCAGGGCATAAAGGATAACAGACAGGCGAATAATAGGCCAAACAAACGCACACAAACAAAGCAAACCAGCGAGCGAGCGGGGCGAGCCAGCGAACAAACAGACAGACGGAGAGGCATGGGCATGGCTCGGGGGTATAGCGATGAATAAATGCAAAGAGAGCTGAAATGAAGGACATGCAAAAGATTAAATGTTGTGTGCAAGAGGGGGGTGGAGGAGGGGGGGGGGGGGGCGTCAGAAATTGGTCCTGATCAACAGAGATGAAAAGGGTTGATGCAAAACTGCTAAAAACATCATTTAACTGTATTTGATTTTTATTAGTTTTATCTTATTAGTTTAAGACTGTATCCATTCATTCATTTATTCATTGTATTTTATTCTTCCAGAAGTTGAGTGGTGGGTGAGAGAGAGAGAGAGAGAGAGAGAGAGAGAGAGAGAGAGAGAGAGAGAGAGAGAGAGAGAGAGAGAGAAACAGACAGACAGAGAGAGACAGACAGACAGAAATCGACAGACAGGGTACACGGATGGGGCACATAGACGAAATAGGCAGATGAAGGCAGATAGAATACGATTTTCCATCTCTGTAGGCTACATAACGATACTGGCTAAGTAAGGGAGGGACAGACAGGAAGGAAGGGAAAAGAAAAGAAAAAGAACGAAGACAGAAGAGAAAGAAAGAAAAGGGAAAAGAGATTCAAGACGAAACCAGCGGGGAGAATCTTCACAAAGAGAATGATTCTGCCCTCAGCGCGATGGCTTGACTGTCAGTCAGAGAAGTCTGCTGACAGTGACGACGTACCATTAAGAATGTGTTTACACATCAACGGCGACAACAGCAGGAAATCAGGTCGGGGTGGGGGGTGGGGTCATCACAACAGCCGAGTCATTCAAAGGGTGGGGAATAAGCGCTACCGGCTGGTCACAACAAACAAGTGGGTTAACCCAAGGGGGGAGTGCTTGGTCCCCCATGAAAAGGGAAAGAAGAATCGGGGAAAGAAAAGGGGGAGGAGGGGGGGGGAGTCAAAAAGAAACAAATAATAAAAGCCGATGTGTGGATCTTGACCCCCCCCCCCCCCCCCTCCGCCTGTGTGGGCAGAGCCGCTCCTTCCATTCCTCCCCCCCCCTCCTTCCACTACCTCTTGTCACTTCCACCCTGCCCCCTACATCTTCGATCATCAGAAAGCCCCACAGATTCCTGAACGGCAGACGCTCTTTCCATTATCGATGGCGGACGAGAAAAGACGATTCCATTACCTCATTCACTCTGCGGCAGAATTTATCAAGCAACGGTCTTCTCTTTTTTAACGGGTTTTGTAGAGATAGGTTAGTGTTACGTAAGGTCGGGGTTAGATTAAGGGATAGGGCCAGGGTCGGGTTAGGATTTAGGGCCCTGCATTCCGGAGTGGGAGATTCTTCCGGGTTTTCTAACTCTTGTTTCCTTCTCTACTGTATAAACACTCTTGCCATCCACACCACCGCCCTGCTATATCTCTCCTGAGGGAAACAATATGAAGTCCAAGCGACTGGCTCATGTGCTTCGGCAGAAAAGATAGCTCTGCCTCAACTGGATCTGATGAGCTGCAAGGACTCGTGATGGTAGTTCTGACGGGTGGCCGAATTGTAAGCTGCAACCGACCCGTGAACATTTTCGTTGTGGAACAGACCTCACACCGACTCCACGCGTAGCCCTGAGCGTCTGGAATGCTACAAATCGACACCAGTTGAGAAGAACGGGGGGATCTAACGCACCCTTCTTCACGCTCGGGCGCTAAGCACGCGCCGAAGAAGTTCCTGTTGTGAACTATTTCTCGTGAAGAGTCTAAGGATGCAAAAGCGTTCATCTCTCCTCTGCATGAGAAGAAAGCTCAGTGCGACCATGAGATCGCATCAGCTCATTGTCACTACGTATATGCGTGTTAGATCATGACAGGAAGCTGCGCCAATGAGATGCTTGAAATTTCTTTTCTTATTCCTTTTAACTTGTCTCTGTCTCTGTCTCTGTCTGTCTGTCTGTCTGTCTGTCTGTCTGTCTGTCTGTCTGTCTGTCTGTCTGTCTGTCTCTCTCTCTCTCTCTCTCTCTCTCTCTCTCTCTCTGTGCGCGTGTGTGTGTGCCTGCCTGCCTGCATGCATGCCTCTTTCTGTCTGTCTGTCTGTCTGTCTGTCTGTCTGTCTGTCTCTCTCTCTCTCTCTCTCTCTCTCTCTCTCTCTCTCTCTCTCTCTTTCCTTAACTGAAAATGCTCATGTAATTCAGGCTTTTAATTGGGACGTTGTAGAGGGAGGCGTAGAGGATACAAGGAAAGAAAGAAAGAAAGGAAAAAAACAAAACAACGAACGCAATACAGAAAGAAAGAAAAACAAGATGCGAAGCATATAAACGTACTCCCAGTTTTCCAAACCGCTTATAAATCGGCCAAGTGCTTCGTGAGATAAGAAATAAAGGCAAAATAACGGTTTTAACGGTTATTTAACCGATGTACACTTTTGAAACTGGTATTTTAGTCCTCACTGGGCTAAAGCCTGTGTACATACCAAATTTCATCCAAATCGGACAATATGTCAAGAATAACGGGTTTTAACGGTCAGATTTTGAAACACTACATGGAAGTGCCATTTGTGTGTGATAGCCTTTCTATATATAAAATTTCATTAAAACCCACGAATATATATATATAAATAACGGCAAAGTAACGGTTTAACAGTTATATAACCGATATACACTTTTGAAACCGGTATTTTAGTCCTCACTTGGCTAAAGCCTGTGTACATATCAAATTTCATCCAAATCGGACAATATGTCAAGAATAACGGTTTTTACCGGTCTAATTTTGAAACACTATATAGAAGTGCCATTTGTGTGTGATAAGCTTTCTATATACCAAATTTCATTAAAATCCACCTATATATAAGAAATAACGGCAGAATAACGGGTTTTAACGGTTGTTTAATCCATTTTCAGCATTACATCACTTACATATGGACAGAGGCTCCGATTTGTCACAAGATCATCCAAACCGCTTATAAATTGGCCAAGTACTTTCTGAGATATTCCATACAGAAGAAAAACCGTTACAGGCCGTTACAGCCGTTAGTAACGGCTATAGCGGTAAACTAAACATCGGGCATCATCCGTGGCCCATAATGAACATACCTACAAATTTTCAGAAAGATCGGCCCAGTAGTTTTGTCTGGAGCGAGTGGAACACATTTTGACCACGGACACACAGACAGACAGACACACAGACAGAGAGACACACAGACAGCATTTCTTCGTTCCCATTCTAAAGTACTCCCTGGCCCTGTTCTATAAGAACTGGGAGTACAAAAAAGGGAATAAAGAAACAAGCCTGCTTGCTTTCATCGTCATCAAACCAATTCCACGGTCTAAGTAGCCACGCATGCTTTGTGTATTTTTTGGAGTGATGTCGCTTTGTCTTTCGCTCTGTCATCGTATTCCATGTCAAACTATGATGTAGCTCTTCTAAAAGCGAACACACGATTTCACCTATACTTTTAACTAGTTGGAGTGTCACAAAGTGATCAACTGGAACCCATGACTGCTTCCATTCACAGTTCAGGTCTGTACAAGTCTGCAAATAAGTTGGGTTTTTTAATCTTCAGTTCCCTGCAAAGTCCTGAGGGATTTCAGTTGCCTGCGATGCTCTGAGAGATAACATGTGTGGTGTACGTTTCTGTCAGAGAAGTGGGTGATAGGTGGAGGAGAGGAAGCGTGGGAGGGCGAGGCTGGGTGCTGGTACGCGTGGATGTGGAGCGAGCTTGTGACTGCGGGGTGCGGTTTTTTTGCGTATTGCCTGTTGTTCTAATGAATCTGGCTTGCAATTATGATGTGTGTTCTTGTTTATGGTGTACGCCCACGGCATTCGATTTGTTTTCGGCAATAGTAATAATGGTAGTAACAAGAGCAATAACAAATTATAATAATAATGATGATGATAATGATAC
>CM065714.1:99098442-99115942 GCA_033310375.1 Conus canariensis | reverse complement strand
GACTTAAGTTCTCTGTATTGGTCCGAGAGATAAAGTGTTTGACTCCAGTTTTCTTTGTTGGTTTGAGAGATGAGATGTTCGACTTCAGTTCTCTGTGATGGTCTGAGAGATAAGATCCAGTTCTCTGAGGATTCTGGGAGATAAGATGTTCGACGTTAGTTCTCTGTGATGGTCCAGGAGATTAGATGTTCGACTTTGGTTTTCTGTGCTGGTCTGGACGATAACATTACGGCTTTCTGTTTTCTGTGATGCTCTGGGAGATAAATTGTTCGACTTTAGTACTCGCTGGTGGTCTCAGAGTAAAGATGTATGGCCACTGCTTTTCTCTCGGTGCTGTAATCCCCCAGTCCACCCCTCGCTGCCTGCCTTGTCTCGTTGGTGAGAGCAGTCACGTATTACTGCATGGGTTCAACAAATTGAAGTTCAGAAAGTATTTGTCCATGGCCACATTTACACACTGAGTGAAAATGAAGACAGAGGGTAAAAGCTAGATGGCAGTAGCTGTCATCTATTCGTAGTACATGTGTATGTGTGTGCGTGGGGAGGGAGAGAGAGAGAGGAGAGAGAGAGAGAGAGAGAGAGAGAGAGAGAGAGAGAGCATCGTAGCATAAGGATGAGAAATACGTGGGCATATTCTATATTTAAATGTTGATGTAGGCATGAGAGATATTAATATATGCAGACACATAAATGGAAAATTGCCTGTGTAGTTGTTTTCTGTTCTTCCTGATTTGTAGTCCATGCCAGTTCAAAGCAGATAAGTATGAATTCAAAAGCAGGTTACATTTGTGACTTTTGTCTGAAAATGGCAAGGAACTGCTTTAAAGAAGAAGAAAAAAAAAGAAGGGAGAAAACGAATGACGTAATCACCTGGATACCATATCATTAAAGGAACGAGTGGCATAATGCTTCATTTCAATGTCATAAAAACGAGTGGTGTAATTGGTTGATATGGATGTCATGAAAAGCGAGTGACAGAATTGGTTTGTTTCCATGTCATTAGAAGAATGGCATAGTGCCTTGTTTCCGTGTCATTTAAAAATGAGAGACATACATGCTCGGTTTGCATATCATAAAAAGTGGCATAACTGCTTTGTTTTCCATGTCATGAATAGGAATAGAAAATGTCATGACAGGATTGCTTTGTTTCCCTGGCATTACAGTGATTTCACGACGTGTATGGCAATCAGTGCATTAGAAAAAAATCAAAGTTATACATGCGTTTCTTGATATATATAACTTTGCCCATGTAATAAGTCTTCTCATTTCACCTTTTGTTAGCTAAGAAAGTTGCCTTACAGGATGTCGCATGGCTATTCAGACAGGTAAAGCAGACGTTCATTTATCAGCTACCCCAGAGAAATGTCAGTCTTAGCGGGGAGATAAAAAAAAAAAAAAAACGAATCCCGTGACCAGTTACCCACCAAACCTGCGTCACATAACGCCATTTGGGGAATTGGAAAACTGACTGGTCATTGATGTTGGTTGTATTTGTCACTTTTCTCTGAAAATTGTAAAGAACATGTTCAAAAAAGAAAAAAAAGCAAAGAAAAAGAAAAAAAGAGGAAAAAAAATAGAGAAAAGAATTGCATGATCACTTGGATTCCATGTCTGCAAAGAATCAAATGACGTAATTGCTTCATTTCAATATCACCAAAAACGAGTTGCGTAACTGCTTCAGTTTGGATGTCATGAAGAATGGATCACAGAATAGCTTTGTTTCTGCCTCACAAAAAAAGAAGAGAAATTGGCATTATCCTTCGTTTCCACGTCATTGAAAACGAGAAACGTACTTGATTGGTTTGCATATCATAAAAACAAAATCCAGTGGCATAATTGCTTTGTTTCCATGTCATGAATTATGAATGACGTAACTGTTTTATTCCCATGTCATAGAAATCGAGCACCATAATCGTTTCGTTTCCCATACAAAACGACCCTACAGAGACATGATTGCTTTGTTTCTAAGTCATTAAAGCGGTTTCATAACGTTTTTGACATTCAATCCATTGGAGAAAAAAAAAACTCCAAGTGTAACATGCGTTTTTTTTAAATTCATAACTTTGCCTGTGTAAAAATAATCTTTCATTTCACTTTCTATTAGTAAAGAAAGCCATCTTCCAGGATGTCACGTGGTTGTTCAGACAGGTAGAAGTAGTCGTTTAATTATAAGTTACCCTGAGAAATGCCAGTTTTGGCACGTGCAAAAGCAACAACAACAAACAAACGAACAAAAAAGAGAAAAAAAATCCCGTAACCAATCACCCACCATGCCTGTCTCGGAATTCGTCATTTGGGGAATTGGAAAACTGACTGGCTGTCTTCTGAGGGTTTGAGAAACGAAATGTTGGACTTCCCCCCTCTCTCTGTCTGATGGTCTTAGAGGAAAGTTGTTTGACGTCATTTCTCTTTGACAATCTGAGAGAAATTGGGTTTGACTTCTGTTACCTCCATTAGTATTAGAGAGGACGTGGCTGACTTTAGTTCTGTTTGAAAATCTGGCGGAGAAGAGTTTGACTTAAGTTCCCTCTGTTGATTTGAAGATTTACATGTTTCATATCCAATCCTCCTGTTGGTCTGTGAGATCTCAGATCCTTCGTGAGAAGATGTTCATTTCAGATCTCTTTTATAATCTCAAAGACAAAATGTTTGGCTTCAGTTCTCTGTGTTGGTCTGAGAGATAGATGTTTGATTGAATTTCTTCTGTTGCCCTGAGAGATGAGGTGTTTGACTCCAGTTTCCAGTGAAGATCTGAGGGATTTTAGTTCCCTGCGATGCTCTGAGAGATGAAATGCATTGTTTATGTGTTTGTTGGAGAAGTGGGTGATGTGTGGAGAGGGATTGTGAGAGGACAAGTCTGGATGGTGGAATACGTGAACGTGAAGCGATGGTGTGATTGTGGAGTGCGTTTTTGTGCATTGCATGTTGTATTGACTTCTTTGGCTCGAAATTTGTTGTGTATAAGGTCTTTTTCATTGTAAACGCCAGGGGCATTCAGTTGATTAAGTGTATACATGTTCTTTGATACTACTACTACTACTACTACTACTACTACTACTACTACTACTACTACTACTACTACTACTACTAATGGTAATGATAACAATAACGATAGTGATAATAGTAATATGATAATCATAGTAACAATAGAAACAGTAGTGGTGTTGATTTATGTTCCTTAGATGGTCTGAGAGACAAGACGTTCAGTCTCTTTCTGTTGGTCTAAGATATCAGATGTTTTCTTTCATTTCCTCCTGATGGTTTGATAAGTAAGATGTTTGACTTCAGTTCACTATGATGGTCTCAGAGATAAGATGTTCGACTGTGGTTCTTTGTGCTTGTCTGAGAGATAAAATGTTCGACTTCGGTTCTCTGTGATGATCTGGTAGGTAAGAATTTCCACTTCAGTACCCTCTGGTGGTCTCAGAGGAAAGATGTCTGACCACTTTTTCTCTCGGTGCTGTAATCCCCCCTCCTCATCCCCCCCCCCCCCCCCGGGTCCTCCCTGTGCTCCCCGCCCTGTCTCGATGACGTGAGAACTGTCTAGTCTTACTGTTTAGGTTCAACAACCTGAAGTTCAGAACAGGGTCGTCTGTGGCCACGTTTGCACATTGAGTGGAAATGAAGACAGAGTTTAAAAGATGGATGGCGGGAACTGATGTGTGTGTGTGTGTGGTGTGTGCGTGCGTGCGTGCGTGCGTGCGTGCGTGCGTGCGTGCGTGCGTGCGTGCGTGTGCGTGAGTGCATGCGTACGTGCTTGCGTGCGTGCGTGTGTGTGTGTGTGTGTGTGTGTGTGTGTGTGTGTGTGTGAGTGAGTGTCCACACACAACACACACACAACACACACACACACACACACACACACACACACACACACACACAGAGAGACAGAGACAGAGACAGAGACAGAGAGTTATCATATCATATCATTGTGATGAGAAATACGTGAGCATATTCTCTATTTAAATATCAATAAAGGCGTGCCAGATATTAATAGTTACATGTAACTAAATGTAAATTATGCTCGTGTAGTTGTTTTTTTTTCTCTTCCTGATTTGTATTTCACGACCAGTAATTACGGAAGCATTCCATATCAGTTCAAAGCAAATTAGAACGGTTCATTAAAGTGAGTTGCATTCGCGATTTTGCCTGAAAATTGAGAACAGGTTTAAAGAAGAAAAAGGAAAACAGAGGAAGAAAAGAAGGCAGAGCAGGAATGGCGTAATTGCTTGGATGCCATGTCATTAAGGAAGCGAGTGGTGTAATTGCTTCATTCGGATGTCGTAAAAAATGAGTGACAGAATAGCTTTGTTTCTGTTCCATACAAATTGGCATAATGCTTCGTTTTCATGTCACGTACAACGACAGACATACTCGCTTTGTTCACGTATCATTAGAAAAAGGTGGCATGACTGCTTTGTTTCCATGTCATAAATAATGAATGATATAATTTCTATATTTCCATATAATGAAAATCGAGCAGCATTATTGCTTTGTTTCCATATGAGAATAAAAACCGAGGACCATGATTGCTTTGTTTCCAGGTCTTTTAAGCGATTTCATAATGTATATGGCATTCAGTCCATTAAAAGAAAAAATCGAAGCTCCATACTTAATTTCTAATGCATAACTTTGCATGTGTAATATTTCCTGTCATTTTACCTTTTATTACTTAAGGAAGTTACCGTCCAGAATATCGCGTGGGTGTTCAGACAGGTAAGGTAGACGTTCATTTATAAGCTACCCCAAAGAAATGTCGGTCTTGGCGGGAAGAAAAAAAAATCAATGCTGTAACCAGTCACCTACCGCTGCTGTCTTTGATAAAGCCATTTGGGGAATTGAAAAACTGACTGACTGGCCTCTGAGGGGTGGAGAAATAAAATGTCTGACTTCCACTCTCCTCGACGGTGTGAGAGAAAAGTTGTTTGACCTTATTTCTATTTCTCTTTGATAGTTCGAGAGAAAATATGTTTGACTTCAGTTGTCTCTGTTAGTCTTAGAGATTAAATGGCTGACTTTAGTTCCGTTTCAAAATCTGATGGAGAAGCTGTTTGAATAAAGTTCCCTCTGTTGGTCTTAGATATTACATGTTTCATATCAGTTCCTTCTGTTGGTTTGAGAGATACGATGTTGACTTCGGTTCCTTCAATTGGTCTGAAAGATCTTCAGTCCTTCGCTGGCCCTAACGAGAAGATGTTGGACCACAGTTCTTTTTGATAGTCTCATAGAGTAGATGTTTGACCCCAATTTTCTCTGTTGATCTGAGAGATAAAATGTTCAACCCCAGTTCTCTACAATGGTTCTGGAAATAAAAGGTTTGACTTCAATTCTCTATGATGATCTGGGGCATAAGATGTTCGACTTCAGTTCTCTGTGATGGTCTGAGAGATAAGATATTCGACTTTAGTTCTTTCTGGTGGCCACAGGGGAAAGATGTCTGACCTCTGTTTTTTTCTTTGTGCTGTAATCCCCCAGTCCAGCCCTTGCTCATTGCCCTGTCTTCTTGATGGTGAGAGCAGTCAAGTCTTACTGCAAGGGTTCAGCAAATTGAAGTTCAGAAAGTTTTCGTCTATGGTCACGTCTGCACACTGAGTGGAGTTGAAGACAGAGGGTAAAACATGAATGGCTGGAACTGTTATCTGTCCATGATGCATGAGAGAGAGAGAGAGAGAGAGAGAGAGAGAGAGAGAGAGAGAGAGAGAGAGAGAGAGAGAGAGAACATCATAACATAATCATGAGAAATACATGGGCATATCCTTTTTTTTCAATATTAATGTGGACACGACAGACAATAATAGATATCAACTACAAAAGTGTGAATTATGCATGTGTACATGTAGATGTTTTCTTTTCTCCCTGATCTGTATTTAACGTCCAGCGATTACAGAAGTAGTCCATGCCCAGTTAAAGCAAATTAGTATGGTTCACTAAAGGGGCTTGCATCTGTGACTTTTGTCTTAAAATCTGTGACTTTTGTCTTAAAATCTGTGACTTTTGTCTTAAAATTGTGAAGAACAGGTTCAAAGAAGAAGAAAAAGAAAAAAAGAAAACAGCGGAAGCAAAGAAGAGAGAGTACGAATGGCACAATTACTTGGAATCCATGTCATTAAAGTAACGAGTGGCGTTAACTGCTTCGTTTCAACGCTAAACAAACAAACAAACGGTGTGGCATGATTGATTCATTTAGATGTCATGAAAAACGAGAGGCGGAATAGCTTTGTTTCCGTGTGATTGAAAACAAATTGGCATACTGATTCATTTCCATGTCATTTTAATCGAGAGACGTACTTTCCTGGTTTGCATAAAAAGCAGTGATTTAACTACTTTGTTTGCATGTCATTAAATATAAATGACATAATTGTTTTATTATCATGTCATAAAAATCGCGCATCATAAATTGCTTCGTTTCCATAATAACAACAACAAAAAAATGAAAGAAAGAAAGAGAAAAAATGGACGCAGTTGCTTTGTCTCCATGTCATCAAAGCGTTTTCAAAACGAAGATGACATTCATTGCATTGGAAAAAGAACTCCCCAAGCTGACGTAACTTTGCTGGTTTATTATTTCCTCTCATTTCACTTTTTATTACTTAAAGCAGGTTGTCTTCCAGGATGCTGGCTGACTCCTCAGACAGGTAAAGTAGTCGTTCATTAACACGGAACCCCAGAGAAATGTCTGTCTTGACGGGGAGAAAAATCAATCCCGTAACCAATCACTCACCACGCCTGTCACGGATAATGCCGTTTGGGGAATCGGAAGACTGACCGAGAGACCTTTGATGGTTTGAGAAACGAAATGTTTGACTTTTGCCTCTCTCTGACGGCATGAGAAAAAAGGTCTTTGACCTCATTTCTCTTTGATTGTCTGGAAGAAGATCTGTTTGACTTCAGTTGCATCCATTAGTCTTAGAGATGAGATGGCTGGCTTTAGCTCTGTTTTGAAAGTCTGATGGAGACGGTGTTTGACTTAAGTTCCCTCTGTTGGTTTGAGAGATTTCATGTTTAACTTCTGTTCTTTCTGCTGCTCTGAGAGATACAGTATTTGATTCCAGTTTCCTTTGATAGCCTTGGAGGTAAGATGGCTTACTCAGGTTCCTTCTGTTAGTCTGAAAGAACTTCAGTGCCTTTGTTGACCTAAGCGAAACAATGTTTGACCACAGTTCCCTTTAGAAGTCTCAGAGATAAGATGTTTGATTTCAAATCTCTTTATTGGTCTGAGGGTCTGGGAAACGATATGTTTAACTCCAATTTTTTTCCCTTTTTCTGGTGGTCTAAGAAATACGACGTTTGACTTCTGAAAGATAAGATGTTCGACTTTACTTCTCTGTGATAGCCTGGGGGTTAAGATGTTCGACTTCAGTTCTCTGTAATGCTCTGGAACATTAGATACTCGACTTTAGTTCTCTGTGATGGTCTGCGGGTTAAGATGTTCGACTTCAGTTCTCTGTAACGCTCTGGAACATTAGATACTCGACTTTACTTCTCTGTGATAGCCTGTGGGATAAGGTATTCGACTTCAGTTTTCTGTGATGATACGGGAGATAAGGTATTCGACTTTAGTTCTCTGTGATGGTCTGGGGGTTAAGATGTTCGACTTCAGTTCTCTGTAATGGTCTGGAACATTAGATACTCGACTTCACTTCTCTGTGATAGCCTGTGGGATAAGATGATACGGGAGATAAGGTATTCGACTTTAGTTCTCTGTGACGGTCTGGGAGATAAATGTTCGACTTTAGTTCTCGCTGGTGGTCTCAGAGGAAAGATGTCTGACCCCTGTTTTCTCTCTGTGCTGTAATCCCCCCCCCCCCCCCCCCAGTCCTCCCATAGCTCCCCGCCCTGTCTCGCTGATGGTGAGAGCAGTCACGTCTTACTGGATTTAACAAACTGAAGTTTGGAAAGTGTTCGTCTGTGGCCACGTTTGCACACTGAGTGGACATGGAAACAGAGGGTAAAAGATGGATGGCAGGAGCTGTTATCTGTCCATACTACGTGTGTGTGTGTGTGTGTGTGTGTGTGCGTGTGCGTGTGCGTACGTGCGTGCGTGCGTGCGTGTGCGTGTGTGTGTGTGTGTGCGTGTGAATGTTTGCGTGTATGTGTGTGTGTGAGCGAGCGAGCGAGAGAGAGAGGAGAGAGAGAGAGAGAGAGAGGGGAGGTACACCATAACATAGTGATGAGAAATGCGTGAGCGTATTCTGTATATAAATGTTAATGCAGGCAAAACAGGTATCAATAGATATGGCAACTAAAGTGTGAATTATGGACGCGTACACGTAGTTGGTTTGTTTTCTTCCCGATTTGTGTTTCATGACTAACGATTACACAAATAGTTCATGGCAGTTCAAAGCAGATTAGAATGACTTATTAAGATGAGTTGCATTTGTGACTTCTGTCTGAAAACAGTGAAGAACAGATGTAAAGAAGACAAACTAAAGAAGAAAATAGAGAAAAGAAGAGAGAAAATGAATAGCATAAATATTTGGATTTCATGTCACCAAGGAAACGAGTTGCATAACTGCTGAATATCAAAGTCATAAAAATGAGTGGCATCATTGTTTCATTTGGGTGTCACGGAAAACGAGTGACAGAACAGATTTGTTTCAGTGTCATAGAAATTGCATATGCTTTGTTTCCATGTCATTTAAACAGAGACATATTTGCTTGGTTTGTGTATAAAAAAAGGTAAATAAATAAAAATTATCAGTGGCATGACTGCTTTATTTCCATGGCATGAATAACAACGTATGACATGATTGTTTTATCTCCGTGTCATAAAAATCGAGCATTATAATTGCTTCGTTTCGGTATAAAAAAAAGTAATGGCTCGATAGCTTTGTTTCCATGTCAATAAAGAGATCTCATAACGTATATGATATTCCATCCACTGGGAAAACAAATCGAAGTCTCACGTGCGGTTTTTTTTAATGTATAACTTTGCCTGTGTAAAAAGAACTTCTCATTTTACCCTTTACAACTGAAGGAAGTTATCTTCCAGGATGTCGCATGGCTATTCAGACAGGTAAAGTAGACATTTATTTATAAGCTACCCTGGGGAAATGTCAGTCTTGGCGGGGAGGAAAAAAAATCAATCCCGTAACCAATCACCCACCGCGCCTGTCTTGGATAACGCCATTTAGGGAATCGGAAAACCGACTGGCTGGTCTCTGGAGGGGTTGAGGAACGACATGTTTGACTTTCGCTCTCTCCGACGGCCTGAGTGGAAAGTTTTTCACCTCATTTCTTCTTTGATAGTCTGAGAGAAAATCTGTTTGATTTCAGTTACTTCTGATGGTCTTACAGATGAGATGGCAGATTCTAGTTCCGTTGTAAAGTCTGATGAACAATGTATTTGACTTAAGTGCCCTCTGTTGGTATGAGAGATTATATGTTTCATTTCAGTTCCCTCAGTGATCTGAGAGATAAGATGCTTGACTCCAATTTCCTTTGATAGTCTCAGAGATAAGGTGTTTGACTCTAATTTCCTTTGATAGTCTCAGAGATAAGATGCTTGACTCTAATTTCCTTTGATAGTCTCAGAGATAAGGTGTTTGACTCTAATTTCCTTTGATAGTCTCAGAGATAAGATGCTTGACTCCAATTTCCTTTGATAGTCTCAGAGATAAGGTGTTTGACTCTAATTTCCTTTGATAATTTTAGAGATAGGTTGCGGGGTGTAGCATCTAACAGCAAATGAATTACGTTGGTTTTTTTCAGCCACTGATCGGAAAGAAGCTGATATAGTTCGGCGAATCACGTATGCTGACATTTAAGTCTGTGTACAAGTAAAAGAAACTGAGGTGGGAAAACAAAGTTTAAAACAACCTAGCCACTGATTCAGCGTCTTGAGAGATGAACGTGGTATTTAAAGTCTACAGTTCAGAAAGAAAATCCTTACTGATAATGTTCACCTCTCAGTTTTTTTCTGGACACAAGTAACGGTAAATGTCATTGGAGAGCCAGGGTGAGGCAGTCAGAGTTCTCTCTCCTAAAATGATGGTTTTGTCACACAATACAAAAACAACTGTTCAAGTTTAGACAAGTACCCCGTTTATAAGCTGGGGAAAAGCCTCGCTGTACACGTCAATACCTTTTAAGTATAAAGCAAATATCCGTGACACAGTAAAGATTTTACTGTATTATCGTCTAAAAGAAATCGCGTTAAAAGAGTATTTTGCCTCTAGCGACACGGTCTTGTTTTAACGCCATTTTAGGTTCGTCAGTAGGTTTTATTGTGCAGAAATCGAGGCGACGTTTGAAAGCACAGAACGAGGATTGCATCGTCATCATCATGATCGTTTTTATAGTCACCGTGCTAGTATAGCCATCATCATTGTCTTCATTGTAACCTATCGGGGGTCATTAACTGTTCATGATTCATCTATGATTTGGTCATTCAGTACCATAACTGATTACTAAGACGACGATTAATTAAGGTACTGAAAACTTCTTGTACATCAGACGTGTTTCGAAGCTTGGCTAATAGCATTGCATTCAGGACGACCTAGACACCTCTCCCAATGTCCCACTTCAAGACGAAGACTGTGGTCTTGCTGGACACTGAGTAGAAAGTTCCAGACGGAGACGTCATTTTCCACTTAATGCCATCGCCACGTTCAGAACGAATCCCTTCTCTTGGGGGTAGGTTCAGAGAGAGCAGGCGCCCTCGCCTCACCCGAGTTGCGAGCGACCCAGCGGGCAAAAATTGAATTCCAGCAAACTGGCTGGCGGTGATTTGCGGGCCGCTGGTGGAGTCGCAGAGGGGTGGCCTAGTTGTGTGATAGTCTGTCACCCTCCCCTTTTGTCGGCATCACCATGACAGCTCTCCGGGACCGGTGTTCTCTGCGATTTGATCCCCCCTCCATTTGAAGGTATGCGGATGAAAACGTCTGTGGTGTATCCTTGGAGGTTTATGGTGAGAGAAGTGAACATTTGCAGTTTCAAGCTGGTTTTGATTCTGTTAATACATTAGATAATAATGAGTTTTGAAAAACGACCACAATCTGACCCTAGTAAGCCGAGCAGTGAAAACAGTCAGATCATGGCATGCCACCTTCTGGCATTCTGGGCTTTCATACAACAGTGATTTGAAAATCTCTGGTCCATTCAATGAAAATGATTCTTAGTTACCTGTTTTTAGCAGTCATAATTTCTGTTTTCATCGGTCTTAATTACTGTTTTCATAACGATCACAATAAACGCTATGTGAGGTCGAAAAGTAAGAAAACGAGTAATTATGAGCATGAAACATCAGTGATAATAATAGTGACGATCCACTTTGTTCTTTTTTTCTTCTAAGCTCCTCTCTCTCTCTCTCTCTCTCTCTCTCTCTTCTCTCTCTCTCTCTCTCTCTCTCTCTCTCTCTCTCTCTTCTTGTGGGGCTTCCATATTTCTATTTTTCTCATTCTGTTCCGTGTTGCTGTCTGTATGTTCTGTCCTTGGTGGACATTCTCATGTGGACTTTAACACTTCAGCATTTGATACAGAGCATCTGGGTTTGTTTTAGTACCAGTGTTTGGTGTACTGAGTGTACTGACACTTTCATTTTGTCTGTATGTTTAAAAAGAAAAGTCACACACACACACACACACACACACACACACACACACACACACACACACACACACACACACAACACACACACACATACTCTGTGTGTGTGTGTGTGTGTGTGTGTGTGTGTGTGTGTGTGTGTGTGTGTGTGTGTGTGTGTGTTTCGTGTGAAGGACAACACTCATTTGTATGTATTTGGTTTAATATTTCTTGAAATTCAGCTCTTTTGCATTTCATGCAGCCATTACTATCTGGAAGAGATGTTCAGGGCGAATTGATTTTCTCCCCAATTCTTCCTGCTGCCTTCAGTTCCTGTCTATAGGATGAAAAGTTAGAGAATTCTTTGATCATAAACGACAAACGTTTCCAGTTTACCTATTATAAAATGCTTAAGCCGGAAGATAAAGTCCCGTTTTCCGGTTGTCAATTGGGGAACTTCCAGTTTCTTGCTGTGGAAACTGTTAATAGAATCTGCAGATCCCTGTTATGTCCCTGTCTTACTTCTAAAGGTCTCCTCCTCCTCCTCCTCTCTCTCTCTCTCTCTCTCTCTCTCTCTCTCTCTCTCTCTCTCTCTCTCTCTCTCTCCAGAACGCTTATTTAGGGCGTACATGTGTGGAAGGGGAGGTTAGAAGGCTATTCAGATCTCTCTCTCTCTCTCTCTCTCTCTCTCTCTCTCTCTCTCTCTCTCTCTCTCTCACTCTGTCTTTCTCTCTATCTTTCTCTCTCTCAAGGGAGTGATGGAATGTTTATTTCACCTGACTTCGAATTACATGTTCAGTTCAGAGAAGACAGCCATCAACCCAACCGATTAAACTCTGAATCTTGCACCTGACAAAAAGAACAGACCTAGTTGCAAAGACTGCAGACGGAAATCTTCAATGAATAAATGTTAGAGAACCGCCAAAAACAAAAAGGACAAACGAATCACAAGACAAAACACGACGCGTTTCGACCTCTTAGGTCTTCTTCAGGCAAGATACAAAACAATCAGGACAGCGAAAATGAACGAGCAATCACTTATCTTCATTCACTTCAGCACGAGACAGTGTTGAATCTATCTGAAGAAGACCTAGGAGGTCGAAACGCGTCGTGTTTTGTCTTGTGTTTCGCTTGCCCATGTTTTTTTTTTGTTTGTTTGTTTGTTTTTCTTTTGGCGGTTCGCTAACATTTATCTAAGATTTGGTTAAAAAGAACAGTGTCAGTGATTTGCTTGCTGCTGGAATGGACACGAAATCGGTAGAGTAATATGTTCCAGCATTTCGGAAAGGCTGTGCCCTTCTCCGCGCTGTCTTTCTGCCTCTTCACCATAGTCCTCTTCTCTCAGTATTCTGGAGATTTTTTTTGGCACCCCGTTGAATTCTTTCCTCGGTGTTTGTTGCTCTTATTTCCATACATGCATTGTTACAGCTGCGCAAGATCCTGTCTTCTTCTTCTTCTTCTTCTCTTCTTGTCTATCGTAATCACACGTGATGACTGGTACAGGAACTTCAAAAGGTCATTGGTATTGTTTTCGCTCTACTTTCACGTGATTTACGTCATGTGATTTTGTAACTTTTGTCACAAAACCGTTTTCAGCTTTGATAAAAGTTATTTTCACTCAAAAACAGCCATTATCATACGTGATTACCTCTTCTCGAGTGATAGTTTCAATAAAAATCATGTTTTTATTACGGAAAATTTGTTATTTTGACATGGAGCTAATGTTCAGGGGAAAGGGGGGTGGGGGGGGCGTGGGCGTATTTTCACAGCGGAAACAGCTAATGGCCAAGGAAAAAGTTAACTGTTTCCCCGAGATACGTAGCTAAATGTTTTTATTCCTGATAAGTAGCCATTTACCCATAATATAAGTTTTTACATGAAAAGTAAGGTGTTTCCCAGGGAAAAATCAAGATCTATTTTCTTCCTGTGAAGAAAACCACTGTTATCCCTGAGAAGTACAATGAAAATAGGAGAAGCAGTCATTAGCGTGTATTTTCTTATACCTGAGGATCACAACTGTTTTGCTATGGATCACAACAGTTTCCCTAAGGAACACAACTGTTTTAATAACGAACACAACTGTTTTCTTCAGGATCACAACTGCTTTCCTATGGATCACAACTGGTCTCCTAAAGATCACAACTGTTTTCCTAAAGATCACAACTGTTTTCCTAAGGATCACAACTGTTTTCCTAAAGATCACAACTGTTTTCCTCAGGATCACAACTGGTTTCCTCAGGATCACAACTGATTTCCTAAAGATCACAACTGTTTTCCTAAGGATCACAACTGTTTTCCTCAGGATCGCAATTGTTTTCCTAAAGATCACAACTGTTTTCCTAAAGATCACAACTGTTTTCCTAAAGATCACAACTGTTTTCCTTAGGATCACAACTGTTTTCCCTCAGGATCACAACTGTTTTCCTCAGGATCACACCTGTTTTCTTAAGGATCACAACTGTCATCACAACTGTTTTCCTAAAGATCACAACTGTTTTCCTCAGGATCACAACTGTTTTCCTAAAGATCACAACTGTTTTCCCTTAGAATCACAACTGTTTTCCTCAGGATCACAACTGTTTTCCTCAGGATCACAACTAGTTTCCTCAGGATCACAACTGTTTTCCTCAGGATCACAACTGTTTTCCTCAGGATCACAGCTGTTTTCCTCAGGATCACAGCTGTTTTCCTCAGGATCACAGCTGTTTTCTTCAAGGATCACAACTGTTTTCCTCAGGATCACAACTGTTTTCCTCAGGATCACAGCTGTTTTCTTCAAGGATCACAACTGTTTTCCTCAGGATCACAGCTGTTTTCTTCACGGATCACAGCTGTTTTCTTCAAGGGATCACAGCTGTTTTCTTCAAGGGATCACAGCTGTTTTCTTCACGGATCACAGCTGTTTTCTTCAAGGGATCACAGCTGTTTTCTTCAGGGATCACAGCTGTTTTCTTCAGGGATCACAGCTGTTTTCTTCAGGGATCACAGCTGTTTTCTTCAGGGATCACAGCTGTTTTCTTCAGGGGATCACAACTGTTTTCTTCACGGATCACAGCTGTTTTCTTCAAGGGATCACAGCTGTTTTCTTCAGGGATCACAGCTGTTTTCTTCACGGATCACAGCTGTTTTCTTCAAGGGATCACAGCTGTTTTCTTCAAGGGATCACAGCTGTTTTCTTCACGGATCACAGCTGTTTTCTTCAAGGGATCACAGCTGTTTTCTTCAGGGATCACAGCTGTTTTCTTCAGGGATCACAGCTGTTTTCTTCAGGGATCACAGCTGTTTTCTTCAGGGATCACAGCTGTTTTCTTCAGGGATCACAGCTGTTTTCTTCAGGGGATCACAACTGTTTTCTTCACGGATCACAGCTGTTTTCTTCACGGATCACAGCTGTTTTCTTCACGGATCACAGCTGTTTTCTTCAGGGATCACAGCTGTTTTCTTCAGGGATCACAACTGTTTTCTTCAGGGATCACAACTGTTTTCTTCAGGGATCACAGCTGTTTTCTTCAGGGATCACAACTGTTTTCTTCAGGGATCACAGCTGTTTTCTTCAGGGATCACAACTGTTTTCTTCAGGGATCACAACTGTTTTCTTCACGGATCACAACTGTTTTCTTCAGGGATCACAGCTGTTTTCTTCAGGGATCACAGCTGTTTTCTTCAGGGATCACAGCTGTTTTCTTCAGGGATCACAGCTGTTTTCTTCAGGGATCACAGCTGTTTTCTTCAGGGGATCACAACTGTTTTCTTCACGGATCACAGCTGTTTTCTTCACGGATCACAGCTGTTTTCTTCACGGATCACAGCTGTTTTCTTCAGGGATCACAGCTGTTTTCTTCACGGATCACAGCTGTTTTCTTCAGGGATCACAGCTGTTTTCTTCACGGATCACAGCTGTTTTCTTCACGGATCACAGCTGTTTTCTTCAGGGATCACAGCTGTTTTCTTCAGGGATCACAACTGTTTTCTTCAGGGATCACAACTGTTTTCTTCAGGGATCACAGCTGTTTTCTTCAGGGATCACAACTGTTTTCTTCAGGGATCACAGCTGTTTTCTTCAGGGATCACAACTGTTTTCTTCAGGGATCACAACTGTTTTCTTCACGGATCACAACTGTTTTCTTCAGGGATCACAGCTGTTTTCTTCAGGGATCACAACTGTTTTCTTCAGGGATCACAACTGTTTTCTTCAGGGGATCACAGCTGTTTTCTTCAGGGATCACAACTGTTTTCTTCAGGGATCACAGCTGTTTTCTTCAGGGATCACAGCTGTTTTCTTCAGGGATCACAGCTGTTTTCCTCAGGGATCACAACTGTTTTCTTAAGGATCACAACTGTTTTCTTAAGGATCACAACTGTTTTCTTAAGGATCACAACTGTTTTCCTCAGGGATCACAACTGTTTTCCTTAGGATCACAACTATTTTCTTAAGGATCACAACAGTCATCACAACTGTTTTCCTAAAGATCACAACTGTTTTCCCTCAGGATCACAACTGTTGTCTTAAGGATCACAACTGTTGTCTTAAGGATCACAACTGCTGTCTTAAGGATCACAACTGTTTTCTTAAGGATCACAGCTGTTTTCCTACGGATCACAACTGATTTCCAAAGGATCACAACTGTTTTCCTAAGAATCACGATTGCTGTTCATGTTTTTCGTAGGATAGTAACTGTTTTCCATGCCTTTCTTCAGGATGATGATTATTCTCCCTATTTTCCATAGGATAGTGGCTATTTCCATGTTTCTTTTCTTTTCTTCTGAGGAAAACGGGTGTTATTTACAAGGAAATCAGATATCGAGCGCATGTGCAATGCTGTGACTTGTATCACTACGCGGACTACCACATTGTATAGGCCATAGGAAAAACACAACAACCGAAGCGCCCTCATCCACCTCTTCCTCAAGGACCTGCTACCATAACCCAGGCAAGTTGTTTCAGTTATCATCGTTGTTATCCCTAACGATCAATACTGTTTTCCCTATTTCAGCGGAGATAACAGCAATGATCCTTAAGTAAAAGCTGAATATAGGGAATACATTTCTGATCCTAAGCATCACAGGTGTTTCTGGGAATTCTAGAGGCCTTTTGTAGGGCTTCTTGGCAAATGGGTTCAGGGTATCCACGTTCAAGGAAAAATGAGATCATCAGGGTAGATTGTTTGGCGAAATCGTCATCATCGCTGCAGATGCGTCGCAAACGAAGTAGTTGAGAGAAAGGAATGCTTGTTTTGGTGGAAGCAGGGTGACTGGAGGAGTACAGAAGGTATGAATGCGAGTCGGTGGGTTTGTAATGAACAGATGTGGTGAGGTAGGGTGAGTTGGGACAGATAGAGATTTTGATGTCAAGGAAGGAAATGGTAGTCTGAGTGATTTCAAAAGTGAATCTAAGAGCTGGATGAAATCCACTGACGAAGTCAATGAAGTTTTTCAGATCTTGGATTGGACAGGAGGCTGCACCGAGGCAATCGTCAATGAAGCGACGGAAAAAGTCTGGGAAAGTGCCTGTGTATTGTGAGAAGATCTTTTCTTCAATGTAACCAGCAAACAGGCAGGTGTAGCCAGGACCCATCCTGGTGCCCATGGCAACGCCGCAATTCTGTTGGAAATGGTCAGCACCAAACTGAAAGTTGTTGAGTGTGAGAACAAGCTCAGCAGCGATGATGACGATTTCGCCAAACAATCTACCCTGATGATCTCATTTTTCCTTGAACGTGGATACCCTGAACCCATTTGCCAAGAAGCCCTACAAAAGGCCTCTAGAATTCCCAGAAACACCGCTCTTAAGCAAAAGATCACTCCTTCATCAGACGACAGGCCTGTTCTTGCTATCACCTTCCATCCTCACAACCTCGCCATCAAAAACATCCTTATGAAGAACTACCACATTCTGCAGACTGATCCTTCCCTGAAACACATTTTCACCCAGCCTCCACTAGTTGCCTACAAACGTGACACCTACCTCAGAGAT
>CM065714.1:99085942-99090942 GCA_033310375.1 Conus canariensis | reverse complement strand
CTTTTCAAGAGGGGCTAAATCTAACAAAGACACCCACTCATCCAGTACCCTTTAGTGAGAGGTGGAGAGAGAGAGAGAGAGAGAGAGAGAGAGAGAGAGAAGAGAGAGAAGAGGGGGGGGGGGGGAGGGGGGCGAATTCTTTTCACTTTATCTACTGGTTAGCTTGGGCATTATGGCGACAGGACCATTCTGGGTAAATGACGCTATTTCACCACTGTCTATCGATCCATGGCCTCGCTCACACAGACTCTCGTCTGCTCGCTCAAATGGGCTTATCGCCCTTTTGCTTTTTTTTTTCTGTGGGGAGGCTTTTGTGCGTGGTGTGGGGGTAGCTGCAGTGTTTTTCAAGCGACAGAGAGCTGAGTGTTGTGACGGAGATACAGGGTGGGAGACACGAGGCAAGGCGACATTCCTTAGTTCTGGAGATGATAGATCAAGCATGCTTACATTGTGTTTTCCATCTTGAACTCGCCCTCTTACAAGGACTGCAGTACTGAAAAGAAAGGAGGGATGCATCAGGCCGTCTTATTTGTTTCATATTAGAAAAATAATGAAAGAAAAGGGTGACAGAAACCAAGGAAGAAAATACATAAAATATTCCCACAGCAGTATGTACAAAAAGACGAAATTGAAGGTGAAAGGAGATCACTGATGAAAGAGAGAGAGAGAGAGAGAGAGAGAGAGAGAGAGAGAGAGAGAGAGAACAGACAGACAGACAGACAGACAGACAGATGGACAGACAAAGAAAGAGGGAGAGAGAAAAAAGGGGGTGGGGTGGGGGGTGGGCAGGGAGTTTTCATTAACAAAGGCAGTAGAATGAGTTAAATGATAATATATATGGGAAACCTTAACAATCTCCAGAAATCCTTATAAAATGGGTGTTCTTAAAATGGAGAGGGGTCTTGCTGGAAATAGATTTTAGTATGGATAGAAACAAACATTCGGGGGGTGGGGGGGGGTGGGGGGAGTCTTTGAAAGGGGGGTGTCATGGCTGAGTGTACATTTAGTGAAGACAACGTCAAGCAGCCTAGAGAAAAAAAAAACGGTTAAAAAAGTATTCAAAATGATGGGTTTGTTGCTGAGTGTCATTATAATGTAGACAAAGACAAACGCCCTAGAAACAAGGAAAAGTCATCTGAAGGAAGGAGTCATTACTGAGCGTAAATCTAGTGCAGACAGAGACAAACCTCTCAGAAAAAAAGGCCTCAAATGGAGAGGGTCGTTGAAGGGTGTAAATCTACTAGGGTAGACAAAGATAAACATAAAAAATGTCACTAGAGGGAGAGTCTTTGTTGCAAAGCAAATCTAAGATAGACAAAGGAAAATGTTTAAAAAGAAAAAAAAAAGCACACAAACAAGTTTTAAAGGGAGGGAATATTTGTCCAGAGATGAGTTTCTTTCTTTTTGTTTTTGCTTTGAAAATCGAACAAATCAAGGAGTAGCAAACTGATGGTTTGACATCAATCAAAGAGAAAACAACAGCAATACAAATCAGATCACCTCTGATAAAAAGAAATTAACCCAATCCAAGAAAAAAAAAGGTCACTCCTCTGAGGGGAAGGGGAAGTTGAGACACCCAGCTGATGCTTTTTTTCCTTCGCATTTTGTCTTTCCAAGGGGGGCTAAATCCAACTAGAACACCCACTCGTCCAATTTCCTTAGGGGGGAGGGGAGGTAAGAGAAAGGGCGGGGTTGAATCCCTTTCCTTCTATCTGCTGGTTAGCTTGGGCATTATGGCGAAAGGACCATTCTGGGCAAATTAAGCTATTTCACCACTGTCTATCGATCCATGGCCTCGCTCACTCTGGCTTTTGTCTGCTTGCCCGCGTGGGCTTATCGCCCTTCTGCTATTCTTCTGTAAAGAAGGCTTTTGTATTCAGTGTGGGGCTGGCTTTTTTGGTTGGTTTTTTTTTTTTGCTTTTCAAGCAACAGAGTATTAAATGTTCTGACAGTGACACATGGCGGGATTTACAAGATGAGACAAAAAATTCTTTATTCCTGAGGATAATAGATCAAGCATACATCAATTGGTTTCAAGGTGGGGTGACACAGCAGGTTAACATTGAAAAAGTTCATAAATAAACTGAATCTTGTGCACAGAAGAGAGAGAGAGAGAGAGAGAGAGAGAGAGAGAGAGAGAGAGAGAGAGAGAGAGAGAGAGATGTTTAAAGAAACATACATTGTTGTTTTTTCCATCTGGTTCTCGCCCACTTGCAAGGACTACACTACTGAAAAGGAAAGAGAAAAGCGTCAGAGAGTTCGTGAGAGAGTTCAAATTCGTTATCTCACCACTGTCTATTGTGTCATGGCCTAACTCAACGGTTTTTTGTCTGCTCAGCCGCATGGGCCTGTCGCCAGTTTCCTGTTTTGTTGTTGGGAAGGCTTTTGTGTTCGGTGTGAGGGTGGCTGTTGTGTGTGTGTGTTTGTTTTGTTTTTTCAAGCAGCAGGATGTGGAATGTTCTGATGGTAATACAGGGTGGGGTTAACAAGACAAGACGAAATTCTAGATTTCCAAGAATGATAGGTTAAGCATATATCCGATGTTTTCTATCTAGCCCTCACCTACTTACAAGGACAACGTTACTGAAAAGGGAAAAAAACAAACCTTGTTACATCTTAAATCAAGATTTAAGAAAAACGAATGTAACCTTTCTCTCTCTGTCTGTCTCTTTCTGTCTCTCTGTCTCTCTCTCTCTCTCTCTCTCTCTCTGTCTGTCTGTCTGTCTCTCTGTTTGCTTGCTGTCTGTCTGTCTGGCCTCTCCCTCCCTCCCTCCCTCTCCCTCTCTCTCTTTCAATGGAAAAATGGCATGACAAAAATCCCACAACGGTATATACTAAAACACAAAATGGAAGGTGGAAGGAGCTGACTCACCACACACACACACACACACACACACACACACACACACACACACACACACACACAACAACACACACACACACACACAACACACACACACACACAAACGCACACACACACACACACACACACACACACACACACACACACACACACACACACACACACACACACACACACACACGAGACGAAGAATGACCAGCAAGCATCTGCTGCTTGACTGTTTACCTCTTCAAGCTCATTTACCACCATTATAAGGCATGTCTTTGAGTGATGTCTTTTCAGATGTAAAGTTTGCCTTCAATGTTATTTTTTCTTTTAAGTCCAGTTAAGCAGTTACTTTAAGATTATTTGCAGGTATGTTGTGGGGATGTTTAGAGAGACATTCATATGCACTTACATAGCCAGATTATGTATACACGTACATAGTCACAGACATTTATGCATCTCCTCTCTCTCTCTCTCTCTCTCTCTCTCTCGCTCGCTCGCTCGCTCGCCCGCCCGCTCGCTCGCTCTCTGTCTCTCTCTTCGTCTAATATCACATATGTGGACAGACGTAAAACTGAAGTACTACCACTACTACTAACTACTACTACTACTGCACACACAATATAGATAGATAGATAGATAGATAGACAGACAGACAGGTAGGTAGATAGATAGGTAGGTAGGTAGATAGATTAGATAGATATATAGATTGGTAGGTAGGTAGATGGATAAGTAGGTAGATATACATAAACATATATATTGAGATATTTAAATAATCTCCAGCAGGAAACAAACGAACAAACAAATATGTCTTTAACAGGGTTCAAGCTTTGTTCACAGATTTTTTCTTAAGTGGTTTTATAAAACTTGAAAATCCAATCAAACAAAAGTCAGAGAGCATCAAAGTGATAGTATGACATAAACGGAAGAGAAAACAACAACGAAGTCAGATCACCTCTGATCTGAAAAGAAAATTAACCCAGCTAAAATTTTAGAGAAAAAAAGAAGCAATATCTCCTCCAAGGGCAAGACAGGAGGGGGGTGGGGGGGGGTTGAGAATACCACGGTGATTTCTCTCTCTCTCTCTCTCTCTCTCTCTCTCTCTCTCTCTCTCTCTCTCTCTCTCTCTCTTTCCAAGATGGGCCTAATCTAACAAGACACCCACTCGTCCAATCTCTTTGAAGTGGGGGATGGGGAAGGGTCGTCGGGGGGTGGGGGAGGGAGCTAAATCTTTTCCCTTCTATCTGCGGGTTAGCTTGGGCATTATGGCGAAAGGACCATTCTGGGCAAATGACGCTATTTCACCACTGTCTATCGATCCATGGCCTCGCTCACACTGGCCCTCGTCTGCTCGCCCGTGTTGGCTTATCGCCCCTTTTCCTATTCTTCCGTTGGGGAGGCATTTGTGTTCCGTGTGGGGGTGGCTGCTGCGTTTTTCAAGCAACGGAGCGCTGAGAGTTCTGACAGTGATGCAGGGTGGGATTAGCGAGACATGACAAAACGAATAACGAGGATGAAATGTTAAGTGTAGATAGGTTGTTTTCCATTTAGCCCTCGCCTTTTTACAAGGACAACACTACTGAAAAGAAAAGAAGAAGGAGAAAAAAAACATCTTAGCATCTTTATGATATTTTGAAAAAAAAAGCAGGAAAACAAAATAGATGAAATGAAAACAATTGCACATACACTCAATGAAAACATGCGTGAAAAAAATCGGCAACGATGCGTAGGAAAACATGACATTAAAGGTGGAAGGAGATGAGTGAGTGTGAGTGAGTGAGTGAGTGAGTGTGTGTGTGTGTGTGTGTGTGTGTGTGTGTGTGTGTGTGTGTGTGTGGTGTGTGTGTGTGTGTGTTCTTGGAACATGTTTTTTCCTCCTTGAAACAAGTTTTGTTTTTTTCTTTTTGAAATTTCTTAACATAGCACAAACATCTAGGGTACATGCAAGAGATACTATGCAAAGACATGAACATATCACAGTAGTATAAAACCCATATGAATCTAAAAACGTCATGTTACGACAAAGCACATCAGACTGATCACAATGGTTATAGTCAAAATTTATGGAGGATGATCTTTGTTCTTTATATTCTTGCAATTAGCTCTGAACAATGCACAACACTTCAATCCCCACCCCTGGACTTCTCGCCCG
>CM065714.1:99060942-99080942 GCA_033310375.1 Conus canariensis | reverse complement strand
GTGTGTGTGTGTGTGTGTGTGTGTGTGTGTGTGTGTGTGGGGTGTGTGTGTGTGTGTGTGCATTGTGTGCGTGCTTGAGAGAGAGAGGGAGAGAGAGAGAGAGAGGAGAAAGAGAGAGAGAATTGAGAATTGGAAACGTAATGGCGTGACATCAAATGACAGGAAAAGAACAAGTGTGCCAGAAAATCATAGAAAAAGAACTAGAGTGTTACGACATCATTGAAAAGGGAACTGTGTGTTAGGGAGACATAGGAAAAGAAATGGTGTAACAAATCGATGGAAGAGGGGTCGTCTTTGCGGAAATCACTGGAGAAAAGAATGGTGCATCAGGAAATCGTTGGAAAAGGAATCATATGACAGAAAATCATTAGAAAAAGAATCAGGCGTCCGCAAATTATTGGAAAAGAATCGTGTATCAGGAAATCACTTGAAAGGAATGACGTGTCAAAAATTACCGTGAAAGGAATAGTGTATCGGGAAAGAGCTTGGATAGAAACAGAATGACAAGATTTCTCTGGAGAAAGGAATGGGTCGTCAGAAAATCTTGGGAAAGGAACAGTGTACTACGAAATCCCTGGGAGAAGAATGATGGGCGTGTCAACAAGTCACAGGAACCGAAATAATGTTACGTGAAAATAACTGAAAAGGGGTATACATTGTTAGGAAATCGTTGGAACAGTAATGGAGAGTCAGAAGATCGCTGAAAAAGTAAACGGTTTGATATAGCATCTCTGAAAAATGAGCGGCGCGTCAGCAAATCACTAGCAAAGAAGTAATGATTGGAAAAGAAGCGGTTGTGACGAGAGATCACTGGAAATCAACGGATTGACCGGAAATTACCGGGGAAAAAAAGGAATGCTGTGTCTGGCAGTCATCGGAAAAGTAATGGTACGATAGAAAATTTTCTGGTCAAGGAAAGACGTGGGGGAAAAAGTTAATCGAAAAAAAAAAAAGAAAAAAGAATGCTGTGCTTTGAAACCACTGGAAAGGGAATGGTGCGACAGAAAAGCGCTGGAAAGGCGAAGAAGGTGTGTTAAGAAATTACTGGAAAAGGAATGGTGTAGTCAAGAAATCGTTGGAAAGGGAGTGGTGTGACAGCAAAGCACTGAGAAAGGAACAGTGTGACAAGAAATCGCTGGAAAGGCAGTGGTGTGATAGGAAAGCACAGGAAAAGGGATTGTGTGGTAGAAATGAGATGGTATGACAAGATGTCACTGGAAAAGGAATGGTGCGATGGGAAATCGCTGGAAATGGAATAACGTGAGAGGGAATCGCTAGAAAACAAAGGATATATGATAGAAATGTGCGGGAAAAGCAGTGGTGTTAAACAAAATTGCTGGAAAGGAATTGGGTGTTAGAAAATCGCTGGCAAAGTACTCGTGTGAAATGAAACTGTTTGCACAGGGGGAAAAAAAGTCACCCAAATAGTACTCGATCCCCGTGAAGTTGTTCAAACAACGTTTAACACACTGATGTAATCAGACTGGTTTGATATCTTTGTAGGATGTTGTGGACGCACTTTGCCTTCTTTTTTGCATATCTATCTATCTGTCTATCTGTCTGCTATCTATCCTATCTATCTATCAATCGATCGATCGATCCATCCATCCATCTATCTATCTATCTATCAATCGAACGATCCATCCATCCATCCATCTATCTGTCTATTCGTCTATCTATCTCTCAATCTCTCTATCTCTATCTCTCATCCACTCAATCTATCTATCATATCTATCTATCTATCTATCATCATCACTGTCTATCCGTCTATCTATCTATTTATCCATCCATCTATCTATTTCTATTTATCTGTCTATCTATCTATCTATCTATCTACTACTATCTATCTATCTATCTATCTATCTATTTGTTTTCTTTAATATATCAACCTCTCTTGCTTTCTTTCTTTTATATCTGTCTGTCTGTCTATCTGTCTACCTATCTATCTATCTGTCTCTCTGTTCCATCTGTCTGTCTCTCTGTTCCTCTATCTATCTTTCCTTCTACCTATCTGTCTGTCCGTCTGTCTATCTATCTGGCCTTCTATCTATCTCTGTATCTATCTGTCTGTCTGTCTGCCTGTCTGCCTGTCTGTCTGTCTGTCTGTCTGTTCTATCTATCTATCTATCTATCATCTATCTATCTATCTCAACCTGTCAAACACAAAAGGGTATTCTTTCGGCCTTGAATTCTCCATTCCTTCCTTTTATTCCTTCGTGTCTTCCAGTATGCCTTTTCTCTTTCATTCATTCGTTTATTCGTTCATTCATTCATTATTCATTCACCAGTTGTTTTTTTTTCGAATTTGTGTCAGTGTTTCAAGACTTAATTGTGTCCGTGCTTCATTACATTTCAGCTGTACACAACACAATTTATAGCACCGTGTCCTGCCCCTGTGTGTGCAACCAATGGAACGACAACTTTTGCCCAAGGACCGGAGTGACAGGAAATCGCTGGAACGGAAATCTCTCTCTCTCACCACAGAATTATCCTGACGGTACTCACTCCGCGGGAAATCTTTTCAGCGACGGTCTAGCGTCGTGTGGAATGATCGCGCTGATTGTGTTGTGGGCTCAGGGACTGAGTGCTGAATGAAACGTGGCCGAAGAGTTTTGTCTGGCCCGGCTGGTCGAAACTGTGGAGAACACTGACGTTGCGCAGAAGAGTGAGGTTGCCTGCCTTTCTGCTGTAAAGGTGTGTGTGTGTGTGGGGGGGGGGGGGGGGGGGGGCTGCCAGATTTCCTGCTTGTTTCTTTTCGGTCAGTGGCACCAGACCTATTGACAGCATGCTGACAAGCATAAAAATTAAAAATCGAAACCCAACCCTCTCTCTCACCCCCCTTCCTTCCCATTCTCTCTCCTTCCCCCCTCCACCCCATCCATTCTCCCACAGAACAATCCCACCACCAACTACAACAGCAACTCCGGACAAAACTTAAAAAAAAAAAAGAAAAAAAAAAAAAAAAAAAAGAAAAAGAAAAATGAACAGACCACCACAAGAAAACATGAACATGTCAATACCATGAGACGGATTTTCTTCCCAAAATTTCTGTCTCCCCCCCCCCCTAATCCACCCCTTTAAACCGCAGCCTGGTACTCTTTCATCTGTATATCCATGTCTCCCTTTTCATTCATTCATTCATTCACTCATTTATTCATTTCTTCTTTTTTTTAATTCATTGTTGAGCTTCTGTGTCTGCGTCATGCGCTTTCTGTCGCATTTTGTCTCAACCCACTTTCCAGAACACAGATCCTTCAACATGGCAGTCGGTGGAACGGCAATCAAAGGTGGAAAAAAACCTGGTCGTGTGATAGGAAATCACTGGAATGGAAATCTCTACAAAAGACTCTTCCGAATGGCACTGGCTCCACAGGAAACCAACCGTTCTGACGCTGTTTATCTGTATGTAAAATGATCTCTCTGATTGTGAGTGGCTTGGATTGTGCAGATCGAAACCCTTACGGGAGTGTGAACTGATTTGGCAAGGGCCACGGAGAAGGCTGAATTTATGCGAGAGAGAGAGAGAGAGAGAGAGAGAGAGAGAGAGAGAGAGAGAGAGAGACAGACAGACAGACAGACAGACAGACAGACAGACAGAGAGACACAGAGAGAGAGAGAAAATTCTGTGCTTTATGACTCTCAACAGTACGAATGTTATTGCTAGCATGGTGATACCAAGAAAAACTCGAAACAAAGGAACGAAACGTTTAAATTTTTCAACAGGTAAAATGCTTGCTATTTGCTTTTTCCCCATTGATTTCATCAGTACCTGTCCCTTAAACGAACGAAACAAAACATTTTGATATTTCAGTAACATGGAGTGCACGTTTGTTTTCTTTCTTAATGTCATCAGTGTATGCCCCCATTCGTTCATTTTCCATTTCTTTATTTTATTCATTCGTTCATTCATTCATTCATTCATTTCATTTATTCGTTTTTTTATTCATTCATTCATTCATTCATTCATTCATTCATCCATTCATCCATTTCATTCATTCATTCATTTCATTCATTCATTCGTGTTTTTTTTTTATTCATTCATTCAATCATTCATTCATTCATTCATTTCGGTATGCGTGACAACTGCTGTCTGTCGCGTTTTGTCACAACCCACTTGGGCAGAGCACAGTGGCTGCAGAAGGCAGGCAGTCGATGGAAGAGCAATCAGTGGAAAAGTCATCGTGTGATAGGAAACCGCCAGAACGGAAATCGCCGCGGACAAAAGAATCGCCGAATGGTACTCGCTGTGCAGGAAATCCTGCCGACGACGTTTAGCATTATAGGGAATGATCTGACTGACTGCGGGCGGCTTGGGCTGTGCGGAGTGAAACCTTTCGGGAGTGTGAAGTGGGTTTGTATGGACATAGAGAATATTGAATTTCTGCAAAACGGAGAGACTGCCGCTTAATTGTCGAGAGTGTAGCTTGGTGGCTTGTTTTTTTTTTCCCTTCAGGAAGTACCACTGGTGTTATTGACAGCTTGCAGGGTGGGAAAGAAGATTGGGATAGGATATGGTGCATTGTTATTCTCCTCCCTTCTTTCTCCATCAAATGACTCCTCTCTCTAAAGACGTGGATGTCTTTTCTTCTCTAAATACCCTTCCTTTAGCTCCACCCTCCCCTGACTCTCTGTTTGTTTCTTCAAACTATCTTCCTCTCGAACAAAACGGACGTTCTTTCATTTTCAGATTCTTTTTCTGGCCTTTGCAGGATTCCTTCCTTCCTTCCTTTTTTGTTTTGATAAATCTCTCGCTATCTCGTCTGCTGTTGATCACGTTCTCACAACACCGTTGTTTACAGACAGCGCAAAACACTTCCAAACAGCGGTAACTTGAATGGTAATCGCAGGGAAAGGAATGATGTTATATGTCTTCGCTGGGGATAGAACGGTTTAATGGAAATCACTGGAAAGAAGCATTTGGAAAAGAATGGTGTATAAAAGGAAATCTCTGGAAAAGAAAGTGTGACAGAAAAGATCTGAGACTGAGACTGAGATTCCCACACACGATCATACCCAGTGGCAATCATGACAAAGCCTTCAACACACGATCATACAAAAATCTCTAAAAACAAATGTGGTAGTCTCCCACACACAATTATACTTAGTCGCGAAAATCAATGCGCCTGTCACACACTATCTACTCGGTCAAGTAAAAAAAAAGAATGAGACTCCCACACAATCTAACCCAGTCTCCAAACCGATTGAGATTCACTAACACAATCATACCCAGTCTGAAAAAATGTAGAAGACTCCAATTACAATCACACCCAGTCTAAAAAAAAATGATCGAGATTACCATACATAATCAGCCTTACCTAGACTGAAAAATGATCGAGATTACCATACATAATCAGCCTTACCCAGACTGAAAAAGATCGAGATTACCATACATTATCAGCCTTACCCAGACTGAAAAAAAAATTATCGAGAATACCATTCACAATCAGCCTTACCCAGACTGAAAAAAAAATGATCGAGATTACCATTTATAATCAGCCTTACCCAGACTGAAAAAAAATGATCGAGATTACCACTCATAATCAGCTTTACCCAGACTGAAAAATAACCAGCCTTCCACACGCCCTCAGATCCAGTCCTAAAACTGAACGACACTTTCACACACAATCATACCTAATCTCTCAAGAACGGCTGAGACTCTTCCACACTCAGCTATTCCCGGTCACCAAATTGACTGAGACTTCCACACACACATCCCTGCCCAGCGTCTCTCACAACCGGTCTCAGCTCCCGACGCACACAGCAGAGAAACTCAGCAACTGCTCAGCCACCGCCAACCCCAGTCACCCCACCAAATTTGTCCTGACTGTCCCTATCCCCGAACCGATAGTCCCACTCAGTATCTGCCTTCATGGTGCGTTTGACGTCTTATCAGCCCTAACTCAAGGACCAATTGTTCCCAGGCCAGAGCCTGTACAGAATTGAGTCAGGAAGCACTGAGCATCTGCAAAACGTCCATAAGATCCTAGGGGGAAAAGAGACGTCTTCTCATGGGTCATCACACTCGGATATTGGCCTTCCGAACGAAAGAGGTGAAATCTTGCTCCAAATTATGTTCAAGTTCAAATTTTCTTGAACGCGAGCGCGCGTGCACGCGTGCACGCGTGCACGCACACACACACACACACACACACACACACACACACACACACACACACACGCACGCACGCACGCACGCACGCACGCACGCACGCACGCGCACGCACGCACGCGCACGCACGCACGCACACACACACACACACACACACACACACACACACACACACACACACACACACACACACACACACACACACACATTTTGGCACCTTCAAATCCTTGATTCATATGATGGGTCACCCAGAACCTGAACGATTTCTTTTAAAATCATGTTGCTTGTGCCAGACACTCTACATGACATCATTCCCTTTCCTCCATTCTACTCCCACCTCTACCCATTCCTTCCATCTTTCATCTTTCTGTCGTCTCTTGGGGACTCTTCCACTCAAACATCTTTTTCCTGCGCAGCCGATGGCACGGGAAGATGAGTGCACAGAGGAGGACTTGGCCATTCCCACACACTTCTCGTTGTCGTGTGACACTGATCCAAAGTGTTTAAGCCCAAATGTAAGGACTACATCGTCTTATTTAGGAAGGGAAAAAAGGTTAGATAAAGAAAAAAAAAAAGCAAAGAGATTCCCCCTCTCTCCTATCTTTTATCTCCTATCTCCCCATGAAAAGAAGTTTTCAGAAAAGCAAAGAGCGCCTCTCAGCCCCCCCCCCCCCCCCCAAAAAAAAAAAAAAAAAAAAGAAGAGAGAGAAAAGGTTTAAAGAAAGCAAAGACGCCTCCATGTATCCAAAAAAAAAAAGAAGTAAATTCACCACTTTCTAACCCCCCCCCCCCCCCCCCCTTCACCTTCATCTTCTTGCACACACACACACACACACACACACACACACACACACACACACACACACACACACACACACACACACACACACAGAGACGCGCGCGCGCGCGTAATCTGGGTTTATCGATTTGATTGTTCAAATGCATTTATAAGAATGTTATAATTTACTGCGGAAAGAATGTAACGTTTGAATATGACATCTTGATCCTAAAACCCACTATTTACGGGCGTTTGACTGGTTAGTACACACACACACACACACACACACACACACACACACACACACACACACACACACACCACACACACACACACACACACGCACGCACGCACGCACGCACGCACGCCGCGCGCGCGCGCGCGCGTGTTTTTTTTTTTTTTTTGTTTTTTTTTTGTTTAAAGAAATCTTCCTCTATCCAGAAAATCAGGTTGAACAAGTAAAGAGCACTTTGTCTAGAACCACAAAGGTTTTCAAACAAGCACAGAAAAATCACAGATTCTCCCACCCCGACCCCTACCTCCTCAAAATAATAATTTCTAAAAACGAAATAATTTAACATAAAAAAGGAAAAATATAATAACTTCCGTCTGTGAAAACTAGTTTTGAAAATCGCAAAGATTCCCCACAATGCCAGACAGTTGTCTGAGAATAAAGAGATCTTTCTTTGATGATGACGATGATGATAGTAATAATGATAATAATAATAGTAGTAATTGTGATAATGATAATAATAATAACGATGATATTAACATAAGAATAATAATGATAATGATAATAGTAATAAAAACAATAATACCAATAACAATAATAATGATAATAATAATAATAATGGTGATGATGACGATGATGATGATACAGTTTTCATACAAGGAAGAAGATCTCCTTCAATCCAAAAATGTCTTTAAACATTTTGAAAAGGTGTTCTGTCATTTTTTTTTAAAAGTAAAGACATCATCTGAAAAAAAAGCAAGAGAAAGGGGTGGGGAGGGGGGGTGTGGAGGGTGTAGGCGAGGGAGGGGGTTAGGAGTGAAATAAGCAAAGAGACCTGCATCCAGACTCTGTAGGTACCACTGCAGGACTCCAACAGTAACCATGAAGTGGAACCTGTCTCAGAGGCCAGACAGCACTGACTGTCAGACTGTTGGTGCTCATTCCCCTAAGTCTTCGACCCTGCAGTGAAACCTGTACCAGACGCCAGACTGCGACTGTCAGGCTGCTGTTCATTCCTACAGAAGAAGTCATCGCCTGTGAAGTATGATTTGTGGCAGGTACCAGCCTGTGCTGTCAGACTATGGTTTATTCCTACACAAGTCATCGACCCCTGAAGTATAATATATTGCAGACGCCAAACTGTAACTTGTTGCAGACGCCAGACTGTATTGTCACTGTTGTTCATGCCTACATAAGTCACCGACCCTGAAGTTATAACATGCGGCAGATGCAAGACTGAACTGTGGACTGTTGTTGATTCCTACAGAAGAAGTCATCGACCCTGAAGTAAAACTTGTTGCAGACGCCATACTGTATTGTCACTGTTGTTCGTTGCTACATAAGTCACCGAGCCTGAAGTATAACATGCGGCAGATGCAAGACTGAACTGTATGCACTGTTGTTGATTCCTACAGAAGAAGCCATCGACCCTGAAATACAACTTGTTTCGGATGCCAGACTGTACTGTTGTTGATTCCTACAGAAGAAGTCATCGACCCTGAAATACAACTTGTTTCGGATGCCAGACTGTAGCGACTCTCGGATGTTGTTGATGCCCACAGAAGAGGTCATCGACCCTGAAATATAACTTGTTTCAGATGCCAGACTATAGTGACTCTCAGACTGTTGATGATTCCCAGAGAAGAAGTCATCTTCCCTGGTGCAGGTGCCAGACTATAATTGTCGCTGTTGTTCATTCCGACAGAAGAAGTCACCTACCCTGAAGTATGACATGTTGCAGGTGCCAGACTGTACTGTCAGACTGTTGTTGATTCCACAGAAGTCATCGACCCTGAAGTAATATTTGTTGCAGGTGCTAGACTGTACTGTCAGACTGTTGTCAATTCCTACAGAAGAAATCATTGACTCTAAAGTATAACTTGTTGCAGGTGACAGACTTTACTGACTGTCAGACAGTTTTTCATTCCAGCAAAAGGCGTCAACCCTGAGGTATAACTTGTTGCTAGACTATGCTGTCACGCTGTTGTTCATTGCGATAGAAGTCATTAGGTGACATGTAAGCATATGAAATATGTAAAAAAAAAACAAAAAAAAAAAACCATACGCGTGCCCACACACACACACACACACACACACACACACACACACACACACACACACACACACACACACACACACACACAGTGCTTGGCGACTAACATACTTAAACCAGAAGTGGTAGTAGCGCTGGGTTTCATTTACAAACACGAATGCTCGAATATTATGTGTATATGTTTTTCTTTCCTCCCCGTCCCCCCCACCCCCTGTTCCCCGCCCTTCTCCCCCTCTTTTTCTGCATAGTCTCTTCTTCTTACCTTCTAACAGGAAGATAAGGGCGGGGAGGGGAACGGGGGGAGGGAAAAAGAGGGAGGACGGGCTATTCTTTATTTCCACTTTTCTTAAAATCGACATTGATTCCGTTCTCTCTCTCTCTCTCTCTCCTCTCTCTCTCTCTCTCTCTCTCTCTCTCTCTCTCTCTCTCTCTCTCTCTCTGTGTGTGTGTGTGTGTGTGCGCGCGCGCGGATTATTACTACTTTTTGTTCTCTCTTCCCTTTACAGAGAGCAGATTTGATGAGCATTTGGTCAGGATGGTGATAGAGATGAAGAAAAATGGGGTGAGGAGTGGGGGTGGGAAAGTGGGTTGACGGGGCTGAAGGATCTATTAAACATAGTTGTAGCCAGTTGTTAAGCAAAGCGCACATGTATTACACACGGATACGCATCCATGCATCCGCTCACACACACACACACACACACACACACACACACACACACACACACACACACACACACACACACACACACACACACATACAGAGAGAGAGAGAGAGAGAGAGAAACGCGAGGCGCTTTGGTTTCAGACCTTCTGTTCCAAACAGGAATGAGTGAGTGAATGAATGCATGAACGAATGTATGACTGGAAAGAAGGAAGGATGGATGGATGGTCAAATGAGTGAACGAAAAGATGAAGGGATGGATTAATGTTGCGCCTCAAATAACAAATAATCCCGCTATGGGAGTTCTGTAGCTTCAGCGTTGTTAGAATAACACTGCTCATCAACACAAAGACAAAGAGAACTGTTTCGTGTGTAAACAAAAGTAATTATCATTCAAAACAGCAATAATCACTGTAAGAAAACCGTAATATGATATTACAATAATGATACTTGTGGGAACACAGTTATTTTCATAGGTTTTGACGCTGTTTATTCCTAAAACAATGAGCCAAAAGAGAGAAACCATCCTCATGAACCTTCTAAATGAACAGTGAAAACACTTATTCAATGCAGTTAGTTCCGGCATGCGGGCATTTGGCTCACGCAGGTGACACGTAAGTCACTTGTTTTCACGAGTCAATACGAACTTTTCTCACGAGTCACAATTACTTATTCGTATGTGTCCTAAATCACCTGTTTTACACGAGTCATAATTACCAATTTTTCTTTTTCATGGTGATCGTCTCTGAACACCATTTTCTGACCGGAAAGTAAGAAATCGACTCATTAACGAAGCTGCAACAGGGGTGGGAAATGTTTTATGACGATGAAAACAGCAGTTAGCCGTTCATTTGGGGAAAAAAAAGGCAAAAAAAAGGGTTTTTGAAGCTTGTATGCTTCCGTACTATCCGGCCCATTCTGTGAACGTACATGTATCTATATATACACCCCCTCCCCCCCCCCCCCCACTTCTTCACACACACACACACACACACACACACACACACACACACACACACACACACACACACCACGGACACTTGGAGAGAGAGAGAGAGAGAGAGAGAGAGAGAGAGAGAGGCGGACACTTGAGAGAGAGAGAGAGAGAGAGAGAGAGGGGGGGGGGGGAAGAGCAGCCTGAGCCAGCGTCCGTCCCTTTATCCCGCCGATGTGCACCGCGTGCGAAGTGGTGCTCCCCCCCCCCTCCCCCCGAGCTGCTTAATCAATAACTGATCTGTCAGCGTGCCAGCCCCAGTCGCTTGCTGCTGTCTCGCATTCCGCTCGCTCAGCCGCTTCCTCATTGATAAATCTGTTAATGTATTATTTTCTTGTTGCGGTGATTTCCCCCTCTCCCGTCTCCCTCCCCGTCTCTATCTCTCTTTTCGCCCTGTCTTTGCGCTTCTCTCTGTCCCTCTGTCTCTCTCTCTCTCATTCTAACACTCTCTCTATTTCTGTCTCTCTCTCTGTTTCTGTCTGTCTGTCTGTCTGTCTCTCGCTGTGTGTGTGTGTGTGTTGTGTGTGTGTGTGTGTGTGTGTGGCTGAGCCAGTGACGAGTGTTGTACAGAACGGTATTGATGTGATTTCCTCTCCCGCTGGCTTCACTGGTAACGCCTCTTTTTTTTTCTCCTGTTGTTGTGGTGGTGGTGGCGGGCAGGTTGAGGAGGAGGAGGAGGAAGGGGGAGGGGGGGGAGGAAACAAGTAGAAGGCACAGGCCACAGAGACTTGACGCCTCGCTTTTGTCAACATGAAGCACTGAGCTTGTCGTCGTCGACCCAGCTGAGCGGCGCGGGCACAGCAGCTCAATAGGATTGTTGAGCAGGGCGGGGAGGAGGGGGCGGGCGGGCGGGCGACGAGGCAGGCAACACTGCCACCAACGCCAACCGCTCCAGTTGAACAGCTTCAAGTTAACAGGGCAGTGAGGTGTGAGCCGTTTAGGAGGCGGGTTAGGCCCCCATGCAGGCCCCAAAGCTCCACCAAGACTTACTGATGATTTATGAAGATTAGCTTCCAAGCTTGCGCCCCTAGAGCGAGCCAGCTGGCTCCTGGGTTGAGAGGCCCTGGTTTACACTTTTTTTTTTGGGGGGGGGGGGGGGGGAAGGGGGGGAGGGGAGGGGAAAAAACTGACTCGATGATTATTGAATTCCGATCTGGTGTCAATAAAGCGACAAGAGCCCGCCTGCACACAGGGTTTAGTGGAAGGGGGGGGGGGGGGGAGAGACTACTACACTCGCCTTTCCAGCCCCTCTCATTCAGGCTGGATACAATAGCTAGCAGTAGGGCTGACGTTCTTGAAGCTATTATCTGTGGTGGTGGTGGAATCTTGAGGCGGCTAGGGGGGGGAAGGAGGGAGGGGAGGGAGAGGAGAGAAAGAAAGGGGGGAGGGAGGGAGAGGGGCGGGTGAGAGGAGGGGGGAGAGGGAGGAGGCGTGCCGAGGAGGTCGGGTGGGGGTGGGGGGGCGGTGGGAGGGGTGGGGTGAAGAGTGAAGCTAGGCGAGACTTCTCCAGCTGTGAGCCGACACAGTGTGGAAGCTTATCTCTAATTGCCGGGAGTTGAGAGTGGCTGTGTGTGTGCCCTGGCGATCGCTGTTTGAACACTGGCCGCCGCTCTCCGGGCCCTACTGCCTGGAGTGAGTGACTGAGGGGAAAGGGAAAGAAAGAGAAGGGAAGGGAGGGGACTTGCTCTCTGGCCTCTTGTTCTTCTCTCTCTCTCTCTCGCTCTCTCTCTCTCTGTGTGGCGGAATGGACGCATCCAGCGGCAGGGGAGATGGGCTGGGACGGCGCGCGCCCCGTCACCATTGATTGATACTGGCTGAGAGGAGATGATAGCTTCAGTTAGTCTACACACTGTTATTGGCATTGAATTACTGCCACCTCCGGGCCTCGCTCGCGCTCTACCTGCTACCCCCCACCACCACTACCACTACCACCACCGCCACCGCCGCCACCACTACCACCACCACCACCGCCACCGCCGCCACCACCACCACCACCACCACCTTCCTCCACCACCTCCACCACATTCTTCTTCTTTTTCTTCTTCTGCTCCTCGAGTTCTGCTCCAGTGTCCAAGTCGGCGCTTGTATGTCGGACCAGAACAATTGCCCGCAATCCTCTTCTGTGCGGGGTCTGTCTTTGGCTGTGTGATCAGCTGAGAGAGAGAGAGAGAGAGACGGTGAGACACGACGGGAGCTGGTTTAGTCTTCTTCCGTCGCCTGCCTGTGTGTTTTGCCTTTGGACTGCCGCCGCGCCAAGGGGGAAGCTGAGGAGGCCGCTACCCCCCCCCCCTCCTTCCCGACTCCGCCACCACCACCACCACCACCACCACCCCGCGTGGGCGACGACGTACGAACTGCGCTGCAGGTCCTCGTCAAGCGTATCGTGATTGACCCCTGTAAGTATTACAGCTACTGATCTGCCTTTTTCTTCTCCTTCTTCCCTTTGCTCCCAGCTCTCCTTCCCCTTTTCCATCCTCCCTCTCCCCCCTCCCCAATCCCTCACATTCCCGGGAGGGGGGGGGAGAGCCCCCCACCCCACCCCACCCCACCTCCCGAAAAAAACTTCATCACGGTTCTCACCTCCGCGCCTGTTGTGGTGGTGTGGCCTGCGTGTCCGCTTCACCGAGCGAGCCCCCCTCGGGCCATTTCACGCTTTGACGGGCCACATCCGTTCCGGTGCGTGACCTCGGCCAGTGATCAGCTGGAGGAGGAGGAGGAGGACCTCCCTGGACGAGGTCCCAAAGGCTCTCTTGTCTTTCCCTCTGGCGTAGGAGACAGACTCCTCCAGCGAGGCTTCGACAATCAGACCCCCGAACCCGACTGGACGTTACCGGAACAGGTCATTTCTGGGCTGTTTGAAGATAATGTGAGGAAGGTACTCGGATCTTCGGAAGAAGACGCGCCCCTCGCGCGCCGAGCGGCGGGCCTGTCTTTCCGAGAGGAATCGACCTCTACTTCCGCCTCAGCCCACCTGCCGCTTAGGAACCATCAGAACCTTTTCCCCCCCGCGCTCGTGAACTTGCAGCACGTGCTGAACCATGGTCGGGTAGGAATGGTCAGAGGGAAGGGGCCGGAAGGGGGTGGGGGGAGAGGGAGGGGTGTAGGTGAGGGTAGCAGGAGTTGCATCCCTTGCTTCCCTGAACGTCCGACTTGCCTCCCTTCCGCCGCTTGTTGATCTCATTACCCGGGATGGCCCACTACTACCCTCGTCGCCGACAGACAGACAGACAGACAGACAAGACAAGACAAGACCTGTGGCGCGGCGGTGTCGGCGTCGGCGATTAAAGCGCCGCGGCGGTTTTCTTTTTTCTTTTTAAAGTTAGTTGTTATCACGTTGGCTTTAATGAGGATGGAGGGAGAGGCGCTTGTTTGGAGAAACAATGGCTGGTGTTGTTGTTCACCACACACGGAGTAGCTGGGAGGGAGCGGAACTGCGAAAGGGGGAGTGACTGCCGTGTTACTTGTAGGGGTTTCCCCTCCTTTTTTTTTCCAAGTTTTTTTGTTTTGTTTTTTTCTGGTCCTCTCTCCCCCCCCCCTCCCCCTTTCCTCTTCCAGATAGGGTCTTGGCAGTTCAGGACGGGTGGGTTTATCTGTTGTTGTTTTTTTAGTTCGACAGTGACTTCTGATTTTAATTAAAGACGCACTTCCGCGCCATTCTCCTTGGTAGTTATAGCTGATTGATTAATCCGCTCATGAGATTTGAGGAAAATTTGCGCATTTGCATAATCGTATAGATGAGAGAAGGCATTGTGTACAGATTCATTACGAGTCATAGGACGACGTATGGTATTGTGTACGGCGAGTGCGCTGGAGGAAACGGATATATTTGGAATACATTGCCGCTTTAAAAATTTTTTTTTTTACCTCAAGCGATGTAAAGACTCGCCTCGTTTTGTGGCGAGGATTATTGAGTGGATTATATACGTAAAGAAACTGATTTACAAGAGAGCAGGTTGCTCGTTTTGTTTTCCTCTCTCTCTCTCTCTCTCTCTCTCTCTCTCTCTCTCTCTCTCTCTGCTTGGTTAAAGTTTCTTGCAGTTAGTAATAACTAATGGCAAAAAAGGAGCGGGAAAACAGACCGGGCAAAAAGGCCGTTAACGTGTTGGCAACGCACGTGCAAATATTAATCACAGTTGTGAAGCTGTCTCATGTCGTAATCGAGGGCATTTTTTGGTTGTCGTTTTTAAAGATGGCGAACCACGTTCGTTTTGTTCAGTAGCGAGCGACATCGCCATCCTCGTTCTTAATTGCCTGATCTTTCTGCATGACGATCCAGAATCAATGGAATTGGCGAATATCGCCGATATCGGGTCTGCGGAGGTTAGGGGATCAGAAAGAAAAGAAGAAAAAATGCTCTACATGTCATGAGGACTGTTTGGGACCGCGCCAAGGGAAGTAACCATACGAAAGCTCAGGCTCTTCTGTGATAGAAATCAGTTTGTGACTAGCTAGCTGACAAACGCTCCAGGGAGCAAAAGTTACCCCACTTGTTTATTGCTTCAGTGATGGAAATTAGTTAGTGGTTGGGAGGCCACATTTGCATTTTCAGTTCGTTTGTAGATAATGTGATTCCGTGAGGCCACGATATTCAAGTTTACGATGTTCTAGAAATGGGCTAAGTCACACAAACAGTGTCTCTCGGTCAAGCAAAAAGTGAGCATTTTTTTTCAGGTTGTGTGTTCTTTCTTGGGAGAAAGAAAAAAAAAGATAGTTCAAACTCCAGTTATGCATCAGTCTTTAGTTGCTCATCCCTCGTCAGTCTTTGCAAAGTGGATCCCGCGACTCCCGAGGTTTACTGTAGTTTGTCATATTTATTGCTTTGCCATCTTCATTCGCGAACCATGATGGCTCGGTCAATTGAAAAGGACCTTTTTAGCCGCGAGGTACATTGAGCTCGTGCACGCGTGCGCGCATTCTCTCCCACCCCCACCCCACCTGCCTCCCCCATACTCCCCCCCCCCCATCTCTCCTCTGTCTCTGTCTGTCTGTCTGTCTGTCTGTCTGTCTGTCTCTCTGTCTCTCTGTCCTCTCTCTCTCTCTCTCTCTCTCTCTCTCTCTCTCTCTCTCTCTCTCTTAGGAGACCACCCCGTCTCTTTCCTCCCCCTGTCTGTCTGCCTTGCGCATCCACACACACACACACACACACACACACACACACACACACACACACACACACACACACACACACACACACTCTCTCTCTCTCTCTCTCTCTCTCTCTGTCTGCCTGTCTGTCTATTTGTCTGTCTTTGTGTCTGTGTCTGTCACTCTGTCTCTGTCTCTGTCCCTCTCTGTCTGTCTGTCTGTCTCTATCTGTCTGTCTGTCTGTCTATTTGTCTGTCTTTGTGTCTGTGTCTGTCTCTCTGTCTCTCTGTCTCTGTCCCTCTCTGTCTGTCTGTCTTCTCACTCACTCACTCTCTCTCTCTCTCTCTCTCTCTCTCTCTCTCTCTCTCTCTCTCTCTCTCTCGCAGTGTTTGCTGCCTGCCTGGCCAACTGATTGTGTTTCTATCAAAATCTGTCTTCCTGTCGGTGACAGTATGCAGGGATCAAAACACGTCAGTCAATCTTTTTTGAAGTTATGATTTGCTTTGTTGTCGTATGAGTTTTGTTTAGCTGTTTAGTTCTCTCTCTCTCTCTCTCCTCTCTCTCTCTCTCTCTCTCTCTCTTCTGTCTCTGTGTCTGTCTCTCTGTCTGTCTGTCTGTCTGTCACTCTCTCTCTCTCTCTCTCTCTCTCTCTCTCTCTCTCTCTGTCTCGGGGTGGGGGTAAGGAAGGTGGAGAGAAGGGTGGTGGTGGTGGTGGCTGGATTGACTCTTTTAAGATAATAAATATGAAGTGAGGCAGGGAACAGTAAAGAATAAACAATAAACAAATACGGTAACTGGGAGCAAGAGTTACCGTACTTGTTTATTGTTTATCTTTTAAGATACCCAAGCAAAGGCCGTCTTACACAGTTCTTGTTCATCGTTCAGCTCTGTGTGGTCACATTTTCGTCGCCGATGAAGCCCCTTTGTTCGGCTTAGTGGTACAGCACCAAGTGCATCATTTGACTGTTTTCGAGTTCCATTCCCGTCGGCGTCCAGCAGTTAATTCGTAATATTTTGTCTCTTCCCTTTTCCTGCCCAGCTATCGTTCTGGTGGTGTAGGTGTAGTGTTAGGTAGGGTCTCCTAGCCCTGCTTCACTTGGTATGCTGATACCCGTTGGCGCTGTCACCTTTGCTTGGTGAGGGTGTTTAAATCTGCGTGGAGTTTCATTCCAGAAAGTCGCACCTGCTGAGGAGTTCTCCAACCCGGGAGACGAAAGCGGAAGACACGCGTGTAACCAGACGGATCTGTTCGCTAGGAAGAATTGCAAGGGTTCCGTGAGGTGTCAGTGTTGTTGGTTTGAATAGAAAAATCATTTAACACTCACTCACACACATCTTACGTTTAAATATTTGCGAAGTCGTTGTTATGATAATGGAGATAAGGTTTATGTGCATTCCCCCCCCCCCTCCCCCCACTTCCCTTACGCTTCCTCAACGTACACACTTTTTTTTTTAACTAGCTTATACGTGTAGCGTGTAATCAAGTGTTAAAAACCCATAGTCACTTGGTTAGCGCGCCCCGTACCTACTTATGTTTTTTTTTTTGCACATTTCTTACGTTGTTCCCATACACTTACATGTGTAGGACTTAGTCAAGGGTTAAAAGACCCGTAATCCAATGGTGAGAGTGTTTGCCAGCAGAGCTGACGGTCGTGATTTCGAACATCTCAACTGGGCGGGTGGGGGGGGGGGGGGGGGGGAGCGATACTTTTCGGCTTGAAAATCCTCTCTCCACCCAGCAGTAAATGGGTACCTGATTCAGTTCAGCGAAGGTTAAAGGCGGTGGAAAGCTAAGGATGGGCTCCGCCTTGCATCAAACCATGCCCCGAACAACAGTTCACTAGCCACCACGACCAATAATAATTGGCTGTGAGAACTTTTGCGTAAGTTTAGCAACAAAGCTGCTGTTGTTGTGCTTTTGCAGTTCAGTTTCCAGAGCAGGAAACAGCAAAGGGCAGGAAACTGCTGAAATTATGCCTGGGTCTTCAACTGAGCGTCATCCCAGCAGTGACAACAGCTGTTTCTTAACTTTTTTTTTTTTGCATTCCCCCCTTTTTTCCATGGTAAACTAAATTATGTTCACCAAATACTTTCTTCGTTGACAATTGAGCATGAATGACACCGCCTGATACTTTTCTACATATTTTTAAGAGAAGGGAAAAAAAAAGAAAAAGAATTCGTGGAGAACGAGAAAGGAATCGGGAGTGCAGTATAATGAACTACAGGAAATGTGAGGAGGGGACTCCGCGCCTCCTTAGACAAATGAGCAAACAACAGTTTCCTCCTGCAGTTGAACGGTTTCATCGTCGGCACTTGTCATGCGAAGAAGAAGCTTGCGAACGTAGACAACAAACGGCCTTTAAAAAAAAACAAAACCCCCAGTACCTCTCGAGCTGGTAGCCTACACATATACTCCCCTCCCCCCCCCCCCCCCCCCCCCCCGCCGTGCTCTTCTACACACACACCACACACACAACACACACACACACACACACACAGAGTATAAGTTTCGCTCATTCCAGTATTTTGTGTGTGTGTGTGTGTGTGTGTGTGTGTGTGTGTGTGTGTGTGTGTGTGTGTGTGAGAGAGAGAGAGAGAGAGAGAGAGAGAGAGAGAGAGAGAATATAAGTTTCGCTCATTCCAGTATTTTGTGTGTGTGTGTGTGTGTGTGTGTGTGTGTGTGTGTGTGTGTGTGTGTGTGAGAGAGAGAGAGAGAGAGAGAGAGAGAGAGAGAGAGAGAGAGAGAGAGAGAGAGAGTGATAATATAATTTTCGCTCATTCCAGTATTTTTAGCCTCCTTAACAACTCACCCACCCCTCTTCCCCCCACCACCCCCACCCATTCCCATTCCTACCCCACCCCCCCCTCACCCTCCTTCTTTCTTTCTTTTTTTTTTTTATTAAATTTTATTTTCCAACTTGTTTTGACTGAGAAAGTATTGTAACTTAACGGTCGCATCGGTGTCAGGTAGTAAGTATGGCTACGTTTGGCTACGTGAAGCAAAATAGTTTGTGGAGTTTGTTGTTATCTAGCGTGAAAAGGGGGGAGGGAGAGAGACGAAGAGGGATTTGCAAGGTAATCATGAATCACACTCGAACCCGTTTACCTGTGGACGGAGAAGATCCCCAAGCGAGCGAGAGATAGGGAGAGGGAGCGAAGTAAGCAGGCGTTGAGTTCGTGATGGTGCCAGACATACCTTGCCCTATTTACCGCCGTTTTTCTTGTTCCACGGACGGGTATGGGCGAGGGAGGAAGCGAGGAGGGGAGAGGTGTGCATGGTGAATTGATTGCGTCAAAAGAGCAGAAAATGAAAACCCTCTTCCTCTTGGACAAACTCCAAAGCAGATGAAACGGAGCGATAGAGACAAGTGATGTTAACAGTGTGTTTTTGTGTTGTTACTTTTCTACTTGGAAGCGAAGGAGGGATAGAAGCAGAAGGTAAATTTACTGTGCCAAAAGTGACAAATTTACTCTTTGTTTATTTTCAACGGTGGTCTGGTAATAATCATAGATTATGCATTAAGGATTAAGAATGAATGAATCTATTAAAATTGACTTGTTTTTGTTTGTATGTCTTGCCGGGAGTCGTGCATAATAATCGACTTAGGCATAATATAACATTTTTATAACAAAGGGAGAGTGAATGGTCATGTTGAAATACTGTACAAATATCCAGAAATGATGTAACTCAACATGAGGAGGTCTGAGTGTTGGTTCTGTCTTCGACAGACTACGGAAGTTCGGTAAAAGACTTGTTTCTTCTCTGTCTTCACTTGCAGTTCTAGTTGATGTCAGAATGTCTCAATATTATAAACGTAAATTAGACAGGACAACAATGACTTCAGATCTACAGCCTTATTCAGAGCACATGCAAAGATAACGAGAGATGACAGAACAGTTTCATCACGAAACATTCTCTATGGTTTGTAAAGAAGGTGATGACTGGACAGAACAAAGAAAAAGAAGAAAAAAAAAAACTCTGAAGGAGAAGAAATGGTTGTAGTGGAATATGTACGGCTGAAAATGAGGCGGGGAGGGTGAGGTAGGGGAGAGGGAGGGGGAAGTGGGAGGGGGGGAAAGGTCAC
>CM065714.1:99048442-99055942 GCA_033310375.1 Conus canariensis | reverse complement strand
AGAGAAACAGACAGAGAGAGAGAAGAGAGAGAGAGAAGAGACAGACAGACAGAGACAGAGAGAGAGAGAGAGAGAGAGGGAGGGAGAAGAATGGTTTAGAATCACATACCAGCTGAAGTATCGGTCATCATAGACCAATGGTCCACATTGCCCAAATAGCACGCACCACGTGACCACCACACAAGGTCAGGCTCGATTGCCCAGTCTTGTTTCTTTTTCCCCCAGACACAATGAAAGAAAACAGTTTGAACTCCGTCACGCCCCAACAGTGCCAGAACGGCTAGATTCAAGACGATCTTTCTCCCCATGTGACTGGCGACACAGCCATCTCAGCCATTCATCAGAACGATCAATCAATATCCCGCAGCTGAACAGAACAGAAGGGACAAGGAAACCCGTTTCGCCTAGCGTGACTGAACACACCGACAGTTGTTATTACTCTTCAGACTCGTTGGGGGTTCTCTCGATTAAATGTCATAGAAGTTTACTTTTCACACAACGATCATTTCTCAAACCCGACTGCGCCGTCGATCATCCAGCCCTCTCATCCATCATAATCCTGTGTTTTGTCTTGCAACTCTCGGCGATCCAGTCGAGATCAGTCAGACACGGCTTGTGTGTGTTGTGTACTTGGGGCAGAGTGCTTGTGAAACATAATAGAATGAGCGTCAAGTGGATGGTCTACATTTTCAGTGTGTAATGCGGTGCATAACGTCGGTAACAAGGCACTAGTAATGGTGCTGTTGTTCATATGATGAAGGACGAAGAGAGAGAGAGAGAGAGAGAGAGAGAGAGAGAGAGAGAGAGAGAGAGAGAGAGAGAGAGTCTTTCTCCAGTGTTTTTAATTAACAATTCAGCCTGCAAAAGCGCAAAGCATAGAACATGAAGTGCCCCCCTTCCCCCCCCCCCCTCCGCTTTCGCCGTGTAGAGCTCCATACCATCTCACTCCCTCCCCCTCACCCACTTCACCACCCCCAGACAGCGTGCAACATGTTTGTCAATGATTCATTCATTAGGGCACAGGAGATAACACAGTGAGAGTTCGGATTGTCAATTAACACCAGTCTAGCTGATGCCAGCAGACACAGCCGCCCACCAGCATCATTGTCAATAGAGTCGGCTGATAACCCCCGCCCACTTTGTTGGCCTTTTAAAACAACATGTCGTGTTTCAGGTTCAGTGAGGCACAGGTGATATTTCAATGAAGCGGCGCTGATCAGGCAGAATGAACGTGCATCCTTAGCAAATACACGAAAGACAGATTTGGAGGCAACAGGCAATCTGAGGGAAGGACAGACTGACAGAAAAGACAAGAGTGAGGTCGTTGATATCTGTACACGTTTGATTTATGGTTCAGTCATGCACGCAAGCATCAATTAATTGACCGCAATCATTGAGCAGAAAATGTGGGAGATGTTGGTGTGTGCGTGTGCGTGTGTGTGTGTGTGTGTGTGTGTGTGTGTGTGTGTGTGTGTGTGATAGATAGATAAATAGATAGATGTTGAGAGAGAGAGGGAGAGATAGAGATAGACACACATGCACACAGACATCAGACACACAGCTTACAGAGAAAGAGATCACATGCACACACACAAACACATATGCACCCACGTGCATGCACGCACACACACATGCACACACACACACACATACACACACACACACACACACACACACTCTTACCTCCCACTCCTTCCCCCCTCCCCTTCCCCCTTCCTTCCCCCTCCCCTTCCCCTTCACCTTCCCCCTCCCCTTCCCCCTTCGCCTTCCCCCCTCCCCCACTTTCCCCTGCGCGCTTCATGTTTGTCGATGATTGATTCATTAGGGCACACAGCGAGGGTTCGGATTGTTCATTAAAACAATCCTGACGCCAGCAGACTCCACCACACCACCCACCAGCAGCATCATTGTCAGTAGAGTCGGCTGATAACTCCCGCCCACCGCGTCGGGCTGTGAAAACATAACTGTCAGGTTTCAGGTTCAGCGAGGGACAGGTGACATTTCGATGCAATACATGGTGCAGGTCAGGCCAAATGATTGAGCGGGAGCCGTCCTACACAAATAAACAACACGACAAAGAGACAACTGTCAGGCAGACGGATGGACAGACAGACGGAAACTGTAGGAGTGTGCCTATTCACACGTGTACACGTGTTGTTTATAATTCTAGTCATGCACCAGAGGATCAGTTAATTGACTGGAATCATAGTGGGGGAAATGAGACACATGGTGGGGAAATGAGACAAGTTTTGAAAGGTGACACAGAGAGCGAGAGAGAGAGAGAGAGAGAGAGAGAGAGAGAGAGTGGGGTTGAGAAGGAGGAAGGGACGGAGGGAGGGAGGGAGGGAGAGAGGGGGTGGAGGAGGGAGGGGGCAGAGAGAGAAGAAAAGAGAGAAGCAGGATGGAGATTGAAGGAGAGAGAGAGAGAGAAGAGAGCAGACATACATGCACAGAGGTAACCTATCAGACACACAGCATACAGAGAAAGAGATCACATGGACACAAACAAGCACACACGCACCAGTGTGCATGCACACACACACACACACACACACACACACACACACACACACACACACACACACACACACACTCACACACACACATGCACGCACGCACGCATGCACTCACTCACTCATTCACTCATAAACGAGAGAGAGAGAGAGAGGGAGAAGAATGCGTGCATGCGTTCAGAATCGCATACCAGCAGAAGTATCGGTCATCATAGACCAATGGTCCATATTGCCCAAATAGCACGCACCACTTGACCACCACACAAGGTCAGGCTCGATTGCCCAGTCTTGTTTCTTTTTTCCCCCAGACACAATGAAAGAAAACAGTTTGAACTCCGTCACGCCCCAACAGTGCCAGAACGGCTAGATTCAAGACGATCTTTCTCCCCATGTGACCGACGACACAGCCATCTCAGCCATTCATCAGAACGATCAATCAATATCCCGCAGCTGAACAGAACAGAAGGGACAAGGAAACCCGTTTCGCCAAGCGTGACTGAACACACCGACAGTTGTTATTACTCTTCAGACTCGTTGGGGGTTCTCTCGTTTAAATGTCATAGAAGTTTACTTTTCACACAACGATCATTTCTCAAAGCGGACTGCGCCGTCGATCATCCAGCCCTCTCATCCATTAAAATCCTGTGTCTTGGCTTGCAACTCTCGGCGATCCAGTCGAGATCAGTCAGATACGGCTTGTGTGTGTGTGTTGTGTACTTGGGCTGAGTGCGTTTGAAACATAATAGAATGGGCGTAAAGTGGATGGTCTACATTTTTAGTGTGTAATGCGGTGCATATCATCGCTAACAAGGCACGAGTCATGGTGTTGTTGTTTATATGATGAAGGACAAGAGAGAGAGAGAGAGAGAGAGAGAGAGAGAGCAGAGACAGAGACAGAGAGAGAGTCTTTCCTGAGTGTTTCTAATGAATAATTCAGTCTGCAGCAGCGCAAAGCACAGAACATGAAGTGCCCCCCCCCCCCCCCCCCAATCCTCCGCTTTCGCCGTGTCCAGTTCCATACCATCTCCTTCCCTCCCCCTCGCCTCACCTCCCACCCCCAGACAGGGTGTCCAGTTCCATACCATCTCCTTCCCTCCCCCTCGCCTCACCTCTCCACCCCCAGACAGCGTGCAACATGTTTGTCAATGATTCATCCATTAGGGCACAAGAGATAACACAGTGAGGGTTCGGATTGTTGATTAAAACTAGTCTAGCTGATGCCAGCAGACACAGCCACCCACCAGCATCATTGTCAATAGAGTCGGCTGATAACCCCCGCCCACTGTGTTGGCCTTTTAAAAACAACATGCTGGATTTCAGGTTCAGTGAGGCACAGGTGACATTTCATTGAAACCGCACAAATGATGCGGAATGAATGTGCGTCCTATGCAAATACACAAAACGACAGAGTAGGAGGCCACAGGCAATCAGAGAGAAGGACAGACTGACAGAAAAGACAAGAATGAGCTCATTGATAGCTGTACATGTTTTGTTTACAATTCCAGTCATGGACACAAGCATCAATTGATTGACTGCAATCATTGTGCGAAAAATGTGAGAGGTCTCGATGTGTGTGTGTGTGTGTGTGTGTGTGTGGTGTGTGTGTGTGTGTGTGTGTGTGTGTGTGTGTGTGTGTGTGTGTGTGTGTGTGTGTGTGTGTGCGTGCGCGCGCACGCATGCATGCATGTTCGTGTGTGTGTGTGTGTGTGTGTGTGTATGTGCGTGCATGCGTGTGTGTGTGCGTGCGTGCATGCGTGTGTGTGTGTGTGTGTGTGTGTGTGTTTGTTGTGTGTGTGTGTGTGTGTGTGTGTGTGTGTGTGTGTATGTGCGTGCATGCGTGTGTGTGTGCGTGCGTGCATGCGTGTGTGTGTGTGTGTGTGTGTGTGTGTGTGTGTATGTGTGTATGAAAGAGAGAGAGAGAGGGTGGGTGGAGAGGAAAAAGAGGGTGAGGAGAAGGGAAGAGAGAATGAAAAAGAGAGGGAAGGGGACAACAGGGAGAGACAGACAACGAGAGAAGGGGGGGGGGAGAAGGAAGAAACAGTGGGCATGAGGGAGGGGGAGGAGGAGGAGTGGTAGAGAGAGAGAGAGAGAGAGAGAGAGAGAGAGAGAGAGAGAGAGAGAGAGAAGGGAGGGGTCGGATAGATAGGTCGATAGATAGAGAGACAGACAGACAAATGGATAAACAAATGTAAAGGGAGAGGAGAGGAGAGAGAGAGAGAGAGAGAGAGAGAGAGAGAGAGAGAGAGAGACAGACAGACAGACAGACAGACAGACAGACAGACAAGACAGAGACAGACAGACAGTGAGATGAAGGGGGGATTTGAACTGCTTCACCATTTTAATTCAGGTTCTGTTGCCCAGCACTTTTTTTTTCTCCTTGACGCAGAAATGGAAGACAGTTCGTTCCCCCCCCCCCCCCCCCCCCCAGTCACGCCCCAGCAGCGCCAGAATGGCTCGACTCAGGACAGTCTTTTCCCCCTGTATGACCGATGACACATCCATCTCAGCCAATTCATCGGAACGATCAATCAGTATCCCGCAGCTGAGCAAAATGGTAGGGTCACGAATACCTGTATCGTCTAGCGTGACTAAAACCCATTAACCACTTTTCTTGTTCAAACTCGTTTGTTTGCTTTGGTGTATATTTCATGGAAGTTTTTTTCTTTTCGCAATGCAATCGTTTCTCAAACCCATCCCCCCCCCCCCCCCCCCCCCCCCCCCCCCCCCCCGTCGTCGATCATCCAGCCCTCTTATCCGTCATTAACTGGTGTCTTTGCTTGCAGCCTCTGCTGATTCAACCGAAATAAATTAAGTACAGCTTGTGTGGGTACTCTGATAGCATGGATGTGCATGAAGCATATTTGAGAGAGCGTTAAGCGCACGGTCTGTATTGACTGTATTCCAATGCACAACGTCGCTGACAAGGCATAAGAGATGGCACAGTTGTTTATATGATAAAGGACAAGAGAGAGAGAGAGAGAGAGAGAGGAGAGAGAGAGAGAGAGAGAGACAGACAGACAGACAGACAGACAGACAGACAGACAGACAGACAGACAGACAGACAGACAGAGAGAGAGAGAGAGAGAGAGAGAGAGAGAGAGATTTGCCCCTAGTGTTCCTACTGAATAATTCAGTGAAGTGACATCCCCCCCCCTCCCTACTCCAGCTCCATACAATCAAACTCTCCCCACCCACCTCCCCACCCGCCCCCAAAGAGCGCACAGCATATTTGTCAATGATTCATTCATTAGGGCACAAGAGATAACACACAGCGAGGGTTCGGATTGTTAATTACAACCAACATAGCTGATGCCAGCGGACACAGCCGCCCACCAGCATCATTGTCAGTAGAGTCGGCTGATAACTCCCGCCCACTGTGTTGGCCTTTTAGAACAAAAATGTCGGGTTTCGGGTTCAGTAAAGGACAGGTGGCATTTGAATACAATCGCGGAAGTCAGGCAACGTGATTGTCCGTCTTACATAAGCAAATGAAACGATCGACCACCAGAGAGACAACAGGCAGGATGATGATGGAAGAACAGACGGACGGAAATTTTGGGAGCGCCCTCATTGATGCGCGTACACGTTTTGTTTATAATTCCAGTCATGCCCACAAGCATCCATTAGTTGACTGCGATCATGGTGAGGAAAAAAATGAGAGGGCCCTCGATTAGTGTGTGTGTGTGTGTGTGTGTGTGTGTGTGTGTGTGTGTGTGTGTGTGTGTGTGTGTGTGTGTGTGTGTGTGTGTTTGAAGACAGAGAGAGAGACAGACAGACAGACAGACAGACAGACATACAGACAGATAGAAAGACAAAAAGAGAGGAGGGAGGAATGGGAAGGAGAGAGAGAGAGAGAGGGGGGGGGGCACTGGGATGGGATGAAAAAAGGAGAAATATAGAGGGGTAAAGAGAAAGAGAGAGAAAGAGAAAAAAATGGAGAGAGAGAGAGAGAGAGAGAGACAGACAGACAGACAGACAGACACGCACGCACACTCACTCACACATACACCCCCTTCCCCTCACGCACGCGCGTACACACACACACACACACACACACACACACACACACACACACACACACACACACACACACACAACACACACACACACACACACACACACACACACACACACCACCTCTCTCTCTCTCTCTCTCTCTCTCTCTCTCTCACATACACTCATGCACGCACATTATATTTTTTGATATCACTTTAAGTGGAAAGACCTTAAATTGAAACACCACCACCACCCACCACCAACAAGAGAGAGAGAGAGAGAGAGAGAGAAGAGAGAGACAGGGGGGATTTGCATCGCATGCCACCATGAGTGAGAGAGAGAGAGAGAGAGAGAGAGAGAGAGAGAGAGAGGCAGACAGATAGCAGAGAGATGGATTTGCATTGCATACCACCATCAGCATCAGTCATTATAGGCCAACTGTCTGTAATGCCCTTACTGTATACCACATGGCAGGAGGCATCACTTGACCGTAACGCTTAGCTCAGGCTGGTGTCGCCCAGTCGTTTTTTCCTTGACGACAGTTCGATCTCAGTCACGCCCCAACAGTGCCAGAACGGCTAGATTCAAGACGATCTTTCTCCCCATGTGGCCGATGACACAGCCATCTCAGCCGTCCATCGGAACGATCAATCAATAACCCACAGCTGAACAAAACGGGAAGGACAAGAAAACCTGTATCGCCCAGCGTGACTAAACCCCATTAACAGTTGTTATGATACCTGCTTCAACAACTCGTTGGGCTGCTCGTGTGTACATTTCAAAGCTTGCTTTTCGCACTACATTCATATCTCACACCCGACTGCCTCGTCAATCACTCTGCCCTCTCATCCATCAAATGCTTGTGTCGTGTCTTGCAAACTCTCGGCGATTCACCTAAGATAAATCAGGTACGACTTGCATATAATGTATTCTGATTGTGTGTGCGTGTGTGTGTGATGCGTGATAGAGAGAGCGTTAAGCAGACGGTCTG
>CM065714.1:99033442-99038442 GCA_033310375.1 Conus canariensis | reverse complement strand
TCCAAATTTCTGTAAAAGTGGACGTGGGAGAACAGTGTAGTGGGGGATGGGGGATGAGTGGGCGCATCATATCGTACCGTCCATACTGTTTGGCTTCAAGTATTTGGGGGGGGGGGGGGGAGGAACGGGGGCAAGAAGGGTAGTCTTGACCCCTGAATATACTCCGGGGAGTGGGTGGGGTGGGGGGGGGGGCGGTGTTTCCCCCTTTCCCTCCCAGCACCCTCTTCTCTCCCCTGTTCCAACATCACTTCTAGGGTATAGTCTTGTTTTACTCCGGCTCGCTGAGTGAGAGGGGCTAAAACTAAATCCCCCCCCCACACACACACCCATTCTACACGCCCTTCACCCTCCCCCGTCCCCCCAACTCTCGCTCTCCCTTTCCTCCACCCTTTCTACCATTCATTGATTTTGAAGTATAGGATTTGAGATCAATCTGAACGAACCCATGTGCGTCACAACCTACATTTGTCATTATGACCCAGCACAGGAAACATTGCTGTAATACCAGTGGTTGGACACCTTGTTAAAAGCTTATGGCGTGTTGGCAGTGCGTCCCAATGACTTGTGCGTGCCAGCTCAAGAGGACTTTAAAGGTGGCATAGGACGGACAGGAAGACCACACACACACACACACACACACACACACACACACACACACACACACACACACACACACACACACACAAGAGAACAAAAAATAAGGGTCATTTCTCGTGGAAAAGCAGAATATGTAACAAGAACGTGGAAAGATTGAACATTTTGACGTTTATTGCATCTGTTGGAACAGACTTTGTCACAGAGAAGCGAAATAGACAGAGGAAGAGGGAGACACAGAGAGAGAGAGAGAGAGAGAGAGAGAGAGAGAGAGAGAGGAGAAGAGAGAGAGAGAGAGAAGAGAAAGAGAGAGAGACAGAGAGACAGAGACAGAGAGAGAGGAGGGGGAGGAAGAGACACTTACATTTTATTGTCCATTCAGCATTTGAGTCCTACATACAAGGGGGAAAACAATCGTATTCACCAATACAAAAAGCTGAAATTTCGTATGAACACATGCGAGCGAGCGAGCGAGCGAGCGAGCGAGAGAGAGAGATAGAGAAGAGAGAGAGAGAGAGAGAGAGAGAGAGAGAGAGAGATGGGAATGAGGAGAAGAAGGGAGAGGGAAGAGAGAGGGAGAAAAGGTTAAATTCATGTTGCTTACAGCCCAGCCGATCGCAAAGGACCATAATAAGGCTGTCATCCTCTGTGTGTGTGTGTGTGTGTGTGTGTGTGTGTGTGTGTTGTGTGTGTGTGTGTGTGTGTGTGTGAGAGAGAGAGAGAGAGAGAGAGAGAGAGAGAGAGAGAGAGAGAGAGAGAGAGAACGCATTCTACGCATGCATTGTTTGATGGATGTCTATCTATCTATCTATCTATCTATCTATCTATCTATCCATCTATCTATCTATCTATCTGTCTATGTCTGTGTGTCTGCCTATATGCTGTGAGTCTGTCCCTTTATCTCTGTCTGACTGTCAGTTCTCTCTCTCTCTCTCTCTCTCTCTCTCTCTCTCTCTCTCTCTCTCTCTCTCTCTCTCCTCTTCATCCTCTCTCCCCTCTCTCTATTCTCTCTTTCCTCTCTCTCCCTCTCACTCCCTTCTCTCCCTCTCTGCTATTTCTCTCCTCTCCTCTCTCTTCTCTCTCATCTCCTCTCTCTGCTCCCTACTCACTCTCCCATTCTCCCTCTCTCCATCTCTCTCCTCTCCTCTCTCCTCTGTCTCTCTCTCTCCTCCTTGATCTTTGTCATCTGGGGTGTTTTTTTTTAAGATAAAGACTACTACGTGTGAGGTGGACTGACGCAGTTTAGGAGAGAAAAAAAAAACAACAACACTCATAATAATGAAATAATTAAACGAGAACATACACATAGAGGCCACCCGTTGTCTGTCGCTTCATCTAAATCGTATTATGCAGTGCACTTGGTTTGATGGTTCCCATGACCAGGTCGAATCAGATAACACTGTGTTCAAATCTCACGCCTGGGAAAGGGTGGAGGGCAAGACACGAGGTTAGGGAAAGAGAGGGAAGGATAAAGAGGGAGGATGAAGGGAGAATTAAAAGAGAGAAAAAAAAAATAATAAGGTGAATCAGGAAAGATGATACTCTGATCCTTTCTCTGCCGTCTGAAACGACGCTGAGTGAATAGACATTCAACAGAAATGAGCGCACTCTCTAATCTTTTATCCTGATGATCTTTTTCTCCTCACCCCCCCCCACCCCCCCCCCCCCCCCCACCTTCCCCACCCCCTCCAAATATCTGATTTTCAACGTTTTGTGTGTAATGCCATTGCGAAAGTCTTTCGTTTCATATTGATTTCTTGCTTGATTTCATTTTGTCGCGTGTTAGGCCCATTCTTCTGCCAGTCAAAGAGAATCATGACATTCATTCATTCATTCATTCATTCATTCATTCATTCATTCATTCCGTGTCTCTGATTTCCTCTACGGCTTTTCTGATCCATTAATTTTTTTTTTTTCCCAAATTGCTTTTCCTTTCCTTTCTTTCTTCCGGTCCGTCATTCGCCCGAGAGTAAATTGTATGTCCACGTTTCGAAAAGTCTGTGGCAGGAGTTCCTCATCTTCTGTCACGAATCCCTGTGGCTCTCGCTGTTCTTGTATCGTCTTTGATTGACTTCACTGCCGTTTGCCTTCATTCCCTGAGTCCTTTCGTTGTCCGCACACTCGTCTTTGTTCTGAAAAACATTTTTGAATGTAATTAATAGCGAACCGCCAAGAAAACGCAGAGGAACGAATCACAAGACAAAACACGACGCGTCTCGACCTCTTAGGTCTTCTTCAGGCAAGATACAAAACACACAGGAAAACGAAAATGAACGAGCAATCACTTATCTTCATTCACTTCAGCGCAAGATGGGCGTTGAATGAAACGAGGCTGTCAAGAAGGAGACAATGTCTGAGTCGAGGTAGTAATGATGATAGTTATATTGTTGTTGTTTGTTTGTCCGTCGAGACGACGAAGACCATCTAATCATCCTGGGATCGGGGTGAGTGCGTAGATGGCTGGTCAGGCCGATCTGCGCCCGGAAAGACCTATCACAGTATGGACAGGGGATGGTGGCGGCAGTTGGAGATCTGTTGGCGCTGGTCTTCCTGATCATCCTGCGCTGCTCAGCTGCAGCAATTCTGTTACTTTCACAGGTTTCTGCACCTTTGCGGACAACTGATTGCCACCCATCTCTGTCCTGGGCAGTCTGCTCCCATGTTGTGTGGCTGATGTTGAAGGCCTTCAGGGAAGATTTGAGGTTGTCTTTGAAACGTTTCTTCTGGCCTCCATGAGAGCGTTTTCCTTGTTGTAGTTCACCAAACAATAGTTTCTTTGGCAGCCGATGGTCTGGCATGCGAACTACATGACCTGCCCAGCGAAGCTATGACTGCATCAGGATGGTGAAGATGCTAGGCAGGCCAGCACAAGTGAGGACTTCAGTGTCCAGAATCTTATCTTGCCACTTAATGCCCATGAGTCTTCTGAGGCAGGTGGTGTGGAAATGGTTCAGTTTCCTGGCGTGACGCTGGTAAACCGTCCATGTTTCACAGCCATAGAGCAGTGTGGTGAGAACTTGGCCCGATACACCTTGATCTTTGTTTCTAGGGTGATGCCTCTCCTGTTCCATACGTTCTTGTGGAGACTGCCAAAAGCGGCACTAGCTTTGGCGAGCCGGGCATTCACCTCATCGTCGATGACAACGTTTCTGGACAGAGTGCTCCCTAGGTAGGTGAACTTATCCACCGTATGGCTTTCCCGGGGCTGGCTGGTGCATCACTTCAGTCTTTTTCGTATTGATTGTCAAGCCGAAGTTGTTGCAAGCAGCAGAGAACTTGTCAACGCTGTGTTGCATTGTGGCTTCTGAGACAGCCCATCTACCATCAACAATGAAGCCATCAATCGACTTCCCCAAATTCCGATCGATGAGACGCTGGACGCCGTACCAACTTTGGAGGAGACCCAGAAAGCAATTCGTCTGTTATCCAGTGGCAAAGCGCCTGGCTCAGACGCAGTCCCAGCTGAGGTCTACAAAGAGGGTGGTGCGGCTCTGGTGAAGAAACTTCATCAACTCCTTCAGATCATATGGCAGCACGAGACAGTTCCTCAAGACCTTAAAGATGCCTCCATCGTTCATCTCTACAAACGCAAAAGAAACCGTCAGGTCTACGATAACTATCGTGGAATCTCCCTGCTATCCATCGCAGGCAAGATCCTGGCTAGAGTTCTACTCAACCGGCTCAACACACATCTTGAGCAAGGTCTCCTACCTGAGAGTCAGTGTGACTTCCGGAAAGAACGCGGGACCATTGACATGGTGTTTGCTGCCAGACAGCTTCAAGAAAAGTGTCAGGAACACAATGTCGACCTGTACTCCACCTATGTTGATCTGACCAAAGCCTTTGACACTGTCAGTAGGGAGGGGCTTTGGAGAATTATGGCGAAGTGCGGATGCCCCAGAAAGTTCATTGCCATCATACGCCAACTCCGCGACGGCATGCTGGCTTGAGTCCAAGACAACGGCGAGACATCTAAACCGTTCCCAGTCTCAAACGGAGTGAAGTAGGGTTGTGTTCTTGCTCCCACTCTGTTCAGCCTCATGTTCTCGGCTATGTTGACTGACGCATTCAGTGACGCGGAGATAGGCATCGTCATCAAGTACCGTACAGATGGATCAGTCTTCAATCTCAGGAGACTTCAAGCGAAAACCAAGGTCTCTACAGACACTGTCAATGACTTCCTCTTCGCGGACGACTGTGCCCTCAACGCTGTCTCAGAAGTCCACAATGCAAATAGTTATCTTACTGATAGGAATACTGATTAGGGTGATGATGATGATCAAAATATGAAAATAATAAAAAAGACAGGATTACTGCCACTTTTGGTGATAATATGGCAGTAGTAGTTGTAGTATGGGAGAAAGGAGCGTGGGTTAGAGGATTCTTAGACAGCTTGGTTGCCGTGG
>CM065714.1:99025942-99028442 GCA_033310375.1 Conus canariensis | reverse complement strand
CCTACCGCTCATGTTCTTATTAGTGTGAGCTAAGACGCTCAGCTTTTTGGCTTGAGTAGAGTGAGTTGGAGCAAACTGATACCGGTGACGGACATGGCTTTACAGGCCAACGTGCGCGTATTCTTTACTCTAAAGGCCACACTGCTCATTCTCTTTCGGTACAAACACCAGTGGCTGAAGTAAAGAGATCAATGATTGCAATAACAAGTCAGTCATCCCAAGCCCTCAGTCTGACACATGCTGATCATTTTCTTACTTTGTTTTCTTTGTTTTTCTTTTTTTTTTTTTACCGCCCGGGTTTTTTCCCCCCAGTTTCTTTCTTTCTTTTCTTCTTTTGTTTCCTACCATTCTTTTCGTACGTACATTCTCTGTGTTACTTTTTCTCCTTTTCTATCTCTTCTCTTTTCTTTCCTCTCTGCACCCCCCCCCCCACCACACCCCATCCCCACCCCCACGCAGTCTTTTTTTTCCCTTTATTTCTTCTCGCATGTCCTCCTATTTTTTTTTCTTTTTATCTCTCTTCATTTTTCTTTTCTGTCTGTCTGTCTGTCTGCCTGTATGTCTGTTTACTTTTTAGCGTCAAGTCCTGTCTCTTCCCTAGTCCCCTTTCCCACACTTCTGACTGCTACCTTAAAGGACGGTGCCACTAAGGCGGCGCTTCCCTAGTCCCCTTTCCCACACTTCTAACTGCTACCTTAAAGGACGGTGCCACTAAGGCGGCGCTCGTATCTAGCAACAGACAGCGAGGTTTCAATATTGCCTCAGACATAGCGAGATTTCAATATTGACTCGAACACGTGTGCCCGCGCAAGGCTGTTTACGCGTGTATCTTCCTCACCCTTTCTAACTTATGCTTCCATAACGCGTAGGTCAGGCTGTAACTCTCTCGCAACACACTTTCGATGAAAACTTACCTTACAGTATTCCTTCACTATCTGATGTGTAACTGAACGCACGTGAGCTCGGCCCACACAACTTGCAATCTAGTGTGTTTGTTGCTTTGCGTGTTTTGAAGTCATCAGTACAAGAAAGATGGAATTTCTTATTGAACTGGTGTCAGCGAAAACATGTACCATTTTGTCAAGGAACGGAAGAAGAAGTCGTCGGTCACGCAAGGTAAATATTCAGGAGACAATAACCGATCCTGATTCTTATCTGCCAATACTCTGCTGTCAATATTGCGGACTGGATTCTATTTCTCTTTTGGGTGGCTCGAAGCATAAGTTACATGGTACCCCGCTTCTCGAGTTCCTAGGTGTGTGGGCTGTGTAAGATCATTGGGTTGTCTGCTCGAGCAGAGCGACTCGAGGGCGGAGTGGTATTCGTGACGGGTATTAGAAGACAGGCGAACGTGGATGTGTTTCCTCAAAGGTCAGTGACCCCGGCTCATTCTTCTCGGGCAGAAACGCCAGTGGTTAACGGAAGAGGACACCGATAGCGATGTCAAGCCATTCGTCCCAGTCTCTCTTCCTTTCTTTCTTTTCTTTCTGTCCTTCTGTCTTTGTTCCGTTCTTTCGTCCCACCAGTCCTTCTTTCCTTTACTTTTTTTTTTTTTTTTTTTTCTTTTCCCTTTGTATTCTCGTGGTTTCGTTTGTGTCTTTCTCTGCCTCTCTTTCGTTGTTTGTTTTATGTTAAAGTTGTAATTGTCATTGTAGGAAAACGGGAATTATATCATGAAAATGGTAAATCTGACATGAAAACTTTTTTAAAAATTGATTTTGAATTGTTGCGATAACTAATTGAGAGAGAGAGAGGGGGGGGGAGGGAGGGAGAGAGAGAGGGAGGGGGGGGGAGGAAGAGAGGGAGGGTGGTAGGGAGAGAAAAGAACTTCATGGTCTTATTAAGCCACGAGCTGTGAAAAGTGCTAATTACGGCAGTTATGTCCGGTCTCCAGCATTTTACCCCATTGCAAAGCAGTCTTTTAAAAGCTCGCCGTCCGCGCAAAAATTCCAGTGATTCCTGTACACATGCGCGCCAGTCATAGTTACCTGTTTTCCTGGCTCCTGATCACTGCTTTCAAGGTGCTCACGTTTGAACGTCATACATAGCCGAAAAGTGTATACAACGAGCAATCATGAAGCAGCATCAGTTGTAAGCCTGAGTCACTATCAGTGATAATTATCATTGCTTTCATGAGGAACATTACCATTTTCATGAAGAAAGCTGTTATCGGGGACTTTGTCGATAGTAATTATCACTGCTTTCATAAAGAAAAGTACCAGTGTGTGTGTGTGTGGTGTGTGTTGTGTGTGTGTGTGTGCGTGCGTGCGTGCGTGTGTGTGTGCGTGCGTGCGTGCGTGTGTGTGTGTGTGTGTGTTTGTGTGTGTGTGTGTGTGTGCGTGCGTGCGTGCGTGTGTGTGTGTGTGTGTGTGTGTGTGTGTGTGGTGTTGCTGTTGCTGTTTTTGTTGTTTTTGTTTGTTTGTTGTTGTTGTTTTTAAGAAGAAAGCGATTGTTATGGACTATCGAGCTTTGTCACTTGTACAGATGAACATGGAGAAGA
>CM065714.1:99015942-99018442 GCA_033310375.1 Conus canariensis | reverse complement strand
TTGTCTCATTTCCTTCTCTTAAGTCATTTTGTGAGAAGTGTAGAATTTCAGAAAGACGAGGGAGGGACAGGTGAGGAAGGGGCAGCAAGTGCAGAATGTCTACAATTTACCGTTAAAGCTCATTTCTCGACTGAGAAGTCTCTCTCTCTCTGTCCCTGTCTTTGTGTGTGTGTGTGTGTGTGTGTGTGTGTGTGTGTGTGTGTGTGTGTGTGTGTGTGTGTGTGTCTCCATGTCTCTCTCTCTCTCTCTCTCTCTCCAAATAGATAGATACATCATATAGATAGATAGACAGACAGATAGATAGATAAACAGATAGACAGACAGACAGATAGATAGATATAGATATGCAGGTGTGCGTGCACGTGTATTCACACTTGCAATCATGCACAACTGCATGTATTCTTTCACGAGTGAATCAGAACATACACATTTTCCTCGCATGTACTCTTATTACAGTAACTGAAAGTTTACCCTGAAGTTCTGTGTCTTTGTTTCTGACAGATTTTCCTTTTTTTTGTGGTACGCCTTCCGTTTGTCTATCCATATCCCACTCCAAAGGTCAGCATGGCCCATTAATAAAGGAGAACTCCCGAGTCTTTCTTTGCCCGTTGTTACAGACGATCAAACGACATGATAAAGCAATCAGGGAGGAGGACGAGTGTCAGGCTGGCTGGTGGAAGGAAAGGTTGTCATGGTGTCTGGCGCGAATGCCAGGACGCTCGCTGGCTGTGAGAAGAGCTCGTGCTGAAAATGTCAGTGGAAGGAGAGGTGGGGGTGGGGGTGGGGGGGTGGGGGGGGGGCTGTGATCAGCCCTGTCTCACTTTACTGACCTTTCTGATGTTTATTGGGTAAAGCCCATGGACAAGAGCAGGCGAAGAAGTGTGTTTGTTGGCTGAAGCCCATTATCGCATTGTTCTCCTGTGTCGTTCCTTCGCTCTTTTTTTTTTTTTTTTTTTTTTTTGGCTGTTTTCTTCTTTCTGCTCTTTATGTCTTTCTTTTTTTTTTTTTTTTGTGTGTGTGTTTTGTTATATTTCCTCCCTCTTTCCAGCTCTCTTTCATTGTTTCTTTTTTTTTTTTTTGTTCTTTGTTTCGTTTCTTTATTTTTCTCTTTCTTTTCTTTAATTGCTATTGTCTTTCTGTCTTTGCCTGCTTTTTTCTTTATTTCTTTCTTGCTTGCTTACGTTCTTTTCTTCTGTCCTTTTTTTTTCTTACTTTTCTTTTTTTATCTTTCTTGTTTGTTTTTTTTTTCATTTGTTCCTTTATTCTCTCTTTCGTTTGTCCCTGCCTGTCACTCATTCTGGCTTCTTCTCTTCCTTCCCTTTTTTCTGTTTTACTTTCATTCTATGTTTGTTCTAAGTCTGTTTTTCTTGTTCACTGTGACTGGGTTTACTGTTGGAATACAGATCAGAGTGGGGACTGGAACTGCGAGATTATATCTTTGCAGACACTTTGAGCCAAAATTAGGTGATTCTGTAGTGAGTCTGATGTGTGTGTGTGTGTGTGTGTGTGTGTGTGTGTGTGTGTGTGTGTGTGTGTGTGTGTGTGTGTGTGTGTGTGTGTGTGTGTGTGTGTGTGTGTGCTCGCGTGTGCATGCGTGTGGATAGGTGTTGGTGTGTTTGTGGAGGACAAGGGATGGGGTGTGTTTTACTGTTCATGTGTATGTGTGCACAAATGCTTGTGTGTGTGTGTGTGTGTGTGTGTGTGTGTGTGTGTGTGTGTGTGTGTTGTGTCTGTCTGTCTGTCTGTCTGTGTCTGTGTGTTTGTGTGTGTGTTTATTCACACACACACAGTAAGATCATGCAATTCGTGTCTCGCCTATCACGCTGAATATGGATTGATCTTCAACAATGGCAACACAATCAGTGTTCGCTCCTTTCTGCAGGCATCGTGGTCGTGAATTCTGTGTTGTACCCTTATTTTCCGCCGACATGAGAGCTTTCAGTGGACCATTGAAGACGTGTTCTCAGTCGTTAGAGCCTGGTCACGGACGCAGCTAATGAGTTAAGACGAATGGCAAGATGAATCGTGAGGTTGTCATGGTGTCTGGCCAGCTTGTCGGTTTGTTGGCTGTGAATGAGGGCTGTGTTGGAAATATTGTCAACGTGGGGTGCCTGTGATAAGCCTTCTTACCTTTCTGCCTGACTGCGCTTTCTGTTTCTTTTCTTTTTTGATTTAATTGATGAATAAATTAATTTTATCAGTGGGCGCCTGTCTTAAGTTGTTATGTTGGCTGTAGCCATTTTTGTTGTCATCACTATCGTTCGACTAATTTTTGTTCCTTATTCTTTACTCTTTTTTTTTTTGGTAATTTTCTTTCTTTTTTTACTTGTTTGTCACTTGTTTCAATTTTCTGCCTTTGGTTTTTTGTTTCATTGTTTGTCTGTTTTTGTTTGGTTTTTTTTGTTTGTTTTTTTTACATTTTTTAAAGTTGTCATGATTGCTTATTGCTTTCTAAGCCTTTTGATCTTTTATGATCTTTTATTCATTCATCCCTACATAT
>CM065714.1:99003442-99005942 GCA_033310375.1 Conus canariensis | reverse complement strand
GTCATAACAGGCAGCTTCTTGATGTACCGTGGAGAAGCTGCTGACCATTAGTTGTGGCAGGTCTTCGTGGTGACAGCTCGAGTAATAGGGCAGTGCAGACTTCCGTCTTCGTCACTAGTGGCGATCTGCTGTTCACACGAGTTTCGATGGCTCCTGGAAGACTGGAATGGCTACGCTGGTCAAGCCTGGCTTCAAGGAGGCACACAAGACCCCTTCATATCGGAGGTGTGTGGCATGAAAATGATAGTAATTCACACGAACTAGGCCATTACCACTGACTGGACACAAGAGCGTGTAGCAATAGCTACTCCCTTGCGACTTTTGACCTTGACACTGATTTTCGTTCTACATGGTCAACACTGCAGTTTCAACATATCAGAAAAAAACAGAAAACTTATCCTTAAGGGCCTCTAACCGATAGGACATTACATTCATCACTCATTATATCAGAAACTGCTACTCCGTGTACGTACCAAATGATGGCCAGGATTACGAACGAAAAGACAGTTTCGCTGACTTCCATGTTCTGCAAAACTCGAGAAATCGAGAACTCAGATGAAAAATGGGGATCCTTCATTGTTGCTTGTGTTCTCAACACACAGATGAATTGTTAAAATACTGCTAATTTAAACCTTGTAGTCAAACAAAAAGCACATGTATCAAATGCGGAGGAGGTCTTGAAGTTGAAAAAAAGAACACTTTGAAAGAATTCAAACATCGATTCAGAGCCACACTCCACACTGCAGCAGGTTGCGCCGGAACACTGGCAGCGCCTTCCCCAGGCTAGGTGGGAAGCAGGTCATATCGGTCTGACACTTCTGGGATGCCTGCGAGTCGTAGTCATGTGGGACGGGCGAGGCGACCTCCCGAGTAAGAAGATGGACCGCCCAGTGGCCCTGAAGATGGCCTAAACAGACAAGGCCGACGACTCTCTGCAGACAAGAGGCTTCACGGGGACAGGGATCCTCCTCGTTGTCTCCCCCTGCCGAAAACCAGACAGCAATTTTCGGATTGACTCGATGACAGAGCAGACTGTGGTCGTTGTGTACAAGGGATCCAGATCCTGACAACCTTCTGCCGGATCAACCTGCGTCCCTACGGATCTTAGTCGGTGTAGGAGCAAGTCCGTGAGGGGATTGATTGCAGCCGACTGGACGTCAGTCTCACCATCATCAGAGATGAACTGCTTTTAGAGATGCGCTGAGCTTTCCTAAGTTACTGGATAATTCTCTTCACCGCGTTTAACGTCAGTAGACACGTGGAAAGTATACGTAAAGAAGATCCCACGATTTTGCTAGGATGGTTCCTGGTGGGTTGGCTATTGTCAGCACACGTTTTTATATATATATTTTTTTTTTTTGGGTGTGTGTGTGTCAGTGTGTGTGTGTGTGTGTGTGTGTGTGTGTGTTGTGTGTGTGTGTGTGTGTGTGTGTGTGTGTCAGTGCGAGCGCGCGTGTGCGTGCGCGTGCGTTCATGCGTGTGCGTGTGTGTTAACGTGCTTCCATACTCACGTAACGACCTGACGGGCACATCGCGTTTCGCCAAACCCATTAATTTTAGGCGTAATTGCGAGTGTTTCCTTCCCGCAGCTCTAAACATCTGTAGTACTAACCGCCGTGGCGAAGTGGTTCTCGTCCTAGTATCCCGGCTGGGAGGTCGTGAGTTCGATTTCCATCAGAGCCATTTGTTCGTGAGATTTTTTCTCCAACCGGCTCCTACCATGAGTTGAGTTTGCTATGGGCTCCATTTGGAAGATTGGAACCACACACTCGAGTTTCATCCACTCAATGAATGCCTCTTTGAGAGTGTTGCTCAAATTTCTGACCAATCATGCAGATGTCTGTATCTCTTGGGTCTGGTTGACTCCAGAGTATATTACGAAAATAAGCGTGGAGTACAACTCTGTCATGCAGTCTCAGACCAGAATGGAAATCCATAGCATATCTTCTTCATCCTCATCCTCAGCGATCAAATTTTGTTGCCCTTCATGCCCTGCCCTCATGGAGACTCCAGTTTCGATGTCCTGTCCACGTCTAAGGCCATTTTTTGATTCTGTTGGTATCTCCGGTATTGGCGGTATTGACTGTCGTTGGACCTGGTGGCGTCCTCCGGAGGGAGAGCTCACTCCCGCCGGCTCCGCGACGAAACAATTATTGGCATCAGTAGGAGAATTGGTAGGTGGCGTCCTGCGTATGTTAGATCAGAACAGGCGCTACTGAACACCACCAAAGTGACTCGGCAGCAGTGTAGTGTCGCCTGTGGTGGGTTTCCTCTTGATGACTTGACATTGACTGCTCCCTGTGGATTGCTGGTGCTGGATCTGTAGCGGAAAGGGGCGGGCTGTGGCTGTGGACAAGCGGAAGGAATGAGTGGCATGGGTGGATTTGTCACTGAGGGGCACAGAATATGGAACAGCAAAAAAAAAAAAAAAAAAAAAAAATCTCTAGTGCGATGTTTTGCCGAAATACTGCTGCAGGGTCAGCCTAAAAGTGTGTGTATG
>CM065714.1:98990805-98995805 GCA_033310375.1 Conus canariensis | reverse complement strand
CCTCCTCCTCCTCCTCCTCCTCTCCAGGTCTTCTTCTTCTCCTCCTCCTCCTCCCCTCTCCAGGTCTTCTTCTCCTCCTCCTCCTCCTCCTCCTCCTCCTCTCCAGGTCTTCTTCTCCTCCTCCTCCTCCTCCTCCTCCTCTCCAGGTCTTCTTCTTCTCCCTCCTCCTCCTCCTCCTCCTCCTCCTCCTCCTCCTCCTCCTCCTCTCCAGGTCTTTCTTCTTCTCCTCCTCCTCCTCTCTCCTCCTCCTCCTCCTCCCCCTCCTCTCTTCCAGGTCTTCTTCTCCTCCTCCTCCTCCTCCTCCTCCTCCTCTCCAGGTCTTCTTCTTCTCCTCCTCCTCCTCCTCCTCCTCCCTCCAGGTCTCTTCCTTCCTCCTCCTCCTCCTCCTCCTTCTCCTCCTCCTCCTCCTCCTCTCTCCTCCTCCTCCTCCTCTCCTCCTCTCCTCCTCCTCTTCTCCTCCTCCTCCTCCTCCTCCTCTCCTCCTCCTCCTCCTCCTCCTCTCCAGGTCTTCTCTTCTTCCTCCTCCTCCTCCTCCCCTCCTCCTCTCCTCCTCCTCCTCCTCCTCCTCCTCTCCAGGTCTTCTTCCTCCTCCTTCTCCTCCTCCTCCTCCTCCTCCTCTCCAGGTCTTCTTCTCCTCCTCCTCCTCCTCTCCTCCTCCTCTCTCCTCCCCTCCTCTCCTCCATCTTCTCTCCTCCTCCTCCTCTCTCTCCTCCTCCTTTTCCTCCTCCTCCCTCTCCAGGTCTTCTTCTCCTCCTCCTCCTCCTCCTCCCTCCTCCTCCTCTCCAGGTCTTCTTCTCCTCCTCCTCCTCCTCCTCCTCCTCCTCCTCCTCCTCCCAGGTCTTCTTCTCCTCCTTCCTCCTCCTCCTCCTCCTCTCCAGGTCTTCTTCTCTCTCCTCCTCCTCTCCAGGTCTTCTCTTCTCCTCCTCCTCCTCCCTCCTCCTCCTCCCTCCTCCTCCTTCCTTCTCCTCCTCCTCCTCTCAGGTCTTCTTCTTCTCCTCTCCTCCTCCTTCTCCTCCTCCTCCTCTCTCCTTCCTCCTCCTCTCCAGGTCTTCTTCTCTTCTCCTCCTCCTCCTCCTTCTCCTCCTCCTCTCCAGGTCTTCTTCTCCTCCTCCTCCTCCTCCTCCTCTCTCCAGGTCTTCTTCTTCTCTCCTCCTCCTCCTCCTCCTCTTCCAGGTCTTCTTCTCCTCCTCCTCCTCTCCAGGTCTTCTTCCTCCTCCTCCTCCCTCTCTCCTCCTCCTCCTCCTCCCTCCTCCTCCTCCTCCTCCTCTCCAGGTCTTCTTCTTCTTCTTACTACTTTTCTTCTTTGCTATATTCTTTTTTCTGTCTCTCTCTCTCTCCTTATTCTTCCTTCTCTGGTTTTCCAGCTCTTTCTCTTCACAGTCTTTTTCTTCTTCTTCACACCCTCATTTTTCTTTCTCTTTGTTTTCTAATCTCAAATCTTAAAGAGTAGACTGCTTGTCTGATAAAGGAAACAGCTTTTCATAAAGAGCAAACAACTCGGTCCATAAAAAAGAAACAACTTTTCCTCAAAGAGCAAACGATTTTTCCTTAAAGAGTAAACAGTTTTTCCTTTAAGATCAGACAACCAGTCCTGAAGGGCAACAACTTGTCCTTAAAGAGCAAAAAAATTATCTTAAAAGAGCAAACATTTTATCCTTAAAAAGCAAAGAGCTTGACCTTGAAGAATAAACTAAAGAGCAAACAACTTGTCCTTAAAGGGCAAACAACCTGTCCTTTAGGAACAAACAGTTTGTCCTTAAAGACAACAGCATGTTCTTACAGAGCAAACAGTTTGTCTTTAATTAAAGAGCAGATAATAGTTTGTCCTTAAGGAGCAAAAATGTTGTCCCTAAGGAGCAAACAGCGTGTCCTTATAGAGCGAACAACTTAAAGAGCAAATATCTAGTCTTAAAGGGCAAACAACTTGTCCTGAACTGCGAAACAAATCCTATAAGTAGCATACGTGTCTGCTTTCTTTCGCAAGCAATCTGTCCTTAAGACTGACACAAAAGCAGCATACTTGCTTGAAAAGAGCAAGTAACTTGTCCTAAAGCGTGACACAAAAGTCGCACACTTGTCTATAAAGAGCAGACAACTTGTCCTAAAGTGACACAGAAGTAGCACACTTGTTTATAAAGAGCAGACAACTTGTCCTAAAGCGTGACACAAAAGTCGCACACTTGTCTATAAAGAGCAGACAACTTGTCCTAAAGTGACACAGAAGTAGCACACTTGTCTATAAAGAGCAGACAACTTGTCCTAAAGTGACACAGAAGTAGCACACTTGTTTATAAAGAGCAGACAACTTGTCCTAAAGCGTGACACAAAAGTCGCACACTTGTCTATAAAGAGCAGACAACTTGTCCTAAAGTGACACAGAAGTAGCACACTTGTTTATAAAGAGCAGACAACTTGTCCTAAAGTGACACAGAAGTAGCACACTTGTTTATAAAGAGCAGACAACTTGTCCTAAAGTGACAACAGAAGTAGCACACTTGTTTATAAAGAGCAGACAACTTGTCCTAAAGTGACACAGAAGTAGCACACTTGTTATAAAGAGCAGACAACTTGTCCTAAAGTGACACAGAAGTAGCACACTTGTTTATAAAGAGCAGGCAACTTGTCCTAAAGTGACACAAAAGTAGCACACTTGTCTATAAAGAGCAGACAACTTGTCCTAAAGTGACACAAAAAGTCGCACACTTGTCTATAAAGAGCAGGCAACTTGTCCTAAAGTGACACAAAAGTAGCACACTTGTCTATAAAGAGCAGACAACTTGTCCTAAAGTGACACAAAAGTAGCACACTTGTCTATAAAGAGCAGACAACTTGTCCTAAAGTGACACAAAAGTACGCACTTGTCTATAAAGAGCAGACAACTTGTCCTAAAGTGACACAAAAGTCGCACACTTGTCTATAAAGAGCAGACAACTTGTCCTAAAGTGACACAAAAGTCGCACACTTGTTTATAAAGAGCAAGCAACTTGTCCTAAAGTGACACAAAAGTCGCACACTTGTTTATAAAGAGCAAGCAACTTGTCCTAAAGTGACACAAAAGTAGCGCACTTGTCTATAAAGAGCAGACAACTTGTCCTAAAGTGACACAAAAGTCGCACACTTGTTTATAAAGAGCAGGCAACTTGTCCTAAAGTGACACAGAAGTAGCACACTTGTTATAAAGAGCAGGCAACTTGTCCTAAAGTGACACAAAAGTAGCACACTTGTTTATAAAGAGCAGACAACTTGTCCTAAAGTGACACAAAAGTCGCACACTTGTCTATAAAGAGCAGACAACTTGTCCTAAAGTGACACAAAAGTCGCACACTTGTCTATAAAGAGCAGGCAACTTGTCCTAAAGTGACACAAAAGTCGCACACTTGTCTATAAAGAGCAGACAACTTGTCCTAAAGTGACACAAAAGTCGCACACTTGTTTATAAAGAGCAGACAACTTGTCCTAAAGTGACACAGAAGTAGCACACTTGTTTATAAAGAGCAGACAACTTGTCCTAAAGTGACACAGAAGTAGCACACTTGTTTATAAAGAGCAGACAACTTGTCCTAAAGTGACACAAAAGTAGCACACTTGTTTATAAAGAGCAGGCAACTTGTCCTAAAGTGACACAAAAGTCGCACACTTGTTTATAAAGAGCAAGCAACTTGTCCTAAAGTGACACAGAAGTAGCACACTTGTTTATAAAGAGCAGACAACTTGTCCTAAAGTGACACAAAAGTAGCACACTTGTCTATAAAGAGCAGACAACTTGTCCTAAAGTGACACAGAAGTAGCACACTTGTCTATAAAGAGCAGACAACTTGTCCTAAAGTGACACAGAAGTAGCACACTTGTTTATAAAGAGCAGACAACTTGTCCTAAAGTGACACAAAAGTAGCACACTTGTTTATAAAGAGCAGACAACTTGTCCTAAAGTGACACAGAAGAAGCACACTTGTCTATAAAGAGCAGGCAACTTGCCCTAAAGTGATACAAAAGCAGCACACTTGTCTATAAAGAGCAGGCAACCTGTCCTAAAGTGACACAAAAGAAGCACACTTGTCTATAAAGAGCAGGCAACTTGTCCTAAAGTGACACAAAAGAAGCACACTTGTCTGTAAAGAGCAAGTAACTTGTCCTGAAGAGCAACACGAAAGTAACGTGTTTGTCTATAAAGAGCAAGTAACTTGTCCTGAGGAGCAACACAAACGTAACGTGTTTGTCTATAAAGAGCAAGTAACTTGTCCTGGAGAGCGACACAAAAGTAGCATATTTATCTCTAAGGAGCAAAGGGACTTGTTCTGAAGAGTAATACAAATCCTAAGGGGCATACTTGTGTATAAAGAGCAAACAACCTCTTGAAGAGCAGCACAAGTCTTAAGTAGCATACATGGCCGTAAAGAGCAGAGAACTTGTCCTGAAGAGCGACACAAAGTCCTAAGTAGCATATTTGTCTATAAAGAGAAGCAACTGGTCCGAAGAATGACACAAAAGTGGCATGTTTGTCTATAAAGGGCAGGCGACTTGTCCCGAAGAGCGACACAATTCTTAAAGTAGCACACTTGTCTATAAAGAGCAAACAACGTGTCCTGAAGAGCAACGCAGAAGTAGTATAGCCAATTCATCTATAAAGAGCAAGTGACTTGTTCTGAAGAGCGACACAATTCTTAAGTAGCATACTTGTCTATAAAGAGCAAGTAGCCTGTCTTGACAGGCTAACAACTTGCCCCAACGAGAACACAGCGTACAGCTTTGGCCTAACCTAAAGTGCAGAGAAAAAAAAAAAGTGCTCATAAATTAACCCCAAAGAGCGAACAGTTCGTACCCCCTCCCCCCCCCCCCCCTCCAAACTCTTCTTCCCTACCTCCCATCCCAACTCTCATCGCCAAAAGAAAAAAGAAAGAAAACGTAATGGGTTTGTTCTACAGAGGGGAAGGGAGAGGGGAAGGTGGGGGGGGGGGGGGGGGGGGGGGGGAAACTGTCTTGTTCAAGTGCAAGTGACTTAG
>CM065714.1:98965805-98983305 GCA_033310375.1 Conus canariensis | reverse complement strand
AACACAATGTAAGCAAACACATCAAAAGCTTAAAAAGAGCACTCTGGATAAAAAGCCGGCAGATGTAAATACAAATGAGAGGGAAGGAAAATTGCGCCATCATGCATAACACCTATTCCACTGCTGTGATTTCCTTGTTTTGTTTATTGTTTGTTTTACCTTTTGCATGAAGGATAAAACGGTGAAAGAAAAGATTGCTCCTGGGAAAAAAAGACTCTGTGTGTGTGTGTGTGTGTGTGTGTGTGTGTGTGTGTGTGTGTGTGTGTGTGTGTGTGTGTGTGTGTATGTGTGTGTGTATGTGTGCGTGTCTACGCGCGCGCGTGCGTGCGTACCTGCCCGTGCCCCGCCCACTTTGTTTTGACCTTACAAAAGATAACATGCATACCTTGAACAGGAAAATGAAAGGAAGCGACTCACATTAAAAAAGAAGAAAGAAGGGAAAGGTCTTTAATCTTCTAAGATCGGGTTGTTAGCGTGACGACACAATGGCCTGCTGTTCACCCTGTCGATCCTGTCGTTACGAAGATCTGACAGAGCGAATCATCCTTAACGGAGCAGTTTGTTCATTCTGACCTTAGAATCAATCACCCTTCACTGAGCACTTCGTTCATTCTGACCTTAAAATCACCCTTCATTGAGCACTTCTTTCATTCTGACCTTAGAGTCACCCTTCACTGAGCAGTTCGTTCATTCTGACCTTAGAATCATCCTTCAGTGAGCAGTTCCTTCATTCTGACCTTAGAACCATCCTTCACTGAGCAGTTCGTTCATTCTGACCTTAGAATCACCCTTCATTGAGCACTTCCTTCATTCTGACCTTAGAATCACCCTTCACTGAGCACTTCGTTCATTCTGACCTTAGAATCACCCTTCATTGAGCAGTTCGTTCATTCTGACCTTAGAATCACCCTTCACTGAGCACTTCGTTCATTCTGACCTTAGAATCACCCTTCATTGAGCAGTTCGTTCATTCTGACCTTAGAATCACCCTTCACTGAGCAGTTCGTTTATTCTGACCTTAGAATTACCCTTCATTGAGCACTTCCTTCATTCTGACCTTAGAATCACCCTTCACTGAGCAGTTCGTTCATTCTGACCTTAGAGCCATCCTTCAATGAGCACTTCGTTCATTCTGATCTTAGAACCATCCTTCATTGAGCACTTCGTTCATTCTGACCTTAGAATCACCCTTCACTGAGCAGTTCGTTCATTCTGACCTTAGAACCATCCTTCAATGAGCAGTTCGTTCATTCTGACCTTAGAACCCTCCTTCATTGAGCACTTCGTTCATTCTGACTTTAGAACCATCTTTCATTGAGCACTTCGTTCATTCTGACCTTAGAATCACCCTTCACTGAGCACTTCGTTCATTCTGACCTTAGAATCACCCTTCATTGAGCAGTTCGTTCATTCTGACCTTAGAATCACCCTTCCACATGAGCACTTCGTTTCATTCTGACCTTAGAATCACCCTTCATTGAGCAGTTCGTTCATTCTGACCTTAGAATCACCCTTCACTGAGCAGTTCGTTCATTCTGATCTTAGAATTACCCTTCATTGAGCACTTCCTTCATTCTGACCTTAGAATCACCCTTCACTGAGCAGTTCGTTCATTCTGACCTTAGAGCCATCCTTCAATGAGCACTTCGTTCATTCTGATCTTAGAACCATCCTTCATTGAGCACTTCGTTCATTCTGACCTTAGAATCACCCTTCACTGAGCAGTTCGTTCATTCTGACCTTAGAACCATCCTTCAATGAGCAGTTCGTTCATTCTGACCTTAGAACCTCCTTCATTGAGCACTTCGTTCATTCTGACTTAGAACCATCTTTCATTGAGCACCTCGTTCATTCTGACCTTAGAATCACCCTTCATTGAGCAGTTCGTTCATTCTGACCTTAGAATCACCCTTCATTGAGCAGTTCGTTCATTCTGACCTTAGAATCACCCTTCATTGAGCAGTTCGTTCATTCTGACCTTAGAATCATCCTTCATTGAGCAGTTCGTTCATTCTGACCTTAGAATCACCCTTCACGTGAGCAGTTCGTTCATTCTGACCTTAGAGCCATCCTTCAATGAGCACTTCGTTCATTCTGATCTTAGAACCATCCTTCAATGAGCACTTCGTTCATTCTGACCTTAGAGCCATCCTTCATTGAGCACTTCGTTCATTCTGACCTTAGAATCACCCTTCATTGAGCACTTCGTTCATTCTGACCTTAGAATCACCCTTCACTGAGCAGTTCGTTCATTCTGACTTTAGAACCATCTTTCATTGAGCACTTCGTTCATTCTGACCTTAGAACCATCCTTCAATGAGCAGTTCGTTCATTCTGACCTTAGAATCATCCTTCATTGAGCACTTCCTTCATTCTGACCTTAGAATCACCCTTCACTGAGCAGTTCGTTCATTCTGACCTTAGAATCATCCTTCATGAGCAGTTCCTTCATTCTGACCTTAGAATCACCCTTCACTGAGCACTTCGTTCATTCTGACCTTAGAATCACCCTTCATTGAGCACTTCCTTCATTCTGACCTTAGAATCACCCTTCACTGAGCACTTCGTTCATTCTGACCTTAGAATCACCCTTCATTGAGCAGTTCGTTCATTCTGACCTTAGAATCACCCTTCACTGAGCAGTTCGTTCATTCTGACCTTAGAGCCATCCTTCAATGAGCACTTCGTTCATTCTGATCTTAGAACCATCCTTCAATGAGCACTTCGTTCATTCTGACTTAGAGCCATCCTTCATTGAGCACTTCGTTCATTCTGACCTTAGAATCACCCTTCATTGAGCACTTCGTTCATTCTGACCTTAGAATCACCCTTCACTGAGCAGTTCGTTCATTCTGACTTTAGAACCATCTTTCATTGAGCACTTCGTTCATTCTGACCTTAGAACCATCCTTCAATGAGCAGTTCGTTCATTCTGACCTTAGAATCACCTTCATGAGCAGTTCGTTCATTCTGACCTTAGAATCACCCTTCACTGAGCAGTTCGTTCATTCTGACCTTAGAATACCCTTCATTGAGCAGTTCGTTCATTCTGACCTTAGAATCATCCTTCATTGAGCAGTTCGTTCATTCTGACCTTAGAATCACCTTCATTGAGCAGTTCGTTCATTCTGACCTTAGAATCACCCTTCACTGAGCATTCGTTCATTCTGACCTTAGAATCACCCTTCATTGAGCACTTCGTTCATTCTGACTTTAGAACCATCTTTCATTGAGCAGTTCGTTCATTCTGACCTTAGAACCATCCTTCAATGAGCAGTTCGTTCATTCTGACCTTAGAACATCCTTCATTGAGCACTTCGTTCATTCTGACTTTAGAACCATCTTTCTTTCGAGCACTTCGTTCATTCTGACCTTAGAACCATCCTTCAATGAGCAGTTCGTTTATTCTGACCTTAGAATCATCCTTCCCTGAGCAGTTCGTTCATTCTGACCTTAGAATCACCCTTCACTGAGCACTTCGTTCATTCTGACCTTAGAATCACCCTTCACTGAGCACTTCGTTCATTCTGACCTTTGAGCATTGTGCCACACCGTGCACGCTTGCTCACTGAAGACATTCCAAAATCGAGTGAAAGAAGAGAGAGAGAGAGAGAGAGAGAGAGAGAGAGAGAGAGAGAGAGAGAGAGAGAGAGAGAAGAGAAAAGAGAGGGGTAGAGAGAGACGGAGACAGAGACAGCGAGACAGAGAGAGACAGAGAGAGAGAGAGAGAGACAGAGAGAGATGGAGGGACGGAAGAGGGGGTGAGGGAGGGAGGGGAGAAAAGAGAGAGGAAGAGAGAGAGAGAGAGCGAGAGACGAGAGATAGACACACACACACACACACACACACACACACACACACACACGGCACGCACGCACGCACGCACGCACACACGCACGCACACACACACGCACGCACGCACGCACGCACGCGCACACACGAAACTGATTTTGGAAATCGCTTTCGTGGCTAGCAGCTATACCTGTTGGCTTCAGATTGAAAAACAAAAATGTCAGATAAGTGCAAATAACTATGACAGAACCCCTGGTCTTCAAAGGAACTAGCGCGTTCAACCATGTGCAAAGAAGAGGACGACTGGCGGTTTCACACAGCACGAATCTCGCTGAATGATTAAAGTAAACACCGCCTCCTCCTTCGTAAGGATGTGGTGGGGCAAGGTTGTTACTCAAATACGATCTAGTTTACCCTTTTCTCTTTCTTAGCCTAAGCTCAATGAAATGAACTTCGAAGTATACGCACAAGGTGGCGATCTCCCCAGAAGAGATGGAGGGAAGGGTGGGGATGAGGAGGCTATCTAACAACACTCCACTTATCGTCAGAACGACAAAACGTTAAAACGGGGCTACGAAAATGGCAGTTTTTTTAATGCTGGGCGAGTGCGATGTTTGAACGCACACCTTGTGACTGCGTACTCGGTTTGCTATTACCACTGAGTCAACGAATCCCGAAAGGAAGCGGAGGTGTAAAGAGGTCCTCAAGGTAAACAAAATGACTATAGTAAAGTTAATACTGTTGCTACGCCTCGCACTCCGTGCTTGCGAGCATGTTCGAACTGGGCGGCAGTGGGTGTGTTGAACTGTCTATGTATGATTCGACATGTGTAGGCCAAATTTGTCCCTGTGGGCAAAGATCCATCGAAAAACAAAGAAGAAAGAAAGAAAGAAAGCAAGCAAGCAAGCAAGAAAGCAAGCAAGCAAGCAAGCAAGCAAGCAAGCAAGCAAACAAACAAACAAAAAGAAATATGTCTGATGTTCCATCGATGGAGTCTTCGGATTTCAACTCCGGAGATTTAGGAAAAATCTTTTGATTTAAGCTTTGATGCTCAGTAAATACAGACTTCTGTTTTCTGTTCTTTTCAAAGGCGGCGAGTGCAGGCGGATATCAAAACAAGAGCAAAAACAAAATTCCTGCGCCGCCCTACGAAGGAACAAACAAATTACAAAACGAACACAACGCGTTTCGACCTATCAGATCTTCTTCAGGCAAGACAAATAGCATTCAAGACAGTGAAAACAAAGAGCGAACAAACACTCAAATATTTTGTCAATTGATCTGGGTGCAAAATTCACCAAATTCACCCCAGATCGAAGAGATAAGTGACTGATCATCCTCTGTTGCCAATGTCTTGAATGTTGTTTGTCTTGTCAGAAGAAGACCTAACAGTCGAAACATGTTGTGTTTGCTTTGTAATTTGCCCCTTTCGTTTTGGGGGCGGAGTAATTCTGTTCTTGCTCTGGTTCTGATTTCAGCTGTGGTGCTCGGTAAATGTATAAAATGGTTTCAGCTCTGATATTCAATCAAACAGGGGTTCTGCTGGATGCTCTGGTGCTCAATCGATATGCAGTTTTCTATTTCAGCTTGGGTGTTAATCGTAGTTTATTTTTCTGATTTACGTTGTGATGTTCAGTCGTTATTTAATCTTCTGGTTTCAGTTCTGGTGTTCACTTGACATGTAGTCATACTATTTCAGCTCAGGTTTTCTATTCATGTAAAGTCTTCTAATTTCGACAGTTATTTTCAATTCATATATATTCTTTCGGTTTTAAGTCAGGTGTTCAATCTATTTATAGTCTCATTTCGGCTTTTTGGTATTCTGATTTTAGCTCTGGTGCTCAATTGATATGTAGTCTACCAATCACGTATTCAGTCAGGCAATTGATCGACCGATCAGTCAATCAATCAGTCTGTCTGTCTGTCGGTCGATCTGTCTGTCTGTCTTTCTCTCTCTGTCTTTGTCTGTCTGTCTCTCTGTCTCCTTCCCTCCCTCTCTCTCTCTCTCTCTCTCTCTCTCTCTCTCTCTCTCTCTCTCTTGCTTCCTGTTTTTTTAAGTCTTATTTGGACGGTGTAGGGTCACTTCTCAACTTGTTCTTCCTGCTTCCTGTCTTTCTATTATTATTTGTGTGGCTGTCTGTCAGTCTGTCTCTCTGTCTGTCTGTCTGTCCGCCTCTCTCTGTTCTGCCCCCCCCCCCCCCCCCTTCCCCACTTCCCAGTCTCGCTGTCCGTCCTACAACCTCTTACTCCTTTTTTTTGTTTGTTTTTTTGATAGGAATTCCTCTTCTCTCTTCCCCCCCCCCCCCCCCCCCCTTCCCCCACCGGGTTTTAGCATCCCCATTTCTCTCCGTCTCCTGTTTTGAGCTGCGTTCCAAATGGGAGAGATGCGAGCGGTAAAGACAAGGGAACCTGCCTTAAGTAGTTGAAGGCCATTGACACGGGCCTCGAGCTTTTGATCAGTTCAAGATTAGCCATCAAGTTAACAGTCGCACGATTTTGTTTTTCAACGTTGTTTGTGAAGGGAGAAAGGAGCACGGGTTGCGCTGTGGCTTTGAGTGGCGAACATGCTTCGCGGAATAGTCTTGAAGGTCATACAATAAAAGGTTCGCTCCATAGATGCAGATGAAACCCAAAACATATTCCTTGCTACTTTCAATTCTTCATCTGTCAGATGATGATCTCTCCCTCCCTCCCCTTTCCCTCCCGCCTTCCTTCCCCTCCCCTTCTTGTCTCCTCCCCTCCCATCTCCTCCTCTCCTCCTCAAGCCTTCAGGCATATTGTGCTCATGTCTGAAACCTTTTTTTTTTTTTTTGCTTTTCTCCCTTGCAATGAAGGTTCTTTTTGTTCATCAAGTTTGGCTACAAATAACGTTCACCGTAATGCATCAGAAACAAAACATCCACTTTTAAATACATGGTAAAAAGAAAGTGGCTATGATGATTCACAGGAGAAAAATTAACGGAGCAGCAAATAACACGTGACAGGTGACATGATTAAAGAAAAGAACACGTGTTCGAAAGAATAATGATAACGATAATACAGTAATTGAGGGTAGGAGAAAAACCGTGTTCTGGTATTCAAAAATGAATGTCGTAATCATTTTTCTTCTTCTTCTCTGAGTTGCATGAAAAAAGAACTGTGTAATTAACATTCCTGTTGCTGGTGTTATTTGTTTGAACGTTACTATTACAGCAGCATGCAAAACAGTAATAATGAAACTGCTACTGAAAATAAAAGTTAAAATGTGACATGAAGGATAAAAAATAATGTTAAATTGGTACTATAATACTTGTAGGGTTACACAAAACAATATGCAATACCAGCTCTACAATAGTTTTACTGGTGCGGCCATAACGAACAATGAAAGTTTCTATCAAAGAAGTGGCAGGGGAAAAAAAGTTGGGGGGGGGGGGGATGAAAAAAACCCAGACTGCAATGGTTGAATTTGGTGTCTGTTACTCTGGTTTGGGTTTCCCTTTCGCTGTGCAAACGCAGTCATTACCCTCCAACCTCCTACCATCCCCTCAAACCCCAGTTTCTTGTCGTTTGCTGGAGTCCTCAAGTCATCCAAAGGTCCTCCTTCCGTGCATTCATTTCATTTTTTACACGATGACGACGACTACCACCACCACCACCACCACCTCCCGTTCTCCTTCCCCATATGACACAGGTTTTTAAACTGATAAGCGCATGTTTCCTCTCTTAAACGTGCGATAAGCACATGTTTCCTCGCTAAAACAGGTCAGTTACTTACTACATGACCCCGACGTTAACCCTGACCTCTGACTTAATGGCGCCTGGTTAAACTAACAGCTTATACTGGCTCTGTCTCTGTCTCTGTCTCTTCTCTTCTCTCTCTCTCTTCTCTCTCTCTCTCTCTCTCTCTCAACACACACACACACACACACACACACACACACACACACACACACACACAGAGAACTGAGGGGCAGCGCAGCGCTGAGAATCAAACGGGGATTTGGTTGAACTTGGTTAATACCTAACAGTTTCAGTCCTAGGTCGCAGCCCCACCCGTACTCGCCCCCGCCCCAGACCACTCACAAATGCCCACCCTTTTCCTTTCCGTACCGTCTCCCACTCCGCTTTTTAACTGAAGAAAGGCAAATTGGCCTTTTTTCACCACCGGACACACGCACACAGATATACAGACACAGACACGTTTGGGGCCACCCACCCACCCACCCACCCACACACACCCACCCACCCACCCACACACACACACACACACACACACACACACACACATACACATAAGTGTATTTGTGTGTGTGTGTGTGTGTGTGTGTGTGTGTGGCGCGCGCGCGCGCGCATGTGTGTGTGTGTGTGTATGTGTGTGTGTGTGTGTGTGTGTGTGTGTGTGTGTGTGTGTGTGTGTGTGTGAATGCGAGCGCGCGCATATTTGTGTGTGTGTGTGTGTGTGTGTGTGTGTGTGTGGTGTGTGTGTGTGTGTGTGTGTGTGTGAATGCGAGCGCGCGCATATGTGTGTGTGTGTGTGTGTGTGTGTGTGTGTGTGTGTGTGTGTGTGTGTGTGTGTGTGTGTGGCCCCCAAACCATGGATGAATGCATGTCAGATATGACAGCTTAGCGCTATAATCTAAGAACTGGATATTCAAACTGGCTTTGTAAAGGTGTGTGAAGAATTGATGTATTTTTTTTTGAAGCACTCGCTTTGAACGCAACTTCAAAGGCACGAATAGCGTTTGAACCAGCTTTCTACACGGTCTGAAGTATTTCGCAATACAAAAAAAACAAACATTCTTTCTATATTCTTGTATTTATTATGCCTTAGGCTACAGACACGAAACCGGCGTGCGCTTGAAGGCCAAAGTTTGAAGAGAAGAAGAAGAAGGAAAAAAAAACAGTCAATTTGTCATTGATCCAAGATTGCACACATAATACAGTTGTTTTTTCGCAATTCTGGTGGAAGAAAATGGTTTTATAGAGGAGGAGTGGAGTTATTGAGGGGTTTTATTCTTATTTCATATCATTTCAGCTTTTTTCTTTTTAGGTAATAGAATTTCAATATCTTCGTCGTTGGTAAAATCTATAAACTACCTACAGAAAGTAAAGGGCTAGCTAGATCGTATATCACTGACAGAGACCAGTCACAATTGTGACTGTTCATTTCGCAACGTATTCTAATTTCATCGGTTGACCGGTGCATTTGAGAGAAGTTTCGTTTGTAACCGAATTCTGTTTCAAGATAATGGCAGCTAATCCACCCGCCCCCACATCAGACAGGTACAGAAACTGTCAGCACACTCTAAAACAGTCCACAAACGTGCGTGGCCGCCGTACACTGTCAGAGATATCAAGCGCGTTTTTTCTAGCGTGGAGTGAACTGTGTATAGCCACTATTAAATACTACAACTGCTATCGTCATATTATCACCAAAAGTGGTTGTTATCCTCTCTTTATCGTTTTTTTTTTTCATTTTTTTTTAATCATCATCATTATTATTGCTGTCAGCATTATTATTATTATTGCTATTATTTTAACTCGCATTGTTTTTCCCAACGGCCTCGTTTTCATTCAACGCTCGTCTTGAGCTGAATATGAGAGGATAAATGATTGCTCTTTCTTCATTTTCGTTGTCCTGAGTGATGTTTAATTTGCCTGAAGAAGGCCTGAAAGGTCAAAACGCGTCGTGTTTTGTCTTGTAATTCGTTTGTCCATGTTAACGGTTGGAGTTATTTCAAATGCCTTTTAAAATTTGGTGCTACTAGAGACGCTTGAGGGATGGCAGTTCACTTATCCTGCAGCAGATGGAAGTTTTATTTGTTGTCCACAAGTCATTTAAGTACATCCCCTCCCTCCCTTTCCATGCTATCATAGGGGATTCATCTAATTTTTACTCATAGCCCCGCATGAACAAGTTGTTAGACTGTGTTGCTGTTTGCTGGTGGTGGTTGGTTGGTGTGTGACTGCAGCGACTCGGGATGTCTCCGACGTGCTTCATGGGAGGCAGCTAAGGCAGTTGAACATGCTGGCCGGTCAGTCAGGCAGCTGAATTTGTGCTGCTGCTGCCTGCTGCGCAACACTCGAGCATGGCGTGGAGTGATCTTGTCACCTTGCAGCGTGGAATCTACCAGACCCACGGCCTTTATGTTTGGCATGATGAGAGGCTGCATAATATTGTTCCTGTGCTGAGGGCCAGTCAGGTCGCCATCAACGAGATATAGAGGGGTTCTGCCTTGAAGACGAATCTCTCCCCAGACCATCATGGAGCTGCCTTCACGCTGAGCGTGTTCCAGAACGCTGACATCGATGAATCATTCTCCCGGGCAGCGCCAGACTCGTTGTCTGCCATCATTGTCGGCCAGGGTGAGTTTTGACTCGTCAGTGAAGAACTCTCTGTTCCACTGCTGACCCTGGCAGCACTGATGAGGTCCACGTCAGGACACACGAGCCTTGTCAGTAGCAAGCGGACGACCACAGTTCTGAAAAGGTCTTTCTTAACTTAACACTGTGGGATTCGCCGTGGCAACAGGATTCAAGATCTGACGCAGCCAATTAAAATCGACCGTAGAAGAAGGAGAAGAATTAACTGAACGAACCACTGGTTCGCGAAGTTAGATCGCGAATGAATGACGAATCATAGTTTCTGTCCTAACCATGGAGATCGTGATCCAAGATGTTGTTCGCCGAATATCGACCAAAAAAGATCTGATTCTTAGTTGAAGTGTGAACCATCTTTTCTTGAGGAACGGAACACAGCCTGCAGTGATACTGCCCTCCGGTGTTCGACTGAGATAGGTTGATAAGCCAGCTGAACTTGTAACCGTTTTAAACAGGTTGTGAAGCCGGTTTTTATTGTTGTTGTTGTTTGTTTTTGGTTTTGTTTTATTTTTAGCAATCTCTTTGTCCAGAACTTAACATATTTATTTCCAAAGCACTGACACTTGAAATTTCGCATGAAAAGTCTAAATGAAAATATTTAAATGCAAATGAAATCTAGATCAGCCAACTTGACCAACAAACTGATTTCTATCACGGGGAGCTGTCACAAATTGATTTCCATGATAGGAGAGCTTTTGTAAGAACGGGCTAAACGCAGATTATACTGATGGAGGCGGTAACGGATGGTCTGTCTCAGCCTATTTTTTCCCCCGAGATGTTCGGAATTGATGATTCTGAAAGCTGTCAGCCCAAGGAACTAACTGGACGACATGATGACTGGTGGTTAGGAGCAGTTCAGATGGAGGGCGTTGTGTTCAGTGCGGGCCGTCTGTCCCCTGAACTGGTGCCAACTCTGGCTGAAAGACAGAAGAAAAGACAGAATGATTTACTCCTCTGCTATCGGGACACTTCTCGGCCGGAAATTCCGTCTTGGACATATTGCGGAGCCCGGCCATAATCCGCTGGTGTCAAACATCTTGTTGCGGGCATGAATGTTTTAAAATAATCACACTGACCATGGCTTGCACGTACATAATGCACATTTCGTTTGGCGGAAATTTTGTTTCAGCAGAAGAGCACAATGTCTGAGTTTATGTCCCGTGATTTTAATGCATTTTAAACCAGTGTTGGACACGAATAGGCAAAAGGCAACACTGGCAGAACAATCTGTATCTGCTATATCCCCAAACTGCCTGCAATCGCTCTCGCTGTCTGTCTCTGTCACTCTCTCAGCCTCTCTCTGTCTCTCTGTGAGCGTGTGTGTGCGTGTGTGTATGTATGTATGTATGTATGTATGTGTGTGTGTGTGTGTGCGCACGCGTGCGTGCATGCGTGCGTGTGTGTGTGTGATTCTAGAAAGAAACAGAGGGTTGGCGACAAAAATTTTCCACCTTCATTAGCCTGTCCTCATCAGAGCATTAACCTTTTGAACGCAGTCGACGTGACTCAGTGAAAGTATTTCATCCTTGTGAGGGGATAAAGTGAACAGATCAGGTTACCAGGTTGCGCTGTCCATCTTCTAATTTATTGTATGGGGGACATATAAGTTTATTCCAGTGAATATAAGTTTATTCCAGTGAAGCGGTTAGGCATTTAAAGTCAACGTAAGGTACATTTGCTCTCTTTCAAGTATGTACTTACCAATATGATGTGTGTAAGATTCGTCTGTCAAGGGATTGAGGATTTTGCCCCCCAACTTGGATGATTTCTTGTTGGATGGTTTGGAGATCCAAGTTTACGTACATCAGTTGTTTTCTTGAGAGAGAGAGAGGGAGAGGGAGAGAGAGTTATTAGGGGTGATCTCATTCAGGCTAAAATTAATCAACTTTATTTCCAGTAACATGGCCGAAGGGGATTAGGTCGCCATCCAAAGAGAGTTCAGTATGGTCGAAGGATGGGATGGACTACGCGCACTGTGTCAGGGAAATCGCGAAATAAGCGTGCAGCGCGGAGCTCTTTGCATTTCCCGTTTGACCTGGCTGCGGAATACTCACGGCTCTTCAGTTAATCTCATTGAAATGAGTGTTTTTTCCGAAAACATTGCTGTCTGTGACGTGGAGACATTTCATTGGTTTGCCATCACCAGGACAACAACTCACAGAAGCGGACAAAGAGAACGCCAGAGACGGTGGTGGACGACCCGAAAGAATCAACCCCCCCATCCTCCTGAATGGGGGAACCTGACGCTCTCTGGCCACTGAGCCAACCGACGAACCGGTAATCCTTCCGAAGTAGTGTACAGTCAGTGGTCCAACGCTTCCGACGTGAGGCTGACAAGATGGAGTGTACTGAGAGGCAGCCCGGCAATGCCAACACCGCAGTGAATCCGTTTATTTTTGAAGATCCCTCCAACGTCTCTGAACTGCTGCCTGCTCCGCTCTGCAGCAATGTGTAACAGACAGGTATGATTCATCGCACGCCCGCCCGGCGGCATTACTGAAAATGCTGCTTTTTTAGTACAACCTTCCCTCCCCCTCCGCCTCCTCCCCCCCCCCTTCCTCCCCTTCGTCGGAACCCCCCGTCCCTCTCCACCCCCTCCCCTCCTCTTTCCCCTCGCCTTTCCCTTGTCTTATCCCGTCACCAGCTTCTTAGAGAGTTGTTGTTTGTCCGTCTGACTCTGTGTGTGTGTGTGTGTGTGTGTGTGTGTGTGTGTGTGTGTGATTTGATTCATGTTTTTTTATGTCTCAGGCCACACGTGCGTTGAAAAATACAGGTGTATGCTTGTAGGCCTACGCCATTTCTAAAGACGTCATCGACGCTTAGCTGAGAGAGTTGGGATGGTTGTCAGTTCGCCTGTTTATCGTATATTTCGGCAGAGAGAGATAAAGCCAGCCAGATACTTGGTAAACAACTGCCATTGAAGAAAACTTTTTTTTCACAAGTAGAACTGCTGGACCTGTGTTGTGAAAGGAGATAATCAAAATGAAGTAGCGCAGTGCTAGACGAAAACGTACAGAAACCACAGGAAGATCCAGTAGACCACGAAGAAAGCCCGAACAGATTAGTTACAAAGTAAGGCTACAGCAAGGGGAAATCTAAACATATTTTTGAAAAGTGTTTGAAAAATAACTCCGCCAAACAACATAGACAAATGAATCACAAGACGACACACGACGCGTTTCGACCTCTTAGGTCTTCTTATTTAGGTTTCCGTTGTCCTGGTTGTTGTTTATATTGCCTGAAGAAGACCTAAGAGGTCGAAACGTGTCGTGTTTCGTCTTGTGATTCGTTTGTCTATGTTATGTTGTTTGGCGGAGTTATTTCAAACATTTTTTAAGATTTGTCTAAAAATGATCACATCGACCAGCAGTGCACTTAAGCAGAACAGAATGCACGGACCAGCACCCCCAGAAGTGTAAACCAGGTCGTCAAAGATCTGAAGACTACCAGACAAATTCGGCTCAGTACGTTCCACGAGAAATGAGGGGATGCCTGACAGAAGAATCAGACCTTCGTGAAAAACTGGACTGAAGAGTTACTCTGAATAGTATGAACATTAACTGTCTATCATACCACCTCCAAGAATGACTCTCCAGTCCTCCAAACTGATGTGCATTAAAGTCACTCAAGCAAAGGAAACCAGCTGGGGCAGACAACAAACATATTGTCTGAAGTGGACACTGTAGATAGAAGGGATGTTGTGGTCGATGCCCTAAGAAACACCTGAAACTGCACTTGGCAGTCCAGTTTGTCATTACAGTATCTGAATTGTTTTTAACATGAAAGTGATGGAGGGGGAGGGAGGGATGGGGAGGGGATAGAGAGGGAGGGAAAGGAAGGGGATGGGTGGGGTGGGGTGGGGTGTTTACCGATTTTGTTGTTGTTGTTATATATATATATATATATATATATATATGTTTTTTTCCTGTATTGTTAATTATTTCTAATAGTGTAGTTATACTTATTTCCTTAATCAGATATATATTAAATAACCGCCTAAGCACACCCATATGTGTACACACATTCACACATACATACATGCATACTTGGAACTCTATAACTTTCAGTCATACACTAGTCTTACTCTCTCACTCACACAATCCCTTTTCTTCTTTTTTTTTTAATCGTCTAATATCACGATCAGTGGAAAGACGTTAAATGAATGACACACACACACACACACACACACACACACACACACACACACACACACACACACCACACACACACACTTGGCAGGGAAGTAAGTGACCGCTAAACTCATAGATACTGTCTCCCGTAATCACAACCCACAAGCATGGACCGCAAGAACTGCATCACCGGTCTTAACAGTCACCACCAGCTTAGTCAACTTAGAGATTCTGATTGTGTATGACAAACATTTACCAAGCCAGCGAGATATGGTGTCATGACAGAGTTCAAGAAGGCATTTAATGTGCTATGGCATGTATAATCTTGAAGTAAAAAAAAATGTCTACCCTCACGTCCCCGCTGCCCTTCCTACCCCCACCCCCCAAACAGAAAAGATAGAAAGAATTAAAAAAAAACCCAAGGAAGTTAAGGACAAAAAGCTATTTCCTTAAACAGGCCTCCAGGAAATCACTTTTAGAGGTCATTTTAATTAAAAATCTGATTCTTCGTAATTATCTTGGTACTTATCTAAAAATCATTTTGCCTGTCCATCTATCTATCTCTGTCTATCTTCTGTCAATCAATCAATCAATCTATGTGTATCTGTCTGTCTATCTATCTATCTGTATATATATATTTCTGTCTGTCAGTGTCTATCTATGTATCTTCTATTATCTCTATCTATCTATCTATCACCTACCTATCAATCTTTCTATCTGTTGTCTGTCTTTCTCTTTCTCTCAGTCTCTCTGTTTCTTTGTCTCTGTCTGTCTGTCTCTGTCTGTCTGTCTCTCTCTCCCCTCTTTCTCTATCTCTCTGTCTGCTGGACGCTTATTTAGGGCGTGCATGTGTAGAAGGACAGGTGAGTAGGCTATCCAGATATTTCTGACATTTTAGTTGATTATGTGGGCCTTGCGGCGAATAGCCAGCAGACAGTCTTTGCCACACAATTTTTTTTTTTCGGTTTCCATTCTTTCGTCTTTTGCGTTGTTAGCGTCAGTTCCGCATGCAAGCTAATGGAGCACCTAGTTAGGTGTTCTTTTTAAATTTACATGCCTTTCTTTATTGGCTGAAAAAAAAAAATTTTTTTCTTTCTTTCTCTTTACTTTGTTTGTTGGTTTTTGTTTTTGGTTGTTTTTCTTTTGTCATTTGTCTTCTTTTTAAATTCAGTTGTCCCGTCACATGCATTAGGTATGATTAAAGAGTATGATTAATTCCCCCCCCTCCCTCCCTCTCTCTCTCTCTCTCTCTCTCTCTCTCTCTCTCTCTTCCTTCTTCTGTCCTGTCTGTCTGTCTCTGTCTGTCCGTCTGTCCTCTGTTCTTTCTTTCTCTCGTCTGTCTGTCTGCCTCTCTGTTTGCGGGCGTGTGTGTGTGTGTGTGTGTGTGTGTGTGTGTGTGTGTGTGTGTGTGTGTGTGCTCTCTCTCTCTCTTTCTCTCTTCTTCTTCTTCTACTTCTTTGTCTCCTTTTGTTCTTCCTTGCTTCCTTCGTTCCTTTCTTTTTCGACGCTGCTATGGCCTTACATTCACAGTGACTTTTTCATGCCATCTTGATCATCGCCCCCCCCCCCCCCTTGTCCCCCCCTACCCTCCCCCCCCTCCCCCCCCCAACCCCCCGTTTGATTTCCGCTATCTCTTCCTTTTCTATCCCTGATCCTTACATTTTTTTTTTCGATTACCCGGCAACACTCCCGCCTCCCCCCCCCCCACTCCCTCCCCCATCCTCCCCCCTGCACGACCTCGCTTCTTCTCGATCATCTGATTCCTGTTTTACCTTCTTAATTAACTCCCCCACCTTACCCCAATCGTCTGATTCCTGTTTTACCTTCTTAATTAACTCCCCCATCTACACCAATCATCTGATTCCTGTTTTTACCTTCTTAATTAACTTCCCCATCTTACCCCAATCGTCTGATTCCTGTTTTTATCCCCCCCCTCCCCCATTTCACTTCTCCTCCCCACCCCCACCCCATCGTCTCATTCCTGTTTTTATCCCCCCCTCCCCCATTTCACTTCTCCTCCCCACCCCCTACACCCAATCGTCTGATTCCTGTTTTATCCTCCCCCCCCCTCCCACTTCACTTCTCCTCCCCTCCCCCACCCCAATCGTCTGATTCCTGTTTATCCCCCCCCCCCCCATTTCACTTCTCCTCCCCACCCCACTCAATCGTCTGATTCCTGTTTTTTGTCCCCCCCCCCCCCCCCCCCCCCCCCCGCCTCCCCGACTTCACTTCTCCTCCCCCACCCCCACCCCAATCGTCTGATTCCTGTTTTATCCCCCCCCCACCCCGCCTCCCCGACTTCACTTCTCCTCCCCTCCCCACCCCAATCGTCTGATTCCTGTTTTTATCCCCCCCCTCCCCCATTTCACTTCTCCTCCCCACCCCCACCCCAATCGTCTGATTCCTGTTTTACCTTCTTAATTAACTCCCCCACCTTACCCCACCCCAATCGTCTGATTCCTGTTTTTATCCCCCCCCTCCCCCATTTCACTTCTCCTCCCCACCCCCACCCCAATCGTCTGATTCCTGTTTTACCTTCTTAATTAACTCCCCCACCTTACCCCACCCCAATCGTCTGATTTCTGTTTTTATCCCCCCCTCCCCCATTTCACTTCTCCTCCCCACCCCCACCCCAATCGTCTGATTCCTGTTTTACCTTCTTAATTAACTCCCCCACCTTACCCCACCCCAATCGTCTGATTCCTGTTTTTATCCCCCCCCTCCCCCATTTCACTTCTCCTCCCCACCCCCACCCCAATCGTCTTATTCCTGTTTATATCCCCCCCCTCCCCCATTTCACTTCTCCTCCCCACCCCCACCCCAATCGTCTGATTCCTGTTTTACCTTCTTAATTAACTCCCCCACCTTACCCCACCCCAATCGTCTGATTCCTGTTTTTATCCCCCCCCTCCCCCATTTCACTTCTCCTCCCCACCCCCACCCCAATCGTCTGATTCCTGTTTTACCTTCTTAATTAACTCCCCCACCTTACCCCACCCCAATCGTCTGATTCCTGTTTTTATCCCCCCTCCCCCATTCACTCTCTCCCCACCCCACCCAATCGTCTGATTCCTGTTTATATCCCCCTCCCTCCCCCATTTCACTTCTCCTCCCCACCCCCACCCCAATCGTCTGATTCCTGTTTTACCTTCTTAATTAACTCCCCCACCTTACCCCACCCCAATCGTCTGATTCCTGTTTTTATCCCCCCCCCCTCC
>CM065714.1:98958305-98960805 GCA_033310375.1 Conus canariensis | reverse complement strand
CGGGTTTCCAGCTGTGTTCCAGCATACTTACTTGCTTCGCTCGCTCACCTATCGGCCGTGTGGTAGGGTGGGGGGTGGGGGGGGGGGAGGTGTTTCGCTATTGATCGAGTATTACAAGCTGTCGCTTACCTCTTCCTCTAATGAAGTCTGGTTTTGAGGATTGACATAGCCGGAGTGAGGTGGGGGTGGTGGTGGTGGTGTCGATGGTGGGGGTGGGTGGGGGTTGGTTGGTTGGTGGTGGATGGGTGGTGGGTTGGTGGTGGTGGTAGTATCGACGGTTGGTGAAAGAGCGAAGGGTGGGGTGGGGGTAGGGGTTGGGGTGTGGGATGCGGTTGGGTTGGGTGTGGTGGTGATGGTGGGTGCACAGGGTTGTTGAGGTGTGAGAAAACGGGGGTTCTGGTTCGTGGTGGGTGGGTAGGTAGTTGATTGTTGAGTAAATGAGGAAGTTATACAACTTGACGTCGCGTGTGTTCACCATGGCCTGGGTAAGATGTGTAAGGGGTATGAGAGGGGGGAGGGGGGGGGGGCACCCGAGTTTTTAAACGGGCTGTCTCTTGTGTGTATTGAGTGCATGTTTGTTGAGTGTGTAGCATTGGATGTGAAAGAGACCGTACGTGCGTGCGTGCGTGTATGCCTGTATGTGGTGTGTGTGTGTGTGTGTGTGGTTTTGCGCGCGCGCGTGCGTGCGTGCGTGCGTGCGTGCGTGTGTGTGTGTGTGTGTGTGTGTGTGTGTGTGGACACAGAGAGAGAGAGAAGAGAGAGAGAGAGAGTGTGCATTGGTGTATGCGTGTGTCCCATAACGCGCTTGCGGTGTATATATGTATACGTGCTTTACATTTGTGTGTGCATAGGTGTGTGTGTGTGCGCGTGCATGCATGCGTGCTTTTGTCTGTGTGCGCGTGTGTCTTTGTGTGTGTGTGTGTGTGTGTGTGTGTGTGCGTGCGTGCGTGCGTGCGTGCGTGCGTGCGTGCGTGCGTGTGTGTGTGTGTGTGCGTGTGTGTGTGTGTGTGTGTGTGTGTGTGTGTGTGTGTGTGTGATGGTGTCGACAACGATTATGATGTTGGTGATTGTTGCGTTGATTATATGATAATGACGAGACGACAACGACGACGATGATGGTGATTACGATGATGACGATGACGTTGATGATGATGATGATGATGATGTTGATAACGACGACGACGACAATGACGACGACGAAGACGACAACGACTGTATTGAAGATGATAGTGACGACTACTGTTACGACGACGACGATAATGATGATGACGACGATGACTATGGCGATGATGATGACGAAGACGATGACGATGACGATGATGATGATGGTGATGATGATGACGACGACGACGACGACAACGACAACGACTAGGAAAAGGAAGAGGAGAACGTAGGCGAGTGATTGTATGATAATGACGAGACGATAACGACGACGATGATGGTGATTACGATGATGACAATGACGTTGATGATGATGATGATGATGATGATGATGATGACGATGCTGACGACGACGATGTTGATGTTGATGACGACGACGACGACAGTGACGAAGACGACCACGACGATATTGAAGACGATAGCGACGACTACTACTACTACGACGACGATAATGACGATGACGATGATGATGACGACGACGATGACGATGACGACGACGACGACGATAACGACGACGACGACGATGACGACGACTCGGAGAAAGAGGAGGAGGACGTAGGCGGGCTGACTGTCAGACGTTGTAAACCACAGCCTTGTGTCTCCTTGCAGACAGACGACGACTCCCGCACCAGATAGGTAGAAGGAACTTCTGCTTCAGAAACCAGAGTCACTGAAGAGAGCTGTGCTGCACTGGTGCCTTTGTTTCTCCCTGGGGTCCCCGCCTGTGCCACTGGGTAAGTTCAAACCCCCTCTGTGCCGTGACCGTCTCCACTCTGACTCTCTCCACGTTGCTGAGCCATCAAAAGCTGCATCCAAGCTGAAAGGTTGTTCAAAATAGCGCGTGCATTGGGAATCCTACATGAACACATAGGCATTTCAGCGCGGGACATGTGTCGGCATGGAAAGTGTGCGTACGCTTAGGGAGACGTTATGTGTCTCCTTCATCCATCCATGTGCATAGATACACATTCATACATACCTGCACACAGAGTGCATAGTACTTTGTTATAGGCATACACACTTTCGTACATACATACATACGTACATACATAAGCATACATCAGTTCCTACACATCAGGGCTGAATGCATGTACAAGTACAAGCATACATCAGTACAAATTTATGTTCAAATGTGCATGCACGCATGTGTTCATACAAACATGGGAGAGAGAGAGAGGGAGAGAGACAGAGGGAGAGACAGACAGTCACAGAGAGAGAGAGAGGGGGGGTGGAGTGGGGGAGGGAGAGATGGGAGAAACAATGGAAGAAGACAGAGAAAAAGAGAAAAAAATGAAGAAGAAGAAGAAGAAGAGGCGGAGAGAGACTATAAAAGACATGG
>CM065714.1:98945805-98950805 GCA_033310375.1 Conus canariensis | reverse complement strand
TTATTATTATTTTTATTATTTTATTTTATTTTTATCATTATTATTATTTTTTGGCATTCATTTTCTTCGAATTTAAGTAGCTGGGATGAGAGAGAGAGAGAGGAGAGAGAGAGAGAGAGAGAGAGAGAGAGAGAGAGAGAGAGAGAGAGAGAGAGAGAGACAGACAACAGACAGACAGGACAGGTCAGAGAGACAGAAACAGAGAAAAATAGAAACAGACAGACAGACAGTCAGAGCGGACAGGGTGGCGAGTTAGACCTAAGACATACCAGGACAGGGTCTGGTCTTACGGGGACAGGCCGGGTAGGTAGGTCCACCCCAACTCGTGTCTGTGCATACGTTACACCCGTCACACCGTTTGTCTTTCGCTGGCTGTTTGTTGGTGGCAGGTAGCTGCAGTGTTGAGAGGCCTGAGTGGGTGGGGTGGTTCAGTTCTTCTGTCTGCTGCCTACTACATTGCTGTACCCCCACTCTCCCACTGCGGTGTCCTGCGCCACACCACCTCTCTCCTTTCTCATCCCTTCCCTTCCCGCTCCCCCCCCACCCCCCCCCACCTCCCTACCCGTCCTCTCATCGTCACCCTTTCCCACCTTTCCCTACCCTCCCTTTCGCTATCTGTCACTACTTCTACTTTCTCACTTCTTCCCGTTTTTCCTCACTCTCTCTCTCTCTCTCTCTCTCTCTCTCTCTCTCTCTCTCTCTCTCTCTCTCCTCTCACTCTGTGTGTGTGTGTGTGTGTGTGTGTGTGTGTGTGTGTGTGTGTGTGTGTGTGTGCTGCACGCGAGTGGCTTCACACGGATATATACACACGGTCACATCCTCATGCACACTCATCCCCCCCCCCTCTCTCTCTCTATGTCTATGTCTCTCTCTCTCTCTCTCTCACTTACACACATACACACACACGCACGCGCGCGCGCACAACACACACACACTCTCTTTCTCTCTCACGCGCACGCACACACACCACAGACACACATGCGCACGCGCGCACACACACGCACCGCGCGCGCGCGCGCACACACACCACACACACACACACACATACACACACACACATACACACGCACACACACTCACAAACACGCACGCACGCACGAACGCGCGCGCACACACACACACACACACACACCACACACACAAACGCACACTCTCTCTCTCTCTCACCTGCACACACACACACACACACACACACACACACACACACACACACACACACACACACACAAGTTTTCTGTTTCCCCCTTACAACTGTATGTACCCAAAGCTCTAGTGTTCCCAGAGTTGTATGTTCCAACGGTTCTGTGTTCCCACAGTAGTTACCGGAGATACATTACCGACCAGCTTTTACGGTTTCCCGAACTCTGTGTTCCCACGTCAGTATGTTCCAGCAGTACTGTGTTCCCACGTCAGTATGTTCCAGCAGTACTGTGTTCCCACGTCAGTATGTTCCAGCAGTACTGTGTTCCCACGTCAGTATGTTCCAGCAGTACTGTGTTCCCACGTCAGTATGTTCCAGCAGTACTGTGTTCCCACGTCAGTATGTTCCAGCAGTACTGTGTTCCCACGTCAGTATATTCCAACAGTACTGTGTTCCCACTGTTGAACGTTCCAAAGCTTTATGTCCCCATCGCTACATGGTCACAGTGCTCTGTGTTGTTATAGGTGGGTAATCCCAGACCTCAGTGTTGCTACATCTGCACGTTTCATGGTCCTACAGTTCTCTGTTCCGACAGGTTTTCGTTCCCATGGCTGCATGTTCCAACAGTTCTATGTTTACCGCAGTGAAAAACGACAAAAAGCATGCTAAATGTCCTGCAATAGGATCGTCATGCTTGCTCGTGCTGAGGGAAAAAACAGATCAGCGGGCCAAGGTCTGCCAAAGCCGAGAAAGGGAGATCAGTATTCTTCAGTCCAACTATGAAAGTGATTCTGAACCAGTTCTTTGCGTCCACATCACGACTACAAAACTGTCAATAGATGATGACAAGTGGAACTAGACTGCCAAAAGAAAAAAAAATACGTGGCAGTGACGTTAAGTTCAAAATAGACTCTGGTGCCAAAAGCAACCCACTAACCTTGAAAGACTTTGAAAACTGCCCACATCCTGCAAACTATATGTATATGAGTCAAATCGTGTGCTTGGCGCATACACTAACCACCATATCCGACCTGTTGGCACAACGAACCTTTCGCTCCATTGCAACAGTAGAAATCGGACAACCAAGTTCGAAGTAGTCGACCTAAAGCAGGAAAACGTGCTGTCTGGCACAACAACTGTTCCCACAATCAGGTATTCCAACGGGTTGTTGTGCCCACAGCTGCATTGTTCCAGCAGTTCTAAAACTCTGACCGCCGTATGTTCCGACAGTCTTGTATTCTGATATCTGTACATTCCAGCAGGTGTTTGTTACCTCAGCTGTGTATATATACCAGCAAATTTGTGTACCCTCTGCTGCATATTCCAACATTTTCCCCAGAGCTCTGCTTCCCACAGATGTATGTTCCAGCAGTTGTACGCTTTCATAACTGTATGTTCCGTGAGCTCTGTGTTCTCACAGCTGTATTCTCACAGCTGTATGCTACAGCGGTTGTATCCTCCCCCAGTTTTATGTCATACCAGGCCGTTAGTTTCACACAGCTGCATGTTCCAAGAGCTCTATGTGCGTGCAGTGTGTATGCTCTAACGGCTTCATAAGACTATTGGTGTTTTGCTTTCCATGCGTGGACGTACATTAGCTGCTATAATGTAGACATGACATCATCATGTCATTTCTTGTCTCTATCGCACTTCGGAATTATTTTGTGCTAACCGATTTCTGTGGGTGGGGTATCTCATATACATAGCGAAGAAGAATTTAAAGTGTGTTATCATACAATTTTAAATGTAATTAACAGCGAACCGCCAAGAAATCGTAGACAATCGAATCATAAGTGTTTTGTCTTGTGATTTGTTTATCCACGTTTTCTTGGCGGTTCGCTATTAATTACATTTAAAATTTGTTGAGATTTCCGCCTGCAGTCGCCTCGCTTTGCAGCTAGTGTGTTATCACGTCAAATTTCTTTCTTCAAGCAATCTTTCTCTCTCTGTCTCTCCGTCTCTCTCTCCTCTCTCTCTCCTCCTCTCCTCTCTCTCTCTCTCTCTCTCTCTCCTCTCTCCCCCCCCCCCCCCCCTTGTAACCAAGTTTTGTGTTATACTTTATTTTGTTAGCTGTTTTTGATACTTGATGTTACGAATCGTAACATTGATTCATAATTTCACAACTGTGAAAATATTTTCACAGTTGTGAAATTATGAATCAATGTATGTCTGTCTGTCCGACTGTCTGTCTGTGTTACGGATGGTGTGGTAGTGTGTGTATTACTGTCTGACTCTCACTTTCAGAAGTTTGGATGCGTGTATCGATTATTCCCTACACACACCCACACCACACGAACATGGACAGCCAGGCAACACACACAACCTGAAACGCTTTCTTTTCTTTTATCTGCTGCCTGAACCATCAAGACATTACAAACACATATCCCCATAAATCGTTTATATGAACCGAGAGGCACAAAATCAACACATCACATCAAATCAACATTTCACAACCCGCCGACACGCATGTGGCGGTATAACCCGAGCAAACAACTCGGTATTAAAGAGAGTTCGATGATCTCCTCTTCTAGCGGGAGCTTTAACAGTCGCTCTCAGCGACACAACGTTCACAAAACTGTCACAACAAATATTTTGTTCTGGCGCGGACCTCGCTGGCACCGTCAGTAGTGTCCTAACAGCCACAGTTCACACACTTGGCTGCGCACCGAGCCCAAGTCACAGTCTATAGCACCAAACCAGGGCACTCACACGGCAAGCAGAGCCGCTCACCAACACAGCCCAAGTGGTGTCCCACAGGGCACCCCCACACAGAAGAAAATCACGTCGGACTACCGACCTGGCGGTCAGCCTCTCCACGTCGTCGTGACGGAGAATCTGAGGCCCTTTTCGATACACATACACTACTGACCTGGCGGTCAGCCTCTCCACATCAGCAACATGGAGACAGCGGCTGGGGCACGGGCTGTACCCCCACACACATGATGGTAATCAGTTCCAGGCCGGACTCGGGGCCTCACCGACACCTGGGGAACTGTTCAACTACATTGGTTACCTAGTCTACTGCCTACATATTTATTGTCCTTGTTTTGTCACTAGGTGTCACTCTTCACATAATACTGGAATTTGGAGAAAAATACCCATAATATAGTCTACTAAATTTCAATACAGTGGCTGCAGTACAATAGAAAAATTCCTCGATTAACACCATGAGTGATTACACTGAAGAATACAACAACAATTTTCTCACATAACCCTTTTAAAAGTACCAAGAATACAGTTATGACACACAGAGGAACGATTTCCATTTGTCCCTTTTTATCAAGAAAAGAATGTTTTATTTTTCCACATTATCATCACTAGCCGTGTCCACAACAGGGATCAGAATACGTTTTCCAGTCATTTATACACAGTGATTTTCATCCCACATTTCCAGAGCTCACCAGCACTCGCATCATTATAATACTTTAGGGAAAAGATAATTCTTTTTAAATAACACATTGATTTGATTTGATTTGATCGCTTTTCCCCGATCACATGTAAATATACATATTCTCTCTCCCATCCACCCACTCCATTCTTCTCATCCACCTCTCCACTCACACAGTCACTAACCACAACTTCCCACAGTCACCCTATGTCTCGTCAAGTCTTGCCAATCACAAGATCAATCAAGGGAACAATCAAATAGTTCAGGCCTTCACTGATACCTGGCAACCACCTGTAGGAAAACCAACTCCATTAATACTAACCCTGACTTCAATGGAACTAGTCACTCATACCTGATTATCACCAAACCTAAGCTGCGAGTCTCTCTTCGGCTTTGTGGGGATGTTTCCAGGCTGGCAGATCAACAGAGACTGAAAGGAAATCCTCGCTCACCTGACTGACAACAAAACGC
>CM065714.1:98938305-98943305 GCA_033310375.1 Conus canariensis | reverse complement strand
CAAACTTTGTTCTTAATGGTGCGATTTTTTTTGTTCGTTGTCTATGAGTTTTGATCTAGTACTCGCAATCCAACGATTGTACATACGCGGCAGGAAAAAATGTGTTACTTAGCTTTGCTCTGAAAACTTTTGAGATTCGCCCAAGAGGAAGTATGTAGAATAGTTCTACGGTCACAAAGACGAATTTGTGGTCTTGCGCATACGATAAAACTTGAACTAGGCTGGGTTGGATTCTCGCTTCGGAAATAAACATTTTGGCATGGCCATAATGATCAAAATTCACAGTGATTCGATAGTAAACAAGTGAACATCTAAGGAAGAAGAAATTGGAAATTGATGCCACAGCCTTTTCAAAGCGGTAGCAACTTCAATTCAGACCTGACGATCTATCTTAGTTGAGCATGTGCCAAAAAAACCTTAAGCATCCACTGTGTGATTTTACTCATTTTTAATGAATCGTTTTTGCAGTAAGTAATGTCAAGGTGTACTGTCATACCATGTACATATGTCAGTTATTCATCAGTTACTTTCGTGCTGCTTGTATGACATGGGTAAACATATCTTTGAACAATTTCGTGGAGTTTCAGTCAATAACGAGCAGCATTTGGTGGGTGTATATCTTACCTTGAGGGAAAAAAATCGCACAAGCAAACGATCTGTTCATTGTCAAAGCTAAACAATTTGCGCCAATCAGATTGCAGTTCATTGTAACTCAGCTAACAATTTGCCCGTTCTTGTCGCTTTGAGAACTCTTTTGCCCAGGAGTCCAGAAAGTCGATTTCACCGTGCGTAGTTTTGTTGTCAAGTTTGTCACTGGAAAACCGACGGCTGAAGGGAGCGCTAGCAGTATGGCTGATCAAGTGAACTTCTATTTTCTTTTTTTGCTTTGAATCGTCGGAGTAGTTCGCTGCTGTCCAGTGTATGTTCACAACGGCAAGCCGTACACTTGAACCGTTGTCGTTTCGCCCAAGCAAGCCAACTTCTCGTTAGGTACGGGATGAGAAAACAGGAGTCAAAATGTATGGTAGCGCACTACTGTCATAAACCGATAGTAACTGGTTTCCCAGAAAAACGCAAATCATCCTTCAGAAACAAAACAAAACAAAATAAAACAAAACAAGCAAAAACAGCATTCCCCAAGATGTTATCCCCAAGATTGTTATCCCCAAGATGGCGAATGCCGCCGGTTCTTCCTACGAATTGGAGTATGTTTGTATGTTTCGTGCTTCAGTACAAAACTAATGGCTGAACATGATTAGAAAAGATGTGTTTGGGTTTGTTTTTGTTTGTTTGTTTGTTTGTTTGTTTGTTTTTTGGACGCCTCGCCGTTTAAGACAACTTCAGTTCCCGCCCTGTGGAAGATGAAGTGAATCTGAAACGGCAAGAAGCTGAATTAGAAACGGGATTGTTGTTCACTTCGCCTTTGTAGTTAGTTCATCTACGTCTCTTTTATCCATGAACATTATTAGTTCATCTACGTCTTTGTTATCCATGAACATTATTAGTTCATCTACGTCTTTGTTATCCATGAACATTATTAGTTCATCTACGTCTCTGTAATCCATGAACATTATCAATGTTGATTTTTTCCCCTCTCCATCATCCTTATTACAACTGTTTATTTATTTATTTTTTTTTTTTAAAGATTGAGCCTCCATCCTCTTTTTTTTCTTTCTCACCTCCCCCCCCCCCCCCCCCCCCTTCTCTTTGCTTCTCTGTTGACTCTTACGCGCCATGCAGATCTGTCGGTTCCGTTAGTGATGGACATTCTAATACGAACTTTAGTGTTTTGACGTTTGATACAAAGTGTCTGGGGTTTTTCATGTACTGGCGTATGGTGTGAGGACGCTTTCGCCCTATGGAAAAAAGAAAAACGATAACAACAGCAACAGCAACAGCGAATCCGCTAAACACAACACACACACACACACACACACACACACACACACACACACACACACACACACACACACACACACACACGCACGCACACACACACACACACACATATACACACACTCACACACACACACACACACACACACAACACACACACACACACACACACACACACACACACACACACACACACGGCATACACCTTGCGGAACTGCCCGCAGTTCGAAAATCTCATGCAACAACGTAGCTTCACGCAAAAACTCCGCTTTATTTTAGCGGTGTTGGCTAAATGGCAATCCCCAACCCCCCCCCCCCCCCCCCCCCCCCCCCCCCCAATTTGAAACGAACCGGTTTTGTTCTTAGTCTTCCTTTGCAAAATAACTAGACGTAAAACGAAGACCAGCTATTATAGTCTATCAACAGAAGGATCGAAGAACTATAAAAAAGAAGCATATAAACGTACTCCTAGTTTTCCAAACCGCTTATAAATCGGCCAAGTGCTTTGTGAGATAAGAAATAAAGGCAAAATAACGGTTTGAACGGTTATTTAACCGATGTACACTTTTGAAACTGGTATTTTAGTCCTCACTGGGCTAAAGCCTGTGTACATACCAAATTTCATCCAAATCGGACAATATGTCAAGAATAACGGTTTTTAACGGTCAGATTTTGAAACACTACATGGAAGTTCCATTTGTGTGTGATGACCTTTCTATATATAAAATTTCATTAAAACCCACCAAATATAAAAAATAACGGAAAAATAACGGTTTAAACGGTTATATAACCGATATACACTTTTGAAACCGGTATTTTAGTCCTCACTGGGCTAAAGCCTGTGTACATACCAAATTTCATCCAAATCGGACAATATGTTAAGAATAACGGTTTTTTAACGGTCAAATTTTGAAACACTATGTAGAAGTGCCATTTGTGTGTGATAACCTTTCTATATACCAAATTTAATTAGAATCCACCTATATATAAGAAATAACGGGAGAATAACGGTTTTTAACGGTTGTTTAATCCATTTTCAGCATTACATCACTTACATGTGGACAGAGGCTCCGATTTGTCACAAGATCATCCAAACCGCTTATAAATTGGCCAAGTACTTTCTGAGATATTCTATAAAGAAGAAAAACCGTTACAGGCCGTTACAACCGTTAGTAACGGCTATAACGGGGCAAACTAAAACATCAGGCACCATCCGTGACCCATAATGAACATGCCTGCTAATTTTCATAAAGGTCGGCCAAGTACTTTCTGAGATATTCTATAAAGAAGAAAAACCGTTACAGGCCGCTACAGCCGTTAGTAACGGTTATAACGGTAAACTAAATCATCGGGCATTATTCGTGACCCATAATGAACATACCTACAAATTTTCAGAAAGATCGGCCAAGTACTTTCTGAGATATTCTATAAAGAAGAAAAACCGTTACAGGCCGTTACAGCCGTTAGTAACGGCTATAACGAGGTAAACTAAAACATCGGGCATCATCCGTGACCCATAATGAACGTAACTGCTCATTTTTACAAAGATCGGCCAAGTACTTTCTGAGATATTCCGTAAAGAAGAAAAACCGTTACAGGCCATTACAGCCGTTAGTAACGGCTATAGCGGTAAACTAAAACATCGGGCATCATCCGTGGCCCATAATGAACATACCTACAAATTTTCAGAAAGATTGGCCCAGTAGTTTTGTCTGGAGCGAGTGGAACACATTTTGACCACGGACACACAGACACAGACACACACAACACACAGACACACAGACACACAACACACACACACACACACACACACACACACACACACACACACACACACACACACACACAGCATTTCTTTGATATTTTTCTTTGATTTGTTGATTTATTGTTGTTCTTTCCTGCGTTATTAAATTATATCTGTTAATTGTTAAGATAGTAGGACACATTGGGAATTTATTACTTTTAGATTTAAGATATTTAAAACAATCTGAATATTCTATGCAGTATGCAAGTCAATTTTTCTAACCATAACTCGAGATTACAGGATCGAACTTTTACACGGTGGCAATCCTGGGATGGCTTTCATGATTGGCTGGGCTGTGGACCGCATAACTTGAATTGATTTGCAGTCCAAATCTGTAGATACTTTATAATGTATCAGACCTGTCAATGTACTAATAGAATAGATTAATACGTGAAGGACAGAAAGAAAAGGTGAAGGACAGATTATCCCACTATTACTAAAGGACACTATACACCATCACCACAAAAAATACAAACCCATCCAGTGACACATACCTACCCTCCCCCCCCCCACACACACACACACATTTCTTTATTATTCTGTCCAATTTAGTTTATCTATCTATTATTTTGTTTTAATCAATTTATTTCATTCATTTAATTTATTTTATTTTAATCTACTATTATTTTATTTGATATTTATTTAATTTGTCTAATATCACCTTTGGGTGAACAGACGTTAAATCAAAGAACAACAACAACAGCATTTCTTCGTTCCCGTTCTAAAGTACTCCCTGTTCTATAAGAACTGGGAGTACAAAAAGAAAGAAAAGCTACAAAGGAATACTCGACAGAGACAAAAACTTAATGCGCGTGGTCAGACGAAGATTTTCGACGGGTAGTTGTGTTAGGATTATGGAAAGATTATTGGTCTACTTACAGTCTTCATAGTCTGCTTTTCAGCTGCGTTCTGTCTAAGCTCTGTCAACGCCCCCACTCGTTTATTAAACAATAAGGAAACAATGTCTCTGCTCTTTGTCAGTCTTTGTCTTTAAGCTGTCTGCCTCCCTCCCTCCCTCAGTCGCTGACCGACTCAAACCTGTTTGGCTTCTCTCTCTTCTCTCTTCTCTCTCTCCTCTTCTCTCTTCTCTTCTCTCTCCTCTCTTCGTCTCTCTCTCTGCTCTCTCTCTGTCTCTCTCTCTTCTCTCCTCTCGTCGCTGATCTCTCTCCTCTTCTCTCTGTCTGGCTCTCTTCTCTCTCTCTCTCTGTCTGCTGCTCTCTCCTTCTCTTCTTCTCTCTTCTCCTTTCCTCTCTTCTCTCTCTTCTCCCTCTCTTCTTCTCTTTCTCTCTCTTCTGCTTCT
>CM065714.1:98925805-98928305 GCA_033310375.1 Conus canariensis | reverse complement strand
ACAACAATAAGAAAGAAACATCCAATACCTCATAACAGACTCACATCGACAGGAATAACAAAACAAAACAAACAAACAAAAAACATTCCTTAAGTTTGAAATAGATTCGCAGGTGCAGTGAGAACAAAGACAACTTCTAAGTGTCCAAAAATAGACTGCCACTGTCCTCATCCACACAAAGAACACAAACAAAACAACATCATTGAAACAGTCTGTCATCCACCACTGCTGTCACAAAGAGAACATAAAACACTGTCCTCTTTGGTATTCAGTCTATATCAGACTATCCTCGAAAGTTCCTAGCTCGCCAGTCAGTCATCAGTTGACACGTATTTTTCATGTCTCTTTCAGAGAGAGACAGAGAGAGAGAGAGAGAGAGAGAGAGAGAGAGAGAGAGAGAGAGAGAGAGAGGGCGAGCAAGCAACCGCTTGTGCACGTTATTTATGGCTTTTCTGTCGTCACTGTAACGCAAGACAGCATCGATTTTGTGACTGTCAATATGTAATGGTATCCATGGATGCTCAGGTTGTACCCAATCTGTCTCACCGACACCGCATGTGAAAGTGGGGGGGGGGGGGGGGGGGGGGGATGGGGGGGGGGGGGGGGAGGAGGAAAAGTTTCTGATGGGAATCGTGTGTGTGTGTGTGTGTGTGTGTGTGTGTGTGTAACTGATTACGTGAGGTAAAAAAAAATGCACACAGAATTTCACAAATGCACTCTCTCTCTCTCTCTCTCTCTCTCTCTCTCTCTCTCTCTCCCCTCTCTCTGTGAGTTTGTGTGTGTGTGAGTGTGTGTGTGCGCGCTTGCTTATGTAGTAGAAAGAAGCTCGTGGAGAGCGTGGCAGCAGCGAGTCCTCAGAAGAGAAGCCCCCTTCAAGCAAGTGTTTCGGCCCTTATCTCCTGACACTCTAGGGGGGTTGGGCCACACCCGGTTCATGACTCCGGATGTCCCTCTGCTGCCCCTTTTTTCCCATCTTGGGATGAGCCATGGCTGGGATTCGAACCCATGACCCTCTGGACATGCTCATTTTCTACTTAATGACTCGCACTCTAACCACTGAGCCACAGGGACACCTGATATTTGTAGGAAATGTAAGCCTTATGAAGTTCACTTTTGTTCCTCCTTGACCAGATCCAGCTTGAACACCTCTTTGCCGCTTCTGCCATTGCTTTCAGGGCTCTGGTTTTTTTCCCTCCCTGATTTGAGCTGCCTCCATTCTGTTCTCATATGGCACCGTGAGCTCGATTATGATCAGCTGCTTGGTTGACTGAGAGTGGACTACTATGTCTGGTCTCATGCTACTCTTGCTGATGCTCTCTGGGTGACTCTTCCACTCTGGGAGGTCTGCAGTGCACTCCCAGTCATCTGCCCCATCCAGCAGACTCTGCCTGCATGTTCCGAGTGGCACTGTTGTTCTTTGCCATGATTTGCCGCCTCCTGCCGTGAAGAATGTTGCGGGTGCTTTTGGAGTCCTTAGTTTCCCTTTTGTGGTGTTGGAACTAGCCCAGACTACTTGTACAATCTCTTTGAGCACTTGGTTGTGTCTCCATGTGTACCTTCCTTGAGCCAGGGCTACTTTACACGAGCTTAACACATGCTCCACTGTTTGTTTTTCATGGCAGAGGGGGCATGCAGGATCGTCTGTTTTTCCCCACTTCACCAGGTTTGCATTTGAGGGCAGAAGGTCATATGCAGATCTCAGAATGAAGCTGATCCTGAGAGGGGCCATGTGCCAAATGTCATTCCAAGTGAGACTTCTTTGGAGTGCATTCTCCCACGTTGTCCATTGCCCTTGCTGGCTCTGCTGGACTGCTTTTTGGAGTCTTTTTTGGTCTTCTTCTTTTCTCATCTCCTGAATCATCATGTCTCTTTTGGCTTTTCCTTTGGCCTTTGACCACCATTCAGTTTTGGTCACCCCCAGTCCTTGTCTATTGGTCTGTGTGTGTCCAGTTATTTCTGTGATCTTGAGACTTTCTTTTGCAGAATCCATCGCATCTTGAACTTTCCATTTTCTGCCTGTCTTCAGCTGGGGCTTGATTGCTTCTACCACCTTGTCTCCTGAGTCCTCCAGCATGCTTTGAAGTCTGATCTTTCCTGCTTTGTATTCTTCCAGGATGGATTTCAGTGGTAGTTTCAGCTTTGCTTGGCGACAGTACAGCGCTATGTCAGTCAGACAGGGTGGGACACCAAGCCATTTCCTTGTGAACTTGTTGATTTTGGCTTCCATTACCTCCACTATGCTGGTCAGATGTCGTATATCATCAGAGGCCATAGGAGCTTTGGTATCAGCATGAACTGCAGACACCAGACCTTGTATTTGCCAGGGAGCCCACACTGGTCAATGGTCTCCAAGCCTTCTTCCGACATCTGTTTGGTTTCTTTTGCTCTTTGTGTGTCTTTCAGCGTATCATCATATCATCTTCCAAGGCTCTTGACTGGCTCTTCTGTGACTGTTGGAATGGCCTGGTTGGCAACACTGAAGACCACAGATTCGGCCACT
>CM065714.1:98910805-98915805 GCA_033310375.1 Conus canariensis | reverse complement strand
GCGATGATCCGGCAAGCTTCACCATAAGCCAGTCCTTCCCCTGCTCAGTGCAGCCGCCACTGAGCTGTTGATTCTTCTTGAGCCGAAGCCAGAAGCCCGAGACCGTACACACCGCCCCACAAAGCCCTCAAAAACCTTTCTGCACCGCCCTCGTTACGGAGCGCCGTGACACTAAGCGAAACATATCAATGCTGCAAACTCCACGCAAAATGTGACAATGAGGCCAGCTGTCTGTATAAAAAAATTGTAACAATTGTTGAAATTTTTGGTACATGACGTGTGGATTTGTTTCTTTCTTTTATTCTTCTTTTTCTTTTCTTCTCTTTTTTTCTTTCTTTTTTTTTTGCCTTTTGTTTTCTGTTTTTTGTTTGTTTGTTTGTTTGTTTGTTTTGACAGTTTTCCTGTGGGTACGAACTACGTAGCCGTTGTTCCTTTTTTTGTCGAAGCTGCTGTTTTGTTTCGGTTCTATCGATCGATAACAACCATTGAATCTGATGGAAGATTCAGACTTAAACCTTTTGCTGTTGAAGAATAATAACTGTTATCATTTGCACCCTCTTCAACTGTTCAGCATCACTTACATGTACAGTTAATAACTCTCGTTTACTTTTTGCTGTCCATTTTGGAGAACAGAAGCCTTGTCGCCACATATTACTTGACGAGTCCTTTAGCATGAGCATGTCTGATTAATTTTGTTTTATTTTTTCTCTTTAAGGTTATAAATGAATGTATTTATTTAGAGTTTTTTCGATATTGTGCTGCTTCTGAAAAAAAAAAAATTTCTTCAAAACTATCAGTACTGAAGAATGGCGATGCAGAACTTTCCACGAAAAAAAATGTAACGAATTTCCATAACCCGCCTTAGAACAATAACACTTTTAGTGGAGACAGCCGCATTGTTGCATTGTGCGTTGTATCAGGGCCTCCGCTGTGATGTGTTCAAACGGCATTGATTTTTAGCCTACCTTTTGGGGGCCTGCTTTTACCTACACAAGTAGTCCATAGATACCTCCTCCTCCCTGAACGAGGGGGCCAAAAAGTAGCAAATTTTAATGATGCACGCTCAGCAGAGGCGGATTTCCAAGTCCTTTTTTAAGAGGTATACACTGGCCAAAAAAATTGTTTAAGAGGGGCGGGGGAGAGAAGGGGCGAGGAGGGACGGAAGGTTAGGGGGAGAAGAAGGGTGGGGGGCATGGGGGGAGAGGGTGTGTGTGTGTGAACGTACACTCCCGTTTAGCGGGTGAAGTACCCTCGCCAAAAAGTTGTTGAGAGATGGTGGGTGAGGGAGAGAGGTGGGGAGCGGAGGAGGGTGTATAGAGAACTAGTAAATCTTCGTTCTAGCTCACCCGCCCTCAACCAGTTTCGGGCGGTTGCCCTAGAACGAAGATTTACTAGTTCTCTGCTAAGTAAGACTTAAAAAACATTTACAAACATACATAATGTGTAGGATTGTCTGTTTTTAATACTAATTTACAAAACTTTTGAGACTTCAGTTTTTGCTTAATCCTTCGTTTTTCTTGATCGTCTTCAATAACATCATTTTCCCGCATACATTCATCAAATGCGTCTCTATCTTTCATGTGAAATAAAACTACAGTCTTTAATTGCTCTCTAAAGTCTTTTAAAACTGAGTTATATTTCTGACATAAAATCCACACACTTATCCTAGCATGTCTTCCACTGAAAGCCAGTTTCGACAAAGATTTTCTCTTTTTAACTATGTCTCTTTCTGCTGAGCAGTCATCTTCTTGCTAGTTTTACTACTCTTAACTAGACCAAACGTTCATGCATGCACGTTTGACACAGTTAGAGGGCTTGCAACTCTATATCTATGTCAAACGTTCATGCATGAACGTCTGACCTAGTTACAAGAGCCATTACATCCTGTTGGCTTACTGCTAAACTAGGACGTTTACGCGCGAACGGCTATTTATAGTAAAAGACCGCAGCACCCTTCTTGCTGCTGCTAAACTAGGACGTTCACGCGCGAACGGCTATTTATAGTAACAGTCAGCAAGGCTAGTTTTGCCGCAGCACAGGCCTCCCACCTATTTTACAAAGAGTTTCACAAAGAGTTTAACTCTCCACACGCCTTTTCTTTTTTCATCCTGGGCTTGGGACTGGCATTGGCAGAGTTAGTGTTTTTTGTTTTTTGGCGGCTCTTGATCACCAGGCAGTACACCTGCCACCAACCATCTTTTAAGGTACTTTGTAGTTCATCGATGGTAGGTTCTTGTTTGTCTTTCTCCCCACCTTCCAAAAATGCAATTCTGGCTTAGGAGGTAAAGAACTGGGCTCGCCTGATTTTCTTTTGTTTAGATACTCCACCATACAGCCGTAATAAAACACATGATCATCTATAGCAAGAAGCTGTTTCTCTGTGAACAAAACACGCCCGTCTGCATTGGAAGCCATGGCTAAACTGACCGGCTCTTGTCCGGTCACGGGGCAGCCTCGCATTCTCTCGAGAATGTTCGGGAACATTTGCTGATGTAATAATGTTGCAAGTTCCTATAAATAGCCGCTCGCACGTAAACGTTCTTGGTCAGGTGCGCGCCGCAAGCCTGCTATTACTTCCTCCCTTTACAAGTTCTTACTGTCAGCACCTGCAATTAGGGATATGGGCCCCGTCATTTGCCTTTCTCATATTACCATTGTCAGAGACACACAGCTGGTAAACAAGAAGCTCAGCCCGCTGACCTACTGTGGCACTATCATTGTGTTGTCTTAGTCCCTTTAAGTTCTTACTCAAGTCCCTTTAAGTTCTTAATCAAGTTACCTCAAGTTTTTAAACAAGTTTGTAATCAAGTTCTTAATCAAGTTCTTAATCAAGTCACCTTAAGTTCTTAATCAAGTCACCTCAAGTTTTTAATCAAGTTCTTAATCAAGTCGCCCCAAGTTCTTAATCAAGTCACCTCAAGTTCTTAATCAAGTTTTTAATTAAGTCAACTCGAATTCTTACTCAAGTTCTTAATCAAGTCAGCTCAAGTACTTAATCAAGTCAGCTCAAGTTCATAACTAAGTCCATCCTCTAAGCACAACCAAGTTTTTATTTAAGTCAATATATAATTATTGCATTTGAAATGGATCAAAATGGTCTTTTGTTGTTGGCGGTTCTGGCATGCTTTTTTGTTCGGCTTCTGTATTTAGTGGCTGAGATTTTTTGGACTGCTTTGGTTTTTGCTGGCGTTGTTTATATATTTTATAACCATAATAACCACCCCCAGCAGCAATGACGCCAAAAATGAAAACTGTTTTAAGTTCAATATTCCATGACGACTTTGGTGTTGTAGGCAGCCCTGTTGTTGTAGGGCTTGAATCAACTTGTTCTTGTGTATTTACAGCTGGCATTGAAACAACTGGCTGTGGCAACACTGTTGGCGTTGGCGGTGTTATGTTTTCATTATGAGTTACATTCTGTGATTGTAACATTAATTTTTTTTGTTTGTTCCACTCTGCTAATTTTTTCCCTGCTGCAACGCGCCCAGGATGAGGAGGCTTTTTACTGGTCACTTTCTCCACCTGATTCAATGTTTTCTGATTCTGCTGATTTTCTGGCTCGGTCATTTTGAAGGGAAACAAAATCTATATGATTAAAAGTAATTAATCCCATGATTAATGGCGACAATAATGTTCCAAATCTGTAATATAGATCACATCCTAGGGACTCTAATGACTTTGTTAAAACTGGATCCTGCGTTAAATCATACATAAGATCTTGTTCAGAATCAATGGGAGCAAATCTACTAACTAGTTTAGTGTACAAACTAAGAACCGTTTGCCCAACACTTTTTACCATTCTTGACCCCAGTTGCGCTTCATACCTGTTGTGATACTTTACAATGTCTTGCGGCGACATTTGTTGAATCTGTTCTATGCTGAATTCATTTCCAAGGTACTGTTTTGTTTTTTCCACATGCTGCCAAAGAATACAGCCTTTCCTTTTTGGGCATAATATCTTGGTCATCAACTTGATCATTTGTAATCATAAGTTCAGGAACGTTTAGGCTGCCCTGAAGCTGTAGTAGATCATCGCAGTTCATGTTTTATTAATAAATAAATATTATTTTATTTTTAAAAATGAGCACCGAAAAAACTATTACTAACCTTGTATACCATTCTGCTGTTATTGGAGGCCTAAGTGTAGGATACACAATGCTTGGTAAAAGCCTGTTAAAAATAAAACCAGCAGATCTTGGCAAACTAGGCTTTGAAGACTCGGCAAAGCTGATTGCTGTTATTACAGCTTCATTTGCTACGAAAGATTTTCTAGTTAAGCAAGGAATAATTCCAGACAGTATTAATATGTAAAATTAAAAAAATACATTTATAAAAATGGCTTCACTCGTAATGATGATTGGTGGCGCTGTGGTTAATGCGCTTGCTTTTAGCGGAAGTAATTACGCATTTAGTAAACTACGGGATGACGGCGAGAGAAAAAGACATAACAAAGCTATGGAGCAACTAGCCGCAGCACAAGCTGCGTATGAAAAGCAGAGAATTGAGCAGTTAGATTTTATTAACGATGAACTGAAAAAACAGGGACATGCAGCTTACACATTTAAAGATGTTGATCAAGCAATAAAAGAATATTATCTTGTAACAGGCAAGCCAATCGAGACATTGCCTCCCCCAAAATTCAGCGACTTTTATCAACCATCAGAAAAACAAAAGATGCAAGAAATATTGTTTATTGCCTTTGGTATGACCGTTGTGTATTTTGTTGCGCATAATATTGGCTGAATAAAAAATGAACAAGATCTATTATTCGCCAAAAGGATATTGGAAGGGAATAACAGCAATTAAAAAGCTAAGCCAAGCAGCTGGAGTCAGTGAACAAACAGCAAAAGAATGGTTATCTAAACAAGCGATTTGGCAAATTTATCTACCAGCGCCTAAAAAACTACAGAGACCACACTTTGTGAATATAACTCCAAACGACACCCATCAAATGGATCTTCTATATTTACCCCATGATACGATTAGACGAAAAAGATTTA
>CM065714.1:98904297-98910705 GCA_033310375.1 Conus canariensis | reverse complement strand
GGGCAAGGGAGGGGGGGGGGGGGCAGCTGAGGGGGGGAGGGGTCTTTAGTAGCACACTGTACCTCGAGAAAAGGTCCGGGGGGTAGGCCCCTCCTAGTGTAAAGGAATTCCCACCAGCCAACCCCCCAACCAACCAACCGGTCCCTGGTTTTCCTCACGTGTCTTTTTCCCGCTGGGGCGCGATGAAAAAAGCCATTTTGTCACCTCGTCCCACCGGACTGCCCCCCCCCCTCCCCCACACACACACACACAGGAGAAGAACCTGTTCTCCTTGCCTTTATATATGCCGCCCATTCGATTAAATTTGAAACATACCGGCTTGCAAGAAGACCCCTTACAAGTATAGTTCGCGCGCGTGTGCTACCGGCCGCACGCACGCACACACACACACCCACCACACACACACCCCACACACCCACACACATGCACACACGCGCGCGATACTCATGTGCAAGTGCAACACGCGCACACGCACACTCCACACACACACACACGCAAAACACACAACACACGCACACACACTTCGCATCCCCCCCCCTCTCTCTCTCTCCTCTGCCCTTTTCCCTCTCTCCTCTCTCCTCTCTCTAAAAAGCAATGCGCCAAGGAGTGCACGGCATGTACACACCGAACACGTAAACACCCACACACCACGCGCGCGTACACACACACACACACGACAACCACACACACACACACACACACAACACACACACAACACAACACACACACACAACAGAGGGAGAGAGTACAATAATTTAACAAGTAAAACCTTCAACCCACTCCTGCCGGTGTTTTCCACCCCCTCCGCCCTAACACACACACACACACACACACACACACACACACACCCCACACACACACCACACACACACACACACACACCCATGCACGCACGCACGCGCGCTCACACCACACCCCCACACCACACACAACACACACACACACACACCCCACACACACACAAACCACACACCCCCCCCGTGAACCACTGCGACGAACGAAGCTGTTGCACACCAATAATTAATCTTCCCTTCATGTGTTTCCAGTCAAAATCATCACCAAAATCTCACGGCTCTTTTGCCGAATCCACATTGGCCCACATCTATCGAAGCTTTACCCCCACCACTACCGCCACCACCACCACCACCACACCGCTTTTCCCCTTTCCATCCCCTTCTCGCCTATCCCTCTTCCATCCCTACAGAGATGACAAATTCACTGAAACACAGCACACGGAAGAAATAAAGACGCGTCCACTTGAGTATGCGTGGGCATCCGTTCAAGCCCTGCGATTAAAGGGGAAACTGTGTGTGTCGTGCTTGACCCTCGTCGAGTGTTATTGCTGTTAGCTTCGATCTCCTTTTTTCCTCTGCTGAACTGAACTGTTTATCTTTCTAGCTGTGTTGTTATTTGTTGTCTTGTCCCCTGCTGTCTGTTGTCTTCTGATCTCTCCCCTCTCTCTCTTTCTCGCTCCCCCCCTCCCCCCCCCCCCCCCCCCCCCCCCCCCCCCTCTCTCTCTCCCTCAGTGAAGAATGTTAGAGCAAATTAGTGTGCCATATGTTTAACAATTTTGCGTTTTGTTTTTGTTTTTGTTTTTATCTTAATGTTCTGTACCTGGTGGATATACTCACCCTTGTTTTTAAGGATCAGTGAGTGTATCTGTAGACGGTAAAGCTTCGACTTCAACTTGACATCGACTTCGAATCTCTGGTCTCTCTCTCTCTCTCTCTCTCTCTCTGTCTCTGTCTCTGTCTCTCCCTCTCTCTCTCTCTCTCTCTCCCTCTCTCTCTCTGTTTACCGCTATCGCTTATCTCTCTCGGTTCAGGGGTCATAGTTTCTGAACCTCTTCCCTTAGCTTCGGCCCGCCTTGTATCTTTCCAAGTCAGTCACCCCATCCCTTTTCCCATTTATCTCTTCTCTTTCCCCCCCCCCCCCCCCCTCCTGCTGTCTATCTGTCGGTCCGTCTCTCTCTCTCTCTCTCTCCTCTCTCTCTCTCTCTCCTTCCTCCCTTCCTCCCTTGTTTCCCTTCTCTCCCCTCCCACATTCTCTCCCCTCCGTCCCTGTCCCTCCCTCCTTTCCCTCCGCTCCTTACAAGTGGTCGGGAGAAAGGGGGGGGGGGGGGGGGGCGGGGCAGGGATAGATAGATAGCGCTGAAACTGGAGAACTCATGGGCCTAGGCGCCTGACCGGGGAGGGAGGGGAGGATTGTCGCTGGCTTTTTTTTTTTTTTTTTTTTGTTTCACACACACACCACACACACCAGGGAAGGTGGCGAGGGGTGAGATGGTATGGGGGTGGGGTGTGGGGGTGGGGTGTTTGCTCGGAGCGGAGGGGTGGAGGTTGGGGTGTGAGGGTGGGGGGGGGTGCGTTTGGGATGGTGGTGGTGGCGGAGGAGCTCTGAACTCCAGCGACAACATTGTTGACCTACACCTGTCTTCTGCTGTCTCCTCAACCCCTCCTCTTTTCAACCGCTGGTAAGCCGGCAGCATTAGCTCTGCTTCCCACGCCTGTCGTCCCGCGCTAAGCCACTGTGGAACGTGCTAAAGCTTGTTGGCGATAATAATATAGCCAATGTGTGGGGGGAAAATGGGACCGGAGGGGGGGGGTGCCATGCAGTGGTGCCTCTGTCCCCTTCACCAGCTCAGTGAAAACTGCTTTTTCACGAAGGTTGATGATCTTGTCAATATGGAATATGCTTTGTGTGCTCTGTTTCATTGCTGGCTTTTTGTGTGTATGTGTCAGAGAGAGAACAAGGGTTTAGCTAGTTATGTCTTCAGTGTATTAGCATTCTTTTCGTTTGCAAACAAAGCTGTTCAACTTTTCTCAACTTTTATGGCCATGTTGCTTGTATTGGTGCGATCGTTTTAGTTGCGGATATGAACGGCTTACTAGCATTTTTGACCCGGCTTCGCCTTGCGGAATACAATCTCCTTCAATGCATCGTCCTTTCTCCCACCCTCACCCCACCCTCTGCCGCCCCCTGTCTCTTTTCGTTTCTCTCTCTCTCTCCTCTCTCTCTCTCTCTCTCTCATCTCTGTCTCTCTGTCTCTGTTCTCTCTCTGTCTCTCTCTGTCTCTCTCTGTCTCTCTCTCTCTCTATCTCTCTCTCTCTCCTACTCTCTCTCTCTCTCTCTCTCTCTACACTGCAGCAACTGCAGCAGGGTTATTGCTCGCTTCCCGGCAGCGTTTTCATAGAGATGAGAGCTGAAAGGAGAGACCCGAACACTCTCCTCCAGCTTTGAAACGCACGACCCTAGCCCTGTCTCCAACCCTAACCTTACTTTTCCTGAACCTCAACCTTAATCCTAACGTAACTGTAATCGTTTAAGTCGTGTTTATGCATGCACACACACACACACACACACACACACACACAACACACACACACACACACACACACACAGAGGCGCACACACACACCACACACACACACACACACACACACACACAGAGGCGCACACGCACACACACACACACACACACACACACACACACACACACACACAACACACAACAACCAATTGAAGAATTGTACCATAGTATACAGGGCAGTGGAGCGGTCTTCTCTTCTTCTGCATCGACCAAGGAAAAGTACACCCGCCATCACTTCTCCAGGTCCCACCAGAGACTTAACAACGCCAAGTGTGGCGGCCTTTACTCCGAAGTTCCACAACGTAACGCCCACCAAGGATAACACGATCCGTCTGTGCTCTCTCGTCCCAGACTTTACCAGCAGCAAAGGAAGAAGCATGCCAGAGTCAGAGACAGACACGTACAGGATACGACTGGTCAGGCGTGGCACCAGGGAAAGACTGACGACGGGGAAAACCAGAAGGACTGGGGGAGAGATGGGTGGCGAGAGGGAAGGGCTCGTGGGTAAGAGTGTCTGGGAAAATGCATCGTTGCACCAGCGGCAAGACTGGCATGACCACACAAAACCACCTGTTAACTTAAAAAATCTCAAACCCATGGTTTTGCATTTGTGGGGTGGGAGGTGGGGAAGTTGTTGTGTGTGTGTTGTGTGTGTGTGTGTGTGTGTGTGTGTGTGGTTGTGTGTGTGTGTGTGTGTGAATCTGACTGGGTTCAGTTTCTATCCCTTAAAATCTGGACGCAGTTTATTTCGTTGAAATGCTTCTACAGCCTTAGGAGGTCGACCCGAAAATTAAGTTACACTGCTTGTTCGTTATTTGCTTGTTTACTTACTGTTTCCTGCCTGATTTCAGATTTCCTTTCACACCAGGCTAACCGCGTTTTCCTGGTTTTGTTGCTGTTCATCCGTGTGTTGGACTGCATTCAAGCGCGACAAGGCAGTGCCAGTCTTTAATAACTGTTAATTTGTGTTTGTTTATTTCTCCAGTTGTTGTTGCTGTGTAGATATTGTCGGGTACAGAGTATACGGGCAAACTTGGAATAATCCTTTTGGGGGGAGTTTTCTTGTTTGTTCTATGTGTTCTGCGTTGTCATTTCCGCAAGGCGATTCGGTGTCGTAAGCAGCATTCATTTGGAGTTACGAGCATATCTTAATTCCATCATGGGAGCAAGAGTTAGTCTTCTTGTTTGTTGTTTGTTGGTCAGTCATCGAGAGTGATGAAAGCAGGTGAGTGGCTGGTGTGAGGGGTAGGGTGGGGTGGGGGAGTCTGGGCGCGATGTCTGTGGTTGTTAAAGACGTAATCTAAAGCTGTGTATGCCAGTCGGGACGTATTTCGTCTGTGAAGAAAGTGAGTCCAAAGTGGACGTAACCAACCGACGCGCTGATACAACCCTAAATGTAACGACGTAGTAGTCTCCACTCACACGCACAAATGACAAAGGAATGGTGTCCATGGAAAATAAAAGTAACAGTATTGTAGTCCGGACACGAAAAAAATAAGAAAAAAAGAAGAAAAAAGAAGAAAAAGAAAAAAGAAAAGAAAGGAAAATGCAGTGTGACTTTTGTCCAGATTGCTGCATTATAACATTTTTTTTCTCAGACATTGCTGCGTTGTTACATTATACGTTGTGTCAACGCGCCGAGCTTGCCCGCTTGCTGCTGCAGCAGATGGGCAAAACGGGAGGTGGGTGGGAGAAGCGATGATCCGGCAAGCTTCACCATAAGCCAGTCCTTCCCCTGCTCAGTGCAGCCGCCACTGAGCTGTTGATTCTTCTTGAGCCGAAGCCAGAAGCCCGAGACCGTACACACCGCCCCACAAAGCCTTCAAAAACCTTTCTGCACCGCCCTCGTTACGGAGCGCCGTGACACTAAGCGAAACATATCAATGCTGCAAACTCCACGCAAAATGTGACAATGAGGCCAGCTGTCTGTACAAAAAAAATTGTAACAATTGTTGAAATTTTTGGTACATGACGTGTGGATTTGTTTCTTTCTTTTATTCTTCTTTTTCTTTTCTTTTTTTTTTCTTTCTTTTTTTTTTTGCCTTTTGTTTTCTGTTGTTTTTTTTTGTTTGTTTGTTTTGACAGTTTTCCTGTGGGTACGAACTACGTAGCCGTTGTTCCTTTTTTTGTCGAAGCTGCTGTTTTGTTTCGGTTTTATCGATCGATAACAACCATTGAATCTGATGGAAGATTCAGACTTAAACCTTTTGCTGTTGAAGAATAATAACTGTTATCATTTGCACCCTCTTCAACTGTTCAGCATCACTTACATGTACAGTTAATAACTCTCGTTTACTTTTTGCTGTCCATTTTGGAGAACAGAAGCCTTGTCGCCACATATTACTTGACGAGTCCTTTAGCATGAGCATGTCTGATTAATTTTGTTTTATTTTTTCTCTTTAAGGTTATAAATGAATGTATTTATTTAGAGTTTTTTCGATATTGTGCTGCTTCTGAAAAAAAAAATTTCTTCAAAACTATCAGTACTGAAGAATGGCGATGCAGAACTTTCCACGAAAAAAAATGTAACGAATTTCCATAACCCGCCTTAGAACAATAACACTTTTAGTGGAGACAGCCGCATTGTTGCATTGTGCGTTGTATCAGGGCCTCCGCTGTGATGTGTTCAAACGGCATTGATTTTTAGCCTACCTTTTGGGGGCCTGCTTTACCTACACAAGTAGTCCATAGATACCTCCTCCTCCCTGAACGAGGGGGCCAAAAAGTAGCAAATTTTAATGATGCACGCTCAGCAGAGGCGGATTTCCAAGTCCTTTTTTAAGAGGTATACACTGGCCAAAAAAATTGTTTAAGAGGGGCGGGGGAGAGAAGGGGCGAGGGGGACGGAAGGTTAGGGGGAGAAGAAGGGTGGGGGGCATGGGGGGAGAGGGTGTGTGTGTGTGAACGTACACTCCCGTTTAGCGGGTGAAGTACCCTCGCCAAAAAGTTGTTGAGAGATGGTGGGTGAGGGAGAGAGGTGGGGAGCGGAGGAGGGTGTATTCTGGGTTACCAAACGAAGAACACTCGCCAAGAACTTG
>CM065714.1:98886797-98896797 GCA_033310375.1 Conus canariensis | reverse complement strand
TCTCTCTCTCTTCTCTCTCTCTCTCTCTCTCTCTCTCTCTCTCTCTCTCTCTTACTGACTAATTCATTCACTGATCACCCATGCATTCAACCGTAACGCACTCACGTTCACACGCTTGCATAGTTACGCCACTTGCCTGGGAGAGACTCACGATTTACGGGACGTACGCTGGAAAATTATCGATGAAAGGACGTACGCTGGAAAATTATCGATGAAAGCATTCCTATCAATAATGCCTCCAGCAAGCAATCCTTTATAACGCCTCCAGTACCAATCCTATCACAACACCCCCAGCAAGCATGCCATACAGTGACTTATCCTGTAAGCAGTCTTTTGATTGTGGCTCCAGCGAGACGGCCTTTAAGAAGGCCTCCAGTAAGCAGTTCTATAATTTCGCCTCCATCAAGCAGTCTTTAAATAACGCCCGCAGTAAGCAGTTCTATAATTTGGCCTCCATCAAGCAGTCCTTTAAATAACGCTTCCAGTAAGCAGTTCTATAAGTTCGCCTCCATCAAGCAGTCCGTAGATAACACTTGCAGTAAGCAGTTGTATAATTTCGCCTCCGTCAAGCAGTCTCTTTAATAACGCCTCAAGTAAGCAGTTCAGTCATTTGGCCTCCGTCAAGCAGCTCTTTAATAACGCATCTAATCGATAGTCACATCAACGCAATCGGCCAGCAGACCTGTCACAGGGCGTGCAGCAAGCAAGCAGTCCTATCAAAACACCTCCAGCAAGCCGTCCTATCATCACACCCTCCAGTATGCAGTCCTATCAAAATATGTCCAGCCAGCGGTGCTATCTTAACGCATCCAGGAAAAAAAGCCGTATGTTAAAAAAAAAATAGAAGAAGAAGAAGAGGGGAAAAAAAAAAAACCCTCCACCAAGCAATCCTGTTGTTACACTTCCAGCAAGCAGTCCTATTGAAACACCTCCTCCCTATGGCGAGCAGCCCTTTCATAACGTCTGCATCAAGCAGACCTGTAATAACATAACAACACCCCCTGCAGGCAGTCTCTTCATAACGCCTTCGTTAAGCGGTCATGCAATACAACAGCTCCAGTGTGTAGTTCTATCATAAAGTCTTCTCTCCAGCGGTTATCTAGAAACACCTCCAGCAAGCAGTCCTGCAATGACTCCTCTAGCGAGCAGTGCTGTCGTATTTCTTCAGGCAAGCTCTCCCATGCCAACTCCTGCAGCAGCCAGTTCTACAACAGCGCCTTCTACACGCGGGTCTCTTTAACAGCAGTTCTGTAGTTACACCTCCAGCAAGCATCGTATGATTTCGCCTCCAGGAAGCAGTCATATGATTACACCTCAAGCAAGCAGTCATGTGATTACACCTCCAGCAAGCAGTCATGTGGTTCCACCTCCAGCAAGCAGTCATATGATTACACCTCCAGCAAGCAGTCATGTGGTTCCACCTCCAGCAAGCAGTCATGTGGTTCCACCTCCAGCAAGCAGTCGTATGATTACACCTTCAGCAAGCAGTCATATGATTACACCTCCAGCAAGCAGTCATGTGGTTCCACCTCCAGCAAGCAGTCGTATGATTACACCTCTAGCAAGAAGTCATATGATTACACCTCCGGCAAGCAGTCATGTGATTACACCTCCAGCAAGCAGTCATGTGATTACACCTCCAGGAAGCAGTCATGTGGTTACACCTTCAGGAAACAGTCATATGATTACACCCGCAGCAAGCAGTCATATGATTACACACCCTGAAAGCAGTCCTGTAATAATATCTCCAGCAAGCAGTCATATAATTACACCTCCAGCAAGCAGTCCTGTAATAATACCTCCAGCAAACAGTCATATAATTACACATCCAGCAACCAGTCATATAATTACACCTCCAGGAAGCAGTCATATAATTACACCTCCAGCAACCAGTTATATAATTACACCTCCAGGAAGCAGTCCTGTAATAATACCTCCAGCAACCAGTTATATAATTACACCTCCAGCAAGCAGTCCTGTAATAATACCTCCAGCAAGCAGTCATATGATTACACCTCCAGGAAGCAGTCATATGATTACTCCTCCAGCAAGCAGTCCTGTAATAATACCTCCAGCAAGCAGTCATATGATTACACCTCCAGCAAGCAGTGATATGATTACACCTCCAGCAAGCAGTCATATGATTACACCTCAAGCAAGCAGTCCTGTAATAATACCTCCAGCAAGCAGTCATATGATTACACCTCAAGCAAGCAGTCCTGTAATAATACCTCCAGCAAGCAGTCATATGATTACACCTCAAGCAAGCAGTCCTGTAATAATACCTCCAGCAAGCAGTCATCTGATTACTCCTCCAGCAAACAGTCCTGTAATGATACCTCCAGCAAGCAGTCATATGATTACACCTCCAAGAAGCAGTCATATGATTACACCTCCAGCAAGCAGTCCCGTAACAATACCTCCAGCAAGCAGTCATATGGACTACACTTCCAGCAAGCAGTCATTTGATTACACCTCCAGCAAGCAGTCATATGATTACACCTCCAGCAAGTAGTCATATGATTGCACCTCCAGCAAGCAGTCATATGATTATAACTCCAGCAAGAAGTCATATGCTTACATCTCCAGCAAGCAGTCATATGATCACACCTCCAGCAAGCAGTCATATGATTACACCTCCAAAAATCAGTCCAGTAATAACACCTTCAGCAAGCAGTGATGTGATTACACCTCCAGCGAGCAGTCTTGTAATAATTACACCCCCATCAAGCAGTCCTGTAATGATACCTCTAGCAAGCAGTCGTCTGATTACTCCTCCAGCGAGCAGTCCTGTAAGAATTACACCTCCAGCAAGCAGTCCTGTAATAATACCTCCAGCAAGCAGTCATATGATTACACTTCCAATAAGCAGTCCTGTAATAATACCTCCAGCAAGCAGTCATATGATTACACCTCCAGGAAGCAGTCACATGATTACACCTCCAGCAAGCAGTCCTGTAACAATACCTCCAGCAAGCACTCATATGACTACAACTCCAGCAAGCAGTCATATGATTACACCTCCAGCAAGCAGTCATATGATTTCACCTCAAGCAAGCAGTCGTATGATTACAGCTCAAGCAAGCAGTCGTATGATTACACCTCCAGCAAGAAGTCATATGATTGCACCTCCAGCAAGAAGTCATATGATTACACCTCCAGCAAGCAGTCTGTAATAATACCTCCATCAAGCAGTCATATGATTACACCCCCAGCAAGCAGCCATATGATCACACCTCCAGCAAGCAGTCATATGATCACACCTCCATCAAGCAGTCATATGATTACACCTCCAAAAATCAGTCCAGTAATAACACTTTCAGCAAGCAGTAATGTGATCACACCTCCAGCGAGCAGTCTTATAATAATTACCCCCCCCCCCCCCCCCCGATACGTCCAGCAAGCAGTCATCTGATTACTCCTCCAGCGAGCAGTCTTGTAATAATTACACCCCCAGCGAGCAGTCCTGTAATAATTACACCTCCAACGAGCAATCATGTAATGATACCTCCAGCAAGCAGTTCTATCATAACGCCTCCAGCGGGCGGCCCTATTATCACGCGTAGTGATGAGAGATCTTTTGAACTGACAGGAGCTAATTACACCCCGCGACACGTGCGTCAAGTCTGTGGTTTCCCTGCTGCACCCGGCTCGCTCGTATAAACACCACCCCTCACAGACATTCCCCCACCCTTGCTCATCCCAAATCACCAGCAAATTCACCTGGGCTGGCAGGAATCGAGATTCCGTCAGTGAAACATACTTCCCCCCCCCCCCCTCTCTCCCAACCAACCCCATCAACTACCCACTTCCCTCACCTGAATCACATCCCCAACCATTTACGCCCCTTAGCCCCTGCCTCTCCCTTACACACCTCCTCATCTTCCATCGGCTGCTCCCCACCTCCCATCCCCTGCCCTGCCCCTACCTCCCTCCTCCCTGCATCCAGACTACGGGGGTTGGGGGGGGGGGGGGGCGGGAGGGGGGATGAGTGCGGGAATTAATTAGGTCACTTTGATGGCTTATGTACAATGCTATTGACGAGTCGGAATGTGCAGGCTGCGAATTGTTATCGCGTGCGCCAGTGTTCGTCGTCGTTTAGACGATTTGCCGTCGCTGACCTAGCTCAATGTCGAGCCCCGCGCACGTGTTGCGCGTACAATAAATTACAGGGGCGACGCTGTACCATATATGAAATGACACATTGTTGTCGGTGAAGGAGGGGGAGAGAGACACACTGACAGGGAGAGAGAGAGAGGGAGAGGACGAGAGAGAGAGAGAGAGAGGAGGAGAGAGAGAGAGAGAGAGAGAGAGAGAGAGAGAGAGAGAGAGAGCACGCATAGTTTGTTCATGTACAGTTCATTGCCTGTCGTGAAAGTGTATAAATAAATACATATCAAATCTGACGGCCCTACACAATTAAATGATCGGCAACACACTTAGCTATATGGTTAATGGCGCGACACTAGCACGCAGCTCTACCGGCTGTATAGTTGTATGCTGTATGACTTACCCTCTGTTGTGTGTGTGGTGTGTGTGTGTGTGTGTGTGTGTGTGTGTGTTTGTGTGCTCCTCTCTCCGTGTGTGTGTGCGTGCGTGCGTGCGTGCGCGCGCGCGCGCGCGCGTGTGTGTGTGTGTGTTCAATTGTAGGACTGGAATGGATTCAGAATGTCAGTCTTGGCATTTTACTTTGTTCCTAATATCCGTTTCTAACCTGCTCGCGGCCCTGAGGTGGCCTCCGTAGTCGGCTAGACTGTAAACACAAATCATTGGACTACAGACGCCCAGAGGCAATTGTGATCACATCTAAAAATGTAGCCGCATTTCATCAACTGGGTGCCTCTTTCTTTCTCCATCTGCAAAAAAAATCGATCGGTGTTGGCCTTTCTTTGTGTGCTGAAATACTTTCTGACAACCAACTGCAACTTTCCGTGATGTAGTGTGGATTATTAAGTCCCCTTAACACCCGCTGCACCGCACTGACCGAATCTCTGACGCCCGTGGTTTCAAAAAGTTGGAAGAGAGTTAGTTTTCAGCTGTCGGTTCTGTTCTTTTCTTTTCTTGTGTGCAAAGTACAGTAGAAAGCAGTTTTTTTCTGTTTTTTTTTTTCCTTTTTTTTTTTTAACTGTTAAGGTCAAACTATCGCGCAGTATAACTCAAATACCTTGTGACAAAATGAATTCCCTACAGTTTGCTTGCGGCGCTAGCCAGAACAGTTTACACCGTTCGACCATCCCTCTCTGATAGTTCACCTGCACTATGTTATTTTTTTTAATCCGAGTTTTCTTTAGGTGTGGAGCTGAAGCTAACATCCTCACCTCTTCCTGTTCACCCCTCCTACCCTCCCCTGCCCCCCCCCCCCCCCCCCCCCCCCCCCACACCCACTTGTTCTAGAATACTACTGAATCGTTTTTACCTGACTTTATCTGGAGGTGTAGTGCCTACGCTGCACGACACAACTTTTATCCGTCAACCAACATCTCTCCTCCCTTCCTCCTTCTAGCCTCCTCCCCCCCCCCCCCCCCCTCCTTTTTTTTTTCCTTTTTTTCTTTTTTTTTTATTTGTGGTTGGATGCAAGTATATGATTTTCACCTGTGTATATCAGACATACAGGATGCCCCCATACCTCCTTTCCTTGCTGACTTTTCATTCCACACTACTGAAGGAAACAAACAGGGCAGGTCTGCAAACGTGTCCCTGTTTCACACCCCAGTGCAGTTGACGTTGTCTGTAAAATCTAGTTCCACATCTGAATCTGGCTTCGACAAAAGATGTACTTGCTGTGAATACACCAAAATAGTTTGCTTCGGTTGGTGATTTTTTTTTTATAAAGGTCATTGCAGATGTAGATCTATGTACATGACATGAAATGCCTTACCCCCCCCCCCCCCCCCCCCCCCAAAAAAAAAAAAAAAAAAAAAAAACCACAGGAACTAAAGTCAGTATTTACGATTCAAACACCTTTTCTTCATATATAAATGCCAGCGATGTTAACACGAATGACATCAACTGAGAGAGAGAGAGAGAGAGAGAGAGAGAGAGAGAGAGAGAGAGAGAGAGAGAGAGAACGTGTGTGCGCGCGCGCACTGGAGAATGTTAGAGTTGGAGTGTGCTCTAGTTGCAATTCATTTAGAGAACTGCAGTATATGTTTCACCTTCGAGACCAGCATCATTCACACCTTTCCTTGCCTTAATGGCTTACTTTCAGTGCTGTCATCGTGCAGTAAGCCACAGTCTGCACTCTCATCAATATCCGGTTCAGGAGCCGGAGAACACCATCAAGAGAAATGTCGGTATCCACCCGAAAGATAAAATCTTAGAGTGCTGCAACTATTCATAATCTGGAATATTTCCAGCCTGTCTAGCCCACCGTGGAAAAATGTTTAACGTGTCTCTAAACCTCTCTGGAGTCATTTACGTTATGTTCAAGTTCTGTTCTTCGTTTGGTTTTATAGATTTTGGTTCAACAGCCAACCACTTTTTGTGTTGCATGACCTTTCCACTCATGTCCATTGCTGAGAATCCTCTTTCTGCAAACGTTTGAAATTACGAGGCATTTCTTGGTGTTCTTCAGACTTTCATGGCATTTAGAATCAAAACACACATTGCCCTTGCTAATGCCACAACCACCCTGTTTTATAGACATACACCAAGCGGCAGATTTTAATGCTGCAGAAAACAGATCAAGTGTACTGTCCATGCCAACAACAGTTAACTGTTCCATGTGCTCAAGTTCGGGTATTTTTTTCCCTGGCAAATTGATGAGATTTAAGAGGTCTTTACGTTTGTTTTCAGACCAGTCTGGTGTCAGTTAGGTTAGAACCATGATGCGTTTGCTGGGTTACTCTCTCAAAACACATGCGACAGGCATGTATTTTGTATGACTATTTTGCATGTGCTGAAAGATTCTGGGATAAGGGATATCAGGATGCAAAGAAGATAACCTGTGATAGATTCCAGACGGAGATAGGTAGGTAGCCGTCTGTCTGTCGTTCACAAACACCATTCAAAATATACAAACCAAAGCCAAAACATAAACTAAGTAAGTAATCTGTTTATGCAATCATCAATCACAATGTCTTGAGGACAATGCGGGGCCAGAGAGGTTGATAATCAGTGTCTGGGTCAAAGCGGAGGACGTGGTGAGGGAGGTCAGACAACACATCTGTACTCAGCTGTCCGGGAAAGGTATCAGACGCACGGGCATTAGTCTCCGCACAAGATCAACTCAGCGTCCCCGTGTTGTCCACTAATGTTGAGCATGCATTGCTCAGGAATAGACATCCTGTTGTCTGCCACACGTTAGACATCATGTGAGTTGATGGATCTATTTACAGTGTATTGATTCGCTTCTTGTACGTTAGGTCTATGAGGATGGGTGTTACAAGGTGCACTTTTGCGTCTGTATGGCGCTAATGGTACGCCATACTCATACCGGCCGGCCTCTGTCCATCCCTGGCTCAGTCAGTTATAGTTATGTTTAAAAAAAAAAAAAAAAAAAAAACTTGCTTTCACGCGCATGAAATGTATCGCGTGGCCATGGCGATCGAATTGGTCAAACTGAATCAATCAATTTAATCTTTTGATTTGATTTAGGAGTTTGGGATTCTTTCAGCAGACGTTATAGACAGTAGCATTTCATAATGTGTGTGCGGGGTGTGTGTGTGTGTGTGTGTGTGTGTGTGTGTGTGTGTGTGTGTGTGTTACTCACTAAAAGTGACAGGTGACGCCGTGAAGACACAGACTGTAGAACCTCGTCTCCCGATAGGTCTGTTCGGACGTTGCCAACTGTGAGCACGGGCTTCGCGGTCATGCCTTTGGTGTTACTACATGACGAACTCCATATAAAGCATAAAGCGCGGAACCAAAGAACGGGAATCGTCGAGCGGATGTGAAGAGGGTGGCATCATCACCTGCAGCACCCTAGCATTCATTCCCCCAACCCCGTTCACAACATGGCGTCGCCGACAGGATCGGATGTCCTATCGACCCCCCCCCCCCACCACACACACACACACACACCACCACCACCACCACCACCACCACCACCACTGATGGCAGCGACCACCAGAAGTGACTGGAGAGCAGTGTGGCACTCCCTCCCTCCTTGACTGTGTGCCCAAGCTGTTTCCGTGGAGACACTTGAAGAGGATCATGCACCCTGAAGCTGATAGCCCGTGTGAACTTAAAGCTGGCGTGGAGCGAGTGACATCATTACATGCAACACCCTTGCATCCACCTTGCTCTGCTCACAACAAAAAGGACTGTTCACAGAATACCAGCAAACGTCAATGATCGATTAGATTTTGACTTTTCACAGAACACCAGCAGAGGTCAATGATAGATTAGATTTTGACTTTTCACAGAACACCAGCAGAGGTCAATGATGGATTAGATTTTGACTTTCATAGAATACCAGCAGACGTCAATGATAGATTAGATTTTGACTTTCATAGAATACCAGCATCAGACGACGTCAATGATAGATTAGATTTTGACTTTTCACAGAAAACCAGCAGACGTCAGTGATGGATTAGATTTTGACTTTTCACAGTAAACCAGCAGACGTCAGTGATGGATTAGATTTTGACTTTTCACAGAAAACCAGCAGACGTCAGTGATGGATTAGATTTTGACTTTTCACAGAATACCAGCAGACGTCAGTGATGGATTAGATTTTGTTCCCAACAGCTGCTCTTCTGCATGAAGTACAGTGGCCACAGTTTGGTGGGAAATTCTTTATTTAGTAGTAAACAGATCTCTTTTTAGCTGTATAACCCCGCCGCTTTTCCACCCCTGATCAGATAACTTTATCGCAGAGGATTTGAAATTTGTATGGGATGGAAACAAATCAGTTGTTAACGAATCCAGTTTCTACAAGACAGGTTAAGTAGAGTTTGTAATAAAGGAGACTAAATTTGTTTCCTTTAATTTTTTTTTATAGAACACCTTCAACATTATATAAAATAATCGAGAAATGGGTATCTGTCAGACTTCGGACGATAGGCTCAGGGCAATCCTTTCATTCTTGTTTGAAATTCTTAGAACTGGATGTGGTCTTTTCTTTAGACTTGGAGCATTAGTCGTTGTCTGTTGTGTTCTTTGTATCGTCGTTCTTCACGGTCGTCACACTGCCCTTCGACCACTGGCATCAGGGTGTCACCTGAGGCTGTGTCCACAGTGGTGGATTCTGTGGCGATGTCAGAGCCCCCAGAACACTTCCTCAGCGGCCTCGCAGACTGAAGACGATGCCGTCCCCTTGTTTCGTTTTGAGTCAGGGTAACTGCTGACCAGTGGCCTCATCAGGAAGGAGACAGAGGAGCAAGGCTGACTTCTGGCATCATAGTGTTGTGATCGGACAGGGGATGTTTAGGAAAGGGGCTGAGCTCTGTTGCTTTTTTCCTCTGTGTTCTGGTGGTCGTCATTTCAGTGATGGGCTTCCAAGTAACTGTTCCGTACGATCAAGTTCTTTGGAGAGGTTGTCTCTGTCCCCAACACTTCTTTGACCACACACACCCTTTGGGGATATTCTTCTCTTCTCGCGTGCATTTCTTTGCGTCTGGTGGGACAATCGGCTGTACGTACAACTTCATTTTAGAGCTTTGTGCGTGGAATCAGCAATGAAAGCCGAATATTGCCACTAGGAGTGGCTGATCTGCCAGCACGATCTTTTGATTGAGCTGTCAATGGTTGTGATGAAGGCACGGTGGTCGTCATGGGCAAGCTTCGGCTGGCCCTGGCCCTTGTTCCTTTGACGACAGGCTGATGGGTAAGAAGAAGACTCGTCGGTGTGGGACATAGGAGCACATGGTTTTCTTGCATCAGGAAAAGTCGTGTTGTCAGTGATGCTTCGATGGTGAAAGGTGGTCTCTTCCGTCACAGTATCTTGCTGGTCCAACCGTAATCTTCCTGCCATCTTGACACGGAAGGCATTGTGCTGGCATTGTTATGGCCATGCCACGTGTTCTGAAGGTGTTCAGACAAAGTGCTGTTGGTTAAG
>CM065714.1:98859297-98866797 GCA_033310375.1 Conus canariensis | reverse complement strand
TTGTCTGCTCTCCTCTCTCTCTCTCTCTCTCTCTCTCTCTCTCTCTCTCTCTCTCTCTCTCTTCCTCTCTTTCTCTCTGTCTCTGTCTCTCTCTCTCTCTGTCTCTCTTTGTCTCTCTGTCTTTCCCTGTGTGTGTGTGTGGTGTGTGTGTGTGTGTGTGTGTGTGTGGTGCGCGCGCGCGCGCGCGCGTTCCTGGATGTCTGGGTTGTTGTTTTTTAACGAAGGGACGGGTGAGGAGGTAGGAGGAGGGTGGAGGATGAGGGAGGTGGGTTGACAGGGATTGGTAAATGTGTCTATGATATTGTCCCGTCTCTGCGTTCTCTGTCTTTCTTTCTTTCTTCCTTCCCCCCCCCCCCCCCTTTCTTTCTGTCTTTCATTCTTTCTTCTTTTCCTTTTTTGTTTTTTTATTATCCGTGGTGGTGTTTTGAAGGGGACAGAAGGAGGTGTGGTCGATGTGCGATGTTGTGAGTCATATATATTGTGTCAGAAAGAGAGAGAGAGAGAGAGAGAGAGAGAGAGAGAGAGTCTGTGTGTGTGTGTGTGTGTGTGTACTTCTCTGTCTGTCTGTCTGTTGTCTGTCTGTCTCTGTCTGTCTCTCTCTCTCTCTCTCTCTCTCTCTCGCTGTCTCTTTGTCTCTGTCTCTCTCTCTATCATTCTGTCTGTCTGTCTCTCTGTCTCCCTCAGTTGCTCTTTCTCTCTCTCTCTCTCTCTCTCTCTCTCTCTCTCTCTCTCTCTCTCTCTCTCTCTCTCTCTGTGTGTGTGGTGTTTCATGAGACGACAACATATGAGTGTAGACGCCACCACTACCACGACCACCCTTTCCTCTACCGTTTCTATTTTTGTTGTTGTTGTTCTTTAGGAAGACAGAACTATAGAACATAAACAATGAATTGTTGTTTTTTTTTAAGCTAACGATAGCAATGACATTTGATTATATGAGACCAGCATTTGCTCATTTACAGCTCCGCTAATGTGATTGTATATGACAGTTATTAACATCTGTGTTTCTGTCTCTAAATACGTAACAATAGAAATAGACAACAATGCACCGCAATACGAAACACAGCATAATGAAAAGAATTCACACCAACTACACAAAACAGTGTGAATTGCAAGAACAAAGCAACAGCACGGCGTTACAGAATAAATGCGCTGAGCAATACAATTTAGAATAATTCGTTGCAGAATAACTTAATATAGATTTGTACATTGCAGTCTTGTGCGATATAGAACAGCACAGTGCAGAATTGTGCGATAAAGAACGGTACAGTGTGGACTCGTGCGATGCAGAATAGCGCAGAACAAAATCTTCCTGTAAAGAATTGTTCAGGGCAAAATAGTCCAAGAAAGGAAAAAGTACAGTGCGGAATAGTACGATCCAGAACCGTATTGTGCAGAATAATTTAACACAGTACAGTTAGTACAGATTAGTACAGTACAGAGCAGTGCCGTGCAGAATAGTACAGTACAGAAGAGACTGGCGCAATATAGAACACCACAGCTCGGGATAGTGCAGTACAGAACAGCGCAGTGCACCATTGTACAATAGAGAAATGTTCAGTGCTGGATTGTACAGCATAGAACATCACAGTGCATTATTGTACAATGTAGACTAATACAGTGCAAAAGCGTACCGTGCAGAAGTGTAATAACAGTGCAGAGTTGTACAAAAATCAAACAATGCAACACAGACTGATGCAAGAATGCAGTGCAAAATTTTGCAATATCGAACACCACAATGCAGTGTAAGGCAGCATGGAACAGTGCAAAATCAAACGAAACAGAACTTCACAGTCAGAGAGAGAGAGAGAGAGAGAGGCACACAGGCAGACAGAAACGAGAGAGAGAGAGAGAGGGGGAATAGATATAGACGCGTGCGCACGCACCCACACCCACACCCACACCCACACACACACACACACACTCACACACTCGCGCGCGCGGCAAGGTAGGACTTTGAGGCTGAGGATAAAAAGAAAAGAAAGAAAGAAAAAAAAAAAACTAAGCGTGAAAGTGTTGACGTTAACGAATTACTGACAGTATATGTGACCCATGCAACTTTTGCCCTGTTGACGACACCGGTTATCGCCCGTCGTTATAGTCCGTCGACTTTTGTGTCCAGGGTGATTCTTCAGGCCGCGCACACGCTTGTGTGTGTGTGTGTGTGTGTGTGTGTGTGTGTGTGTGTGTGTGTGTGTGTGTGTGTGTGACCTGTGGTCTGGGTACTAGTCTTTCGGAAAATATGCCTGACGCCGGTCGGGAAACTAAAAGAACACTAAAAGGCGGATCTGTCCGGACTATATGTGGTACACATGACAAATTAATAGAGCAGCAGCAGCAGCAGTAGCAGCAGTAGCAGTAGTAGTAGTAGTAATAGTAGTAGTTTATAGTACTGGTGATAGTGGTGGTAATGATGATTGTGGAGGTGACGGTGGTCATGTATTTTGCAAAGGGTGGCGGCGATGATGATAGCGTGGTAATTAAAGTAACATCATCCTTTGTTACTTGTATCAACAACACATTCGTTATCATTATTACCATCACAACAGACATTTTCGTACTGTCGTTGTCGACATTGTCGTCGTCGTCGTCGTCATCATCCGACATTTTCGTGCGGTCGTCGTCGTCGTCGTTATAGTCATCGTCATCGTCGTCGTCGTCGTCATCATCATCATCATGATCATCATCATCATCATCTGTATCTGATTATTATCATCATCATCGACAACACGTGCATCATCATCCTTCCAAGTAGTGTTTATAGCAATAGAATAGCAGAACAGACTCTGTTTTTTATTTGTTTGTTTTTTGTAATTAAGAAAAGTAGGAGAGGGGAGGGGAAAAAAAGAAAAAAAAAAAAAAAAGAAAAGGGATGTTCTTGTCCCAGAAAAGTTGTGAACTCTCAATAGAGCTAGACTGTTTTTTTCCTCCCCCACACGAACCCCCCACGTCCATCCTCCCCTCTCCCTCCCACCCCCCCACCCCCCACCTGCGTCCCCTCATCTGTCAACCTCTCTTCCCCCCAACCCCAAACCACCAACCACCAATCCTCTTCCCACGACAGACGTTTCTCATACTATGCAGAACATTTTCACATTTCTGGCAGTTAGAGCTGATGCCACCTAGCCTTCTCCTCTCCTTATACATCCCCCCTCCCCACACACACACACACACACACACACACACTCACACCTCCGCCACCTCCCCCACCCCCACTCCCCACCCCCTTCCCTTCCTCTCTCTCAAGCACTTTTCTCCTACAGCTATCATCGTAAGTATACAGTCACTAACTCAAAAACCTTTTTTTTTAATTTCATTTTATTCTCTCTCTCTCTCTCTCTCTCTGTCTCTGTCTCTCTCTCTCTCACTGTCTCTCTCTGTCTCTCTCACTCTGTCTCTGTCTCTATCTCTATCTCTGTCTGTCTGTCTCTCTCTGCCTCTCTGTCTCTGTCTCTGTCTGTCTATCTCTCTCTCTCTCTCTCTCTCTCTCTCTCTCTCTCTCTCTCTCTCTCTCTCCCTCCTCCTCCTCCTCCTCCCCTCTATCTCTCCCTCATGCTTCCCCCATTCCATTCCTCAACCCCCACCCCCACCTTCAATCCCTCCCTCCATCACCCCTCCCCCCCCCCCCCCCACTCACTCTTCCCCACTACAGAAAATACAAACCGCGACAGTGATTTATTTGTGCTGGCAACTTGAAATGCGAGGCTCTGGCGCTAAGAAAATAGATGTACGTCGAGCCGACATCTTGCCGGCACTTGAGTTTGAGCTGTTGTAATAAGGACCCATGGCTTTCCCCCCCTCGCGTTTCTATTCTTGTTAGCTTCGTCTTCGACTTCTGACCCGAATCCAAACGAAGCCCGTTTTCTTCTTGTTCTTGTCCTTCTTGTTCTTCTTGTTCTTGTTCTTCTTTTTGTCCCTCATCTTGTTCTTGTTCTTCTCCTTGTTCTTCTTCTTGTTCTTCTTGTTCTTGTTCTCGTTCTTCTTGTTCTTCTTGTTGTTCTTGTTGTTGCTGTTGTTGTTGGTCTTCTTCTTCTTCTTCTTCTTCTTCTTCTTCTTCTTCTTCTTCTTCTTCTTCTCCTTCTTCTTCTTTTCTTCCTTTCAGTCTTCTTCTTCTTCTTCTCCTTCTTCTCCTTCTTCTTCTCCTTCTTCCCTTTCTTAACAACTGGGACATCGCTGTTGTTGTTCAGGGATGGGACTTTGAAGTGATTTTTTTTTTTTTTCGTTTTTTTTTCCCCCTTTGATGTGGGATTCCAAGAAAGCAAATGTTCTGCACACTGTTCAAATAGTCAGGGAGAGAAGACGTTGAACTAAGCTCATACAGATTGCTTGGGGGGGGGGGGGGGGGGGGGGGGGGGGCGGAGGGGCAGGGGAAGGGAGAGGGCAGGGAGGGTAGGGTCACCGGAGAAAGCAAGCGAAATATGTGTGTGTGTGTGTGTGTGTGTGTGTGTGTGTGTGTGTGTGTGTGTGTGTGTTCGTGCGTGCGTAGTGTGTGTGCGTGTGTGTGTGTGGGGTGTGTGTGTGTGTGTGTGTGTGTGTGTGATATTTTCCCAAGTTTTAAATTAGGTTTACCAATTGATTAAAAACCTGGCAAGTAGGTTTCTTTGTCATTAATCCATTTTGCACCCCCCCTCAAACCCCCGCACCCCACTCCCCCCCCACCCCCGCCCCAAACTCAGCTCATTTTCTTTTCATTATTTTTTTTAAAAACTATTTTGTTCATTGATTCCGGCATCTATGTACAGGCTAAATTTTTTTTATTATTATTACATAGATCTTTCAGATAGTTGTTTTTAGAAATGAAATCAGCATTGCACCCGTAGATTTCCACCTACATTGAGCTGTGAAAGATCAGGGACAGAATGACTGAAAAATGCGTCAGGGAACATTCTACTTTCGATAGTAAATGAAGGGGTTTATTGCTAAAATGGCGTTTAAAAACTTTGTATACTTTCTGTAGATTATAATCTTGCATAAAACGCATTTGAAAATTCGTTTAAATCTTGTTCATTGGTTGTAAACTTCAGTGGTGTGCGTGCGCGCGCGGGCGGGCGCGCGCGCGCGCGCGCGCACGTGTGTGTGTGTGTATGTGTGTGTGTGTGTGTGTGTGTGTGTGTATACCGCGCGCGCGCGCGCGTGTGTGTGTGTGTGTGTGTGTTAAAAAACAGGGAGAGAGAGGAGTGGAGGGTGGAGCGGACACTCGTACGCGCTTGTGGCTGTACTACGAGTGTCTCCGCATTCTTTGGAACGTGGGCGACAGTATTTGCTCACCGTGCGTGCGCGTGCATGTTTGCTTATGCTTATGAGCAGACGTGGACGCGTGTGTATATTACGAAAAGAACCAGCAAGCCAGCCAGCCAGCCAGCCAGACAGACAGACAGAAAGACGGACAGACAGACAGACAGAAACTCACAGATTAGCATGGCAGGCTGTGAAAACAAACCAAAAAAAAATCTTTTTCAGCCACGTAAGCATAATGATTTGAGTCCCAGTGGGTTGTTTTTTGTTTTTGTTTTTGTTTTTGTTCGTTTGTTTGTTTGTTTTCTATCTTTCTCCGGTTTTTGTTTTTCTACTGATCTGTTTTAGTTGGACAGAAATAACGACTTTTAATGTTGGCTCTTCCGGTCTTATGACGTGGGACGCGTTTCCTGTGAGTACTTTTCACTTCAGCCTGTCTTTTAGGCATCGAAGCATTCCTTGTGGAACTCTCCGCGTGCTTGTGTCTCTGACCTTGAAGCCAGCCGTTGCTGCCAGAAATGTTTCTTTCCCTGCCGGCCTTCTGACTGTGAACTGAAGCGTTATTCTGAGATCTGTTGGTCGGCTTTCTCTTTGCAGACAAGTATTTTGAGACGGGTTATTCTGAGCTGTGTTTACTTGATTGTCTTTTGACAGTGTTGTTCGGAGTGATAGTCGCTAGTATGTGTGTGTGTGTGTGTGTGTGTGTGTGTGTGTGTGTGTGTGTGTGTGTGTGTGTGTGGTGTGTGTGTGTGTTGTGGTGGTGTGTGTGTGTATGTGTGTGTGTGTGTGTGTGTTGTGTGTGTGTGTGTGTGTGTGTGTGTGTGTGTGTGTGAGCGAGGCCTTCCGTGTGTGTGTGTGTGTGTGTGTGTGTGTGTGTGTGTGTGTGTGTGTGTGTGTGCGTGCGTGTGTGTTTGTGTGTGTACGTGTGTGTGTATGTGTGTGTGTGTGTGTGTGTGTGTGTGTGTGTGTGTGTGTAGTGTGTGTGTGTGTGTGTGTGTGTGTGTGTGTGTACGTGTGTGAGTGTGTGTGTGTGTGTGTGTGTGTGTGTGTGTGTATGTGTGTGTTCGTGTGTGTGTGTGTGTGTGTGTGTGTGTGTGTGTGTTGTGTGTGTGTACGTGTCGTGTGTGTGTGTGTGTGTATGTGTGTGTGTGTGTATGTGTGTGTGTGTGTACGTGTGTGTGTGTGTGTGTGTGTGTGTGTGTGTTGTGTGTGTGTGTGTGTGTGTGTGTGTGTGTGTGTGTGTGTGTGTGTGTGTGTGTGTGTGTATGAGTGCGGGAGAAGGGAGCAGCCAGTTTTTCTCGTGACCTTTCTTCTCTTGATATTCGAAGTCAATACTCCATAAGATGCGATTTTCGTGGCACGATGTTACCGTTTGCCGTAGAAAAGATAACTGTAGTACGAAGGAATGAAAGAGGGAGAGAAAAAGGAAGAATGAAGGAAAAACAGAAGGAAGAGACACAGAAAAAAATAATTAAAACAAACAACAAGCAGCAAAAGAGAGAGAACAAAAATGATCGAAATTGAAAACAAAACCGATGAAATGACGGCCAAGGTTAAAGAACTAAAGCGATGAAATTGTGGGAATGGAGGAAGAGAAAGTGAGGAGTTTAGGTTCGGGGGTGACGGAAGTGGAGGTACTAGGGGAAGGGGGGTAGAGCTGGGAGTAGGGAAGATGGAGGGGATGGGGTGGGGGGGGGGGGGGGCGTATAGAAATCAAAGACCGAAGAAACTGACGAATGTGCGAGGTACTTAGTTTGAATGCGATACCGTAGGATTGTCTACATGATTGTTATGGTTATTATTTTTCAGCAGCAACATTTAATATTCTTATCATGAAAGAAAGAAACGGATGTGTGTGTGTGTGTGTGTGTGTGTGTGTGTGTGTGTGTGTGTGTGTGTGTGTGTGTGTGTGTGTGTGTGTGTGAGGTATGTCTGTGCGAGTGTATTGGGGAAAGGGAGGGGGGATATCTGATTTTTAGAAGGGAAAAAAGTGATTTCCCGCTGAAAGGGCTAAGATCAAGAAGCACTGTATGGCTCGGTAGGTGAACGGATCAGATTTCTTCCGTGAAGCTTCCTTCTTATCTATCTATCTATCTAACTATCTATCTACTTAGCTGTCTATCTATCTATCTATCTATCTATCTATCTATCTATCTATCTATCTATCTATCTATCTATCTATCTTTTATCTATCTGTCTGTCTATCTCTGTTATTGTTTGTCTATATGTCTATCTGTCTGTCTGTCCGTCTGTCTGTCTATCTAC
>CM065714.1:98851797-98854297 GCA_033310375.1 Conus canariensis | reverse complement strand
ACACACACACGTAACGTACACACATGCACTCACTCACTCACGCACGCACATGCACGCGCGCACGCACGTATGCACGCTTACACACAGTCTCTCTCTCTCTCTCTCTCTCTCTCTCTCTCTCTCCTCTCTCTCTCTCCTCTCTCTCTCTCTCTCTCTCTCTCTCTCTCTCTCTCTCTCTCTCTCTCTCTCTCTCTCCTGGTGTCTGCATTTCTCAGGTCTGGTTGACGTCGCGGGGTATACTATATGCTATTCGAACGAAAGCGTGGAGTTACGCTCTCCCGTTTAGTGTCGGATGAGAATGGGATTCCGTCGGATCATCTTCATCATCCTCGTCCTCGTTGACGTTCACAACAACAAAAAAATAAAAAGAGGGAAAGCCCTCAAGGTTCACGTGTGACCGACTGCCACAGGAGCAGATCACTTCATCCAAGGCTGGTCATCAAGTTGTCCATCTTGACCAACAAGTTGTTGAGAGGATCTAGGGCGTGACAGAGAAATTCAATTCTTTTGTGTCCGTGGGTTCGAATTCCATCAGAGCCGTTTATAAGTGGGATTAATTCGGCCTTGACCTTCTCCAGCCCATAGTCGGGTTTGCGAAAGGTTTGGCTGGGAAGACTGGACGCAGTGGAGGTTCATCCACTTTATGATACGCGCGCCTCTGAGAGCGTTTCTCAGATTTCCTGACCAACACCGCAGATGTCTGTACCTCTCGGGCCTGAGTGACAAGCTGGGATATATTCTGAAAGCGAGTGTAGAGTGCAGCCCTGTCATGATGTCTCGGACTAGAATGGAACTCCTTAACATCGTCTTCTTCATCATTAAGGAACATGAAAAAAAAAGTTTTCAATTACCCTTCATGCCCCGCTCTCATGATGACCTCAGTTTCGACCTCTTCTCCACGTCAATACACTTTGTAAGGTCGTCTCGAAATTGTTAACATTGGCAAGTTCATGGAGTCTGTCTTTGGATGGGATGTGGTGGCATCTTCCGAAGGGTACTTACCACAAACTGGCCACGAACGTACAGAGGAAATCAAAGCTGAAGTCATCATCATCACGAGAGTGGTGCCGGAAGGGCCTCCGACTCTTGACACTTTTCATAACGAACATAGAGGATGACGAAGATGATGATGCTGATGCTGTGGAGGTCCATTGTCGTCGTAGACTTCATGGCAGGGATGTCCTCTGCGCTTCCTTTCGTTATACATTATCCCGGCGTCAACAGTCCCCCACCTCCACTTGTCCTTGAATCTTTCCCGCCGTATCATCTGAGATGGGTGTGGACGTCGAACCTGAACGGGAACTGACTCACGAAAAACTCTTGGAACAGCCTGGTTGCGCAGTGCCCACGAGGGAAACCTCCACTGCATTAGAAAGAAAATCATAATAGAGAAGAAGAAGAAGAACAACAACAACAACAACAACAACAAACAAAACCAAAATAGGGGACTTTCGCAGACCTTTGCCATAGACATTTTTTTCTGCCAGGGGAAAGGGACAGACTGAAAGAGTTACTTCCCTTGTATTTTTGTTTTGTTTTTGTTTTGTTTTGTTTTTGACAGGGCCCGGAAAGAACAAAACATCGACGTTTATCTCAAGTAAAAAAAAACAAAACGTGAATACGCCACGAAAGCATGTAATATCATAGCTAGCTGTCAGTTCGTCAACAGTGACTTCACGTTGTCTACGTTCAGAGATACATTTTGGAATAAAACCTTCGCTGTCTGATTCTGCCTTCTGATCTCGTTCTGCATAAGAATTGAACGGCGGTGTCCATGGGCCTCGCGCTCGATGCATCTTTCTACCAAGTTTCGTTACAGTGAAATCGGTTCGGTACCTTCGGCGTAGTATTTGTTGACAAACAAACAAACAAACAAACGTACAGTCGCCGTGGAAGACAGAGCCATCTTGGCTGAGTTAACAAAACGAAACGAAACAAACAAAATCAGTGAGCAGCTTTTTAAAGCGCTTTTGAATCGCGTGATGAGTCTCGTGTTGTTTCCGTCAGTTTCCCGTTTCTTCTTGTTCCTCTGGTTCTTGCTCTTCTTTTTCTCCTTCTTGTTCTCCTCCTTCTCCTGCTCCTCCTCCACCTGCCTCTCCTTTTCCTCCTCCTCCACTTCCTTCCCCCCCCCTCCTCCTCCTGCTGTTGCTACTGCTGCTGCTGCCTCTCATCCTCCTCCTTTTCCTTCTCCTCCAGTTTCCTCATCCCCCTCCTTCTCCTCTCTGTGTCGTCATCTGGATGTTATCTTCTAATGGGTTCTCTTATTTCACTCTGACATATCACATGAAATAGTTATACACCTTCGGGAGCTATGACAGAACAAGCACGGGTGTGTGCCTCTGTATGGTGTAGCCAGAGGGAGAGCGGAGTTAGGGTAGATTACATCACTGCAGAGAAAGGAGACAGGAGAGAAGAGGGGGGGGGGGGGGGAGGGGGACGATATGAAAGACAAGACTGCTAGCAGTATAGACAAAAAGTTACACTGGGGGAAGGGGAGGAG
>CM065714.1:98846797-98849297 GCA_033310375.1 Conus canariensis | reverse complement strand
CTTCGCTCTCCGCCCTTTATGTCTCTCCCCGTCTTTCTCATCTACCCTCCCCCCTTACGCACATGCTCATCCCCCCCTCCCCCCCCCCCCCCCCCCTCAATACAATCCTCATTCCTCCCCTTCGCACCCCTGCCCATCTCCCTTCCTCCTTTTTTTTCTTTTTACAGTTATGTCAGCTTGATTCATCATCCGCTGACTCGCCCATCTCTGTTACGTGCATCTAGCTACGACAGAGAGAGAGAGAGAGAGAGAGAGAGAGAGAGAGAGAGAGAGACAGAGACAGAGATAGAGACAGAGAGAGAGAGACAGAGACAGACAGACAGACAGACAAAGAAAGAGAGAGACAGAGAGAGATACACAGAGAGACAGAGACAGAGAAAGAGAGACCAGGGAGACAGAGAGAGACAGAGACAGACAGACAGACAGACAGAGAGAGAGAGAGAGAGAGACAAAGAGAGAGACTCACACCCCGCCCCCTCCCTTTTCCTATCTTATTCCTCCTCGTTCTCTTTCCATCCGCCTTCCACCTCTTCCTGTCTCAATCTGTCATCCTATCTTCTTCTCCGCCTTCTTATTCTTCATTGTCGTCGCTCCGTTTTCTCTCTCTCTCTCTCTCTCTCTCTCTCTCTCTCTCCTCTCTCTCTCTCTCTCTGTGCATTTCTATCGCTTTCGCTGTATCCTCTCCCCCACTCCCTCTCTCTCTTTTCCTCCTTCCCCCTCCCTCCCTCCCTCTCTCTCTCTCTCCCTCTCTTTCTGTATTTCTATCCCTCTCGCTGTATTCTCTCCCCTCCCTCTCTCTCTTCCTCCCTCTCCCTCCCTCCCTCCCTCCCTCTCTCTCTCTCTCTCTCTCTCTGTCTCGCTGCACGTGCTCGTGTCATTACACGCTTGGCTGGCAAAGCCGTCTTGGAAAAAAGCGCCCCATTAATTGAAAATATGGGAACATAGGGACAGTTTCTGGGGAAGGAATCACGGACAGTTCCACTGACATGGAGAGTGAGAGGGGGGGGGGGGGGGAGAGAGAAAAGAGAGAGAGAGAGGCATACACACTTACAACGTACCTACGCCCACAAGCAGGCACGCACTCGCGCGCGCGCACGACACACACACACACACACACGTATGCACGCACGCACGCACGCACGCGCGCACACACGCACACACGCACGCACGCATGCACGCATGCACGCGCGCTGGCATGCACACACACACACACACACTCACACGCACACACACACACACACAGCCACACACGCCACACAGCACACACAACACACACACACACACACCACACTACACAAAACACAGGCACACACACACACACAAATACACTCCCACACACACACATACACGCGCACTTACTCGCATGCACACAGAAACATACACCATACTCACTCACTCACTCAATATGTACATGTATTTATGAAGCCGGAGAGAGAGAGAGAGAGAGAGAGAGAGAGAGAGAGAGAGAGAGACAGACAGAGACAGAGACGACAGAGACAGACAGACAGAGACAGTACAGAGAGAGACAGGCAGACAGACAGACGAGACAGAGAGGAAGAGACAGAGAGAGAGAGAGACAGAGGAGAGAGAGACACAGAGAGAGAGACAGAGAGAGAGAGAGTAGCCGAATAATCTGACAGATAGATGGACGACGGACGAGCACAGAGAGAGAAGAGAGAGAAGAGACGAGAGAGAGAGAGAGAGTCGCCGAATAATCTAGCAGATAGATGGACAGACGGACAGACAAAGCGAGACAGACAGACTGAGTTTGATGGGCAAACGGGTAAGACCAGAGACACATCAAGTAGCCTGGCTGCACGCAAGCCTTCTGTCTAGGTACTGACTTTGCCATTTGAACAGTAATTCCGTCCTCTTCCGTCTCCCCTTCCTTCCTTCCTCCTTCCCTTCGTCCCTCCGTTCGTCCGTCTCTCTCTCTCTCTCTCTCTCTCTCTCTCTCTCTCTCTCTCTCTCTCTCACTCTCTCTCTCTCTCTCTCTCTCCAGTTTTCTCTCTCCAGCTTTCTCTCTCCAGTTTTCTCTCTCTCCAATTATCTCTCTTTTTGTCTCTCTGTCTCTGCTTCTCTCTCTGTCTCTCTCTCTCTCCCTCTCTCTCCCTCCCTCCCTCTCTCTCTCTCTCTCTCTCTCTCTCCAATTCTGGCTCTTCCCTCTGTCTCTGTCTCTCTATCCTCTCTATCTCTCTATCCTTCCGTCTCTCTCTCTCTCTTTCTTTCTGTCTCTCTCCCTCTTTCTCTCTCCAATTCTGTCTCTCCCCCTCATCTCTCTCTATCTCTCTTTTCACCCCGTCTCTGTCCCTCTCTCCTTCCTTCCCTCTCTCTTTCTCTCTCACAGACATGTACACGCAAAGTCACTGTTATTCTTTCATGGTATACAATTTGCCACTCTGTGTGTGATGTGTGTGTGTGTGTGTGTGTGTGTGTGTGTGTGTGTGTGTGTGTGTGTGTGTGTGTGTGTGTGTGTGTGTGTGTGTGTGTGTGTGTGTGT
>CM065714.1:98826797-98831797 GCA_033310375.1 Conus canariensis | reverse complement strand
GAACGGTGACTGAGTGGTTTGACGAGGAAGACGTTTGGAGTCAAAGCAGATTGACACCCGGATTGATGTCACCCGTGGTTTGTGGGATGCAAGACAGACACACTGCTCTTTCCTTTACGGGTTATTTTTTTTTTTCTCATCTTTCACTCGGATAAGTGCGAGATGACTTCTACCGTTTATCGGTTAAATAGTCATTTGCTGAATGTGTGTTAGAGTGTACAGTGTTGATTTGCTATGAATGAAATGTATAAATAGATAGATACACAGACAGATAGATACACAGACAGACAGACAGACAAACAGACAGACATACAGACAGATAGATAGATATAGATAGAGAGATAAATAGACAGACATATAGATAGATAAATAGATAGATAGATAGGATAGAGATTGTGTGTGTGTGTGTGTGTGTGTGTGTGTGTGTGTGTGTGTGTGTGTGTGTGTGTGTGTGTGTGTGGTGCATAACGAAAGACAAACTGCTGCTGATGAAAGACAAAACAGACAAGAGGGCAATCGTCGTAACCGTCTTACGTTAGTCTGTTTAAATTTAGAAGCCTTATGTAATGCTGTTCCGTCTTGGAAGTTTTATGCGAGTCTGTTCATTTACAGGAGCCTTGTATTTGTCTTTGGGTTGTTAGAAGCCATATTCTGGTCTTTTTAAATGATAGAAGCTTTATGTCAGTCTTTCAATTGGTGGGCGCCTGAAGTTAGTTTATTCATTCATAGAGCTCTCTTGTTTATTCATTTGTAAACACATATGTTGGTTTCTTCATTTGTAGATGCCGTATGTCGTTGGTCGGTTCAGTGATTGAAGTCTCCTGTCACTATGTTCAGTTATGGTGTGTGTGTGTGTGTGTGTGTGTGTGTGTGTGTGTGTGTGTGTGTTGTGTGTGTGTGTTGTGGCTTCTGTGTGTGTGTGTGTGTGTGTGTGTGTGTGTTGTGTTGTGGCTTCTGTGTGTGTGTGTGTGTGTGTGTGTGTGTGTGTGTGTGTGTGTGTGTGTGTGTGTGTGTGTTGTGGCTGCATCTTCTGTACGTCTTAGTACCAGTCTACCCTCACGCCGCTCTTCCTGGACATATTCGTGGCTCTTTCTATAACCACACGCTATCTTCTATATATCTTTTATCGGGGATCCAACTCGCGACCTGTTAGTCATCAGTCTGGGACACTTAAACTACGTCCCTGCGCTGCCAGCTGATGAGAGACTTCCTGCACATTGGCCATTGAGCCGTCCAACACCACGACCGCTGCACCATTTCTTCACCTCCATCTCCCCCCTCCCCCTCTTTCTCCGTCGGCACCTGAGATGGACGCTGAAAGTAGAACTTGAATGGAACTCGTATCGGTGTCTGTGTTCTAGGAAAGCTTTATGACAGTGCTGGCGGAGAACCGCCGATTTTCTCGGTGTGGTCTGCCCAGTGAAGAGTTCTTGGAGTCGCTGACTTCTGAGGAGTAAAGGGTTTGGAGGAAGGGTGGCGGGGGTATGCGAAGATGAAGAGGGGATTGTGATGAGGTTGTGTGTGTGTGTGTGTGTGTGTGTGTGTGTGTGTGTGTGTGTGTGTGTGTGTGTGTGTGTGTGTGCTTGTGCGCGCGCGCGTATGCGTGTGCATGCGTGCGTGTGCGTGTGTGTGAGTGAGGTAATGTAACCAAGGACCGTAAGGTACTTTGTGGTGTTTTTTTTTACGTTGGTTCTTCAGTTCAACATCTTCTTTTTTCAGATAAGAACACATTGTACTGATCTGTAGATTTGTCGAGAAGGACTAAACATTTCATCCTGTGACCTATCACCCCCACCCCACCCCTCACCCCCATCCCGTACTCACACTGCCTAGTCGCCACCCTCAGATCCACACAGGTCTTACTGGTCCCTCGCCATAGCACACAGTACGAAAAAGAGAAGGAAATAAGGCGCAGAAAAAGAGGCGATGGAGGGCGTGCGAAAGAAGAAAAGAATGGAAAGGGGGAAGAAGAACTGGAGGGAAAGTCCATCTCTGTGTTGTCTCCCCTTCAGCTCCTCAGTGTTGTCTCCCCCTTCAGCCTCGTTTCCATTCATCTCTGTGTTGTCTCCCTTTCAGGTCCTCAGTATTGTCTCCCCCTTCAGCCTCGTTTCTATTCATCTCTGTGTTGTCTCCCTTTCAGCTCCTCAGTATTGTCTCCCCCTCCAGCCTCGTTTCTGTTCATCTCTGTGTTGTCTCCCCTTCAGCTCCTCAGTGTTGTCTGCCCCTTCAGCCTCGTTTCTATTCATCTCTGTATTGTCTCCCCTTCAGCTCCTCAGTATTGTCTCCCCCTTCAGCCTCGTTTCCATTCATCTCTGTATTGTCTCCCCTTCAGCTCCTCAGTATTGTCTCCCCCTTCAGCCTCGTTTCTATTCATCTCTGTGTTGTCTCCCCTTCAGGTCCTCAGTATTGTCTCCCCCTTCAGCCTCGTTTCCATTCATCTCTGTAATTGTCTCCCCTTCAGCTCCTCAGTATTGTCTCCCCCTTCAGCCTCGTTTCCATTCCCGAGCATTTTTGCGCCCAGTGCGAAGAGACAAGTGACTGTCTGTTCATCCTTTGTGCTCATGGTCGTAAATGTTATTTGTCTTGCCTGCAGAAGACCAAACAGGTCGAAGTGCATTGCGTTTATTTTGTAATGTGTTCATTCTTTCATTTGGCGGCGCAGTAATTCTCTCTTCGCAATAGTTCATCGCTGAAGTTATGCCGACGTCTAGGACGAAGTAGAACAGAAACAGGACAAAAAAAAGTTTAATCTACTCATCAGAGAAAGAAAGACAGCAATCCACCGCCTAATTTCTGACAACCCTAAGTGTTGTCACACACGTACCGCCGACGTGGCGGTAGTTTCGAGTGGGCCTGAAGACGGTGTCTAACCCATGACTGAGGAATCTGAATGAAAGCCAATGATAAAGTGTGGATTAGCAGGGCAGTCACTGTAGTGGTCCGTGAACCGTCATAAAATGTCACTGGTCACCCAAATAAAGTGACATTGTCCATTGTGAATATGGTCATGACAAACAGAGGCTGTTTGTCTGCCCCATCCAGTCAGGATGTTTTGTACCCTAACTCGTCGAGCAATCTCACCCGAAGCACTGAAAGGATTCATTGAACGCCGTATTTAGTTGGCGTAAAAGTAGATCATGAACTCTTTGACTAAACCGTGTTCGTTTCTGAACTGAAAATCTGAAGACCTCAGTCGCACACACATCGTTGTATTGTGAGGACTTGAACACCCGTTCTTAAATGTGCGATTGTACCTCTCTCCTCAAGGAAGTGAACATGATATCCCACTCGGCAAAATACTGTGCACCGAACGGACAGGATTTGTTTTACTGGAACCTGAAGGAAGCATTCGGAATTACTGTTGGCACCGTCAGTGATGCAAACTGCTCTACTAATTCATGAACTGTATTTTCACGCTGTGTGGTACACTGAGTGCTTGACATGAAGGAGAATGAATCAAGTCGCTGTCGCGAGCGCGTTTCCATGTGTGTGTGTGTGTGTGTGTGTGTGTGTGTGTGTGTGTGTGTGTGTGTGTGTGTGTGTGTGCGCGCGCGTGATTTTGTGTGCGTGTGTGTGTGGGGGGGGGGGGGGCGCGCGCGTGCGCGTGAATGTGTATGTGCGTGCGTGTGTGTGCGTGTGTGTGTGTGTGTGTGTGTGTGTGTGTGTGTGTGTGTGTGCGTGCGTGTGTGTACGCGCGCGCGCGCGCGTGTGTGTGTGTGTGTGTGTGTGTGTGTGTGTGTTCGTGTATGTGTGTGTGTTGGGGGGGGGGGGGTGACGAGGAGGGAGGGAGAGAAAGAGAGAATATGAGAGAGAGAGTGTGTCTGTCTGTCTGTTCGACCCAGTTAGATAGTTACACCTGATGCACATTGTCAAAGCTCGGAGCCGTTGGACAGACCGTGAAATCGATCTTAGCAATCTCTTTCCCCATAAATGTAAATGATTTATTACCAAAGTGCTGTGAACTTCGAATATTGTGGTCGCGCCGAATGAAATATTCAGCTTTCATATCGAGTGGTTGAATCAAGGTCAAGAGTATCCATGTGCAAGATAATGAGACCAAACGCATTTTAAAAAAAAAAAAGTACGTGGAGACACAAATAATTCACGAGAAATCTGAACAATATGTTTAAAGTAGTTGTCTTCCCATTCCCTGTCACGGATGATGATACTTGAACAGTCTGTCTGTCTGTCTGTCTGTCTGTCTGTCTCTCTCTCTCTCTCTCTCTCTCTCTCTCTCTCTCTCTCTCTCTCTCTTCTCTCTCTCCGAGCCAAGGATCATCGGCTGACATATAAGTAGATGACCCTGGATTGTGAACGAACAAACGTTCTTGTTGTTGTTTTTGTTGTTGTTGTTGTTTTTCCTGTGGAGATGCCGGGAGGCTGTTTCAGTACAAATAACGAACAGATAAGGAGGTAACTCTTTCTCTCACGGGAGAAAGAGTTCCGTGCTTTTTCGTTATTTACTGTTGACTGTTCCCTGACTCACTGAAGACTTTCTCTGCAATACAAACAGTTTTCCCGTGTTCTGAGAGTTGTGTTTGTTATTACCTCCCCTCTTTTCCGTCCCTCTTTGACTCGGCCTCTTTTTTTTCTTTCTTTCTTTCTTTCTTTCTTTCTTTCTTTTTCTTCTGCTTTCTTTACTTTTGTCGACTATTCTTCTCCCTTTGTGCACCGTTCTTTTGTATTTGGTGTGGAAAAACTCTTTTTTAAAATTTAGTTTTGGTCACAATTTATCGAATGCAGCTTTCTTGTTGTTGCTACTGTCGTGATCATCTGGCGACTGATCGAGGAAAATGTACTCGCAATCCAGGGTTGGTGGACATTAGAACTTTTCTGCAACGGAAGTGGATCATGTCACGTGGACGGATGTCTGGTGCCAGAGTTCGGAAAGCGAGGGTCACGCTTTACCAAGTGGGTCCAGGGTCACGTCTGTGGCCGGGCGCTTGGTTGGCTCAGTGGTAGGTCACCGAGTTCGTAGATCGGATAGTTGCGAGTTTAAA
>CM065714.1:98819297-98824297 GCA_033310375.1 Conus canariensis | reverse complement strand
TAAACGGAGAACGGATGGGAATGTTTCTTTGAAAAGATGATAGATGCGTTAGTGAGAACGCGCACGCGCGCGGCCATTCAGTCTTGGTCTGTGTAATGTTACGTGCGTGCGTGCATGCGTTCGTGCGTCCGTCCGTGCGTGCGTGCGTGCGTGCGTGTATGTGTGTGTGTGTGTGTGTGTGTGTGTGTGTGTGTGTGTGTTGTGTGTGTGTGTGTGTGTGGTAAGAGAGAAAAAGATGATTTGTTGTGTGTTGTGTGTGTGTGTGTGTGTGGGGGGGGGTGGGGGTTGTGTGTGTGTGTGTGTGTGTGTGTGTGTGTGTGTGTGTGGTGTGTGTGTGTGTGTGTGGTGTGTGTGTGTGTGTGTGTGTGTGTGTGTGTGTGTGTGTGTGTGTGTGGTGTGTTGCGTGCTTGTGTAGAGAGATAGAGAGGGAGAGGGAGAAAGAGAGAAGAGAGAGCTTGGGAACAAAAATTCCTCAATTATAACCGACATGCACTTGATGATTGACCTAAGCACCACCCACCTGTCTGTCATCATTTTCCACCGACAAAACGCAGCTAAAAGACATGGGAAGGAAGGAAACATGGATGGTGGAGAAAAATGGGGGAAGGCGGGAGCGGGGCGCGGGGGACTGTGGGGGGAGGGGAGTGGACTGGTTGGAGAGAGGGCGAGCCAAAAAAAAAGAAAGAAAGGAAGGAGGAAAGACCAGAGGAAGAAAGAATGAAAGATAGAGGGGCCAGAAAAAAAAAGAAAGACAGGAAGGAGGGCATTCTACTAAAATGAAAGAAAAGAAGGCCCAGGAAAAGGAAATGTAAGTGAGATCAGAAAAGTCTTGGACACAAAGAGACTCACAGAACACAGGAGGGACTCTTCACCTGTCGGAGCACACCTGCACTCCCAGCAACACCAATTTGACACGGACAACGTCAACACCCTGGACAGAGAAAACAAGTGGTTCCAGCGAGGGGTCAAAGAGCCCATCTACATCGCAGCCACCAACTTCCCGCTCAACAGGGACCGGGGCAAGGTACCGCTACACCTTGCCCCCGGTGTACGCTTCACTGATTCGGTCACGCGACTTGGGTACGTCCCCTGGTCATGTGATCCGAATCGAGAGTTCACGCAGTCGGCAACAGCATCGCTGAGGAAGATGGCCGGATGGCTGTCGAAAGCTACGAGTGAGTAGTGCATTTTCTTAGTTGGGAGACTAGGTCTAAGTTCAGGTAGCAGTATGTCTTGGAATATAGTGAGGGCAAGGACAAAAAAGAATGGCAAGAAAAAGGGGTCAGAAAAATGAACGGGAAAAGGCAAGAAAATGTCTGGAAAGAAAGGGGGCTGTAGGGTAAGAAAAGAATGACATAGAAAGGAAGGTAAAGCTAAAAAAAAAAGTTAGCACGGAAGGAAGAAATTGCCAGAAAAGAAAAAAGAAAAAAAAAAAAAGAAGGAAAGAAAGGCCAGAAAATAACGAGAAGAAAAAAAAGACGGAAGAAATGGGGAGGACAAACGAAAGAAGTAAGGGCCAAAGAAAAAAAAAATAGGAAGGAAGAAAGGAAGAACGAAAGAGCTAGTCTCAGAAAGAAAGGAAAGAATGGTCAGAAGAGAAAAAAATATGAAAGGAAGGAGGGAAGGGAAAGAAATTATATGAAGAAAGGAAAAGTGAGAAAAGAATGAAAGGGAAGACAGAACGGTCCAAAAAAAAAGGTAGGGAAGGTCAGAAAAAGAGTGGGCGGAAAAGGAAGGAAAGAATGAGAAGGAAAAAAAAATGAAGAAAGGAAGGACCAGAATTACAAGGATATGAAGGAAGGAAGGGATAGACAGGAATGAAACGAATGAAGAAGGAAGGAAGGAAGGAAGAAGCAGTAGAAGAATGAAACGAAAGAAAGGAGGACAGGAAAAGAATGAAAGGAAGAATGGAAGGGCAAAAAAAAAAAATGAAGAAACAAAGGTCAGAAAAAGAATGAAATGGTGGATGGAGAATGAGAACTTCGCGAATGGTTGGCCAGTGAAAGAAGAGAAGGAAAGAAAGAAGGGGAAGAAAAAAGGAAGAATCATTAAAAAGAATAAAGAAAGTGTGACAAAGGGACAGAAAAAAAAAACATGAAATAAAAAAAAAAAACAATGGTGCCAGAAAAACAGTGATTGCAATAAAAGGCTAAAAGGAAAAAAATCAAAGGACAGGTTTGTTAAAGACTGGAATGAAGGCAGAGGCAAAGGCAGGAGTAATGGAAGAAACGGGGGGGGGGGGGGGGGGTGGAGGAATGGAAGGATGGGCCAGCAAAAAGAAAAGAAGGCAGAACGGACAAAAAGAAAGAAAAAAAATACCAAAAAGAAAGACTGAAAGAAAAAGCAGTGAAAGAAAGACAGGAAAGGAAGGGAAGGCTAAAAGAAGGAAGAAGAAGAAAAAAGAGAAAGAATACCAAACGGAAAGAAAGGGTAAAAAAAGGGGAAAAACAAGTCTAAATGAGAGAGAGAGAGAGAGAGAGAGAGAGAGAGAAAGAGAGAGGATGGAAGGAAAGCACAGAAAGAAAGAAAAGGAAGGAAGGAAGGAAGGAAGGAAGGAAGGCACAGAGTGAAAGCAAGGATGAGAGGACCAGAGAAAAGAAGACTGGAAGGGAGGAAAGGAGGGTCAGAAGAAGAAAGAATGGAAGAAGAGGGAAATGAAACGTGGAAGAAAGGAAGGAAGGAAGGAGGACCAGAAGGATGACTATTGGAAGAAAGGAAGGAACGGGAGAAAAAAAGAAAGAACGAAAGAAAGGAAGACAGAGTCAAGAAGAGGAAAATGAAACGTGGAAGAAAGGAAGGAAGGAAGAAAGGAAGGAAGGAAGGGAGGAAGGAAGGACCAGCAGGATGACCACTGGAAGAAAGGAAGGAACGGACAACAAAAAAAGAAAGAATGGAAGGACGCAAGGAATTGCTATAAAAAAAAAATTAAAAGTTTCTTTCTTTTTTGTTTTTCTTTTTTCTCCTGTATGTTTTTGTTTTTCTCCTTAACCCTTCCCACCTCCCCCCCCTCCCCCCGTCCTCTTCCCCAACCTCGTCTCATCTTCTTGGCATGACATTCTTTAGCGGGGGGGGGGGGGGAAGGGGGGGGGAAGGGGGAGCAGCTCCAACTGCTCTTCTGTCTGTTCCGGCTTTCTTAGTTTCATGATCTTGCAGGCTTCTTGAAAGCATAGCGTGACATTTCTTGTCCCCCCACCCCCACCCCACCCCCGATCCCACCCCCAACCCCCTTCGCCACATCCTCACCCTTTCCCCTTCTCCGCGACTCGTTCCGTTCTTTTTGCCTTCTTACTTGTTCCACCTTCTCCATTCTCTCCTCTCACCACCACCCCCTCTCCACTCACCTCATGCCCCCCCCCCCCCCCCCACTCTAACACACACATACACGTATAGACCCTTTTCCATTTTCCAGGAGGAACAAGATGCAGACAGCAAAGATGATGACAAAGCCATCCCGTCTTTCTCCCCTCTAAGAGAGATCAGTGTCTGTTTCTGTCCGAAATAAAATACTTGTGGCTAGAGCGTGTGCACCCTCCATTTCTGCTTCTTCACGTCCGTCTACACGGTTATTGTTTTGTTCGTTGTTTGTTTGTTTGTTTTCATTCCGCTACCCTCGGCTTCCCAACTTATGTCTGTATTTCTTTCAGTGCAAGCGCCAGCCGTCGTTACAGAAGAGTGCATGCCGCTTTTAAGGGCACCCCACAGTGGAGACTCCGCACTGTAGCCGAATCACTTTGGTGACGTGATTGCGGAGGCTGTCTGACCGACCCGCATGCACAGTAAAGAACTGGACCCCAAAGAAAATCCGATCAGTGACGGGTAGCAGATTAGATTAGAAACAAAGACGTGTTGGGATCCTGAATTATTTTTGTTTGTTTGTTTGACTGTTTTTTTGTTTGTTTGTTGGATGTCTCATATACAATGCCATCTCAGTGGCATTACTCGTCGATATTCGCATGCAAAGCCACGCTTAAGACTGTCGTGTCACACCAGTCCCATCATCTCAGTCCATAAGGAGCAATCAAGTCCTGAAGAGGAAACCCACTAGAGGAGACACTTCACTGCTTCCGAGTCATTTTGCTGGTGTTCAGTGATGCCTGTTCTGATCCAACAGACACACGACACCCGCCTGCTGAAACTTCACGACATTAACTGATTGGTGGCAGAGTCAGATAGGTGACTGCCCCTTCCGGACCTTGACACCAACTGACCACGGGCATGAACGTTTGGAGGGGGTCGAAGCTGAGGTCACCACGAAAAGCAGGTGATAAAGGGTCACCGAAAAATCTGATTGAAGATCAGTTTCAGTTTCATCAAAGGGATGTCACTGCGTACGGATTAGTCCACGTACGGTACACCACATCCGCTAAGTTTCGAGATCATCACACTGCAGATGATTTACAGCTGATGGGTAAGTGAACTAATGATTAAGATGAGAGAATTTAAGAAGAGGGTATCGTGGCTACGACTTAGCAGCTGTCTGACCTTCGCATTAGCCCAACGCGCTGGTCAGACCTTGGGTTATACTCTAAGTCTTATATTCTATTATCTTTATGCTTATGCTTATACAGATATACCCTGAGTTCGTCGGGTTCTTTTATTTTTATCCGTATCTCATTCATGTCGTTCGGAGCTGCCGGGGCATTTTCTCATGTGACACTTCACTGAATCGTCTTGCCCAGTAGTACCTCGACATACATTTGACGCTGTGCGTCGTATGGAACTGCCAGCGGCATTTCTCCAGGGATATACCTCTGAATCACCTTGTCGAGAAGAGCCTCCACCCTCAGTATGACGCCGTGGTTCTCCAATGACTCTCCTCTGAGTCATCTTTCCTGGAGGAAGTCGTATATATGCATCAAAGCCTTGCATAGGCTGAGACTTCCATGAAATGAGACATAAACGTTTTACAGCAGACTCCATGAAAACCTTGAACAGAGATGTCCCACCTGATGTGATCTTTGAAATTATGAAAGAGTTTAACATTTTTCATCTGATCTAAG
>CM065714.1:98798902-98803902 GCA_033310375.1 Conus canariensis | reverse complement strand
CTCAACCCATTTTGAAATGGATTTCTATGTCTGTACATCATGTACGGATGCGAATATAAATAGAAAAAAAACACTTTGTTTTTTTAAAGTCGGTGATATAAATGCATGCGATGCTCTGTCTGCGATGTTTCACGATTTGTTTTCCCATGACACCCCTCTTCTTCACACACGCCCCCACGCAGTCCCTCCGAAAACAAAAGAGAGGAGAAAAACAAGAAACGAAGGGAGGGAAAAGAAAGAAAGAAAAGAAATCCGGAAGAAAAGAGAAAAGACCAGAAAAGAAACAGGCTTTTGTTCTGTCTGCACAAAAAGACAAACTCAACAATTCATTTCCGCTTCATTGAGGCCTTCATTTCCGGTCCATGATTTGTGCCGTGCGGTGCGGGCTCGGTGATGGAGACTGACGACTGACGGGAACCCAGCCTCCTACATTCATTCATCCAGCGGATGGTCGTTTCGATTGTTCTACTTGGACACCTGCGGAGTCGGGGAATAAACATGATGCATGGATTCGGATAGTTAAGGGATGTGGAGAGAACAATCGCACTGGAAGCCCGCCCCAGGAAGACTGTAATCTGTACATTGTTTGCGCCACATTCTCTAATCCCTATGTCGGGACCTGGCCTGTGGTTTTATGGACAGAGCAGGGCATCGACGGGAATCCGAGTGACAGAGCTGAATTTCATCCAGATGAAACAGTGGACCAGCATTTGTCACTCCTGTCATCTAACGTCCTTCGCCCATCACACAGTGTAGGCCAAGCCACTCCTTAGACCGATGTCACCTGCAGTTCAATCAAGTGTTAATAAAGCTTCTCAACACTGATTACAGGTGCACGGTGACCCTCATTTGTGCAGATGGGTTATTTCAGGATGATTAACCCAGAATGCTGCCCTCTCTTACTGCTGTCGGGATACAGGCTGAGAATCCTAGACTGAGGTTCATTGAGAATCGGACAGACTCCAGATTGTAAACCTTCCATATGAATATCCGCAATGTCGCCTGACAGCAGTGCCGGTTCTCCTTTTGTGGGTGTCTCCTTGGCAACTTTACTTTGACGATTCCGTGACTGTGACGGACCGTTTTTTGTCCGGTCACAATTTTTTTTTACAATCGCGTTGGCCGGAACATGTTCACCAGAAAACCGGTTGGTTAGTTTACCTGACTGCTGCTCACTTGCGCTCTGTATAAGCCAGGTGAGCTGAAACGCAGTCTCTATAGCAGTTCCGGCAGTGTAACTTCCCACTGGCCGAAGACGGACTCCAGACTAGTTGCTGTGGCAGTCAGGTATTTCATTATTAGCAGTTTGAAATCGCAAACCGAAATCGTTCTCCCCTCCTATATGCGACTGTAACTTTCTCAGCGCCTAGTAAAGGTTTTTTGAAAAAAAAAGTATTTGTTGTTTTTTTGGTATATCTTGTGACTTGATAGGGTGATAGGAGGAAATTGTTTTTAGAAAGTATGAATAGAAAGAAGGAAAAAAATATGTTGTTGATGAGTGATCGGAAAAGGAGGTGGCTTACCTAGTTCATGGCGTTATGATGCAAAACAGTTTTGTTTATTTCGCTAATGTATTATAATGGTACAAATGATAGTGAGCGATGGAAACTATATCGTAAATTAATGGTTGTGATATGTACTTCAACCATCCTTTGATATGAATAATGAATATCTATTTGTTGATAAACAAGAGTGTGCGGAAATAATTTCTCTGAGATGTAGTGATTATGTGAAATGATAAAACATTCTTGTCGTTATGGAAGAGACATTAAATGATAAAAACATTCTTATCTTGATGAAAGAGACGAAAATGGAAATTTTCGTTAATTATACAAGGTTATGTGGATATCTCTATGGTTAATTTTCGAAAAGGTCTATGTGGAAATCCTCCCCCCCCCCCCCCCCAAATGTGTAAAGCATGATTTCGAAAAGGTCTATGTGGAAATCCTCCCCCCCCCCACCCCCACCCCAATGTGTAAAGCATGATTTGGAAAAAGAGAATGTTCTATTGTGATACTGTATGGAAATTGTGTGGATTTCGCTATGGGTATTTTACCCCAAGTTCTGGTGAAAAAAATGTAACTGTTGGTTATGAATATGATTAATCACCATGATGAATAATGCCATGTTATAGTAGGCTAGATAATCAAGGTAGTTATCAGTTCCCCCAGGTAAAGTCGTTGTCCTGGTGGGACCGGGAACTGGCTGCCACTGTTAGAGGGTCTGGACGTAGCCGGAGTCTACCCTTTTCTCCACCCTGCTGGGGTGTGGAGAGGTCGACGTGGGAGTGACAGTGACCCGACTTGCCACTGCGCCCGGGTCTGGAGCGTAGCCGAGATCTACCCCTGTCTCCACCCTGCTAGGGTGTGGAGAGGTCGACGTGGGAGTCGACAGTAACCCGACGTGCCAGTTGTGCCAGAGCCGCCGCTGCTGCCGAGCCAGAGCCGCCGCTCTTGAGGTATTTGAACCAGCGATCTGTTGGGCCAGTCGTACCAGAGCCGTCGCTTCTGCTGTACCAGGGCCGTCGCTTTTGTGGTATCAACATATTGTTTGTGCGTGAGCCGCAGCTCTTGTTGTGTTGGAGCCGTCGCTCCTGTTGTGGACAGAGCCGTCGCTTTGGTTCTGTGGGGACTCTGCGAGTTGCTCCTCCTGACTGTGTGAGTCCCAGGAAAGGACTTCCTCTACCAGCGTGCTTCACGAGAGACTTGTGACGTCTGAGAACTGTTGTGTTCGGCCGGACGTGGCCAAAAGAAATTAGTGATAATATTATATATATATATATATATTATATATATATGCCTCATGTGTTGTACGCCTAGAGTTACGGCGTACGATAGTATTCTGCTTTATTGATATTGTTGTATATTGATGTCTTTGTATATTTGTGTTGATGGCTCGGGCAGCATAAAAAAAAGCTGACTTGTTGCCTGGCTGTCCATGTTTCGAATGTGTTGGGTGTGTGTGAATTGAAAAAATCGTACACGCATCCGAATTTCTGTGAGTCAGACAAACAGACACACGCACCAACCCATCCGTAACAGTGACAGTAAGGAGATGGTAGTCATAATTAGTTCTGATTCACTCAATGAAAAGTACATCTAGATCCATGCGAACAGCAGCTCGGGGTCAGAGAATACGGATGCAATTTTTTTTTTTTTTTGAGATGACAGAGTACCCGCCACGTTCTCTACCTGTGATTTTTTGGTGTTACACACGGGGTAAGGGGCCTGGTTGATGTGGTGGAGAAACTACTGTTCATTTGATTTGGTTTTCAGTCCTTCGCTTGACTCATCCAGATTAGAATGGATTTTCTCTGCTTCATCAAGATAAGCACTGATTCCACCCCACTCCAATTCCTTCAGTGAGACTTCAAACTGAGATCCTATGTGTTCATGCATTTATTGGGGGAAAAATGAACCTTTAAGAACATCAGATGCCATTCCTTCTTTGTAGAAAAGTAGATCGTCGTATGTCAGTGAGATGGCTCAAACATACACACCCCCACACACACACACACACACACACATACACACGCCACGACACGCACACGCACACACACACACACCACACACACCACGCACACACGTCACACACCTCACTCACTCACTCACTCAATCGCAGTTCCTCTTTCCCTCCCTCCCTCGCTCGCACGCACGCGCACACACATGCACGCACGCACGTACGCATTCACGCACGCACGCTTACACACACACACACACACACACACACACACACACACACACACACACACACACATCCACCACATCCCATCCCATCCCACCCATCCCACCCCCATCCCATCCCATCGGTGGTACGTAACCGTAAAGAGGAATCGGTTTTGTCACGGTTACATATTGGGCACAGCTATATAACGCACAGTTGGATACTCAGAAGGGAAGACCCCCATGGTGTGTTGCGTGTGACAGCTTGTTCAGTGTTAATCATTTTTTGACAGAATGTGCTGATTTGATGTGTATCAGAGAGAAGTTCTTTTCCACCAGTGATTTATAAAGTTCTTTTTCGTGAGATTTCAGTAGATTTTTTTTTTTTTCTCTTTGAAAGAGGTAAACTTATTTTATAAATTATAGTGTTTTAATAATGTATATAGGTGTCGTTGGAGTTGAACAGATAATTGTGCTTTTGTCCTCATAATTTTAAGCGATGTGTTAATACTAGTGTGGGTATTTGTATCTAGAGACTTAGCAGATATGATAGCTGAGGTCCTGATTTGGCTCCTAGTAGTCCGCTGGACCCTATAAATACTAACTAACTACTACACACAGATGTACGCACGCACGCACGCACGCGCGCGCGCGCGCGCGCCCACACACACACACACACCACACACACACACACACACACACACACAAGAAAATGGAAAAAGATCAGTGTTAAGACATCATCCCCGAAGACAGAATGTAGGCGACTTATTAGATGAAAAACAGTCACACACTAAAACAAATATGTCACCAATCGTTAATACTAGGGTGAAGAACATTGAGTATCTTCAGATGTTGGATTCTTCACAGTGCTTTAGATCCATCCTTGGGCAAAGTGTATTCATACTCTTTTCAAGAAAACCTGGCGGTGGGACACGGAGGGGAGGGGATGGGGGGCGGGGGGGGGGGGGGCTTAATCTTATCTTCCACAAGGATTTAAAGGGGTGCGGACTGAACTGAAGTAAGTTTTGTTTTGTTTTTTTTTATGCCAAACGTTTCGCATGCTTCGCCGTCATGGACACTTCAAGACAAGTTTGACTTGACAAGTGGGAAGCTTCCAAGAGGGGAGAGCGTGCTGTCATGGTATTGATCACAGTCATTTGCTGCAAAGGAGTCGGGGCCCAACTGTTTTCATCGAGCGAGTGTTTGTGGTCGTGAATGATTCACTGACCGACAGGATTGTGGCTTGTGGCAAAACAACTCCATTCTTGTGAATCTGCTGAAACTGATTGTATTCTATTCAAAACGGTATGTCTCCGCAGTCAATTGTCGGTACGCGAC
>CM065714.1:98791402-98793902 GCA_033310375.1 Conus canariensis | reverse complement strand
TCAGGGTGGAATGAAAGTCTGACGACTGCCATCCAGATTCGTTTTCGTACCCCTATTCCCATCTTCAGCTCCCCCTCCCCCCCCCTTCCCCTCTACCCTTCCCCAAATTACCTCCCATTTCTCTGAGTCTCCCTTCCCCTGTAACTCCACGCCCACTTCTCTCTGTCTTCCCTCTCCATCCTCCCTCTTGGCGTCCTTTCTCTCTCTCTCTCTCTCTCTTCTCTCTCTCTCTCTCTCTCTCTCTCTCCTCTCCCTCCCTCACTTTCTCTCTCTCACACACACAAACACATATATGCACACACACACACACACACACACACACACACACACACACACACACACACACACACACACACACACACACGTACATATGCACACTCACTCGCACGCACGAGCGCACACAAAGAACGCACATGTACGCATGCATGTACGTATGCTTGCGTGCTCGCATGCTCACGAACACATAAATACACAACACAGAGAAGAAGAGCGAGAGGGAGAGAGGAGAGAGAGAGAGAGAGAGAGAGAGAGAGAGAGAGAGAGAGAGAAGAGAGAGAGAGAGAGAGAGAGAGAGAGAGAGAGAGAGAGTGAGGAAGATAGAGGAAGAAATACACACTGAAAAACAAATGGAATTTTTTACTCCTACGGTAGTGAATTGTTGCAACTGCAAATATCAATAGACCTTTATGTCAGACTTGTTCTTAGACCGTACATGTTGCCATGCATATGATAATAATGCTCTAATTTCGATCAGTAGAGTTACTGAGTGATTGATTCAATTGCCTTTTTGTTCATTCATTTATCTAACTGCGTTTGGATTTCATTCATCCCTTTACTTGTTTGTATGCATCCTCAGAGGCCAGTATTTTGGCCCTCAACTTGAAGATGAGGGTAACGAAACTCCCAGTGATGACACGAGAGAGTAGATAACGGGAGGAAGCGGCAGGTAGAATGGGAGCGAAGGGAGTGGATGGGGGTGAGGGGGAGGGGGGAGGCAGGACGGAGGGTGGGTGCGGGAGAGGGGTTGAGGAGAGGGGTGGGGGTGAAGGGAAGGGTTAGATGCCACAGACATGCCATGATGTAGGTAGAGAGTCAGACAGGCAGGCTAAAAAGACTCAGGGGAAGGGTTTTGTCGACAGATTGGAACACTCAGTGCTGCTGAGAGCAGCATGCTTCCATCTCTCCTCCTCCCCTCGTCTGTCTCGCTGCATTTCTCCATCCTTCTCCTGAACTCTTTCGCTACCCCCCCCCCCCCTCGCTTACCCCCTCCTCCATAGTCCCTCCTTTTCGTCCGCGCCCACTACCGATTCCTAGTTTCTGGATCCCTCTGACATCCAAGCCCCTTACTAATCTCTCCAAACTCATCCTCACACACACGCGTGCACACACACACACACACACACACACACACACACACACACACACACACACACACACACACACACGTACGCGTAGGTGCGTGCGTGTGCGCATGCGTGCACAGACACACGCGCGCACGCACACACACACACACACACACACACACACACACATACACACACACACTTACACACACACACAATCAAACACACACACACACACACACACACACACACACACACACACACACACACATTCTCACACACGCACGTACACACACACACACACACACACACACACACACACACACACACACACACACCACACACACACACACACACACACACACACACACACACACACACACACACACATGCTGGTGCGTATACACGCAACCATGCACACACACACACACACACACACCACACACACACACACACACACACACCACGGGCACGTGCGCACGTTCACATCCATACACCACACACATACGCGCATAGAATCACACAGTCATACACACACCAACGCTACGCCATTTGAGGTTCAAGGAGGGGAGGGGATTTAGAAGTGGAAGGGTGGGTGGAGGGGGCAGGCAGAAGGGAACAGCGGGCTATGAAGACAGAGAGGGGAAGGGTGGAGGAGAGGATACGTATGATCTGTTCGTCTTCGACGTGGACTGTATGACACAATGGTCGATTTCTTTGTCTTTCGTGTTGCTTTGTTGGGACAAGTGGCGCGCGTACGGTAACTCAGTGCACTGCATCGTGCGAAGGACAAGCACACGGGCTATCTGCCAAAGTCTGCAGCCCGGAGCTTGGAGGGAACGAACCCCGCTGGCGAAGTCTCGGGTCCGAATTAGCGACCTCTTGCTCATCATATTTTTCTGTAAATGAGCGTGGCGAAGTTGTTCTATTTTGTTCTTGAAAGTTTCTACAGTCGTGCGCTCCGAAAAATGTCATAGATAATTATTATCCTCTGTGAAGCTTTGTGAGATAGGTTCCTCTGTAAATGCTCTTTAGAGAGAAACCAGCAAAGAGACTGAAGCACAAATACGCAAGAACAAATGAAGAAATTTACCAGAGTGTAAACTCGGGAAAATGTCTTCAGAGCATTTACTGAGGAACCTGTCTCAAAAACTGCA
>CM065714.1:98758902-98766402 GCA_033310375.1 Conus canariensis | reverse complement strand
TCAACCACCACCATCCGTCTCCCCTCTCTCCTCCCCCATCTCCCTCCCTCTCTCTCTGCCTCGCCCGCCCCCTGGTGTTGTTGTTTTGTCACAGATTTGTGTTCGGGTTTTCTACGTGTCTGGTTCCTATAGGACCTTCCCTTTCTTTTGATTTATGATCATCGTAATGAAAGTCATCTACATCTTCATCGCCATCATCGTCGTCGCCGCCATCGTCATTTACTGCATCCGAGAGTCGTGGTGATTAGGAAGTGATCGTTAAAGACTTGGGGGGGGGGGGGGGGGGGGGGGGGGACACGTGTTAATTTGTGCAGACAGCAGTGAGTGAGTATATCACTACACTCAATTTCTCCAGAAAGATCTGATATCAGACGCTTTCTCCGAAAGGTCTGAAGTGAGACACTTTTTCACAAAGGTTTGAAGTAAGACACTTTTTTCACAAAGGTCTAAAGTAAGACACTTTTTCACAAAGGTCTGAAGTAGTCACTTTTCACTAAGGTCTGAAGTAAGACCGTTCCCTTGAAAGGTCTGAAGTTAGACACTTTCCCAGATAGGTCTGAAGTAAGACCGTTTCCCAGAAAGATCTGAAATAAGGCTGTTCCCCAGAAAGGTCTGAAGTAAGACACTTCCCCAGAGAGGTCTGAAGTAAGACACTTCCCCCTGAAAGGTCTGAAGTAAGACAGTCCCCCCAGAAAGGTCTGAAGTAAGACACTTCCCCCCAGAAAGGTCTGAAGTAAGACACTCCCCCCAGAAAGGGCTGAAGTAAGACAGTCCCTCCAGAAAGGTCTGAAGTATGATACTTCCCCGTGAAAGGACTTAAGTAAGACACTCCCTCCAGAAAGGTCTGAAGTAAGACACTCCCCCAGAAAGGTCTGAAGTAAGACACTCCCTCCAGAAAGGTCTGAAGTAAGACACTCCACCCCAGAAAGGTCTGAAGTAAGACACTCCCCCAGAAAGGTCTGAAGTAAGACACTCCCCCCAGAAAGGTCTGAAGTAAGACACTTCCCCAGAAAGGTCTGAAGTAAGACACTCCCCCCAGAAAGGTCTGAAGTAAGACACTCCCCCCAGAAAGGTCTGAAGTAAGACACTACCCCCAGAAAGGTCTGAAGTAAGACACTCCCCCAGAAAGGTCTAAAGTAAGACACCCCCCCCCCCCCCGAAAGGTCTGAAGTAAGACACTCCACCCAGAGAGGTCTGAAGTAAGACAGTCCCACCAGAAAGGTCTGAAGTAAGATACCCCCCCCCCCCGAAAGGTCTGAAGTAAGACAGTCCCACCAGAAAGGTCTGAAGTAAGACACTCCCCCCAGAAAGGTCTGAAGTAAGACACTCCCCCCAGAGAGGTCTGAAGTAAGACACTCCCCCCAGAAAGGTCTGAAGTAAGACACTCCCCCCCAGAAAGGTCTGAAGTAAGACACTCCCCCCAGAAAGAAGTGAAAGAAGACGTCTTGTTAAGATGTGGCGGGAAAATGTCAGGACGTTGTGCTGAATTTTTTTTTTTCTTTCTTTAATCCGTGCTTGTTTGACCCGACATGTTTCAAAAGATGTATTTCATTATGAGAAGTTTTCAACAGTTTTCAGCTCAGACAGCAAGTTTATTTGGGAAGGCGAGGAGGAGGAGGAGGATAGGCAGTCTTCCTTGTACAGTTAACATTCCAATCACTACGACACAAAGTTTTTTTTCCCCCTTCCCCCAGTGAAGTATGGGACTTCCTCACGGACTTCACACACAAATTTCCTCACGTCATTACTTTGCCCAAACAGACATCCACGGGCCCAGAGTGCGGTTAACCCTAGGGGGAGATTGGAAAGAAAATCAATGAAATCCTATAACAGTGAATATTACCTCGTCCCTTTCCCTCCCCCCTCCCACCCCTACCCCTCCCCTTCCTTCGTTGGCATTGCTGTTCCCGTCTCACTGTTCTGTCTCTTTCACTAACCACCTCCCCCCCACCCACCCCCTCGCATCCCCCCAAACATCCTCCGGGGTCCCTGTCCCGGATTATGAAAATTCAACTTGTCTGGGTCCACGGTGGATTGTCACTTCGTGCAAAAAAGGTCGAACAGCCGTGATTGATCACGGAGACACCACGCTCCCCCGAGGAGGGAGAGGTTAGGGGCAGGGAGGGGGTGGGGGGGGGGGTGAAGGGCAAAGGGACGAATAGCTAAACAGCAAGTATCTCTTTTCCTTGGTCCAATCACTTCCCCTTCATCAAGTCAGCCTAGTCCTCCCGGCCTGAGGGCTGTTTCAGTTCTCCCTTATGTTTTATGGCTCCGGTCGACGTTGTCTAAAGGCTGTTCGCCATTGTCCTGGTCACGTGTCTCAGCTGCTCACTTCTGATTGGCGCTTCTTGTCCGGCGAGCTACTTGAGGGATCTATTTTTGATTTTCGATTTCAAGTGGTGAGGAGAGCCTTGAGGACACAGCGAGACGCGGCAGGGATGAAATCAGATAAGTGTCTGCATTATTGATGAAGGCCCAGTCGCTTCGGATGGGCGCTAAAAAGACAGTGTTCTTTTCACCGGACTTTGAAGCAGGCTTTTGTTTCCGTCTCATCTGTCGATACCGATGACTAGTTTCAATAAATGACCACTTGCAGTCAATCACGCACGGTAATCATGTCAGCTTTGAGCATCAGTTGATCGATAGCTTCTGCATTTTTTTTCCCGTGTCCCCGTACTTAAATTGTCAAAATCTTTGAAGTGTTAAATCTTGTAGGGCAGTGTTCGCTGTAACACCGTATCTCTCCGCACATCTCCCCCCCCCCCTCCCAACCCCCACCCCCCATTCTCGCCCACCTGATTTTCTGCTGGTCACTTTTATTCATTTGTTTCCCCGGGTGATTTCGATGCGCGCTTCTCCATTCATACACGCAGAGCTGACATCATTCCGTCTGCCCCACTTCGGCAAGACAGCGAGGGAACGCACCTAAAAAAGAGAGACTCGGGTTGATTCCACCATACGTTGCACGTGCTGGCGTCGTCTGGGCGCTGATGGCATACATTGTTAGGAGCGGCAGAAAATGGGCTGCTCTGGCATCACTGAAATAAAAGAGAAAATAAATATGTCCTTGTCGTCAGCTGAGAACAGAATTTGAAGAGAGAGAGAGAGAGAGAGAGAGAGAGAGAGAGAGAGAGAGAGAGAGAGAGAGAGAGTACGAACGACTGCGCACACGATTAAAAAAAGAAAAAAAGAAGGTAACAATAAATAAACTGAAAGCTTGTTTTCATCGTATTCTAAGAAAAACAACAATGACAACAACAACAACCGCAACAAAATTGGAAAGGAACAGAAAAGAGATGGAACAACACAAATCAAAGTCACTATCATTAAAGGCAAAGGAGTGAAAATTTTTTAAAAAGTTGCATGAATAATCTAAATGAGAGAGAGAGAGGGAGAGAGAGAGAGGTGGTATATGTATGTGTGTGTGTGAATGTGTATAACGGTCCTTGTATTTGACATCAAATGCCAATCGGGTCTGTCCAAACATTAACGTGAAAATAATGTACCCGCTTTCTTTTTTTTTATGCTGTGTGCATATTTCTCATCGAGTTCATCATGGTGATTGTGATTTCAATCAATGAAAATTAATCATAGTTACAAGCCATCATCAGACAACCAACCAGTCCATAAGTTATTGATTATTGTATACGGACGTAAGCTGGTATGCGTATCAAACATGACATATGAGCCAGTTTATCAGCTGAATTGAAAAGATCGACATCCATCGACAATTGTATTGGATTTTGTGGCAATATTACAGCCCGTCAACTCATCAATCAACCAGCAAATCGATGAATCGATCAAACAATGTTGATTTACCCAGCACGTCAATCGGTAGTTTTCCAGAGCCGTGACTTATTCAAAGTATGATAGGTTTTGATTTTGTTGGAGAACCAATCAGTCAAAACAGCCAGTCGGTAAATCAAACAACCAGTCAATCCGTTTAGTCAGTCAAGTCAAACAGGCAACTAGTTGGTCAGACAAGTGGCCAGTCAGTCACTTGGACGATGTCCTTTTTTGTGTGTGAGCTGTCAAAAGTCTGAATTACTGGTTTTCTGACTGTAAAGACTGAGGGTGCTGTGTAAGAGGAACTTCACATGCAAAATCTACCACATGTACACTTCTCATCCACTGAAATGTTTCATTATGTAGAAGGAAGATGAAGAGATTGTGGAGGAGGAGGGGGGGGGAGAGAACTGTTTGCCTCAAGGGCAATCAAATAGGGAAAGTTGTTGTGCACAGTGATGGGATTTGAAGGGGAAGGGCAGGAGAGGAAGGGGTGGAGAGGATAGATTTGCAAAAAAAAAAAAATCGCTTCCTTTTCCCGTTCCACTGATTACCTCCCAACTTCCCTTACTCCTGAGATGATGCTGCGACAGCTACATTTCAGGTTACAACTCTTTCGTCCATGTCCTCTTTTTTATCTCCTCCTCCTCCTCCTTCTCCTTCCCCGTCGCGCCTCTCACCCGCCTCCTTCCTCACCCTTACCTCCTTCACTCCTCTTCCATTGGTTTCTGGGATCGGCGTGGTCCATTAGATTAGTGTTGGGGAGGGGGGGGGGAGGGTTTAGCAAGTCACTATTTCTAAGCCTTTGGGTTCAATAATTGGTGTGTGTATATGTGTGTGTGTGTGTGTGTGTGTGTGTGTGTGTGTGTGTGTGTGTGTGTGTGTGTGTGTGTGTGTGTGTACCACTTTGGTAGAATTTCCAAAAAGCAGGCTGTATTGAAAACAAAACGTTAGAGTGGAAGACGCTTACAAAGTAATTAACGTTCGAAGGTAAGAAAATTTTCAGCCTTAGTGTAACGTAAAAAAAAAAAATCTTTAACTTTTTAAGAATGGTTTAGTGTGAATCCCAACAGCCATGGCCACTTGCTTGCACACACATTTTATTTCAAAGGTGGGATTCGAGCAATAGTCAGACTCTTTTCCCCTCCCTTAAATCATTTCCCATATACTCTCTTAAGTCCTGACAGTGTAGCTGTCTTTCAGACTAGGACTTCGCCCGTCCCTTACCTCATTTCCCAGTATACTCCTTTAGTCTTGACAGTATAGTTGTCTTTCAGAATAGGACTCTTCTTCCATGCCTTAAGTCATTTCCATACACACACACACACACACACACACACACACACACACACACACACACACACACACACACACACACAATATATATAATATATATATATATATATATTATATAGCTGTCAGATGATCACCACCGCTCTCCATCAACACCTAAGCACCTCCTCCCCCTGATGATATCTCGCATGCAGTTTGCTTGCACCAACCACCCAGTCAGTCCATCGGCACCTTTCATTTCCTCCTTTCCCTCCCTAACGGTCTGCAGTTGCCACTTCTTTCTCTCCCCTTCTCCCTCCTACTTCTTTTCGGCTGATCTGGTCCAACATGTCAGCGCTAGCGGCAACGTACTCACCGTTGTTTATCACAGTTCTGTTTTTTTTTTCTTTTCTTTTTCAGCGTCATGTTTACCTGCAATCTGATTAATCCAGTCTTGCAGTCAATAAGTAATCGAAGTCAATAGTTTTAGATGATCAAACAATGAATTAGACGACTGCGGCGTCATGAAGGCCACACAGTTTCTTTGGTGCTTCTTCACTCTCGTCAATTTTCGAACATCCCTTCTTTTTTCTTTTTGTTTTGTTTTGTTTGCTCATTTATCAAGTGAAGGCTTGTGACACCCCACAAGGATTTCATTCTCAAAGTGGTTTTAATCGTTGCAGAAATCGCTTTCTGTTTGTGTGTTCAAGACCGATTTATTTTTTTCTTAATTAGCATCTGCTTTATTCTGAAAAAAAAAATGAATCAACTGTGCAGTGACATCATGAATATGGTAAGAGATAGACATTCCGTTCTTGTACAGGAAAATAGGTACAAATGAATGAATATATGTTCCTGTCAGTGTCTCAGAACCTGGTTCTTCTGAGCACGGACACACTTAAACGCGGTACCGTTGCCCTTCCAGAGAAAAGACTTTGAACCAGCAGTCACAACCTTCCCGTTTCCACCAAAGACTTTTTTGGCATTTCCCCACCCCTGCTACCTCGTACTTTTCCTGTACTGACAAGATGGCCGTCTTACGGTCGAAGTCTTGCATATGCAACTTACTTGCAAACACTCAGTCACTCTGTCAGCGCGTGTCATTTCGCTTTTTCTCCTTCAGTGCTTTGCATTTGGCCCCCTTCCGCCCAATTTTTCTCAGACAGTTCGATCCATCAATACCAGCCAGGGTTGGATGGAAAGTAGTCACTAGCGCTTAACACAGTTCTGTCCTCCCATCTCCAACGTTGTGTCAGATGCAGACAGATCAACTGTATTAAAGAAGTAACTAAAGGAATAGCTGAAATGTTCAGTCAGAATCATGGACTAGAATGCTACATCATCAAGGCATCAAACACTTTTTCCTTGTCGATTTTAAGACATGTAGTGTGGATGAAGAGATGGATAGCGGACGGGAAGGATGTTCAGAATTTTTTTTTTAACATTAATTGAAGGGTTTTTACAACCAGTCATGGCTTCTTCCTTAAAGTTTTTTTTTTTCAATTGAAGAAATCGATATCTGCTTGTGTATTTAGAACATGACGTATATGTTTTATTAGTGCCTGCGATATCTTTTACATGTTTGTTAGCTATGAGGTGACAACAGTAACACGAATGTCAAAAAAAAGAGTTCATTGTGGAAGTAATGCAAAAAGGACTTTTTATTAAAAAAAAAAAAAAACCCAAAAGTTTGTTTCAGTGCATGCATTTCCTTTCCCCTCTGAACTGAGACTCGGCGAAGCATGTTTGCTTTTCCCCGGTTCGATGAAAGGCTCGTAACAGGAAACATAACCTGCTCCCTAGACCACCAGTGATCCCTGCGCCCCCCTGGCCCCCAGACTCCTCTCGTCCTGACAAGATAGCCGTCTTTCAGATTACCACTGCCGCCCTCCCGTCAACGCCTCGGCCCCTCCCCGCAGGTGAAACCTCACATATGCAATTTGCTTGCACCACTCAGTCAATCCGTCGGCGCCTTTCACTTTCCCCCCTTCACCCTGGTGGTTTCCAATTGGCCCCCCTGATTTTCCGGACAGTTTGCTCCATCAAGCCCGTGTTGGCAGCAACCTAGTCATCCTGACTAACCCCTCTAACTCCTTCTCTTCCTCTCCTCCTCCCCTTCCAGTCTTTTCGTCTTTTCCCCCAATCGCTCGTACCACCTCACCCTCGCTCACCCACTACTCCTCTCTCCCTCCGCCCTACCCCCTCCCTGACCTCGCAGACAATGAGGTGGAATGGCTGCTAGAGTCTGGGACCACTTCCACAGAGAAGAAATACTAAGCGTCAGCAGAACGTCCAAGGGGCTTATGAATTTGATCAGTTGGCCGCTTTGGAACCGCCGCTCGTCAGGCCGGGGAAAGAGCTGTCTTGTTTTGGGTCTTTAGGGTTTGGGGACTCCGCCGCTAAGAGGGGGGGGGGGGGGACTTGATGTTTTAGTTTGGTTTG
>CM065714.1:98723902-98746402 GCA_033310375.1 Conus canariensis | reverse complement strand
CGTGTGGGCATGCGGAGTGATGAATACGATGCTGGATCGAACCAGCGGTTGCGAGTGCTTTGTGTGGCTGTTTCCCACTGTTGTTGGTGATGCTTTCATTACTTTTGTCATTGTGTGAACGGTTATAACTGTTCCTGGGAGATTGGTGTTGCTGCTATTGCCACCATTGAATTGTGCACACGCGTTTTCTGCTTGTATAAAAAGAACATGAATCATGTTTATATTTCGTTTCATAAATTCTGTTTGTTCTTGATATTTGTCCTGTTTGCCTTGTTTCATGTCTTTCTTCTGTTGCTTCTCTGTCTGTCTGTCTGTCTGTCTGTCTCTGTATGTATGTGTGTGTGTGTGTGTGTGTGTGTGTGTGTGTGTGTGTGTGTGTGTGTGTGTGTGTGTGTGTGTGTTGTGGTGGCTTGCTTTTCCTGATCTGGTTTCAGTTGCGATTTTTTTTCTCTGTTAGGACTGTCGTAAAGTGATCATGAATTTGAATGCACGTCGGTTTGCTTCTTGAGTCAGAACATGCTGCTGGTCAATAAACGCCTGCAAAAATCAACACAGAGGGTAGGTGGGGGGGGGGGGGGGGGGGGAAGGGAGGGGGGCTGGGAAGAGGAGGAGAGAGGAGGAGAGGAGGATGAAGAGGAGGGAGGGAAGGGGGGTGTGGTAAGGGGAATGAGAGGTTTGGGGGAAGGTCGTGGGTGTTGGTTGTGGTGGTGCTAAGGCAGGACAAGAAAAATGAGGCAAGAGATGGGAGGGACAACCTCTCGTGGAGGTCAGCAACACTGATGTGCCCTTTCGGCCATGTTCCATGCCCCTGGCCCTTCTCTCCCCATTTCCTTACAGCTAGGTCCTCACCCGTGTTTTCTTCTCTCTGCCATACCCACCTCTCTGTTCTTTATGTCCCCCGTCCAGCACTGTGAAATCTGGGACGAACAGCTACCGAAAGCTCGGCTGATCAGGGGAGATGAATCATGCCAAGGAAAGAATTAAGCCCAGGGGCAGATCATTGCGTAATTCAGTCAGCGGAGACTATCTGGTGCAGCAGCATGTCAGTAGGAAACCACTTACATTCTTTTTTTTTTTTTCATGCCAACGTGTTGGCATGCGGAGTGATGAATATGATGCTGGTTCGAACCAGCAGTAGTGAGTGCTTTGTGTGGTTGTTCCCCACTGTTGTTGGTGATGCTGTCATTGCTTATGGTCATTGTATGAACAGTTACAGCTGTTGCCGGAAAAATCACTGTTGCTGCTACTGCCACCATTGGATTCTGCATGCACACACGTTTTCTGCTCGTATAAAGAGAACATGAATTATGTGTATATTTCGTTTCATGAGTTCTGTTTGTTCTTGATATTTGTCCTTGTTTCATTTCTTTCTTCTGTTGTGCGTGCGTGCGTGCGCGCGCGCGCGCGCGCGCGCTCGTGTGTGTGTGTGTGTGTGTGTGTGTGTGTGTGTGTGTGTGTGTGTGTGTGTGTGTGTGTGTTGTGGTGGTAGTGGTTTGCTTTTCCTGATCTGGTTTCAGTTGCCATTTTTTTCTCCATTAGGATTGTCCAGAAGTGATCATGAATTAGAATGCACGTCTGTTTGCTTCTTGAGTCAGGACATGCTGCAGGTCAACAAACGTCTGCAAAAAATCAACAGAGAGAGAGAGAAAGAGAGGGAGGGAGAGAGAGAGAGAGAGTGAGAGGAGAGAGAGAGAGAGAGAGACGGAATAAAGAAGGGCCAGGGGAAGGAGAGGTTTGGGGGAAGGTCGTGGGTGTTAGTTGTGGTGAATCTAAGGCAGGGCAAGAAAAAAAAAAAAAAGAGGAAAGAGATGGGAGGGACAACCTCATGTGGCGCTGAGCAAACACAGCAACACCGATGTTAATCTTTTGCCCTTTCGGCCATGTTCGATCTTCCTGGCTGTTCCCTCCCCATATCCTTACTCCTAGGTCCTCACCCGTGTTTTCTCCTCCCTGACACACCCACCACTCTGTTCTTTATGTCCTTCTCCGACCCAGTGAAATCTGGGCCGAACAATTACCGAAAGCTTGGCTGATCAGGGGGAGATGAATCATGCCAAAGGAAGAGAGAAGTCCGAAGCCCAGGGGCAGAGCATTGCGTAATTCAATCAGCAACGATTACCTGATGCAGCAGCTTAATAGGAAACCACTGACATACTTCTGTTTTTTTTTTAAACTTTTTTTTTCACGTTTCTGTTTCTTTTAGGATTGGCGGTGAGATGCCAGCGTATATGCCTGCAGAGAGAAGAAAATACTGCTAGTACTTTGTGTGGCTGTTTCCCCGTTGTTGCTGGTGATGCTGTCATGGCTTTTGTCATTGTAAGGTTTATAGCCGTTAGTGTTGTTGCTGCTTCTGTCACCTCTGTACTGTGCATGCACACATATTTTCTACTCCGATAAAAAGAGAACACGTCATACATCCATTGCATTTTTTTTCCCACACATTTCGTTTGGTCATTATTTCTTGTATAGTTTTATTGTTTCTTCCATCACCTTTTTTTTTCTTGTTTCTTGTGATTATTTGCTGTCGTTGATTTGGTTATAGTTGCTATTCTTTTTTTTTCTCTTCTCTATGATATCAGTCTAGAGGAGTTAATCAATTTTGATGCACATGTGTTTGTTCCTTGAGTTGGCACATGGTGCTGGTCAAAACCATCTGCAAAAATCATTAGAGAGAGGGGGGAGGGAGGGAAGAAGGGGGACATAAAGAGAGAGAGATACGTGAATACCAATATACGTAGCTTACAATCCTGTTCATCTCATTCTCCTGCATTCTGTCACTCTCCTCAAAACGCCCCTCTCTCTATCTCTCTGTCTTTCTTTGTCCCTGTTTGTCTGCCTGTCTGTCAGTCTGTTTGTTTGGCTGGCTGGCTGGCTGGCTGTCTCTCTGTCTGTGTGTCTGTCTGTCTGTCTGTCTGTCTGTCTGTCTTCTCTCTCTCTTCTCTCTCTCTCTCTTCTCTCTTCCTGTCGCGCGCTCTCTCTCTCCCTCCGTCTGTTGCCCTCTCTCTGTCAGTATCTTTGTCACTCTGTCTCTGTCTCTCTATCTGTCTGATTGTCTGTCTGTCTGTCTGTCTCTCTCTCTGTCTCTCTCTCTCTCTCTGTCTCTGTCTCTATCTCTCTGTCTGTCTGTCTGTCTGTCTGTCTGTGTCTCTCTCTCTCTCTCTCTCTCTCTCTCTCTCTCTGCCTCTGTGTCTGTCTCTCTGTCTGTCTGTCTGTCGCTCTCTCTCTCTCTCTCTCTCTCTCTCTCTCTCGCTCTCGCTCTCTTTTCTCGTTTTTCCTGTCTCTCTGTCAGATTTTCGGAGTTTTTAATTTTTTTTTTCTTTTTTGTTTTCTTTCTTCTATTTCTTTATTTATCTTATTTTCTACATTGTTTATTTAGTTCTCATTTGTGCGGGGATGTAGATTCTGTGTATAATTACCATTCGATCTGACGTTCTCTCTGTGTTGATGTCTGGTTGTTCGTTAGCGAGCTTGCTTGCAAACTGGCTGGCTGGCTGGATATGGTCGTTTGCCTTCACCCCCATCCATCCCCTGTAGTTTGCTGCTTATGAGCAGATAACGAGAGCGTGGGTAACAACTGTCCAGAAAAAAAAGGGATAGGTGGAAATGCAATCTCTTTCCCTCAGCCCCACCCCCCAGCCCCCACCGCCCCCAAGCCCAAGTCAGGACAGTACATAAGTTAATAAATCCCTCCAGCTGTTAGAAAGGAAGATAGAGATGGAGTAGTGGTGGGCAATGGAGGGGTGTTGGGTGAGGGCAAAATGAGAGGTTAGGGAAGGGAGGTAGGGTGGTGGTGAGAATGGACAGGACAAAGAAAAAGAAAAGAAAGAAAGAAAGATGGGACAAGCTGTGGCGAAGCTGGGCACAACAGCAGCAGCACTGGCGTTAAGATTTTGCACTTCTCACCGTGTTCGATCTCCAGAGCGTTTCCCTCCCCATTTCGTTTTACTCCTAAGTCCCCCCATCCATATTCTTTCCTCCCAGCCATCCCCCAGCTTTCTGTTCCCCCATTTCCCCTTCCAACACGGCGAACTCTATGGCGAACAATTACCCCGAGATTGGCTGATCAGGGGGAGATGAATCATGCCGAAAGGAAGAAAAGAAATCAAAAGCCCAGTGGCGATGATTGTGTAATTCCATCAGCAAAGACTATCTGAGGCCGCAGCTCATCAATATGATACCAGAGCCATTTTTTTTTCACTCGTTTTTATTTTTGTCTCCCAAGTTGCCGCTTCCTTTATGATTAGCTGTGACAGCCATGTCAGCACATGAGCCTGCAGGGAGGTGAATACGCTGCTAGTTCTAACCAGCTGGAGCGAGTGCTTTGTGTGGCTGTTTCCCGCTGTTGTTGTTGATGTTGTCATTGCTTTAGTCATTGTGTGGACGATAACAACTGTTGCTGGGAGGTTGGTGTTGTTGTTGTTGTTTATGTTGTTGTTGTTGTGTTGTTGTTTTTGCCGCTCTTGCTGTTGCCCCGTGCACCGCATGCATGCTCATTTTCTGCTCAGATAAAGGGATCATAAATCATGCATCCACGGCCTTTTTTCTTTACAAGTTTTGCTGGTTATTGTTTCTGTCATTGTTATTTCTTTGTTTTTGTTTTTTTGTTGTTTGTTTGTTTTTTACACGTTTTTTTGTCTTGTGGTGGTTTTCTTTCCCTAATTTGGTTTTGATTGCCATTTGTTTCCATTACAACTGTCTAGAAACGTTCAGGAATGTGTGTTTGCTCCTTGAATCGGGACATTGTGATGGTCAATAAACCTTTCAAAAGTCAACAGAGAGAGAGAGAGAGAGGGGGGGGGGAGAAGATGGCGTGGAGGGGGGGGGAGACAGAATGCGGGAGATTGGAATCAATATGTAGTTAGCTAGAGATGTAGGCAGTTTGAATGTATCTGTTGCAATCGATGTATAGGCAGTGTGGATCTATTTGATCGGAATACAGATATAAGCAGTTTGGATGTTCCTGGTCGCAGTAGACACATAGGCAGTGTTGACATATTTGGCTGCAGCAGAGATACAAGCAATTTCTGTGTATCTGGTCGCTGTAGAGACGTGAGCAGTTAGGGTATGTCTGGTCGTAGAAGAGATAAGTGAAGTTGGAATATATCTGGATGCGGTAGAGATATCTGATGCAGTTGAGGTGTATGCAGTTTTGGTGATGTGGAGACATGAGCAGTTAGGGATATGTCTGGTCGTAGAAGAGATAAAGGCAGTCGGGATATATCTGAATGCAGTAGAGAAATCTGATGCAGTTGAGATAAATGTAGTTTGGTGATATATGGTTCGAAGTTGATATATGGGCAGTTTGGATCCATCCGGTAGAAGTAGAGGTTTTGGTGGTTTGGATATATGCGATCAAAATAGAGATAGGCAGTTTGGATATATCAGGTTGTTGTAGAATATAGCCAGTTTGGATGCTTGACTGATTTTGTCATGGAAGATGACTCATGCCAAAGGGAGAAAGAAGTCAGAAGCCTAGGGGCAGATCATTGTGTAATTCAGTCAGCGGAGACCACATGATGCAGCAGCTTGCCATTCGCTTTTTAGTTTTCTCTTTTTGCTATATTTTTGGTCAAAGTTTCTGCTTCCTTTGGGATTAGCGGTGACATGTCAACGTGTCTGTCAGCAGAGAGATGAACACAGTGCAGATTCTAACTTCCTGGAGAGAGTGCTTTGGGAGGCTGCTCCCCGCTCTTGTTGGTGATGTTGTCATGGCTTGTTGTCATTACATGGACGGTTACAGCTGTTGATGGAGAGTTGGTACTGCTGCTGCTGCTGCTACTCTTTGACTGTGCTTGGACGCGTATTTTCTGCTGCCACAAAAAGATCATAAATCATGCAGTCACCGCTATTTCTTTCACAAAGTCTGTTTGTTTATTATTTCTGTCATTGTTTTTTTGCTTCTTCTGTTGCCTTGTGTGTGTGTGTGTGTGTGTGTGTGTGTGTGTGTGTGTGTGTGTGTGTGTGTGTGTGTGGCGTGTGTCTGTGTGTCTGTGTGTCTGTGTCTGTGTGTCTGTGTCGTGTTTGTTTACTTTGCCTTATTTGATTTCAGCTGCGATTTCTTTCTTTTCTTTTTTTTGTGTTACAATTATCCAGAAGTGTTCATAAATTTAAACTCGTGTGTGCCTGCTTCTGGAGTCAAGACGTAGTGCTGGTCAAATATCACTGCTAAAATTCCGAGACAGACAGACAGAGAAAATGGAGGGGGGTGAATGTGGACAGAGAGAGGAGAGAGAGAGAGAGAGAGAGAGAGAGAGAGAGAGAGAGAGAGCAGGAGGAGGAGGAGGACATGAACAGGGTGGTTAGCCAGAAAGAGAGAACATGAGAAGGGGCAGACAACCGCCGCGATGCCCAGCAAACAATTTTTATCTGTTTTCCACATCCTCTTGCCCCAAGCCACCCCATCTACCCCAGCCACCCCCGCCCATCCCTCCTATCCTCCACCCCATCCTTTCGTCTCTCCAGCACAGTGAAGCCTGTGGCGAACAGTTACTGTGAGGTGGGCTGATCAGGGCTGAATCAAGCCTTAGACACAGAGAGAGAGAGAGAGAGGAGAGAGAGAGAGAGAGAGAGAGAGAGAGAGAGAGAGAGAGAGAGAGAGAGAAGTCAGAAACCCAGATGCAAATAACTGTGTGATTCAATCAGTAAAGTCTATCTGATGCAACACCTCGTCAATAGGAGACTGTCGTCATTTATTCTTTCTTTCTTTTTGTCTTTCTCTCTTTCTTTCTTTCTCTTTTTCTTTCTTTCTTTCTTTATTTCTCTTTTGTTTCAAACTTGCTTTTCCTGTGGAATTCTGTTTTTGCCATGTCAGCTTGAGGACCCGAAGAAAGATGAAGACGCTGGTGGTTTTGAAAGGAGCGATTGCTTCATGTAGCTCTTCCCCAATGTTGTTGTTAATACTGTCATTGCTGGTGTCATAGTAGGAACTGTTATAGCTGTTGCTAGAGGCATGGCATTGCTGCTGCTGCTACTGCTGCTGCTGCTGCTTCTGCTGCTGCCACCACCCCAGGGCTGTACATGCGTGCACATTTTCTGCTCAGATGAAAGGACCACACATAAATCGTGCGTCAATTGCTGTTCGTTCTCTCAAATGTTTTGCGACTGTTCATCGCGTCTGGCATTGTTCCTTTCTTCTGTTGCCGTTGGGGTTTTCTAGGTCTTGTGGTGGTTTTCTTTGCCTGGTTTACTGTCAGTTGCCGTTTTCTTTTCCTTGTCATAACTGCCATCTTCATGAATTTAAATGTACATGTGTTTGGTTCTTGAATAGGGAAATGATACGTATCGATAAATCTTTGAACTAAGTACACACACACACACACACACCACACACACACACACACACACACACACACACACAAGAGAGAGAGAGAGAGAGAGAGAGAGAGAGAGAGAGAGAGAGAGAGAGAGAGAGAGAGTTCAATGGAAAGAGACTCAGTGGAAGAGGGCCAGACAACTCTCGCAATGACCAGGAAACTGCTGTGTCGTTTGCTTTTATCTCTTGTTTTCGAGATCCTTCTGCCCCGGGCCTCTCTTTATCCATACCCACCCAACTCCGCCCATCGTCCCTGCCACCCTCTGTTCTGCCCTTTCTTCCCTCCAGTACTGTGAATACTGGGGCGAACCGTGAGCATGGCTGAACAAGGGAGATGAATCATGCCGGAGAGAGAGAGAGAGAGAGAGAGAGAGAGAGAGAGAGAGAGAGAGAGAGAGAGAGAGAGAGAGAGAGAGAGACGGAAACTCGGTACAAGATCATTATGTAATTCAGTAAGCAGAGACTGCCTGGTGAAACAGCTGTTCAATGGGAGACCACCCCCGTTCTTTTCTTTGTTTGTTTGCTTGTTTGTTTGTTTCGAATTGCCTTTTTCCTTTTGTGATGAATGCGGCTGCTGCTTCAAACCAGCTGGAGCGAGTGCTTTGTGTGGCTGTTTTCCCACTGTTGTTGGTGATGCTGTCATTGTTTTTGTCGTAGTAGGAACGGATTATAGCTGTTGCTGGAGGAATAGTGTTGCTGCTGCTGCTGCAGTTGCCACCCTTGCATTGTGCATGCACACGTGTTTTTCAGCTGGCAGAAGAAGATGATAAATCATGCCTCCATGGCTGTTTCCTTTCACAACTGTTCTTTGTCTGGTCGTTCTTCCTGCCATTCTTTTATTTGTTTGTTTTATTTGCCTTTAGATTTTGAGTGGGAGTGCACTGCAGACCTCCCAGAATGGAAGAGTCACCCAGAGATCATCAGCAAGAGTGGCATGAGACCAGACATAGTAGTCCACTCTAAGTCAACCAAGCAGCTGATCATGATCGAGCTCACGGTGCCATATGAGAACAGAATGGAGGCAGCTCAAATCTACAAGACTGAAAAGTATGCTGATCTGGCAAACAGCCTGAGGAGAGAAGGCTATCAGGTCAAAGTCCTCACTGCAGAAATTGGAGCTAGGGGGTTTGTAGGAACGTCTGCATACAGCCTCATGAAACAGCTCTCAGTTGCAGGGAAGGAAAAAACCAGAGCCCTGAAAGCAATGGCAGAAGCGGCAGAGAGGTGTTCAAGCTGGATCTGGTCAAGGAGGAACAAAAGTGAACTTCATAAGGCTTAATTTCCCTACAAATATCAGGTGTCCCTGTGGCTCAGTGGTTAAAGCGCGAGTCATTAAGTGGAAAATGAGCATGTCCAGAGGGTCATGGGTTCGAATCCCAGCCATGGCTCGTCCCAAGATGGGAAAAAAAGGGGCAGCAGAGGGACATCCGGAGTCATGAACCGGGTGTGGCCCAACCCCCCTAGAGTGTCAGGAGATAAGGGCCGAAACACTTGCTTGAAGGGGGCTTCTCTTCTGAGGACTCTCTGCTGCCACGCTCTCCACGAGTTTCTTTCTACTGATGCATGGGTAAACCATTGACTTCCGGGAATAGGCCGGAGGACGTCCGGGAAAGACCGGAGGACACTGGGAAAGACCAGAACCAAGGGCTCTGTGGGCTGGCTCCCCACTTTGCCTTAAACATGTGGCTACTAAAAATAAAAGGAAAAGATGCTCCCAGGATTCACCGAAAGGGGGAGAGAATGATGAATCCATCGGTGCTCAACCAATCATGACTGCAAATCCCAAACGGACTATGAACATGGACCAAATGGAATATCCATGTGTCTGTGGAAAGCGTTTCGCTACCACCCGTGGCATGAAGATCCACAGAACAAAGATGGGATGTGTGAAGACTCATCTGAATGAGCAGCAGCGCACTGCATCAGCAGATAAGACGTCGGAAGACCAAGGCCAGGATTTAAACCACAGTGCCAAGGACATCCACGCTGTTGGTTCGGATGAGGAATTTGCACAGGCCCTCGATGCCAGGCGCCTGAAACTCAACCTGCCACGAGCAAACGAAACTGAAGATTGGGAGAAACTGGATGCCAAAATCGTCCAAAGACTCGATGCACTGATAGGGAAAAGCACCCTGGAACACAAACTAGCCACATATGGGGACATTGTGTATGCCACATGTAGAGACGCCTATGGAGCAAAACTACCCAAAGAGAAAACACCTCCAAAGAAATCCAGACGCCAAGAAAAGATGGACAAGATCAGGGTCCAAAAGAAAAACCTCAAGATGCAAATGAAGACCGCACTGCCAGCTGAAAAACAAGGCTTGGAAAAACTGTGGAAAGACCTGAAAGAAAAACACAGTGCCCTCAGCAAAGCGGAATCTGCGAGGAAGAGGAAGAGCAAAAAGAAGAAGACACAAGAGCGCTTCTTCAGAGACCCCTTCCAGTTTGCCAGAACACTGTTTGAGCAGCCAAAATCTGGGACCCTAAGTGTGGACAAAGGAGTTCTTGAGCAGCATCTGAGGAAAACATACTCTGACCCACAGAGCAAAGCACCACTCGACATTCAAGGTCTGGTGTGGCCAACCAACCCTCAGGAACAGTTCAATGGCAAGCCTCCAACGTTGGCGGAAATCAAGAAGGTGGTCGACAAAGCCAGAGCCAAATCATCACCAGGGCCAAACGGAATACCTTACCAGCTTTACAAGAAATGTCCCAAGGTGCTGGAGTGGCTCCACAGGCTGCTGCGATCGGCTTGGAGAAACCAGAAGATCAGCGGCCAGTGGATGACGGCAGATGGTGTGTACATCCCCAAAGAGCAAAACTCAAGTGACATTAGCCAGTTCAGGCCAATATCACTACTGAATGTCGAAGGGAAAATCTTCTTCTCTGTCATGGCAGCAAGGCTGACCAAGTACCTGATGGAAAACAAGTACTTGGATGTGTCAGTCCAGAAAGGTGGCATCCCAGGCGTGGCGGGCTGTGTAGAACACGCCACAATGATCTGGGACGCAATCCAAAAAGCAAAAACAGAAAAGAGAGACCTGGACGTAGTGTGGCTTGATCTGGCAAACGCATATGGATCTGTGCCCCATGAGATGATACAGTTGGCTCTTGAGATGTACCATGTGCCAAAGAACATCCGCGACATGCTCAAGAAGTACTTCAATGGCTTCTCAATGCGGTTCTCTACCAAGGAGTACACAACAGACTGGATCAACTTGGAAGTGGGTATTGCAATGGGCTGTGCAATTTCCCCAATACTGTTCGTGCTGGCAATGGAACTCATCTTGAAAGCAGCAACAAACAACGCGAGACAAACAGACCTTGGCGATGGATACAAGATGCCTCCTCTCAAGGCCTTCATGGATGACACTACAGTGATTTCATCCAGAGAAGACGAGACACGTCATGTGCTGGAGAGGCTGGACGACATAGTTGCCTCATCCAGAATGAAGTTCAAGCCAAAGAAATCACGGAGTCTCTCACTGAGGAAAGGAAAAGTGGCCGGATCTGTGGTCTTCAGTGTTGCCAACCAGGCCATTCCAACAGTCACAGAAGAACCAGTCAAGAGCCTTGGAAGATGGTATGATGATACGCTGAAAGACACACAAAGAGCAAAAGAAACCAAGCAGATGGCGGAGGAAGGCTTGGAGACCATTGACCAGTGTGGGCTCCCTGGCAAATACAAGGTCTGGTGTCTGCAGTTCATGCTGATACCAAAGCTGCTATGGCCTCTGATGATATACGACATCTGCACCAGCATAGTGGAGGCAATGGAAGCCAAAATCAACAAGTTCACAAGGAAATGGCTTGGTGTCCCACCCTGTCTGACTGACATAGCGCTGTACTGTCGCCAAGCAAAGCTGAAACTACCCCTGAAATCCATCCTGGAGGAATACAAAGCAGGGAAGATCAGACTTCAAAGCATGCTGGAGGACTCAGGAGACAAGGTGGTAGAAGCAATTAAGCCCCAGCTGAAGACAGGCAGAAAATGGAAAGTTCAAGAGGCGATGGATTCTGCAAAAGAAAGTCTCAAGATCAGAGAAATAACAGGACACACACAGACCAACAGACAGGGACTGGGGGTGACCAAAACTGAATGGTGGTCAAAGGCCAAAGGAAAAGCCAAAAGAGACATGATGATTCAGGAGATGAGAAAAGAAGAAGACCAAAAAAGACTCCAAAAAGCAGTCCAGCAGAGCCAGCAAGGGCAATGGACAACGTGGGAGAATGCACTCCAAAGAAGTCTCACTTGGAATGACATTTGGCACATGGCCCCTCTCAGGATCAGCTTCATTCTCAGATCTGCATATGACCTTCTGCCCTCAAATGCAAACCTGGTGAAGTGGGGGAAAACAGACGATCCTGCATGCCCCCTCTGCCATGAAAAACAAACAGTGGAGCATGTCCTAAGCTCATGTAAAGTAGCCCTGGCTCAAGGAAGGTACACATGGAGGCACAACCAAGTGCTCAAAGAAATTGTACAAGTAGTCTGGGCTAGTACCAACACCACAAAAGGGAAAATCAGGACTCCAAAAGCACCCGCAACATTCTTCACGGCAGGAGGCAGCAAATCATGGCCAAGAACAACAGTGCCACTCGAAACATGCAGGCAGAGTCTGCTGGACGGGGCAGATGACTGGGAGTGCACTGCAGACCTCCCAGAATGGAAGAGTCACCCAGAGATCATCAGCAAGAGTGGCATGAGACCAGACATAGTAGTCCACTCTAAGTCAACCAAGCAGCTGATCATGATCGAGCTCACGGTGCCATATGAGAACAGAATGGAGGCAGCTCAAATCTACAAGACTGAAAAGTATGCTGATCTGGCAAACAGCCTGAGGAGAGAAGGCTATCAGGTCAAAGTCCTCACTGCAGAAATTGGAGCTAGGGGGTTTGTAGGAACGTCTGCATACAGCCTCATGAAACAGCTCTCAGTTGCAGGGAAGGAAAAAACCAGAGCCCTGAAAGCAATGGCAGAAGCGGCAGAGAGGTGTTCAAGCTGGATCTGGTCAAGGAGGAACAAAAGTGAACTTCATAAGGCTTAATTTCCCTACAAATATCAGGTGTCCCTGTGGCTCAGTGGTTAAAGCGCGAGTCATTAAGTGGAAAATGAGCATGTCCAGAGGGTCATGGGTTCGAATCCCAGCCATGGCTCGTCCCAAGATGGGAAAAAAAGGGGCAGCAGAGGGACATCCGGAGTCATGAACCGGGTGTGGCCCAACCCCCCTAGAGTGTCAGGAGATAAGGGCCGAAACACTTGCTTGAAGGGGGCTTCTCTTCTGAGGACTCTCTGCTGCCACGCTCTCCACGAGTTTCTTTCTACTATTGAGTTCATGTCCAGTGGTGAGTTGGTTTGCCACATTCGGTTTGGGTTGCGTTTTTTTTTTTTTTTTCTTGTTTTTTTTTTTTTTTTCTTTTTTTTTTTTTTTTGCTTTTGTTTTGTCTTTTGTTGGTTTTCTTTTGTTACAACTGTCCAGAAGTGTTCATAAATTTACTGAGATGTACATGTGTTTGCTCCCTTAATTGGGACATAGTGGTGGTCAATAAACGTCTGCAGATACACACACTCACACACACACACACACACACACACACACACACACACACACACACACACACGCGCGCACGCAGGCACGCATGTACGCACGGGCGCACGCATGCACGCACGAACGCGCGCACGCATGCACGCACGCACACACATACACAAAGACTCAACGACTTAACGAATTTTACTGTAAGGTCACCGATCTCAATACATTTGTGGCATACTTTCTGCACACATAAACTAAGACTAAAGCGGGCAAAAAGCAAACAAACAAAGAAACAAGCAAACCAGCGAACCAAAATCAGAAACCACAGACTAAAAGGCGAAAATCTCTCGTGAGAGGAAGTATTGAAGAAAAAAAACGTAGGAAAAGAAAGCATCCAACGACTATTACTTCTAGACTGGGGCTGACATCTTACTGAATCTGCTTCAGAGCATACAAAGTTAACATAGCAAGGTACTTGGTAACCGTACAGATTTGCATTTTGTAACAGGCAATGTAACAAAGGGTTTTATAGTACTTTCTACGTGTTTAATCAAATATTTCTTTTTTGATCTGTCATACACTGGAAAAAATTATTGGCACATGATATTCCTCTGTCATGTTTCGCGATTGTTTGCATATCCTTCTTTTTCAAAAGTGGAATTATGACTGACCGATTCCAGTCTGATGGAAAGCACCCTTGATCACTTTAACAATTAAAAACAAAAGACAGAGAGAGAGAGAGAGAGAGAGAGAGAGGGGGGGGGGGGCGGGGAGCAGGAAACTGGAATGAACTGAAGGGCCAGCAAGGGTGAAAAAGAATATATCGGGGACAATCAGCCTTTGCAATGCTGCACAGACAGCTGTCTTTTGCTTTTATTTCATTTTTCGGCGTTCTCCTTCCCCAAGACGCCTCCCACCCGCGTCTCTTACCGATCCATCTTCCCCTCCCCACCTTTCCGCCCTTTCTCCCTCCAGCACCTGGGGTGAACAATTAACGCGAGCTTCGCTGAATAGCAGGGGATATAAATCATGACAAAGGGAGAGACAAGTGTGTAAATCATTGTGAATTTCCATGAGCACAGAGACTTGCTGATGCAACAGCTCATCAGTAGGACGCCACTGCAATTTTTCAGTAGTCTTTTCCTTTTGGACTAAGAATAACATGTCAGTGTATGGGTTTGCTAAGTAATAAATGCACTATTGGTTTTAGCATTCTGGAACGGGTACTTTAATACAGATTTTTTTTTTCTCTGTTGTTGTTGGTGACACAATCATGGCTTGTGCCCTTTCAGGGATGCTGACAACTGTTGCTGAAGACTTGGGTGTTTCTTCTACTGCCATTCTTGTCCAGTGTTAATGAGAACATTTCAGATCAGATAAAGAGATGATAGATGTGTCCATTGCTATTTTTCATAAATGTTATTTGCTTGTTCATTCTTTAATTTATTTTTTCTATTGTCTTTTGTGTTTTTACTTCTGATGATGCAGTTTTCCCTGATTTTGTTTTCGTTGCTTTCTTCCTTCTGTTGTTGTTGTTGTTGTCGTCGTCGTCGTCGTCGTCGTTGTCGTCATCGTCGTCGTCGTCGTGACCACTGTTCAGAAGCGTTCATGAATTAAGATGCATGTGAGTTTCCTTCTTCAGTCTTGATATGGTACTGGTCAATAAACGACTGCAAAAATCAACACAGAGAAAGAGAGAGAGAGAGAGAGAGAGAGAGAGAGAGAGAGAGAGGAGAGAGAGAGAGAAGGGGGGATGGATGTGTTGAAGAAAGAAAGAGAATGCAGGAGGATGCAATAGATTGGAGGTTTAGCCAGCAAAAAGAAAAAAAAGGAAACGTAAGTAGGGTCCAGACGACCCTCGCAATGCCCGGGCAACAGCTGTGTCCTTTGCTTTGTATCTCCGTTTTCAATGTCCTTTCCAAAGCCACCGTTTATTCCCTCACGCCACCTACATCTCCCCGTGCCTCGTCTCCAGGCTTTCTTCTCTCCAGCTCAGTGTATACTGGGGGCAAACGATTATTGCAAGCTTGGCTGGTTAGGGGGGATGAACCATGCCAAAGATAGAGAGAAATCAGAAGCCCACGGGCAGATCACTGTGTAATTCAATCAGCAGAGACTACACCGATGCAGTGGCTCATCAGGAGAAGACCACAGTCTTTTTTCTTTCGTTGCTTTTTGGGGGTTTTTTGTCTTTTTTTAATTGTTGCCTTTTCCTTTTGGATTAGCAGTGATATTATTGGCAACAGCGCGCGGGGCTGCAGACAAATGAATACGCTAGTTCTAACCAGCTGGAGCGAGCGCTGTGAGTGGGTGTTTCTGGCTGCTATTGGAGATGCTCTGTGTGATTGTCCTTGTCACAGCAGGGAGGGTTATAGCTGTTGCTGGAAGGATGGTGTTATTGCTGCTGCTTCCAATCTTGCACTACACATATGCGCACATTTTCTGCTCCATTAAAAGGAGAATAAACTATGTGTCGGTTGCCTTTTCTTTTCAGGGTTTTTTTTCTGTCGTTGTTTTATCTGTTTGATCTACTGCCTTTGGGATGGGGCTTTTGGCTTGTGCTGGTTTGAGTGGCTTGATTTGCTTTCAGCTGCCTTTGTTTGTAACAGTTGTCCAAAGTGTACACACGTGTCACTGTATACGTAGGGACAGTGATGCTGCCACTCTTTAAACATATGCACAAATTATCAGAGAGAGAGAGAGAGAGAAAGAGAGAGAGAGAGAGAAACTGACAGACCCCCCCTCCCCACACAATGAGAGAGAGAGAGAGAGAGAGAGAGAGAGAGAGGATGGAACGGAAGATAAACCGAGAAAAGGGAACAAAACTAGGTACAGACAACCCACACAATGCCTCCAAGCAGCTGTGACTTTGGCTGTTACCTCTGCTTTCCATGTCCCCCTCGTTACCGAACCCCTCCACCCTCACCCATCCCATCGTCTCCCATCTCTTTCCCGCAGCACTCTTTAAGTCCTCTCCATTTTCTTTCTTCCAGTACACTCAAATCAGGGGCGAAAAATTACTTCGGGGATGGCTTATCGTTGGAGATGAGTCATGCGAAGGATGAGAGAAGTCAGAAGTTCCAGAGGGCAGGTCATTGTGTAATTCGATCGCCCAGGAATTTTTCTTATACAACAGACCAGACCACCACCAGTCTAGGTTGGGTCCCCCCCCCCCCCCCTTTGCTTTTCCTGTGGGTTTTGCTGTGGCGGCGCTTGACCAGTAACTGGCTGACATGGACATAATGAGGCTGCTGGCTGGGACGTTCCTTTGAACCGCTGCTCACGAAAAGAGACAGGGATAATGAATTGGTGCTAGTCCCTTCCACTGATGCCATTTGTGTCTATGCTATGTGTCATTTGTGTCTGTGCTATGTGTCATTTGTGTCTATCCTATGTTTCTGTGTGCTTTCGGATAATGATTATCCCCCGTCAAAGAGGTTACGTTTTCATACCCGCGTCTGTTGGTTTCGTCTGCCGGTCTGTCTGTTCGCAGGATAATGCCGACAGTTCAAAACTGATTTCAACAAATTTTACCGAAGAGATGGAATGTGGTGTCCTCAGGACAACCTCAGTTAATTTCTAGTGTGGATCCGGATCGAAGAAGGGGATTCTGGATGTGCTTTCACTTTCTTTGGCATTGCAGGACAGGACATTTTTTGTGTGTGGAAATTTTCGTGAATTTCTCCAGAAATAACTCATGGATCTCAAGGAAAAACCACGCTTATTAGATTAAGTGAAGTGGTTGGTATCTAAGAACTTTAAAGATGTTGTGCAGGGTAGGATTACAGTCGGAATCCAGTGAGCATTCTTTAGGGGAAGCAGAGGGAAGAGGGAGAGAACTCTTTAACTTTGACGGCAGCCTGTGGTCTTCTGGTTGCCCATGTACTCTCTCTCTCTCTCTCTCTCTCTCTCTCTCTCTCTCTCTCTCTCTCTCTCTCCTCTCTCTCTCTCTCTCCCTCTCTCTCATTTCTGGCCTCGTTTCCTTTGTCGTGAAACGAATCGCTTGATTTCTGTTTGGCTCTTGTCTAAAAGTTTATAGTTCTGTTTCTTTTCTTTGTGTTTGTACCTTGATGTCTTGCTTGTAATAAGTCTCTGTCTTCGTTGTTTCTTTTATTTTTGACCTCGTTTTTTTTTTCCTCATCCCTTTTCCATCCCTTCATTTAGTTATCTGGGTGAGGAGAACAAGAACTACTGAAAGTGACTTCACAAGTGTTGATAACGTCAGATGCAATCTGTTTTGCTTCCTGAGTCGGGACAAGGCACTGGTCAATAAACGTTTTCACCTGTCACCAGAAGGAGAGAAAGAGCGGCGAGGGCGGGGTGGGGGCGAGGGGGGAGGGGGGGGCAAGAGGAAGAGCAAGAGCAGGCAGGCAGGCGGACAGGCAGAGGGATGGAGAGGGAAATGGAGAAGAGGAGGGGTAAGGTGGAGCAGCGAGAGAGAGAGAGAGAGAGAGGTGGGGGGAAGGGGTGGGGAGGGGGAGGGCGGAGAACAGAGAGACAGGAACGGCCCTCTTGCAGCACAGCAAACAGTGGCGGCCACATCAATCCATTTGTCTTTATCTCCGTTTTCCATTTCCTCTCTCTCCTCTCCCACCTCGTCTCTTCTCCCCCTCCCCTCCCCTCCCCTTCCCTCTCTCTCTCTCTCTCTCTCTCTCTCTCTCTCTCTCTCTCTCTGAAATCTGGGGGCAAATAATTACTGCTAGCTTGGCTGATCAAGGGAGATGATTCATGGAAAGGGAGAGAAGTCATAAGCCCCCCCCCCCCCCTCCCTCCTCCAGTGGACGGATCATGGTGTAATTCATTCAGCAGGTACTATCTGATGCAATGGCTTGTTGATCCGCTGCAACTCCTTTTTGTTTCGTTTTCATGGTCTTTTCCTGTGCGGTTTATGTTGATATTTAAAGGCAGATGCCGCTCAGAGAGCCTAATGTGATGCTCGCTTGGATAAACGCGCGCAGTTTTGTTGGGCGTTACTTGCTGCCTTTGTAGTTGGTGATCCTGTCGATGCTACGTTGCTGCTGCTGCTGCTGCTGCTGCTGCTGCTGCTGCTGCTGCTGCTGCTGCTGCTGCCACGTCCGTTACAACTTTTGCAGAATATGCTTTTGTCGTTCCTAATGCCGTTGCTGCTTTTTCTTTTCTGTAGCAGTCCTTATTCATGTTGCTGCTTTCTTGCTTTTTTCTTTTTCTTTTTCTTTTTTCCTCCTCGCTGTTTTTCTGTCCACTAGCTTCAAGTAATATACAAAGTTGGGAAATCTGCACGGGAGGTAATCTGTGTTAAGTGAGAGTTATCCCGCCGTTTTCATGAAACAGGTGTCGCTGGTGGGTACGGCCGGAGCAGTTTTGCCCTCTCAGTCAGGTGAACAGTTCAATCGGACAGGGAAAAAAAATGCCCAAGCACGAGGCGTGGAACGGTGCACCTGTAACGTAGACCATTGATATCCTGATTGTTAACCTGATTTGAGCTTCAGATCAAATGTTTGACGCTCTATATTTTTTCGCTTGACCCATACACTGAGAAAAGGTAACTCTCTTGGCAAAAGAAGGGCAGGCGTTATTTTCCCTGTTGTTTTTATTTTTGTTGTTATTGTTTTTTGTTGTTGTTTTGTTTTTGGAACAGGTCTGTCAGAGCAAACTAACATACAACGAAACATGATTGAGAAGCTTACGAGAAAAGCATGTTAACTACGTATAAACCAGTCAACTGCGGCACGTGCACCAGTCATGATTTATGGTACAGCTGAACTGTGCAAAGATGCTCGACAAATCACAGTAAGATCACCAGGTTGCTAGAAAAGCGGCATATTGTCACTTGTCCAGTACTTGGTTAGTTGAATAGTTGGTTTTCTGTATGATTGTTTTGTTTATGACTTAGATTGCTGAGTGTTGGATAATAATGTTGTTTGTTCGTGGGTTGTTTGTGGTTTCATTCCTTTAGTCCTTCATTACAGTGACGCTCCGTGTCTAGTTGAGATGGGGTTCCTTAATCTGGCATAGGCCATTTAGAACTGAACGGATGTTTTAATACTTCAATATAGTCACGTGTTCACTCCCTCCCCCGACACACACACAAACACACACACACGCGCGCGCGCGCGCGCACGCTCACACACATGCACGCACGCACGCACGCGCACGCACACACACGTATACACACACACACACACACACACACACACACACACACCACACACACACAACACACACAACACAAACGCATGCACCTACGCACGCACACACATTTGTAGGCACACATCCACATCTCATGCTTAGAGAAAAAAAAATCACAAATCGTGTTCCCTTGGCTGTGTCTTCATACTGATATCATTTGTTTTCTTGGTTGCGCATTCATTCGGTACCACCTTCTTTGGTTCACTTTGCTACTCTGTAAGTTTGCTTCCTATTTTTTTTTTTTCATTTCATTTTGTTGTTGTTGTTGTTTGTTCGTGTTCCTAGTTTTCTGTGTTAACGCCATAGTTTTGCTGCCGATTCTTTTCCATTTTTTTTTTTCATCTGAAAGGGGGCATCGTTGGCTTCCGTGTTTGTTTGATGAGTGTATTCATCTTCTTCTCTCTCTCCTCTCTCTCTCTCTCTCTCTCTCTCTCTCTCTCTCTCTCCCCTCTCTCTCTCTCTCTCTCTCTCTCTCTCTCTCTCTCTCTCTCTCTCTCTCCTTGTGGAAAAAAAAGTAACGGGAAACCCTTTGGAAAAGGTTGTGCTGAAGTGTGGATAGACTGAAATGAAAGGGGGCTGGGGGTACCAGTTTCAGTGAGTTTTCAGGATTGTAGATAACTCGAAATATATGAGGAGCTAGTTGCAGTTACTGTGCAGAAGTCTGGACAGATTGAAATGTATAGAGAACTAATGGTTGTTAGTACGAAGAAGTGTGGATAGATTGAAATGTATAGAGAACTAATGACTGTTAATATGAAGAAGTGTGGTTCGATTGAAATATGTAGAGAACTAATGGCTGTTAATATGAAGAAGTGTGGATAGATTGAAATATGTAGAGAACTAATGGTTGATAGTATGAAGAAGTGTGGATAGATTGAAATGTATAGAGAACTAATGGTTGTTAGTATGAAGAAGTGTGGATAGATTGAAATGTATAGAGAACTAATGGTTGTTAGTATGAAGAAATGTGGATAGATTGAAATGTATAGAGAACTAATGGCTGTTAATATGAAGAAGTGTGGATAGATTGAAATGTATAGAGAACTAATGGCTGTTAGTATGAAGAAGTGTGGATAGATTGAAATGTATAGGGAACTAGAGGCAACGACTGTGCAAAGGGTGAACAGAATTAATGGCAGTGCCCGTGTAGAAGTGTGGATCATATTAAAATGTATAGAGAACTAATGGTTGTTAGTATGAAGAAGTGTGGATAGATTGAAATGCATAGGGAGCTAGAGGCTACGACTGTGCGAAGTGTGAACAGACTGAAATGTAGGGAGAGTTAATGGCAGTGACTGTGTAGAAGTGTGGATAGATTGAGACTTGTGGGAATGTGTGAGGACTAGTGGTGGCAGTGTTTATGCAGAACTGTAGGATTAATCGAAATGCGTGGGCAACTCTTGGCAAGTGACTGTGCGAAAGTGTGGATACATTAGAATGCATGACAAACTAGTAACGGTGACTGTACAAAACTGTAGCAGGGCTGAAACGTAAAGCGAACCAGTGGCAAGGACCGTGCAAAAGTGTGGACAGACTGAAAGGGGCGGAGAATTCAAAACAGAGACTACATGTGTAGAAGTGTGGATGGATTGAAAAGTGTGAGGAGCTCGCGTCTGTAACCATGAAGAGGTGTGGATAAGTTGAAATAAATGGGGAACTGGTGGAAGTGACAGTGCAGAAGTGTGGATAGATCGGAATGGATGGGGAGCTAGTGGCTGTGACTATGAAGAACTGTGGAGTCATTGAAATGTATGGGGAGCTTGTGGAAATGGTTGTGGAGAAGTGTGGCTAGATTGGAATGGACGGGGAACTAGTGGCAGTGACCATGCAGGAGTGTGGATAGATTGAAATACACGGAGAACTAATGGAAGTGACTGTACAGAAGAGCCAGTGGCTGAGACTGTGAGGAAGTGTCGACTGACTTAAAAGTCTGGGGAGCTTGTTGCAATGGCTGTGGAGAAATGTGGATAGATCGAAGTGGACGGGAAACTAGTGGTAATGATTGTGCCAGAAGTGTGGATAGATTTGAAATGGACGGGGAACTAGTGGCAATGATTGTGCCAGAAGTGTGGATAGATTTGAAATGGACGGGGAACTAGTGGTAATGATTGTGCCAGAAGTGTGGATAGATTTAAGATGGACGGGGAACTAGTGGTAATGATTGTGCCAGAAGTGTGGAAGATCGAAGTGGACGGGAAACTAGTGGTAATGATTGTGCCAGAAGTGTGGATAGATCGAAGTGGACGGGAAACTAGTAGTAATGATTGTGCCAGAAGTGTGGATAGATCGAAGTGGACGGGAAACTAGAGGCAATGATTGTGCCAGAAGTGTGGATAGATCGAAGTGGACGAGAAACTAGTGGTAATGATTGTGCCAGAAGTGTGGATAGATTTTAAATGGACGAGGAACTAGTGGTAATGATTGTGCCAGAAGTGTGGATAGATCGAAATGGACGAGAAACTAGTGGTAATGATTGTGCCAGAAGTGTGGATAGATCGAAATGGACGGGGAACTAGTGGTAATGATTGTGCCAGAAGTGTGGATAGATCGAAATGGGCGAGAAACTAGTGGTAATGATTGTGCCAGAAGTGTGGATAGATCGAAATGGACGGGAAAGTAGTGGTTATGATTGTGCTAGAAGGATGGATGGATTAAAAGGGATGGGGAGCTAGTGACATTGACTGTGCAAGAGTGTAGATAGATTGAAATATATAGAGAACTAGTAGCAGTGACTACGCAGAAGGATGAGATAGATTGAAATGGATGGGGAGCTAGTGGCTGTGACTGTGCAAGAGTGTAGATAGATTGAAGTATATAGAGAACTAGTAGCAGTGACTGTGCAAGAGTGTGGATATATTGAAGTATATAGAGAACTAGTGGCTGTGAGTATGCAGAATGGATATATTAAAATGTATGGAGAACTATTGGCAGTGACTATACAGGTGGACGGCGGGTTGATTGAAATGGATGGGGAACTATTGGCAGTGACTATACAGGTGGATGGTGGATTGATTTAAATGGATGGGGAACTATTGGCAGTGACTGTACAGGTGGATGGTGGATTGACTGAAATGGATGAGGAACTATTGGCAGTGACTATACCAAAGGGTGGTGGATTGATTGAAATGGATGGGGAACTATTGGCAGTGACTATACAGAAGGGTGGTGGATTGATTGAAATGGATGGGGAACTATTGGCAGTGACTATACAAAAGGGAGGTGGATTGATTGAAATGGATGGGGAACTATTGGCAGTGACTATACAGAAGGGTGGTGGATTGATTGAAATGGATGGGGAACTATTGGCCGTGACTATGCAGAAGGGAGGTGGATTGATTGAAATGGATGGGGAACTATTTGCAGTGACTATACAGAAGGGAGGTGGGTGATTGAAATGGATGGGGAACTATTGGCCGTGACTATACGGAAGTGAGGTGGATTGATTGAAAATGGATGGGGAACTATTGGCAGTGACTATACAGA
>CM065714.1:98713902-98716402 GCA_033310375.1 Conus canariensis | reverse complement strand
TCCCCTAACTCATAAAATCTGGGGCGAATAATTATTCCCAGGGGAGATGAATCATGCAGTGGTAGATGGAGAGAGAAGTTAGAAGCTGAGGGGCAGACCATTATGTAATTCAAACAGCAGGCAGTGTCAGATGAAAGTGCCGTCAACTACAGCAAAAGGTTTTTATCAGTGTTTTTTTCTTTTTCTGTAGGTCTTCTTGTGACATTTGAGAAATGTTGCCGCAGAGAGATTGTATGGTGCTGGCAAGAGAAGAAAAATCTTATCCGATTGATCTGCATTGATGCTGGCACTGTTCTTGATGGTGATGATGCCATTGTTGATGATGCTGGTCATGTCGTTATCTTGCTTTTGCCTGTCTCTCGTTGTTCGCTTGCTTGGAGGCCAGCTTGTTTTCTTGATTGTTGAGTCGACCTAATGCCAGTCAAAAGTGCCTATTCTTTCAGCTTCATGAAAACGTCTAGTCATGTCAATGACGGCACTGAAGTATGGTCTGTTTGCTGTCGCTTTCAGCACATCGTGTCATTCGTTGCCACAACAAGAGAAAGAGAATGACAGAGCGTATAGTAGGATGGTTAAGCAGGAAAAGTAGAGAGGAGAGAGAGAGAGAGAGAGAGAGAGAGAGAGAGAGAGAGGTGGGGAGGGGGAGGGAGGGAGGGACGAAGGGACGAATAAAAAGATAGAGAGAGTGATGACAGGGGGTGTAGTGAATGGACAAATCTGAAGATGCCACGGATCAAGAGCAGCAGTGGCAGGAGTCGGGAAGATGGAATAACAGAGAGGGAAACGGGGCAGGAGGGACAGACAGGGAAAACGAGGACGGAAAGGTATGGACAACCTCTGGTTATGCCAGCCAACAGCAATAGCGACAGTAATCTTTTTTTTTCTATTATGTCTCTGTGCTACATCCCTCAAACCCTTTCTATTTTCATGTCCTCTGTGAAACATGGAGTGAACAATAACTCCCAGTTTGGCTGGTCAGGGAAGATGAATCACACAAACCTGGAGAGGAGTCAGACGTCCTTAGGCAGATCATTATGTAAATCAATCTGCATGCACTATTTGATCAAAGATTCGTCCATGATGGCGTGCAGTCATTTTTGTTTTAGTAATGACTTTTACCATGGATTTTGTGGTGACATATCAATGCATACACCTGCAGAGAGATTATTCCATGTTGGTGATGGACGAGAGAGAAAAAAGCCTCTATGACTGGTTTGCAGTGCTGCAGCTGTTGCTGCTGATGGTGATGCCATAGGGTTTTTTTTTAATGCCATTGGCTTGCCACTGATTATCCGCTTGTTGGCTCGTTTGGTTGATTTCATGGTGAACTGACCTAGACCTGTCATCTTCTGTCCATGCATCGGCGGTATTAAGGGAACTTTAAACATCAAATTTTTTTTTAGCTAATGCAGCCATCGTCTGTCTGGGAAATGAAAAAAATATCCATTTTCTGCCATCTGTCAGGACACGGGACAGAGACAAATAGCATGAAGGAAACCATAATGGAGCGGTAGAGATAAACGGAGAAAGGAGGGAGAAGGAGAGAGAGAGAGAGAGAGAGAGAGAGAGAGAGAGAGAGAGAGAGAGAGAGAGAGAGAGAGAGAGAGAGAGAGTGTGCCTGGTGGGAGCCATCTAAAACCAGCAGCTAAAGTTTCCCATTAAGTCTCTCTGTGGTCTTCACCCACCCGGCATAGCCACCCCCACATCTCTTTTTTTGTCCCACTAGCACAGTCAGATCTGGGCCGAATAATTACCCCGAGCTTTCCTCATCAGGAAGAATGAATCAAGCAGATGTAAAGAGAGAAATCAGGAGCCGAAGACGAGGCCATTGTGTAGCAGACATCGTCTGATGACGGAACGATCCACAATAGGCTACCACTTTGTTGTTGCTGTCGTTGCTGTTGTTGTTGCTGCTGCTGTTGTTGTTGTTGCTGTTGTTGCTGCTGCTGCAGCTGTTGCTGCTGCTGCTGCTGCTGCTGCTGCTTTACAATGCCATTTAACAAGGGCTTTCTAGTGACCTTCCCAGGCAAAGACCTACAGAGAGATCATAGCACGTGACTGATTTGCGTTGCTGCTGCTGCCATAGGTGATGGTGATGATGTTTTGCTTGTTCATGTTGACAGTTGCTTTCCCGATCTGTCATTGTTGACATACATGCTGTCCAGTTTGTTTGGCTGCTTCCTGAATTGACCTTCACTCTCTCAACATCTCTTGTCCATGCTTCGGCCTCATAGGAACTTAAATTAAGGCAGAGTGTGTCCAGAAAATGAAATGCTGCCTGATTTCTTTCTGCCCCCCCCCCTCCCCCCCCCCCACCTCCCGTAAGAACAGAGGAGGATGAGATGTAGAATGAATGAGAGGTGGATAGGATTGGATGGTTAAGCAGGAAAACAAGGGCAGAGTGAAAGAGGGGGGATAACTTCTGGTGATTATTAGCTAACAGCAACAGTTTTGCGAACTTTTTTGTGGTTGTTTCTGTGCTTCACATCCACCACACCCC
>CM065714.1:98696402-98698902 GCA_033310375.1 Conus canariensis | reverse complement strand
TTTATCCTCAATCATGTGCAACAGGGCAGAGGCACCGTAATTAGTCCACCCTCTATGTCGTCCATCCGGGAACTTGTTTGGTCTCGCTGTGGCACGTCCACCTTTCTCTAGACGCTGTAGAGTGGTCTTGGACCGATAGTCCTAGAAAGATGCTTGCCTGTGTCCCACAACCCTTTGGAACTCTTGCATAGGTTCTGGCAGCAAGTCAGTAGAATACACACACCGGCAGAAAATATACGTCTTGGTCTTCACAAGAGAATAGTTTTATTCTTCAGGCCTCCCTCCAGCCGGTAGAGGAAGTTGATGAAAAGACATTTCATATAGTGCATATGGCGACACTTAAGACGAAAAGTTGCTTTCATATCAACTCACGTGTGTGGAATCCATTAATTTGCTTCTGCACTGTGCTAGATATTCCCATTCTCTTTGTTTTGGTTTTCTTTCAAGTTTGTTTTTTCAGTGAAAGCTGCCTGATTTTCTTCGCATATACTTAAATGGCACAGAGTTTGCTAACGTTGCGAATGGGAGTTTTTGGTCTTAACGAATAGATCTTTGGCTGGTGTCCAGAATGTTCTGGGATGTTTGTTGTTTTTTTTTTTGCCTTAAAATCCTGTATAGAACGTAGCTGTTTATCATCTCCAGATTACATTACGCCGGATTTAAACAGGTCTCCGTCTTACTATAGTTGCTACTAGTGGACGGTCGGATGATTACTGGGTTTGGTTGGTTAGGTTCGTTGGTTTTGAGTTGGTTGATCGGTTGGTTGATTGGTTGGTTGGTGTCGTTATATCTCACTGTGAAACAACATGTCAGAGCTGTTGTTAGTTGTTTGTTTTCGTGGTTGGTTGCTTGGTTTACTGTTTGGTTGGTTCATCGGTTGGCTGGTTTTTTCCTTGGTTGGTTGGTTTGGTTTTGGTTACCAGGCCTGTGTGGTCAGCCCTGTCTGTAAAATGTTTTTGTTTGTTCGCATTGTTTGTGTTTTGTAAGTAGTTTAACCTCTGTCTCTCATCGTTTCTCTTTTTCTGTCTACCAGTCTGTTTGTCTGTCTGTCTCTATCTCTGTATCTCTCTGTCTTTGTCTCTGTCTGTCTGTCTCTCTCTCTCTCTGTCTCTCTCTCTCTCTGTCTCTCTCTCTCTGTCTGTGTCTGTCTGTCTGTCTGTCTGTCTGTCTCTCTCTCTCTCTCTCTCTCTCTCTCTCTCTCTCTCTCTCTCTCTCTCTACTGCTTCATTCGTCAGCTTTATCCTACCTAACACGAGCGTAGCAGAGTATTGTACAAAAAAAAAGAAGTTTATAATGGTGCTGAGAAAACGTATAATGGAAAACGGAGTTCACAGCGACTGATTTCCTCAGCGGGAGGAAGGGGGGGGGGGGGGAGAGAGAGAGAAGGAAGGGAAGGCAGACGGGCTGACAGAAACATGGATAACAAAGAAACTGAAAGAAAGAACAGATAAAAAGCCATCACTTGTGCTCAGTTCTTCCTTTCTGTCTGTCTGTCTGTCTTTTTTTTCTTTCTTTCTTTCTTAAATTCTATTTTTCTTACGTCTTCCATTTGCTAAAATGAGTTAGTGCATTTTCGTTTGCATTAAGGCACGCCCCCGGATTCCTTGTGTTCTAACGTCAAGATCTCTCCCCTTCCTTCAGCTTACCACTCCCCGTACCCAGTCTTAGTGAGGGAGAGAGAGAGACAGAGAGAGAGAGAGACAGAGAGAGAGAGAGATATATATATATATATATAGAGAGAGAGAGAGAGGTAGCGAGAGAGAGAGAGAGAAGGAGTTGCTTATAGCCCGGACGACCGCAAAGGGCCATAACAGGGCTGTCACCGCGTTGAAGTCAACTCTCAAAGCATATTAAAGAAAAGAAAAAAATAAATCCACACAAATACTTTAAATGTGCCTTCTAAAGGGAGAAGCAGAGAAAGAAAGGAAAGACAAGACATCATTTGAAGTGCCCAGCTCATGAAATCTCGTTTCTACGGCGAGGTACCATGTGACTATCATTGATCACTAGGGTTCCAGGGAAGGTCATGGGAAAGCGCATGCGGGGAAGGAGGAGGGTCGGGGTTATCATTGATGCGCATTGCACCAGTTGTCTCCCTTTCCGATGATTTTGGGGAAAACGCCTGGCTTTGCGGCAAAATTTTCGCGGTCCACTCAACAAGGTTGTTTGCCCACTTATTTTACTGGGGGGTGGGGGGGGGGTTGTGTAAATCTGACTGTTTTACGGAGGAGAAATCTGGAGGGACCTCTCTCTCTCTCTCTCTCTCTCTCTCTCTCTCTCTCTCTCTCTCTCTCTCCCCTCTCTCTCCTGCCTTTTTTTTTGCTCCTGTGCCTCACAGAAAAAAGGAATATTTGTTGTGCGTGAGTTTACATCAACTCATAAAGTCATTTGGTGCAACGTCGCTTACAACTTCACGAAGTTTACCAGGAGAAAAAAAAAAAAAAAAAAAAAACTCACTCAACAGACGAGGCTGACCCGGAAAACGTTTCTGGCTTTCGTT
>CM065714.1:98691402-98693902 GCA_033310375.1 Conus canariensis | reverse complement strand
ATACATGTACACATACGTATATACATACATGTACACATACATACATACATACATGTATACATAACTGCGTACATACATACATACATACATACATACATACTACATACATACATACATACATACTACATACATAACTGCATACATACATAACTGCATACATACATACATACATACATACATACATACATACATACATACATACATACATACATACATACATACATACATACATATACAAAGACATAACTACATCCACAAGTGCATCCGAACAGCATGATTAAAACAAAGGAGTAAAAATTTCCTTCCATTTATAGAGGCGTGGCTATACATAACAAGGAAAAAGGGGGAAGGGTAGAGGTGTAGAGGAGGGCCGTAGGTGGTGGTGATGGGGAGGAGAGGGGGGGGAGCACGTTTGCTGTCGAACAAGAATGAGTAGGGGTGGGGGTGGAGAGGGGATACAGAATGGGGGGGGGGGGGGGGACGAGGAAACGGGGGTAGGAAAAAAATGGGCCATGTACGTGATAAATTCTCAGCCGGATGAAATAGTTTCATTCACAGGAACGTACGTGTACATAAAAAAGGAGGTGGAGAAAAAAAAGGGGGGGGGGGGGGGAGAGAAGAGTACGTGGGAGGGAGCGAAGAGAAGAGGTCATTGACCTTTCATGATATAAGTCATCACGAGGTCTTGAAATAGTATCCTACTGTGGTGCCTGACTATTTTGGGTGGTCAAAAAGTACCCAGACTCTTTCCGCTTCTTTCTGAAGTGTTTCGGGAGGAGGGGGGGGGGAAGGGGGGGGGAGGGGGAGGGGGCGTATTTGAGTGTCGTTTGTAGAATCATCGGGGTTCATGGCAAGTGTGTGGAACTTGATCCACAGTGGCGGGTGAGAATTGTTCTCGGAGGCCTTGAGGAATCCAAAAGCCCTTTGCATAGATTGCACTGGTTAACTCCTGTTTGCCTGTCTGTCTGCCTGTCTGTCTGTTTGTCTGTCTGCCTGTCTTTACACCACTCTTTCCTCTCCCTCAACCCAACCCCCCCCCCCCCCCCCTGTCTCTCTTCTCTCTCTCTCTCTCTCTCTCTCTCTCTCTCTCTCTCTCTCTCTCTCTCTCAATGTTTACAATCGACTATTTTGAGCTCTTTATCTTACTACTCGCAGATGATGTTGTACTGTTATCAGAGACAATGATTGGTTTGCAAACCCAGTTAAATAGTCTGCAACGCGCAGCTTTTTCTCTTGATTTGAAAGTGAATTTAAGTAAGAGCAATATAATTGTGTTCAGAAAAGGTGGTTATTTAGCAGCAAGAGAACATTGGACGTATAACCATGCTGTGATGCCTGTGGTAAATGCTTATAAATACTTGGGTATATTGTTTTCAACAAAACTCAGCTTCACATTAGCATGCAATGACCTGGTAAGTAAAGCAAAGAAAGCTCTGCTTTGTATTATGAGAAAACTTCATGTTTTGAAGAATTCTAGTTTAGATTTGTTGTTGAAGTTATTTGATTCCCAGGTTCAGCCCATTGCTCAGTACGGTGCAGAACTTTGGGGACTAGACGTTGCAGCCTGCCAATGCGAAAAAGTACATCTTTTTGCCTTAAAGAAATTTTTAGGAGTCGAAATGCGAACACCCAATGACCTTGTCTATGGAGAGACCAATAGATATCCTATTTACATAAATTCTGTATTAAGCTGTATTCGATACTGGTTAAAATTAACTAAAATGAATGATTATAGATTACCACGGAAAGCTTATGTGATGTTATATGACCTAGATGTAAGAGATAAAAGAAACTGGGTGTCAAATATCCGTAGTCAATTATACAAATTTGGATTTGGTTATGTTTGGATGAACCAAGGCGTGCAGAATGATAGATTATTTCTTTGTGAATTTAAAGAGAGATTGATTGCGTGCAGGTGGCAAGAATGGGACGCTCACGTCAAAAATAGCGATAGATTTACCATGTATCGGACATTTTGTACAGTTCGTCACGATATCAAACTTTATCTGCAAATGGATTTAGGCAAACACTTGAAGTTAATTATGACCAAATTTCGACTTGGAATTTCAGATATTGCACAACACAGGTATCGCTACTGTAAACATACTGGAATGGATCTGACTTGTCCACTTTGCAATGATGGAAAAGAAGACGAACTGCATTTTGTTTTATGCTGCTGCAAGTTATCTAGTCTAAGAGCGCAATATATACCAGTTAAGTTTTTCAGGGATCCCTGTCAATTTCGGTTAAGTCTGCTTATGGCATCTCAAAATGAAAGTGTAGTAAGAAATTTCTCAATTTACTTGTTCAAGGCATTTCAATTTCGATCAGTTACGACTTCGTGAATGAGAATTTCATCCAGTCTTTGATGTGTTATGTAATATTCATACATTGTTGTTACTTTCTCCATACCCCCCTTCATAAGGGGCAATGGCCTTTATATGAAGTAAACCATCTGAGTTCTGAGTTCTGAGTTCTCTCTCTCTCTCTCTCTCTCTGT
>CM065714.1:98666402-98681402 GCA_033310375.1 Conus canariensis | reverse complement strand
GGCAGACAGACAGACAGACCGGCAGATAGACAAATAGATAGATAGATAGACAAACAGGCAGACAGATGAATAGACAGACAGAGAGATGGATGGATAGATAGATAGATAGACAGATACATAGATAGATACGGATAAACGGATAAAACCTCGGTTTGCATCTTATGACTAACATGACAAATGTTAGAAAAGAGTCTAAATACTTTTCTAATGTCGAATCCAGAATCCAGAAACCTATATTCCTATGACAAATGTTAGTAGTCTTAAAAGCAAGTAGCCTTTCTGTTGTTGCTGCAGTCAGCGAACAACATGACAGTCGTTGTTTTGTTATTCAGGATGGTCAGATGGCTAAGGGGGAATAATAATAATGATTAAAAAAAAAAAAGAAAGAAAACCGACAAAATACCATACCGACCACGAAAATGAAAAAAAAAAAGCAAAAAAAAAAAAAAAAAAAAAAAAACGCGGAGAAGAACGATGGCTCAGACAGGCCGCTAAGCATAGGTTACATAGATTCCACACACAGAACAGATCGCCATCCCAATGGAAGACGACAGTTACCGACAGATCATAAACGATAACTCATACACTTTTCATGAACGAATTTCCCCAGGGGCTCGTTCACGTGATTTGCCCCAGTCCCACGTGACCCCCCGGCACTCCGCAGCAACGGAGCCTGATGATGCCATTGGCTGATTTCTTTTTTTTTTTTTTTTTTTCGTTTTCTTCTACTTTTTTCCCCATACAATCCGGAAATGTGAGAAAGAAGCAACGGAGTGGAAATCTCATTGGTCGATGGTTTATGTCGTCCTGGGGAACCGCTACACGAGGCGGCTATGTGAGACGGGTCCGGAGCAGTGTTGTCTCTATGGAAATAAACGGTCAGTGATGTATGGGTCGGAGGACCTTTGTCTCCACATTTCATCACTGGGACCCGGTTGTGAGTGTGTGTGTGTGTGTGTGTGTGTGTGTGTGTGTGTGTGTGTGTGTGTGTGGTGTGTGTTGGTGTGTTTGTGTTGTGTGTGGTGTGTGTGTGTGTGTGTGTGTGTGTGTGTGTGTTGTGTGTTGGTGTGTGTGTGTGTGTGTGTGTGTGTGTGTGTGTGTGTGTGTGTGTGTGTGTGTGTGATTTTTTTTATTCGACTGTCGCAGAAAACGTAACAGTTTGGGGTGAGAGAGAGAGAGAGAGAGAGAGAGAAGGAGGAGAGAGAGAGAGAGAGAGAGAGATCAGCAAAATATTAAGCATACGAGGGAGAGGGAGAGAGAGAGAAGCAGTTTTTAAAAGATGATTGTGTGTGTGTTGGGGGGGGGGGGTGTATTGTGTTTGTATTGTGTTTGACTATAAGATTTGTTAACGTTTCATAAAAGATGCAAATATTACCCACGGGGCAAAGACCAATCTTGATTTTGTGATGTTGTGTAACGGTCAAGTACATAAAAATTCGTTTGTCTCGGTTTTTGTGGAAAGTATTTCCGAAATCATTAGACATTCGATCGAACTGAGTTACTGCAATGATCGGTTAGTGATGCGGGGAAGTTAAATTTTAAAAGTTTAAACCTTTGAACAGATGATTCAATGCGCCCCATCAAAATATGATAAAGTTAGTACACATGATGACTGTATAGCTGGACAATTAATGTGTTTGATCTACTTGTACTGAACAGTTTGTTTTCTCGGCAGTACCCCCCTCCCTGTCTCTCTCTCTCTCTCTCTCTCTCTCTCTCTCTCTCTCTCTCTCTCTCTCTCTCTGTCCGTTTGTCTGTCTATCTGTTTCTCTCTCTCTGTCTCTCTCTCTCTGTCTCTCTCTCTCTCTGTCTCTCTCTCTCTCTGTCTCTGTCTCTCTCTCTCTCTCTCTCTCTCTCTCTCTCTCCTCCCTCCCTCTCGCTCTCTCTCTCTCTCCCTCTCTCTCTCTCTCTCCCTCCCTCCCCTCTCTCTAAAGCAAAGTCTGTCTGCGAAAGATTCATCTTCAATTAATTCTTTAAAAAAAAAAAAGAAGAAAGTTTCAATGAGGACTACACAGTGCAGCATATACAGACATATCCTCTTGTCTTCCAATCTGGGACACTTCATTGCATAACAGTTCTGCCTTGCAGGGATTATTCTGCAATAAGATGGAAAAGCGAGTGGAATGGAGGAAAGAAGGGGAAGTGTGGGAGAGGGCGGGGGGGGGGGGGGGTGTGTGCTGACGGCAGGATTTGTGTAGAGTCAGAAATGTCAAATTTATCACGCAATTTCATGAAGAACTTTTTGTAAAATCGCATAAGAGGTAAGGATTCCAAAGGAGAATAGAATAAAAGTGATAGATGAAAAACTTGACACTGATGTTTGAATAATTGTGACGCCTTGTTTGTTTCAGGATGAGAAGGAAATGATGTGAATTTTTCTTCTTTTTTTTTTCTTTTTTTTTTGTTTTGTTTTTGGGTGGTAACATATGGAGAATCAGTAAATTTATTCAATTATTCATTGGAAACGAAACGACACCCGTCCGTTTTATTCAAATGTTGAAAGTTGATCAAGGCAACAGTCGAGATCATGATCGTCATTTTTTATTAGCTTTCAGGTCAAAACGATGCCCTGACGGATGCATGGCCGAACAGAGTGGAACACGTTTTCTCTTCACCCAAGAAAACCATCCCATATAGTTCTTGTTACAGTGCATCTTAAGCTAGAATGGACACCAACATGCAGGCAGCAATGTAAAAGGGATGTATGTGTATGCAAATGGCCTGGATTCTTTTTCTCTCTTGTAGATGGTAGTATTTAGAATCTACAAGACTGAGGAAACAGGAAGAGGGAGCTGTTGTTTGTCCTTCGCGGGCGAAGATGACCCTGACTTCTACAATCACTGGTTAGCCATCTTTGTACACTGTGTGTGTACGAAGATGGCTAATCAGGCTGAGCCTAGCACTGAATAGTCTGTTGCAGTGTGGACAGGGCAGACTTTGAGGTGAGCCAGGCTGAAAGGTGGTGTTTGCTCGGGGGGGGGGGGGGGGGGGGGTTCCCGAAGCTGACGTTTTTGCTCCTATGCCTCCACTCGCCTCGTTTCAAAGTCGTTCACTCCGGATTTGATCATTGTGCGCCAGGCTGAGCGATCTTGCGCAGCTTCTTCTCAGGAGGCAGGAGCGATGCTACGGCACTTCAGTGAGGCTTTCAGTGAACAGGTAGCTACAATACTGAGGGACCATGACTGCGGAAACTAGAAGGGAGCTGTAAGACTGAGGAAACATGAGCAGGGAGTTGCAAGATTAAAGAAACATGAACAGGGAGATAAAAGACAGGAAATATGAACAGGGAGCTACAAGACTGGTGAAACATCAACAGGGAGTTACCGTTTTTATTTTATTTTTTTTTTTTTAGTTGCAAAGTGAGGCGGAAATTGAAACAAATCTGTAAAGGAATTTGAAATTACTCCACCAATAAACAATGCACAAACAAACTGCAAGACAAAACACGACGCGTTTCGACCTCGTAGGTCTTATTCAGGCAAGGTAGACAACACTCAGGATAACGAAAATGAAAAACGTGCAATCACTTATCTTCTCAAATTCAACGCCAATCTTGCGCCGAAATTTGAGAGGATAAGTGATTGCTCGTTCTTTGTTTTCCTTGTCCTGAATGTTGTTTATCTTGCCAGAGTTTTGTTTATCTTGCCTGAAGAAGGCCTAAGAGGTCGAAACACGTAGTGGTTTGTCTTGTAATTTGCCTGTCCATGTTAACTGGCGGCGTTTTTTCAAGTTCCTTTTAATTTTCTTTTTAATTCCAAACTGAAGAGATTCCTCGTGAAAACTTGGCCCGTGTGTGGTGACACCTCCAGGATCATGCAGACCAATCGGTTGATTGCCAGCTTTCTCTCCTTTCCCAACCAGTCCTATCATCTCCGTGTTTCCTGTTGTTACTTTGTCCAACAATGCTTGAAAGACAACGGTCACAATGAAAGTACATCTACATTGGGTATGCGTTTGGGAACGCACGTGCCTTGGGGTGTGGACATGCGCGCGCGCGCGTGTGTGTGTGTGTGTGTGTGTGTGTGTGTGTGTGTGTGTGTGTGCGTGCGTGCGTGCGTGCGTGTGTGTGTGTGTGTGTGTGTTTTGTGTGTGTGTGTGTGTGTGTGTGAGAGAGAGAGAGAGAGAGAGAGAGCGAGATTGTCTGTCTGTCTGCCTCTGGTGTTTGTGGTGCTTTGGTGTGTGTATATGCACATGTAAGTGTGTGTGTGTGTGTGTGTGTGTGAGTGTGTGTGTGTGTGTGTGTGTGTGTGTGTGTGTGTGTGCATATGTGTGTGCATGTGTGTGTAACTGTCTGTCTGTCTGCTGTGGTGTTTATGGTGCTTCTGTGTGTGTCTATGCACGTGTGAGTATGTGTGTGTAATCATGCATATCTGTTTGTGTATGTATGTGTGTGTGGTGTGTGGTGTGCGCGCGCGCGTGTGTGTGTATGTGTGTGTGCATGCGCATGCGTTTGTGTGTGTGTGCTTGCGTAGCAGTCGTGAAGCCTTACGCTCTCTACCCTCCTAGAGCTCGAGGTTTCTCCTGCGGACCTGCCAGGCAAAAAGAAAATGTCCCCAAACTAAATTCCATCAGCTTGGAACCTCAGGCGGAAATCTGGGAGCCGGGATTATGGGATTTGACATGCCGGATTTCTGGAGGCGCTGCCTCTCGGCCCACTTCGATAAATTGCCACGCCCCTCCGCTCTGACGAAGGAGGTCGTAATAGTGTTAACTCTCTCCTCTCTTGTTTCTGACCAGTGTTCCACTGCATTATGGGGAACAGACACACATGCGTACACACACACACACGCGCGCACACACACACACACACACACACGCGCGCGCGCGCACACACACACACCACCACACACACACACACACACACACACACACACACACACACACACACACACACACACACGCACGCACACACACACACACACACACACACACACGAAAAAGGTCACTTCTGTTTGGAAGGTGTTCATCCTTTAGTCTTGTCTTTTCATGTGACTTTACTATTTTTCTTTCTGATCTTGTTTCTTTCTTCTTTTTTTCTTTTCTTCGTTTCGCGCACGCACCTCACACACACACCTCACGCACGCACGCACGAACGCACACATCACAACACACACACACACATACACACACGAACGAACGCACGCACGCTCGCACGCACGCACACACGCAAACACACACACATACATACTCACACGCGCGCCCACACGCACGCACACACACACACACACACACACACACACACACACACACACACACACACACACACTCACTAAAGTTCATGCTGGGGGGAAGGGGGGCTGGGGGGTGGAGGAACACACCCGACCCAAAATCTGAGATGGGCATCCTTAATTTCAGAGCAAAGTGTGCTCCTGTAAGGGACGGGGGTGGGGGATGTCCAAAAGCTGTCTGCAGTTCTGTCGGGGAGAACATGACAAAGGCATAAAAGAAACTGCGCTATATTCCGGTTTATCTTTGGTTTCCAGGTGATACGGCTGACGGGTACCATCATGCCGAGTGAGAGGGTTGGGGGTAAACGGGGTTCGGAGAAGGATTGGATGAAGGAAAGGGTGTGTGTGTGTGTGTGTGTGTGTGTGTGTGGTGTGTGTGTGTGTGTGTGTGGTGTGTGTGTGACAAGATGGATCTGATGAAATGACGTCCTGCATATTCTGGATCAGAGCAGGCATCACTGAACACCACCAAAGTGATCCGGCAGCAGTGCGATGACTGCTCTGATGGGTTGTCTTAAGGCGACCTAATATTGGATGCTGTTTGTGGACTGCCAAGACCGAGGCTATTACTGGGCGACCAGGACGTAGCTGTACGTGTGAGTGTGTGTGTGTGTGTGTGTGTGTGTGTGTGTGTGTGTGTGTGTGTGTGTGTGTGTGTGAGAGAGAGAGAGAGAGAGAGAGAGAGAGAGAGAGAGAGAGAGAGAGAGAGATGAATAAGTGGCCATTCCGAATAAAATGTATACTTACAATCGAGAAAATACAAATTTAGGTCAACTACCTACAAACTAATTTCCATCACAGAACAACTGCTGTATGGTTCCTTCCCTTGGCGCGAACCTAAACAGTTCCCAGAGCATCTTTTTTTTTATCCTGCGAACCTGGGACTGTCGACCTACGGGCACATTAAAAAAATCGCGCGAATAAACCTGGATCGTCGAGATGACGGAGATCACTTCGCTACATAAAGTGCACAGTCCAAGAAGAGTTTCCTGGATTGAGATCAGCCTTATAAGGTTGTTTTTTTTTTTTTTTTTTTTTTTTACTTCAGCACCTGCTTCCTTCAGATGACTGCCAAAGGCTACTTCTTTGGCATCCTCAAGCGCTGAGTCTTCTTCTGCTGTGTCAAGCAAACGAACATCCTTCCAGTCATTTACTCTCGACAGAACTATCGGATCTTGATCTACTAGGGCAAGGTAGACAAAGTCTGGCAGGCAAGTCTGCCTCAGTGGCAGATGTTTGCTGATCTGCCAGTCATCACTTTTTCCATGTATACCAGGGATGCCGGGTTGACTGCTTCTCGAAGGGAAGGTCCCTGCTCTTACGTTTGGCTTGTGGAAGTGAGAGCCTGGTCTCGGCTTGAATCTCATCCGTACCTCTTGCCACGGCTTTGGCGGTAACATCTGTGAAATTGCCGATTAGGATGATCATACCAGGAGAATAGAGGTAGGGGACATACTTTACATTGGTCGCACGAGAACGGCAACATTACAACATTAGCAACAAAACTTGGAAGTGCTTATGCTGAACGCCTTGGTGTGGAACTCACAACTCCTTGAGTATGGTCTAGTTTCCTGAGCGTTTCAAGCACCCGAATTCTAAAGCTATTTATTAACAGTACATGGATAATGTATCTCCTCCACAATCCAGTAAGAAAACGCGTTCAAGGTAAGATGATCTCGGTATTTTTAAGTGTGTTTGTTTATTGTTGTTTTTTATTGTCTTGCTTTGATGCTGTTTTGCGAACGCCGATTCTATGCGATGAATTTATCGTCGCCGATATACCAGCATTTACAGTCAGGCAACGTCATTAACAAAGAAACACCGTGAGATGCTATGGAGCGGGGACTCCGCACTGTGATAATGGCAAAGTGAACTGCCAGAAAGAAGGCAAGGAGATGCGATTACTGCCAGTGTCTGTGCGAAGCATCACGTGTGCACGGTGCTGACAAAAATTACGCGCATGCAGGAATCACATGGAAGGGTGAGCAGGAATGAAGCCATCCACAAGAAAGACTACGAGGTGTTCCCTGAAGGAAGGAGTGTGGCATGCAGTCTCTGATCTGGAAGGGAGCTTGAAGTCATCCAGAAGGACAGGGGAGCTAGGGGGGAAGTCTGGAGTCATCCACATTGACAGGTGACGGGTCTGAAGTCATCTGCAAGGAAGGATGCTGGAGGTGTGGAGTCAGCTACACCGAAGGGTGAGGGCGCGTGGAATCATCCACAGGGAAGGGTGAGGGGCCGTGGAATCATCCACACGGAAGGGTGAGGGGCGTGGAATCATCCACACGGAAGGGTAAGGAAGCGTGGAATCATCCACAGGGAAGGGTGAGGGGCGTGGAATCATCCACAGGGAAGAGTGAGGAAGCGTGGAATCATCTACAGGGAAGGGTGAGGGGCATGGAATCATCTACAGGGAAGGGTGAGGAAGCGTGGAATCATCTACAGGGAAGGGTGAGGAAGTATGGAATCATCTACAGGGAAGGGTGAGGGGCGTGGAATCATCTACAGGGAAGGGTGAGGGGCGTGGAATCATCTACAGGGAAGGGTGAGGAAGCGTGGAATCATCTACAGGGAAGGGTGAGGGGCGTGGAATCATCTACAGGGAAGGGTGAGGAAGCGTGGAATCATCTACAGGGAAGGGTGAGGGGCGTGGAATCATCTACAGGGAAGGGTGAGGAAGCGTGGAATCATCTACAGGGAAGGGTGAGGAGCGTGGAATCATCTACAGGGAAGGGTGAGGAAGCGTGGAATCATCTACAGGGAAGGGTGAGGAAGCGTGGAATCATCTACAGGGAAGGGTGAGGGGCGTGGAATCATCTACAGGGAAGGGTGAGGAAGCGTGGAATCATCTACAGGGAAGGGTGAGGGGCGTGGAATCATCTACAGGGAAGGGTGAGGAAGCGTGGAATCATCTACAGGGAAGGGTGAGGGGCGTGGAATCATCTACAGGGAAGGGTGAGGGCGTGGAATCATCTACAGGGAAGGGTGAGGGGCGTGGAATCATCTACAGGGAAGGGTGAGGGGCGTGGAATCATCCACAGGGAAGGGTGAGGAAGCGTGGAATCATCCACAGGGAAGGGTGAGGGGCGTGGAATCATCTACAGGGAAGGGTGAGAGGCGTGGAATCATCTACAGGGAAGGGTGAGGGGCGTGGAATCATCCACAGGGAAGGGTGAGGGGCGTGGAATCATCTACAGGGAAGGGTGAGGGGCGTGAAATCATCCACAGGGAAGGGTGAGGGGCGTGGAATCATCCACAGGGAAGGGTGAGGAGACGTGGAATCATCTACAGGGAAGGGTGAGGCGCTTGGAATCATCCACAGGGAAGGGTGAGGAAGTATGGAATCATCTACAGGGAAGGGTAAGGAAGCGTGGAATCATCCACAGGGAAGGGTGAGGCGCTTGGAATCATCTACAGGGAAGGGTGAGGAGGCGTGGAATCATCTACAGGGAAGGGTGAGGAAGTATGGAATCATCTACAGGGAAGGGTGAGGGGCGTGGAATCATCTACAGGGAAGGGTGAGGCGCTTGGAATCATCTACAGGGAAGGGTGAGGCGCTTGGAATCATCTACAGGGAAGGGTGAGGCGCTTGGAATCATCTACAGGGAAGGGTGAGGAGGCGTGGAATCATCTACAGGGAAGGGTGAGGAGGCGTGGAATCATCTACAGGGAAGGGTGAGGCGCTTGGAATCACCCACAGGGAAGGGTGAGGGGCGTGGAATCATCTACAGGGAAGGGTGAGGAGGCGTGGAATCATCTACAGGGAAGGGTGAGGCGCTTGGAATCACCCACAGGGAAGGGTGAGGAAGTATGGAATCATCTACAGGGAAGGGTGAGGGGCGTGGAATCATCTACAGGGAAGGGTAAGGAGGCGTGGAATCATCCACAGAGAAGGGTGAGGAGGCGTGGAATCATCCACAGGGAAGGGTGAGGAAGCGTGTGGTCACACACATAGTTTGATGAAATGAGACTGAGTCTGAAAGTAAGTCATGGAACAGAGGTCAGTAGTGGTCACCGCTGGGCACGGTTAGTCTGATAAGGTCAGAAATAGTATGTATTGTGGAGCTTTATTGTTGATCTCTTCAAATCGGGGAATCCAAACATCACCAAAACGTGCCAATAACCATCTGCTTTCCACAGTACACACACACACACACACATACGCACGCACGCACGCACACATGCACGCATGCACGCACGATCGCGCGCACATACACACAAACTAGGCACAGAGTTGGACAAGGGAGTTACTAAACTAAGGCTTTGTAGCAAGCAAATAGAAAGAAAATAGATGACGCAAAAGGATAAAAGCCAAAAGAAAGAGAGACACAGACACAGAAAGAGAGAGAGACAGACAGACAGAGACACAGAGACAGACAGACAGATACAAACACAGAGAGACAGAGAAAGACAGAGACAGACAGAGAGACAGACAGAGAGAGAGAAGGACAAACAAAGCATGCATGCCCCGCCGTTGTTGTGCAAGTTAGGTGCTCGTAGTAGACATGTTCCAGACATCTGCTGCCTCTGATCTTCAGTGCCAGAGAACGTCGCTCATGCACATGAATGTGTGTCTGGCTGACTATGAAAGAAATCCAATAAAACGCGAGCAGCCTTCGCCTTCTATTGTGCATGCAGTTCTTATCCCTGTCGCAGAATGTTTCCGACCATTCCGTCAAAAGACGCAAAGTTCTCAACAGGGCACTTACTTCTTGGACCTTCTCTCTCTCTCTCTCTCTCTCTCTCTCTCTCTCTCTCTCTCTCTCTCTCTCTCTTCTCTCTCTCTCTCTCTTGTCTGTGTGTGTGTGAGTTGTGTGTATGTGGGTGTATGTGTGCGCGTGTGTGTGCGTGCGTGTGTGTGTGTGTGTGTGCGTGTGTGTGTGTATGTGTGTGTGTATGTGTGTGTGTGTGTGTGTGTGTGTGTGTGCGCGCGCGCGTGTGTGTGTGTGTGTGTGTGTGTGTGTGTGTGTGTGTGTGTGTGTGTGTGTGTGTGTGTGTGTGTGTGTGTGTGTGACTGGGGCTCCCACTAAATCTTATGTCTTGAGGGCCAACTCATCGAAAATGTCGAGGACTAAAGGAAATGAATAAAAAGATTTAAAAAAAAAAAAAGGGGGGGGGGTGAGGGGCGAGAAATAGGAAAGAAAGAAAGAACGAAAACAAATTGAGAGGAACAAGGAAAGAAGAGAGAAAGTAAAAGGAAAGAAGGAAACCGACAAAAATGAGAGAAAAAGAAAATGGAACAAAGGGAAAAGAAACAGAAAGAAAGGGAGAAGAAAAAAAAAAGGAAACAAAGAAAAGAAGGAATGAAAGACAGAACAGGAAAAAAATGAAAGAATGAATGCTATATAGAAAGAAATAAAGAAAAGATAGAAAAGATAAAAAGGAAAGTTAGCGAAAGAAAGAAAGAAAGGGAGAGAGTAAGTAAGAAAGTAAGAAAGAACGAAAGAAAGAAAAGAAAGAAAGAAGGAAAAGAAAAAGAAATGAAGAAAAGAAAAAAAAGAAGAAGAAAGAAACAAGATCAGAAAGAAAAATAGTAAAGTCACATGAAAAGACAAGACTAAAAGGATGAACACCTTCCAAACAGAAGTGACCTTTTTCGTGTGTGTGTGTGTGTGTGTGTGTGTGTGTGTGTGTGTGTGTGTGTGTGTGTGTGTGTGTGTCGGATTCACTCGCTGGTCTGACCGGAACGCCCACGCAAATATTTAGCTGTTTTCTTACACGGCTGTTTAAAGCGTCAGGCAGATTGATCAGATCGCCCAGAACACCCAGACGCTGAGCCTCGTCCGTCCCTCCGCCACCCTCCCCCCCCCTTTTTCCCCACCCCTTCCCCCACCCACCCCTCCAACCTCCAGCTCCCTATTCCTCTCCTCCTCCTCCTCCTCCTCCCCCCCCCCCCCCTCACCGCCCGTCCCTGTCCCTGTCTCTCAGAAATGATGTGAGAGAGACAGACAGGCAGAGACAGGATGGGGGTGGAGGGAAGGGTGGGGGCGGCGGCAGAGATAGAGAGAACGGACAGAAGAAAGAGAGCGGAAGGAAGGAAGGAAGAAGGCAAAGGGTGGGGTAAGGGAACGAACGGGAGGAGGGCATATAGCAGAGGGGTAGACGAAGAGAAAGGGATGGAGGAGGAGGACAGCAGAAGGCAGGCAGAGGGATGGAGAGAGGATTGACAGAAAACAAGAAAAGAAAGAAAAAGAAGAGAGAGAGAGAGAGAGAGAAGGGAATGGGGAGGGGGTGAAGGGGTGGGGGTTGGGATGGGGGGCAGGACAGAGAGCCAGAGGTGTGGGTTGCTGGGTGTGTGGGGGCGAAGGAAGCATTGATCAGATTAATGGCGCCCATTTGCATGAGATAGAGGCTGAATGAAAGTTATCGATCAGAGACGAGAGGCTGGAGGGGGGGGGGGGGGGGGGGTGGTAGAAAAGGTGGGTGGGGATGGGAAGAGAGCGGGAAGGGGGAGGGGGGAAGGGTAGGGGGGTAGGACGAAGGATGCGTTGCGGCACCCCCCATAGAATTAGTCGCCCTTTAGCCGTGGCCCCAGCGCTTTTGTCGCAAGGGCCTGCTTGCTCTCACAGACTGGTGTGTTTGCCCCCACCCCCACCCCCACCCCCAAACCCCCACCCCCACCCCTCTTCTCCCCAGCTTCCACCACCAGACCTCTCTCCAACCCTCCATCTACCTCTCCACCCACCTGGTGTCTCCTCCCCCCCCCTCCTCTCCCTTTCCCCGTGTTCTTGATCGTCCCCCCTCCCCCCTCCGCCCTCCTCCCCCCGCCCCGGTGGTGAGGGGGGGGGGGGGAGCTTAACGCCGACACAATTTGAAATGTTCGTAGCTTCAGTTACATAAATCCATACATCACCCTGTGTCTTGGTATGGTGATAATTAGAAGAGGTTTCGACACTGAGGCGATCCGTTATTGTACGTTGTTGATTTGTTTTACAGCCAGTTGCTTTTTCCTTATGGCGTGTGCCCTTTTTAGGTGGATGCACAATACGCTTATTTCGCAACTTCTCTCGTATTACTCTAACAGTCTGTATAAATATAAATCAAGCAAACTCTTTCTGTCAGCAACAACCAAAAGATTAAAAAAAAGATTCTGTTACAAAATAAAATTGGTGCATGAGACTTTCTGACTTGTGTGGACTTTTCTCTGTTTTTTGAAGCAAATAATCTACCATACATGAATTCCAGATTTTTTTTTTTTTTTTTTTTTTTTTTTTTTTGGGGGGGGGGGGGGGGGGGTCCGTTTTATCATTATCGTATGACATTCTGGTAGTGCCCCCGGTTTATAAAGTAATTCACCCCGTTTTACCAGGGGAGAGAGCATGCTGAGTGACATATTAGATTTCGGTGTAGCTTCTTTTGTTCTGTACGCGAGCATTTTGCCCAAGACAAAATCCAGAATTGTCGATTCCTCCACAAAGTCTCAGACGCTCTCTCTCTCTCTCTCTCTCTCTCTCTCTCTCTCTCTCTCTCTCTCTCTCTTCCCCTTCGACCCCCCCTTCCCCCCTTCCCCCCTTCACCCCCCTCCTCCATCTTCCCGGCCTATTCTGGCCGGAGCGGCTACGTCCAAGACTTCTCTCCCCCCGTTTGTCCTCTGGGAAAACTCGAAGGTTGGGGTGAGAAGACTGGAGGGCGGGGAGGGAGGGGGGGGTGAGAGAAGGGACAGGAGGGGAAGATGGGGGGGGATGGGGTGGGGTGGTCGGTTGGCGAGGGATTGGGAGTGGGAGGGAGAGGAGAGGGCAGGGGCGGGGGGTGGGGGAGGGGGGGGGGGCGTAACGGACGCCTCTGATGGGAGGGTCGTATTCTGTGTGAAGGCGAAGAATCTGATAAGAAGAATTACTCACCTTCTGTTCCCGGGGTGTGGTGGCGGCCGCCCTTTCCCCATCTGTCCCTGACCCCGCCTCCACACTGCTGCCATTTAGGCCGCCAATACAACACACACACACATTGACACACACACACACACACACATGCGCGCGCGCGCGCGCGAACACACGCACTTACACACGCACACACACACGCGCGCGCGCGCGCGCGCACGTACGTACGCGCACGCACGCACGCACGTACGCATGCACGGACGCACGCACGCATGCACGCGCGCACGCATACGCACGCACGCACGTATGCACGCCCGCACGCACGCACGCACTCATGTACGCGCGCGCACAGACACACACGCGCGAGTGCGCTCGCGCGCATGCACGCACGCACGCGCGCGCGCGCGCGCACACACACACACACACATACATACACACACACACACACACACACACACACACACACACACATACATACACACGGGAGGGGGGACAGCAACAGAAGCTGCGTTTTGCTGGCAATGTAATGGGTTCTGTCCTGAATGTTCTCGTTTGAAACAACAATGAAGGGAGAGAGGGGAGGGGGAGGCAGATAGACAGACAGACAGACAGACATAGACAGAGAGACAGACACAGAGAGAGATAGAGAGAGACAGAGACAGAGGTACAGAGAGAGACAGAGAAACAGAGACTAATAATCAGACAGACTGATAGAGAGGCACAAAAAAAAAAACAAATTAGATGTAAAAATGAAGAAATAAGTACATAAAAGCAGATAAACGATAAATACGTATAAATAGCTATAAAGAAATGAAAAGCGGCACCTACACACTCCTTTATGAGTCGTAAAATCGCAGAGCTTCAGTTATTGGTGGTGGTGGTGGTGGTGGTTGTGGTGGTGGTGGTGGTTTTTTGTATTGTATATCAAGCTTTCCGTGTCTGTGCTCTTGTACTCTCCGCGATCCCACAATCTTCTTCTGTATAGCCATTCCTGCCTTGCTGCCTGGCCTAACGGGTTAAATCAAAGACTAATCTGTTTCCCAACTTAAGCGCTTATTACAAATCATTAAGGGGGCCGGGCCAATTTGTTCGGTACCCTGCCTACGCCCTGGTCAGCACATAGATCATTATTGAACAACGCCGAAATAACTCGGCAGGCGGCAGAGCAGTGTCTCCGCTAGTGGGTGACCCTGAGACGACAGGATACTTACGGCTCCCTGTAGGCTGCAGGACTGTAGCTGCGATATGTTAAGGCGTGTGGCTTGTGCATATGCGAATGGAATGGCATGGCAGTAATGGCCGTAGATATGTTACAGAACACAGGACAGCTAAGGGCCGTCGCAGACGAGGCGTTAGCATCAAGAATCGACAATCGATGCCAGCAGCGTACGCTCACAAGTATGAAGTTCTGGACACTTTCTGTTTTTGTCATTCATAATAACGATCAAAATAGCGGTCTCTTCCCAAAGTTTGTGATGGGATTTTATTTTCGTGTAAGATATAATGCATGCGTTCACACACAGAACTCTGTCTGACAGTCTCATTCGTGGGACTTTTCAGAGAATGGTGGCAGAACCAACGTTAACTCCGTGGGAAAAATCTCACTGTACTGAAACGGCCGGACGGAGACTCGAACCCACAACTGCAGGATCACCAGGATCAAGAGTCTGCCATCTGAGCGATTCGAATCTTTTTTTTTAAGAAAGTCTTGCCGGCGCCTAGGACGATGATTTCGAAGATATTAGTCTTTGTCTGTGGCGGTCAACAGGCAAAGAGAGGCTGTTCAGATTCCTCCTGGCTTCTGTAGAATTCTTTAAACCAGCATGTTTCTTCCTCGTTCAGAGTCCTGCATCCTCTTTTGCCCTGCCCTTCACTTATGTGACAGACTAACTTCCCTTGATTTATCGATCGGCCCCTGTTCTGATTGGTCCAGTCAGCATGTCAACCACGCGGCA
>CM065714.1:98631402-98636402 GCA_033310375.1 Conus canariensis | reverse complement strand
ATTGTAAACAATTGATCCCATCAGTGACAATAAAGACAAGATGAGTATCAGATGAAGAGAGAGAAGAGAGAGAGATAGTAGAGGAGGAGAGAGAGAGAGAGAGAGAGAGAGAGGATGAGGAAGAGAGATGAGAGAGAGAGAGAAGATTTAAGTGCAATGACAGATCGCACCCATGACCCGAAATATTAAGTCAAAACAAAATTAATCACGAGAGAGAGAGTGAGAAAGAGAGAGAGAGAAAGTGAGAGAGAGAGAGAGAGAGGAGAGGAGAGAGAGAGAGAGAGGGGAGAGAGAGAGGGAGAGGGAGAGAGGGAGGAATGTAGTCTTCTTTAGCCCTTAGATGACAGACAACGCGCGCATGCTTGTGGAAAAAACTGAAAAGGCCGAGAACTGAGTTGAACTCTTTTGACATCGGTGACAGTGGCCTCCCTCTTTTCCGCCAATCAGATCATTCCCCTTCTCTTCCTTTCTAAGCCCAACGCCTTGCAGTAGGGAGGGGGGGGGGGGGGGAGGGGAGGGGAGGGACAGTTCGAGTCAGGCGACTGCCGCGACGGCGACGGCAGCAGCAGCTTCTGTGCTAGCGATTATTTAGAAGGCGTGTCACTGAGTGAAGAAGAAGAAGAAGAAGGAAAGGGAGGAGAGGGATGGGTGGGATTGGGGTGGAAGAGAACGATTGAAGAAGGAAAGGGGGAGGGGGTGAAATACAGGGTTAGGGGAGAGGAAAGGAGATCTGAAAAGAAAGGGGGTGGAGGAGGGAGGAACAAAGAAGAAAAGAAAAAAAAAAAGAAAAAGAAAGAGTAGAAAAGAAAAAAAAAAAAGGGGGGGGGGGGGGGGACAATTTTCTGAAAAGGGGCAAAATAATATTGTCAAGAATCTGGGTGACTGTAACTGTTTTGACCCGGCCCGAGCTAGATCGGCGGAGCGCGTGCACCCGGGAATGAAGGACGAAGGAGAAGATAGTGCAAGGCGAAGATGATAGAGAGAGGCTGGGCAGGAGTTGGGAGGCGGGGTCGGGGGAGGTGGGGGGGGGGAGTCGCGGGAGGGGGGGGGGGGGGGGGGAGGAAGGAGAAGAAACAGGCATGAAAAGGGTGGGTAAGGATCACAAGAAGAGCGAAAGGAAAACGAACATTGATGCTCACGCCATTACTTACAGTACTCTTTTCTTCTTGTTTTCTTCACCTTTATGTTGTCATCGTCTCCCACATCTACTTTGAATCGCTCTGCTCTCCTCCTACTCGGCGTACACATACACCACACACACACACACACACACACACACACACACATATATATATATATATATATATATATATATATATATATATATATATATATATATATATAAATGCAGATTCACTGTTCTTAGGAATAGTTGTGTTCTCTAGGCAAGTGATCACAGAGTTTCATGTTGACCCCCCCCCCCCCCATCAGTTGAAATGAAGAGCTGCAAGTTCAAGTTTGAAATGAAAAGTGACTTAGCGCGGGGATCGGCTGAAAGAAGCCGAAAACTTGAAAAGAACAAATAAAAAAAAACAAACAAACAAAAAACAGGCTCTTTAACTATTCGACCCGAGCGGTTTTCCAAACTTTCACAAAAACGTTACGCACTGCCATACCGGGTGGCGGCGGAATACCAGAAGAGGGAGGGGGGCGGTTTCGTGGTGGGTGGTCTTGAGAAGTAGGGAGTGGGATGGGAGGGGGACAGGGGAAGGGGAAGACGGGAGGGGGGGGGGTAGGGAGGGACGGGGGGGGGGTAATAAGTCGCAGTTCTTATAGCTAGATCTGTGCAATCTTCTTGGGGTGGGGGTGGGGGGAGGGGGCGTTTTAAAAAGTCGTTCAGTCGACTGTGGCAAAATGATTTTTATATTTTTTCTCTGTTGTGTTTCCACCTACCGCTCAACATTCCTGTCCACCTGTTTTTAATATTTCTGAAAGCGTTCGCCAGGACAGCTGCTCGATTGCATGTTTCAAGTGTAACGTCGACGCGCACCCATCACAGAGAATGTGGTCGACAGGAATCGACGGGAGTGGAGAAGGGGCCTGTGAGCCCATGCATCATTACCCACAATAAAGGAGTCTGTAGTTGTGACGACGGCCGTGTACAACACATCACAATACAGCCACAATGCAGACACTGGTCCTATAGATGTAGAGATGATTGTTGCACCTGCACAGTTAAGTGGCTTCAACTGGAAAACATGTTAGATCGTGTGTGTGTGTGTGTGTGTGTGTGTGTGTGTGTGTGTGTGTGTGTGTGTGTGTGTGTCGTGCGTGCGTGCGTGCGTGGTGTGTGTGTGTGTGTGTGTGTGTGTGTGTGTGTGTGGAGGGAGGGGGGCTGTAGAGATGTGTGTCTGTGGTGTGTGTGTGTGTGTGTGTGTGTGTGTGTGTGTGTGTGTGTGTTCCGCATGTTGTGAACAGTTGCCTACAGTGTACATGAGGCGAGCACTTTGCCTGACATGAACATTAAGTAGGTCAGCTGCTTCATGTTCACATTAAGTACGAAGCAATCTTTTTTTCTTTTTCTTTTTTTCTTTTTTTTTTTTTTTTTTTTGTTGTTGTTTTTATGGAGGGGGTGGGGGGTAGGGAGGAAGAAAGGAACGCAGATAGACAGAGAAGGTACATTTCCCAAATCTGAATCATTTTATATAAGTAAAGTAAATGGTAAATATAATTTTAATTTTTTTTGTTAGAAACTGTGCTCGATCCATAGAAAGATAGTGGGGCAGATATATCAGAGAGAGAGACAGCGGGGCAGACATATGAGAGAGGGAGAGACAGAGACAGGTATGGGGGAGGGAGGGGGAGGGAAAAAAGAGAAGGGAGAAAAGGGAGGATAGGAGGGCGGGGGATGGGGTGAGCAATTTGGATGGTGAAGGGAGAGGAGAAAGGGAGAGAGGCGGGAAAAAAATGATATTTCAAAGTTAAAAAAAAAAAACAGTTGAAGTCCGGGGTAAGAGGGGGAGGGGGAGACAGACAAAGAGAAAGACAGACACAGAGAGAGAGAGGGGGGGAGAGAGAGAGAGAGAGAAAAGGGGCGGGGATGGAGGGCGAAGAGGAGTGGGGGTGGGGACGCTGGGTTCAAAGCCTTGGCAAGAAAAATGCTTGAAAATTTCTATCTCCACTACTTTTCTTTGCCCCTGCTCCCATCCCGCCCACCCCTACCCCCTCCCTCCTGTTTTCCCACTCCCTCACACCCCACATTCTCCTCACACCTCCCCCTTCCACCCCGCTTTTCATCATACACCCCAGTCCCCACTCTCCTCCTGCTCTCTCTTCTCCCTCCCCCCCCCCAACCCCTCACCTGCCCCCCCCCCCCCCCCCCCGTCCCCCTCCCCCCCTCACTTCCTTTCTTAACAGCAGTACGAAAGTCGCTTTTCCTTCTTTGTGCAGATGCTGTGTTGGCCTCCACCCCCCATCTACCTTTTTTTTCTTTTTTCTTTCCGTTTCTTTCTGTTTGTTGTTCATGTGTTGGTTTGTTTGTTTGGTTTTGTTTTTCCCCTTTCCTGTCTTCTCGACGCTTGTCTTCCTGTTTGGCAGCTTAATATTCTTTTCTTTTTTTTTTCGCTTGTATCTTTTGTTTGTGGCGCAGTGTCCTTAGCCTTCGTTCCTCTCTCTCTCTCTCTCTCTCTCTCTCTCTCTCTCTCTCTCTCTCTCTCTCTCTCTCTTTTCTCTCTCTCTCTCTCTCTCTCTCTCTCTCTCTCTCTCTCTCTCTCTCTCTCTCTCTTGTCTTTTCCTGCTCTGGCTTCATCTGTCTTTCTCAGTGCTCTCTGACGTTCCCTCTCCTGCCTCTGTCCCGGTCTCTGTCTCTGTCTTCTGTCTGTCTGTCTGTCTGTCTGTCTGTCTCTCTCTCTCTCTCTCTCTCTCTCTCTCTCCTCTCTCTCTCTCTCTCTCTCTCTCTCTGAACAGTCGTATTACAAGGGGAGAGAAGTGGAAGTCGTTAACAGTTATAAATATCTTGGTTTCACACTCATACTAGAATGACTTTTGACACCGCTTTAGATGAATATATTTAGCGAGCAAAACAAAAAGTTGCTGACATGTTTAAAACGATTGGGCTTTAGGCAACATGAATATATCAATATTTTTTAAATTGTTTGATTGTCAAGTAAAGCCCATGTTATTGTATGCTACTGTGCTCTGGGGCTTAACGAAATGTAAGTCTATGGAAGCAGTTCATTTGTTCGCTTGTAAACGTTTACTGGGCGTGAGTCCCAAAAGTCCAAATACCATAATATATGGTGAAACCGGTCAATATCCTTTGTATATTGACAGTACTTTGAAATCCATTAAATACTGGTTTAAACTCCAAAACATGGCAATTGACAAATTTCCAAAGCAAGCCCACTTGATGATTCTGAATAAGATTCCCGAGTTTACCCATGGTCATTTCAACCATCATAACTGGTCACATCATATTACAATATGTTTTGATATTTTTGGTTTTTCAGAGATTTGGATAAATGGAGGGATTGGAAATGAAGTTATGTTATTGAAGGACCTATAACAACGAATGTTGGATTGCTATATATATGCAAGATTCGAATGCAAAAATTTCTCAGACGATCGTTTTTCAACACACAGATAATGTAAATCTACATTCCACTCAGAAACATGTTTATCAGTTATCACAATTAATAATTTCGGTATGCTCTTTCGAGATTTCGTCTGGGTTTATGCGATTTAAGAATTAATAACAGATATGACGAACAACCAAAAACAAACAAACAAACCTGTCCATTTTGTAATGAAATTGAAAACGAATTTCATTTCTTGTTTGAATGTCTAAAGTACTCATGTTTGGGAGAAAAATATTTATCAAGATTCTATTCCTATCCAAATGGCGATCGTTAGCTTATTTGATGCAATCTGAAAACATGTTGATCCTTAGAAATTTGGCATTGTATGGCTTTTATGCTCTGAAAACTAGACATGAACTTATGAACGGAAACTAAATATATGAATATGTGTTGTGATTGGTTTCAAACACAAGTGAAAAAATT
>CM065714.1:98606402-98618902 GCA_033310375.1 Conus canariensis | reverse complement strand
TGGGTTGGTTAACTCCTGGCAGCTCTGCAGCATCCAATGGCATCCTCTTTCCAGAACAACCTCACTCCCCGACCCCCGACCCCCCCCCCCCCCCCCCAACCCCGCCCTCTCTCCTTGCTGCTTCTTCTTCTTCTTCTTCTTCTTCTTCTTCTTCCTGTCTGTCTGTCTGTCTGTCTGTCTGTCTGTCTGTCTGTCTGTCTGTCTGTCTGTCTGTCTCTCTCTCTCTCTCTCTCTCTCTCTCTCTCTCTCTCTCTCTCTCTCTCTCTCTCTCTCTCTCTCTCTCTGTCATAGAGCTTCCAGCCCCAAGCCGAGTAAGACAAGGTACAGGCGGAAAGGGAGTGGTCGTAGGGCGCGCGCGCGCTCACGTGTGTATGTGTGTGTGTGTGTGTGTGTGTGTGTGTGTGCGCGCGCGCGCGCGTGCGTGCATGCGTGCGTGCGTGTGTGGTGTGGTGTGTTGTGTGTGTGTGTGTGTGTGCGTACGTGTTCGTGTGAGGAGGGGGGAGGGGCAGGGGGAAAAAACGGATTGAGGAGGGGGAATGGTAAGGTGGAGATACTGAGAGAGGGAGGTGGGGGTGAAGGAGGGGTTGTGGGGGGGGGGGGGGGAAGCTGCGATGCAGACAGATAAATTAAGACAAGCAGCTTCATGTGAGAAATGTGGCTGTCCCACTTCCTCTTACCGCCACCCACTACCACCCGCTGCATGCTCTCCTCCCTGTCTCCTTTCCCTCTCCACCCCCAAACCACCAGCACCACCACCACCACCACCACAGCACCACCTCTCTCCGCCCTTTTCAGCCCTCTTCGTTCTTCCCTATTTTTTTTTTTTTTTTGCCTCCCTCAGCCCTGAAGTGGCCACCGTGGTCGGCGTGGGTGTAAACAATATCACTGTGTGTGTGTGTTGTGTGTGTGTGTGTGTGTGTATGTGTGTGTGTGTGTGTGTGTGTGTGTGTGTGTGTGTGTGTGTGTGTGTGTGCGCGCGCGCACGCGCGCGCGCGTGGGTGCAGACGTGGATGCAAATGCTAGCTTGCGTTTTCGGAATTTGAATGCGCGCGCGCTCCTCTGTGTGTGTGTGTGTGTGTGTGTGTGTGTGTGTGTGTGTGTGTGTGTGTGTGTGTGTGTGTGCGTGTGAGGGAGTTTGTTTGTCTCTGTGTGCCTAATGTGTTTGCTTGTGCGCGAGCGTATAAAGGGACTTGTGAACTAGCATGGAATTCTTCTTTTCTGTATTGGTTGCTTTGTTGAATACGCTCGACGAACAACACTATAATGTAAAAAGGCAAACCCCCCACGTTCCAAGACATGCCACTTGACAAAGGGACAGGGGAGACAGGAACGATCACCCGATTGCAATGAAAACCCGAACCGAACGTTGTCTTGTTACGTAGATAGGTTGGTAGGCATGCATGCATGCAGGCAGGCAGGCAGGCAGGCAGGCAGGCAGGCAGACAGGCAGGTAGGCAGGCAGAGAGTGAGTGATTGACGTTCAGGTTTTAAAGTCCACACTCCACGAAAGTGATATGAAAAAATGTGTCACACGATTGTGTAGAGAAAGGGATAAGGCAGGAGGGAAGGTAGTATCAAGCACTACCTCCTTACCACCAGAACGACAACACACTAGAAATCTCAATGACTGCGACGAACTGGGAGCTCAACCACTAAGCTAATCATAAACCCAGAACAATTCAGGTCTTAGTAACTGTTTTTGTATGCTTTTTTTTTTCTCTCTGCCTCATCGTCCGTACCTCCACATAGGACATTTTTCACGCCGTTCCCGGTGTTAACCAGGCCTGAGAGATACAGCAACCTGCAGAGCTGGTCATGAAATTTGAACGACACCACAGACATGCGTTCACTGATTGGTTGAAACTCAACTGTATGCTCCCAGTCAATCCATTTCAGCCTATAGCTCACACTCAGTTCAGAGTGGGAGCCCACCCGAGCCGAAAAATCCCACAAATGAATGCCTCTGAGAGGACTCGATCTCAACGACCTCTCTGCCCGTGACTTCGCGACCCTAACCACTGCACCACAGCGGCCGCTTATTTTTTTTTTTTTTTAAACAATCATCTTCCCTCACCCTCCCTACTTTCGCTACCCCTAACCCCTCCCCTTCCTCTCCGTCCCCATTCCACCCCACCCCACCCCCACCCCCACCCCCCGCCCCCAGCCAAGTTAATTGACGACATGGAGAGAAAAAAAAAAAGTTCTCTTCATCAAAGGACCTAAGACCACCTCTTCACCAAACACACGTGAGTTTTCTCCTCCTGGATGCTACATTATCTGACTCTCTGCCTGTCTGTCTGTCCGTCTCTCTCCTTCCTCCCTCCCTCCCTCTCCTCTCTCTCTCTCTCTCTCTCTCTCTCTTATATATATATATATATATATATAATAGGATTTTAAAATGGTTTTAAAATCCTATTTTAAACTGGTATGTCGCTCCCTACTTGGTTGAGCACTTTTAGCATTCTGAGTGGCTTTTTAACTCTAATTATATATTATATATATATATATATATATATATATTATTCAAATTGTACTCCTAGGTGTTGCTGTGAGGTGGGATTTTCCGAGGACAGGGATATCAAACAGATTGTCATTGTGCCGGACCCACAACGTTCACGTCATTGCAGGTTTGATATTAGTATCAGCGTGAAATGTCAGACTGCTCTTTCTCCTATGATACACCCTTCGCTCCAAAAGGTTGTGCTTGGTGCTGTGGATGCGTTCGTTTGTTTATTTTGTTTTGTTTTCTAAGTGAGAAGAGAAGATTGCGTTGAGTTATTCTGTGCGAGAATAAAACGAGGGGAGTATAGTGTTAAAAGAAGAATTCTCTCTCTCTCTCTCTCTCTCTCTCTCTCTCTCTCTCTCTCTCTCTCTCTCTCTCTCTCTCTCTCTCTCTCTCTTTCTTGTTTTTAATAAGCTGCAAGAACGTGGAATAGTGAGTCACCTTTAATGAAGGAAACTGGTAAATGCCTACTTTATGACTTTAATAAGCCATTTGCAGAGAAAATTGTAATTATGGCAGCTATGTGTTTCCTGCATTCAACCGTAGGCAGTCGCTCGGTGCTGTACGACGTTTTTACTGCGCATTCTAGGAGTCATATTTACTGTCTTCATAGTGATGAAGGTCGGAGCGCATAATCAGTCCAAAGAAAAAGAAATGCAAGTTACGGAGCTCCGAAATTAATTATTCTATATGGAAACCAAAGTTACGGACCGTTTTTAAGCTGAATATCCTTTGAAGTGATGCTGTGACGATTCTGTTTGAAAAGTCTGGAAGTGGAGCTGAAGGATGTAGAAAGGAGGGGAGAGGGTATTGACAACTTCTTCCACAAAAAAATTGCCAGCTTAAGAAATAAAGGTTAGATTGTTTTGTTGTCTGTTTTACTTTTGTTTGTTTTGTTTGTTTGTTTGTTTTTTTTTACCGAGAAGATGGGTTGGGAGGTGAGGAGGGTATAACTATGATTGAATCTTTCGGCACTACGAGCGAACATGTACCGTAATACTTTAGCTCCATCACGTCCTGTCCCTCTTCATCTTTCGTCAGTCTTCTCACCCTGTCCTGCAGCCGACCTCTCCATCGATAAACAGCTTCTGCATACACCGCCATCCAAGCACATGGACACACCTGATCGATAAAGGCCATTCACCATTACCACTGGCCAGAAGACAGCAGGCCGGACGCAGATAATAAAGTGTTTTGCTTCATCACACGTGCAAAGGATCCCGACCCTGACATGGGTCTCTTCCCCCACATACTGGTGAAACTGAATGGTGGCAGTGGTCCTAGGGATGGGGTGACTGGGTATAAGAAGTCTGGAAGATGCAGCATGGGGAGAGGAAGGGGGGGGGGAGGAATCATTGACCTTCCCTGTGATGACTGACCAGTGCGGCAAGAAAATCAGAACATTGGACAGTTCTTTGTTTCTTTGTTTGTTTGTTTTGTTTTGTTTTGTTTTGTTTTGTTTTGTTTTGTTTGTTTTGTTTTGTTTTGTTTTGTTTTGTTTTGTTTTATCTACACAACAAATGAATCTGGCTGTAACAGCACACACACACACACACACACACACACACACACACACACACACACACACATATATATATAATATATATATATATATATTATATGTTGTGTGTGTGTGTGTGTGTGTGTGGTGTGTGTGTGTGTGTATAAAATAATGCATCCGTCCTCTCACAATCACCGCCGCCATCCTTCCTTCGTTGCTTCCTCTCCTTTCCCTCCCCCCCCCCCACCCCCCCACCACCCCCCCACCCCACCCCCACCCCCTCTCCCATCCATTCCATCGATAAACGACTTCTTCTCCGTTTATTCTGAGCCGTTGATATCGACACGTGTGATCGATGAAGACCACACTCCGTTAGCGCTGACCAGAAAGGAGAACAGAGAAACACAGCAAGAGACAAGAGTCACCTAGAGCTACCCATCGGTCCCCTGAACATGTACACTTTTCCTCTCATTCCAGCTTTCGTGGGACTGGCCATAGATGATGCTGAGAAAGAGGTTCTGCAGAAGGTTAAGAAAATGCAGTGGGAGCGTTGACAGCTTCTACCTTTGAAGACCTGTCAGTGGGAAAGAAGAAGTGACCGTATTTTTCTTGAGTATTAGCACCTTTGAAGACCTGTCAGTGGGAAAGAAGAAGTGACCGTATTTTTCTTGAGTATTAGCAAACACACAAGACAGGTATTCTCTTTGTAAACAGCACATGCAACATAACAGCCCCGCTCCTCTCAACCCGTTCTTTCCCACAGTTACATCGATAAACATCTTCTGCGGCGATTCCTACCAAAGAAATCGACACACGTGATCGATGAGGATCGCATGCCATCAACGCTGGCCAGAATCGGAGCGGACACACGGACACAGACAGCGAAAGATAGCATTACTTGCTCTAACCAAAGACGCAGAGGGAAGAGGATCAATATCTGTTCTCGTTTTCCCACTATTTGGTTTTGGTTAGAGTCCCTTTCACTTTCGCAGGTAACTAACCATCACGGGGCGAGAAAAATTGTTCAGCTGGGCGGGTTGCCCTCCCGGGTAACCACATATGCCAGCTTCGCCAGGTTGGCCTGCACACTGCTTTTGCCCGCTAGCGACCCACCGTGTGTGTACTTCAAACTGGACTGTTGGAATAGCGGAGAACAGACAGTGATAATGAGGCAAACACCGAGCAATCACACTGACAGGAAGAGGTGAATGCCTGCAGTGTGTTCCATGGGACTACAACAGGCAAAGGCGAACATACTGATCCTTGTTCACACAATGTCTTTGATCGAACCTTTGTGGTAGTGGATGTTCGGACAGTAGGGTTGCTAACGAAGAAGAATCGGTGCGAAAAATCACCAAAGTGCATGTGGGAAGGGAGTTAAGACAGCTTCCTCTGGGAAGACCTGCACGGACAGAAAGTGAACATTGAACTTTTTTTTGTCGTAACAAAAACGCTATACAATTTTCAAATTAAAAAAAAAAGATAGTGATAAACATACACTGTGAAATCTGCAGTGCAACGTTGTTGGAGTGTTGTTGTTGTTCTGTTGTTTTACAGTCCAGTGATAAACCCATGTATTTTGTTTGCTGCCAGTGATAAGATCTTTCATTTCTTGTCACTACAAATTTAAATCTGTACCGACGCATATATACTTCCACTCCTCTTACTCTCTGTTTTCCATTCCAACCTCTTCCCCCTCCCCTCCCCCCGCCTCCCTCCCATCCATTCATCAACAAAGGGCATCTATGCGTGTTCTCAACGAAGCAATGGACGCACACGATCAATGAAAGCCATACATCGTTAACACCAGCCAGAAAGCAGAGCGCACAGAGATAACGAAAGATAGCATTACTTCATCAAACATGCAAACCACATCGACCCAAGGTAATGCACTGGCTGCTTGCTTCTCCCGCAGTCTCCTCCGGTCAGATCAGATGGTAGCGACGCTAGAAGATGGTGAGATTAACGTCCGATCAGCCCGAGGCTCTGCACGACAAAGCGTGACTCCTGACTGAATTAATGGACCATGAGGAAGGGAACGGAGGGAAGGAAAGGGCTGGAAGGGGGTGGGGGGGGGGGGGGTCACAGACTCCCTTATTTTTATTATGCCATTTCACAGCAAAAGAAAGATTAACTTTTTCTTTTCTTTTTTTTTTTCTTTTTCTTTTTTTCTTTGGGGGGGGGGGGGCAGTTTGTTTAATTATACAACAAAATGCTCCCTATATATACCAACACCCATATCACATTATTCCTCCATTCGACTCACCCACCCTTCCCACCCTCCAACCCCCTCCTTCCTCCATTTTTTTTTTTCACCTTCTCGCACCCGCATCTATTCCCATCAATAATGGACAGTTTCTTGCACATACTCTCTCAGCCAGGCAAATCGACTCCTATGATCGATGAAGGAGGCAGGCACACCGTTCACGCTGGCCAAAAAAAAAAAAGCAGACTGGACACAGATAGCCAAAGAGAGCATTGCTTCATCAAGCCTGCTAGGAATCAATAGCCCAGACATCCACTTCTGCCCCACGTACACTGGTAGAATTGGATGATGGCAGCGCTGGGGAAGAGGCGGTGCAAACGGTCTGGAGCGTGGCGTGGTGGACAGTTCCCTCTACGAAGACCTGTCAATGCAGGAAAGTGAAGATTGAATTGTCTATTGGCTATCATGAAACCAAAACTATGCAACGTTGATTTTCCCATTGCAATGGATATTCTGTTTTCATGAAAGAGATGTCAACACAACGTCATTATGATATTTTCGCCCACAGATAGCATACAGCATATTAGTTTCGATTTGAGGAGTGTGTGTGTGGGCGTGCGTGCGTGCGTGCGTGCGTGCGTGCGTGCGTGTGTGTGTGTGTGTGGTGTGTGTGTGTGTGTGTGTGTGTGTGTGTGTGTGTGTGTGTGTGTGGATGTGGGTGGGTGGGACTAATAATGAACATATACTGAGTAATTTTATTTTGTGGGGTCATTGCGGCTTTGTTCTTGTTGTTGATGTTATTGTTGTAGTTGATGTTTTTCTTTTGTTTTGTTTTGGGTTTTTTTTTTGGGGGGGAGGGAGTAGGGGGCTGTTTTTTTTTACTTGGTAGCCATTCAATCTGCATGTTTTGCGGCCACCAACTGGACGTTTAGTGCTGCATAATTGTAAAAAAGAAATCCTTCCGTATGAACACACACATAACGTTTCCACTCCTCGGACCCGCAACCCTTCCTACCTCCCCACACTCTGCCACAAATATCCGTTTTGTTTATGAACGGCTTGACCATTTATTCTCAATAAAGCAATTTAACACGCGTTATCACAACAACAAAAACATATATCGTGAACACTGACCAGAAAACAGAGCAGACAACGACAGCGAGAGATATCCAACGTGCAAAGAATAACGACCCGAAGAATGCACTGGCTTCTCCACCCACATTCTGTGCTCGTGGGACTAGGTGGTAGGGACGCGCTGGAAGATGGTGAGGTTCACGTCTTATGAGCCGGAGATTGTTCCACAAGGCAAAAATGATGCTGTAGAAGACAGTTTAAAATTGTTCTACAAGACAAAAATGATGCTGTAGAAGACAGTTTAAAAGGTCTTAAAGGTGGAGGGTGGGAGCGCGTGGAGAGGGGTGGGTGTGGGGAGGGGGAGGGGGTCATTGACGTGTTTCTGTCGTAACATTAACACCTCAGCATGTCTCACAGCCTGTCCCTTCCTGCCGTCTCTTTCTCTCCCACTTTGCTTCATCCACTCCATCAAAAGATAAACGTGTTCTTCAAGTACTTCCATCCAAGCCAGTCCACATCAGTGATCGATGAAAGGCCATACGCCGTCAATGCTGGCCAGAAAGGAGAAGAGCGGAACCACAGACAGTGAAAGGTGGCACTTCTTGGTCAAACGTGTCAGTACTAGCGGACCTAGGCATACACCTGTTGTTTGTCTTTACATGTATGTACATCCATGGAATCGGATGGTAGCGACGCAGGAAGATGGTGGTGTGATCAATGTTTTGGTAGACTGAGGTTGTTATGATTTTTTGGAGGAGGTATTCTAAAGGTCTGGGAAGTGGAGCGTGGAAGAGTTTAGGCGTGGGGGTGGGGGTGGGGGTGGGGACGGGGTCACTGACCTTTTCTGTTACACCTTGTCAAATCGAAGACAAATGATCGTGTTTTGTTTTTTTTCGGCGTTTTCTCTATTTGATTATGTTTGCTTCTGGCAGTTTAAATGGACAACGAATGAAACACTACCAACATACACATAACATAACAATTCCGCTCTTTTCACACATACACACACACACACACACACACACACACACACACACACACCGCGCGCGCGCGCGCGCGCACTCACTCACTCACTCACGCACGCACGCACGCACGCACGCACGCACGCACACACACACCACACACACACACACACACACACACACACACACACACACACACAACTCTTCTTTCCTGCATTTTTGTTCTCCCTCTACCACATCCAGTCCATCAATAAACGGTTTCTCCCACATGCTGCCAGCCAAGCCTATCGACACACGTGATGATCGATGGAGACGGCACCACCGTTCACACTGGCCAGAAAGCCAGACCGGACACAGACAGCGACAGGCAGCATTACTTCATCAAACATTCTCACAATCAATGGCCCAGACATTGAATTATCCACCACCCATATAGCCCCCCTCCGCCCTCCCCCCCCCCCCCCCCCTCCTGCTGTCGTCCGCCTCCCTTCCCAACATACTCAAAAACTTGTGGGTTTGGATGGCAGCAAGTCTGAGAAATGTCTGGAAAGAAAGTCTGGAGAGTTGGAGTATTATGATGATTAACCGGTTCTTCCTATGAAAAGCTGTCAGTTCAAGAAAAGTGGACGCTGGCTTGTTCTTCCTTGCTCGTTAATAACTATGCAGCAATGGCATCGCGCTTCTAGCCCTGGAGGCAAAATACATTTACGTTAAAGTCTGAATGCTGAACTTGATAAATGTCTGCTTGAAGAGCCCAAATCCATCAGGTTAAGTGGGTGTGTGAGATCTTTTTCGAGCGTATTATGCATGTCTTATACGTTACAGGGCAAAAAATGTTCATGTTATCTACAGACTTCTGTGCGCCGTTTTGTTTTTGTTATGTCTGTTAGATCTTTTGAAACAAAAAATACCATTGTGATATGGTCACTAACGAAACTCAATGTACGACCCTTTCACCTCAAAACAATGCAGTAAACACTTTAATCTCAAGTGACGTATAAACTATTGTTCTGACGTCAGATACATTTGTTTAAATATTACTCAGCACCTCAGTATTCATTTGCATACGATTTGATGAAGTCTTTCTCAGCAGACTTCTTTTTTCAACAAAACTGTGATCATGTAGATATTTATCATTTATTGACTTGCTTTCGGTTGTTTGTTTTAGTTAAGTTGATTATCACTCTTCTGTTAATTCATTTAGACTGGTTAATCAGTGCTCTAAACTTAATTTGTCCCTAAGTCACACGTTCTGTCTATTCGTGTGTGTGTGTGTGTGTGTGCGTGTGTGTGTGTGTGTGTGTGTGTGTGTGTGTGTGTGTGTGTGTGTGTGTGTGTGTGTGTGTGTGTGTGCTGACGCGCATGAACAAAACTGGCTTCGACTAAGCAACAATTGTGTGTGTGTGTGTGTGTGTGTGTGTGTGTGTGTGTGTGTGTGTGTGGCGCGCGCGCGCGCGCGTGCATGCGCGCATACGCGCGCTCGCGTTCCTCTACTCCCCAACCCCACTCTTATTGTGTTACCATTTTACGCTCTCCCTGCTTTTTCTTTTTTTAATGTCAGTAATAAAAGCTATATAGGTGATATACCGATTTTACATCAATGTCTGCAAAGTCACCGGTATGCGATAGGAATTTAAACTAAACTCCAGTCTTCCAACCCGGGACGACTCTCACAGTCGGCTGGGGTGCTCCCAAATGCAGCCATGGACTTAAACAGTCTGTCCCCGAACGTTTCATCACACCATTCCATTCTCCCTCCCCCCATCCCATCCCACCACCTAAACGCTCACCTTTCTCGCACAACCAACGGCTGTGCTGTTAAATGCATTAGAAATGGGAATTTCGATGTTTGTTGTTGTTGTTGTTGTTTTAAAGAGGACTTCCCCATCCCGTTATGCAATCCCGTAACCCTGACCCAAACCCTAACCAGTCCCAAACCTAACTTGATCTCACCCCAATCCTAACCTGAAGTGTACAGAACCTTAGAAACACCTCCATTGATCAGTAGTGCTTGCAGTGTGGAAGCAACGGGTTATCTTCTCCTTTCCCCGTCGGTAAAGGAAAGCCAAACGTCCGCCCCCACCCCGACCAGTCTGTCAGGCAGAAGACGCCTTCTCCGCAGACTCTCAGCCGAGCTAATCGATACACGTGATCGACGAAGACCCACGGACCATTAGCACTGGCCGGAAAGCCAAGCGGACGACAAAGAGAGAGACAGGATGATGATCAAAAGAAACATGATTAAAAGGAAAAGTGATTTTGGCCGATGTTTTTTTGTTGTTGTTGTTGTTTTTGTTTTTTAAACGTACAGGTTGAACCAGCCCAACATCATCACTCCTCCCATCTTCCCAATTCTCCCCTCCCCTACTCCCCCCCCCTCCCCCCCCCCCCCCCCCCCCCCCCCCGATCTTTTCCGTCTTACAACATATACTTGTTCTCCTCATACATACAGTGTCTTACTGTGGTTGTCGATGGTCGTGATGCTTTGGAAGACCGAGTGTGGAGGCCTGGAAGGGTAGAGGCGGGTGAGGGGCGGGAGATGGGAGGGGGGGGGGGGGAAGGGGAGGGTAGTGTATAACTAGTGGATGTAATCTTCTATGAAAGCCTGTAAGTGCGAAAAGGTGAATGCTGTATTCCACCCTGTTCTACAATGAAGACCAACGGTACAATCTGTTCGTAACAGACGATGCCAGAGGATACCTCTAGAATTCTGATACACCCCTGATATATCACTTGTGGTGATTTTGGTTAATCATACAACAGTTGTTTTTTTTTTATAAAGACCATCACTAGTAAACGTACGTTTCCATCAAACTCGTCTTTTGGTATAGGGAAACTTTGATTCGAGGATAAATGTTTGTCACTCTAGCCATAAAGAGAAGCAGATGACAAAGATAGTGATGGGGGTGGTGGGTGGGGAGGTAGGGGTTATGTCTTTGTGAAACGTACTCCATGAACCAGAGCTTGAGTCATGCATTTCTCCTCCTTCACACTCTGTGTTGTGGTAATCGGTAGGAGTGATGCTGGGGAGATCTCTGTGTGTGTGAGCGGTGTAGTAGAAAGACGTGGGGTGGGTCTGAGGCTGTTACATTGATAGCTTCTTCTCTGAAGACCTGCTCGTGCAAAAAGAATGGAGCTTTCTCTCTCTCTCTCTCTCTCTCTCTCTCTCTCTCTCTCTCTCTCCTCTCTCTCTCTCTCTCTCTCTCTCTCTCCTTTTTTAAATCAGTGCCCTACTTCGGTATGTTTTGCTTCTTCCATGCCGGTGCTATCGGCCCTCATCGATCACCGTGTATCATCGATTGGTTGGGCTGGCTGGCCGGGTCATGCATACCCTTGACCTTGAGAAGCGATGATTGAGAGAGGTCGAATCATGGTCATCATTACATACCTCCGGCCAATCACGGAGGTCCAGTTCCAGAATGGACAAAAATCAAACGTGTACCAGTAAAAAAAAAAGTGAAGGGAAATTGTTGGTAGGGTTGGTTAGTTGAATGGTTGGTTTGTGAGGGGGATGCATCTAGTGCAGCCGAAGACAAACATGAGCCAGGAAAGCAAGTCCCTAGAGGGAAGGGGTCTTTGTTGAGAGATGAATCTCGTGTAGACAAAGAAGTTCGTTGCCGGACAGACAAACAACTTTTTTTCCCCCAAGGTCTTTCAAGGGAGGGAATCTGTGCTGGGAATAACTCTTCTGTAAATGAAAACTAACATGCACCACAAGAAGTCTTCAGAAAGAAGTCTCCCCCCTCCCCTCCCCCCCCCCCTCCCCGGGAGTCTGTCTGTATTGGAAGCTTTAATCTTATTTCTTCAAATGTAGAATAACCATGACCCTCATCACCACCACCACCACCACCACCACCTCTCCTCTCTCTCTCTCTCTCTCTCTCTCTCTCTCTCTCTCTCTCTCTCTCTCTCTCTCTCTCTTTCTCCCTACTTTCCCCAGACTTGCAGATTGTTATCCAGTGGGCACATCGTAATACGAGAATGCTTTTCTCTCCTCATGTAAAAAGACGCAGGAAAAAATATTCTGTAGGAGCTAGTGATACTCTCTGTGTGTGGTGTGTGTGTGTGTGTGTGTGTGTGTGTGTGTGTGTGTGTGTGTGTGTGTGTGTGTGTTTATCCCCGGGATAAAATTTCTAAACACATTACAGACTTGAAACGTTAACTCAAAAACTGGCAAACAGCGACAATAACAACAAAAGAAAACAACTAAAACGTTAAAACAATAAACCATGGTATGCCATTAACTCCTGTTTA
>CM065714.1:98598902-98601402 GCA_033310375.1 Conus canariensis | reverse complement strand
TAGTCTCATTCGAAGGACTGTATGGGAAATGGAGTCAGAACCAATGTTAACTCCGAGGGAAAAATCCGCCTGTACCGAAACGGCCCGGCGGAGATTTTTAGCCCGTAACCCCGGGATCACCAAGATTACGAGTCCGGCGCTCTACCACTGAGGTATTCCGGCCCACTGTAGTAGAGACGCAGAGAAAAATGAACCAGAAAATGGAATCTTTACAGGAATAGGAATATTTAAGGGGAGATGAATGTAGTAGAGGCAAAGATGAAAATGTCCCAGAAAAAAAACGAAAAACCTCTCTGTGGATGGTTCTCTGCTGGAAGTTAAATCTAGCAGAGACAAAGACAAAGATGACACAGAAAAAAATATTCTCGATTTAGAGATAAATCTATCAAAGACAAAAAAGAGAAGAAGAAGAAGAAAAGAAATGAAAAAAAGGGAGGGGGGGGGGGGGCGGGAGAGAAAAGAAACTTCACATTTTAAAAGAGGGTGTCTTGATCTAACAGAAACAAGGACAGAGTGTATAGACGCACAGATAAATCCAACAGAAACAAGGACAGAGTGTCTAGACTCACAGATAAATCTAACAGAAACGGAGTGGCCTCCCTTGTTCGGCAACCGGCAAGACGTATTTCAGCCGCTCCGGTAAATTTCTACTTGTATCAACTGTATTTCGTCCAGCATGCCTGTTCAAGGTCTTCCATCCACTGTAGAAGCCACACTCAATGCTGCACTGGAGGAAATGGCATTGTCGTCATTCAAACTAGAGGGTAGAGGTAAACAAACTGTCGTCGTTCTGCGGTTCACTTCGAGTACCGAACAGCCCCCTGCTACGCAAAGTCAAGGCCACAGCGTGGTGTATCGTCGCAAGTGCCCGTCACAGCTGAACAGGGATAGGCAGAGAGCAGAAACTTACAGAAGCAACCAAAAGAAAAAGGCAAGTGAAAGTTTATGTTCTCCGTCCGGTTTATTTTTGCCAACACCTCCTAGTATATTTTACAACGTTGACAGAACCAGCGAAAGTGATGAGATTTTCGAGAGTGACAACCATCTCCCTCTCTCTGTAACCCAGCCTGCAGAAGAAACACAACACAATGACAAGCAAACAGAGACTGATTTGGAACCGTGCGACAAAGAATCTGTGACAGTTGCACACGATGAAGTGTCGGTCTTGGATTTTGGTTCACTGAAGCCAAGCGCTGATCAAGACTGTGTTGACGAATGCTGTGATGTGGTTTATGATCGGGACAGGCCTCCAGCGAATGACCAACAGAACGACCCTCCAGAGAACGTGACTCTCAGTGACATTATGTCGTACTTACAAGGAATGTTAAGAAACATGGAAAGCGTTCATTCTGTTGACAGAGAGAATGTGCAACTGACTTCAAGTGGCAATTCAGATGTGGAGGACGGAAATCTTGCTGACAGTGGATAAACGTTTTGAAAGTCTCAATGACAATCACATCTGTGTTCGATGTTTGTTAATTATTTCCGTGATTTGGTTTCCTCATCGCGATGTTGTTTTCTGACATTATGGTTTGTGTGCATTTGTTGATCTTCATTTTTGAACAGCCCCTCCCCCACCGTAACCCCTGCATGAGAATGGGCTTTGGAAGCTTAACTCACTAAATCATTCGTTCGTTCGTTCGTTCGTTCTAACAGAAACAAGGACAGAGTGTCTAGACTCACAGATAAATCTAACAGAAACAAGGACAGAGTGTCTAGACTCACAGATAAATCTAACAGAAACAAGGACAGAGTGTCTAGACTCAAAGATAAATCTAGCAGAAACAAGGACAGATTGTCTTGACTGAAAGATAAATCTTAACAGAAACAAAGATGGGAAAAAGCTCTGCAGGATTTTGAGATAAATCTAATAGAAATAAAGACAGAAGTTAAGCTCTCAGGGTTTGTTTTCTAACAGAAACAAAAACAGAAAAAAAGCTCTACATGATTTAGAGATGAATCCAACAGAAGCAAAGACAGAAGAAAAGCTCTCAGGGTTTGTTTTCGAACAGAAACAAAGACAGAAGAAAAGCTCTCAGGGTTTGTTTTCTAACAGAAGCAAAGACAGAAAAAAAAGCTCTCAGGGTTTGTTTTCTAACAGAAACAAACACAGAAAAACGCACTCAGGGATTTTTTTCTTTATTTTTTTTTTACTGACAGATAAATCTAACAAAACTGGAGACCAAAAAATGTCCGAGGGAAAAAAAAAACCTGTAGGGGAGGGAGTTGGTGTTTTTTTTTTTTTTTTTTTTTTTTTTTTTTTAAATTCAGGAATGGCGGAGCGGTAGTGGTGGTGGTGGCAGTGGAGAGGAACGGGAAGAAGGGAAAGGGGGAGGGGGAGGGGGGCAGACGGTTAAGAGTGTTGAGGGAGGGGTGGAACAGGAGAGGAGGTGTCTTTATTGAGAGGCATTACCGTTTACCCTCATCACACAATAAAGGGCGAGGGCGTTGGATGATAATCGAGTGAAAGGTAGTCGTTGAGCCCACCCATATCCTGTAA
>CM065714.1:98588902-98591402 GCA_033310375.1 Conus canariensis | reverse complement strand
CTAATCCTGGTCCCAGTCTTGATATTGAAGTGTCGGTTAATCAACAAGAGGAGGCCCCCCTTGGGGGGGGGGGGAGGGGGGACCTAGAAAGGGGTGGGGATTATGAGAGGTACTGGTGTTCATAGTAGTCGAGATCAGAGGTAAGGAGGAGCGTAGGAAAGACTGCGGGATGGAGGTGGGGATTGGGTGGGAGGAAGGGGGGGGGGGTAGTGGCTCGAGGGGGGGGTGAAGGGGGAGGGGGACAGGAGAGGTTAGAGGTGAAGTTCAGGGAACATAGAGGAAAGGAGGGAGAAGAGGGGGGGGGGCAGGGGGAGAGGGATTGGGGGGAGAGGTAAGAGGGCGAGGGCGGCCATTTAAGAGATTTGGGCTATCGGTGGGGGTGGTAACCAATAAAGCAGGGGAAAGTTGTTTTGGTGAGCAAGAGGGGTGGTACCTGCTTGGTTACCTTGCGGTCAAGAGATATTATTGTTGTGTGGTTCCGTGTGTCGTGACCTCTCCTCTCCCGGGGTTACCCGGCGTGGCTTCGTACTAGACAAATACTGGGATCGCTCTGACGCTTGCCAATGGGCGGGCTCCCGGGGAGTGTTTTAGGTGTGTTGTCTGTTACTTGTCCGCTTATCGATTTCTCCCTCTCTGTACGTCTGTCTGCCTATGTATGTGACTTTTGTTAGTTTCGTCTGTTTGTCTGTCTTAATTGTCTGTTTGTTGACCTACCTCTCTGTCTGTCTGTCTTCTTTTTCTTTCTGTATATCTCCGATGTGTATGTCTGCCTGTGTATGTAACGAGTTATTTTCAATCTCTATTTCTTTATCTGTCTTGTTTGTCTGTTTGTCTGTCTGTCTTTTTTTGTTGTTGTTGTTTTGTTGTTGTTTTTTTCGTTGTTGTTTTTTTGTTTTGCTTTTTTTTGTTCCTGTCTATCATTCTATCTAACTCAGTGTATCTATCTCTGGCTATCTACATATCTGTTTGTCTATCTGTATGTTTATCTACTTCTCTCTTTCTTTATCTCTCTCTCTCTCTCTCCTTTCTCTCTCTCTTCTCTCTCTCTCTCTCTCTCTCTCTCTCTCTCTCTCTCTCTCTCTCTCTCTCTCTCTCTCTGTATGTCTGCCTGTCTGTCTATTATCTGTCTGTCTATTTCTTTTCCATCTACCTGTTTCTGTGTATGTATTTGTCTACTTCTCTCTGTCTGTCGGTCTGTCTGTCTGTCTGTCTGTCTCTCTCACTCTCTCTCTCTCTCTCTCTCTCTCTCTCTCTCTCTCTCTCGCTGTCCCTCTCTCTCTCTCTCTCTCTCTCTCTCTCTCTCTCTCTCTTTGTCCATTTATCATTGATCTCTCTCTATGCATCTATGCATTTGCCTGTCAGTTTGGTGATATGAGGAAGACCGACAGACAGACAGACAGAGAGATCGGGTTTGTTCTGTCAGAAGAGTGGATTGGTTACATCATCTCTACCTGGTTGCGCATGACAGACCGAGAAGACCAGAGGGCCGTGAAGACCCCCAGACTTGACCTGGCCGCACCCCCCACCCCATCCCCACCTCCACCCCCACCCCTGGCACGGGACCGTTACGCCATGCTGTCCGTGGTAGCAATGATCATAGTAATAGCGATGCTAATTTTGTTTGTGGAAGCAATGAACTCCACCACACCTTCAGAGACCACCAAACCCTCTCTCTCTCTCGCTGTGCCGGATGGAAAAGCGATTTTTCCGCCCCCAATACCGATCCTGGTTCCTAGTACTAAATGGAGTAGCGGTGCCACCCAGTTTGGTCAACAGTGTTTATGGTGAGAGAGAGAGAGAGAGAGAGAGAGAGAGAGAGAGAGAGAGAGAGGACTATGAGGGGGTGGGGGAGGAGAAGGAGGAGGAGTGAGGGTGAGGGAAGGGTGAGGGTCCGGGCGGGTGAGGTGAGTGATGGGGGTGGTGGGGGGTGGGGATGGGAGGTCGTGAGAGCGGAAGCCTGTGTCCTCGTGTGGATAGGAGGAGGGGGGAGATTTAAGAGTCTTCCTTTATCACGGTGCTCTCGACAAAAAGACAAGGCGAGTGGACGGAACTTGCTTGGTGACTTTACTTTGGCTACCAATACCGTTACAAGTAAGGTGGGATGGGGGTGGAGGTGGTGGGGAGGTCTCCTTCCCTTCCCCCTCCTTCTCCCCCCTTCCCCTTCCCCCCTACAGCGTCCCACGCCTGCGTTCCTAGGCTGGGTGGGATTTGGGGATTCCTAACCTTCTCATCTCACTCTCTCTCTCTCTCTCTCTCTCTCTCCTCTCTCTCTCTCTCTCTCTCTCTCTCTCTCTCTCTTCCAAGTCGCCTGTGAAGGTGTTGTATGTAAATTATATATTGTTCAATAATTGCTTTGTTTGTTTGAGATTACATTCGGTAGGATAGGTATGGACGCGATTTGTAAGTGAGGGTGTGTGGGAGGGTGTGGGTGGGTGCGCGCGCAGCGTGTATGTGTGTGGGTGTGGTTGGTTGGGTGGATGTGCGCGCGCGCGCGCGTGTG
>CM065714.1:98581402-98583902 GCA_033310375.1 Conus canariensis | reverse complement strand
CTGTATGTTGCTTAATCAAACCTCTGGAAGGCATCTGATTATAAGGACTCTAATTACGATCGTTAATTACGTGCAGGGTAGCTTTCGGGTAGGTTGGATAGGATTGTCTCCGTCGGCCGAAGAACAGAACAGGGTAAGAACGGGAGGAGAGGGGCAGGTGAAATGAAGAATGAGGATGGTGGGTGGAGGTAGTGTGTGTTATCCTAAATGTCGGAACATAGTTCCAAGGGTGTGTGTGTGGGGGGGGGGGGGGTGGTGATGATTTGGGGATATTTACTGTAACTGTGCCGGGAATGAAACTGACGTTGGACGTGAAGGAGAGAGAGGGTGGGCGGGCATGAGTGAGACATGGGTGGATAGCAGACTACATTTATCTCAGCACCCTTCTCTCTCTCTCTCTCTCCCTCTCTCTCTCCTCTCTCTCTCTCTCTCTCTCTCCCTCCTCTCCACCCACACACACACACACACACAACATACAACACACACACACACACACACACACACACACACACACACACACACACACACACACACACAAAGCACACAACGCACACAAAGCACAACACAACACAACACACATACAGAGAGAGAGAGAGAGAGGAGGAGAGAGAGAGAGAGAGAGAGACTAGACAGACACAGACCAAGACAATAGTTTACTCCAGGTACACGCCTGGCCTGGGTACGTAATTACACGGCACGCGCCTCACCGGCAGCAGAGGAAGGGAGGACACGGGGTCAACATGACGTACTACGCTGCTGCTGCTGCTGGTGGGGGTGCTGCTGCTGGTGGTGGTATGGGGGTGTGCTGGTGGTGCGGGTGGTGGTGGGGTGGTGGCGTGATGGGAGCCGGGCCTGTGGAGGCGCTGGGATGGTGGTAGTGGGGGTGGTGCTGGTGGTGCGGGTGGTGGTGGGGGTGGTGGCGTGATTGGGAGCCGGCACTTAGAGCGACTGGGATCGATCCTGATTGGATAGATCGACGGACGGCAGGGCAGGAAGAAGGAGATAACTGGGAAGGGGGGCGGGGGAGGGAAGGGCGGAGGGAGGGAGAAGAGAGTTGGGGAGGGGAGGGAGAGAAGCGGGGAGGGAGGGGGGGAGACGGGATAGGGAGGGACGGGGGGGGGGGAGATCTGGTTGAGATGCGGGTCCTCGCCCGACAAATAGTCCAACATCAGTGACAACAATGTGTCTTCAGATTTGCTGGGGGGGATTATTGATTAGAGAAGGTGCCCCACCCCCTCCCCCACTTCTTCTCCCTCCCCTCCCCCTCCCCCACTCCCCATCCCATCCCATCTCCTACCCGGAGAACACAGAGCTCTATTACTTTCCATTTCCTGCCTTCTGTTGCTGCTTGCTTGCTTGCTTGCTTGCTTTGCGCTTCTGCTGCTGCTGCTTCATCATCATGCCGGCTATCGATTGGACGGAAATCCACGCAAATACTGCACCACCACCACCACCACCTTCACCACCCGTCACCACCTTCTCCACCACTACCACCTTCACCATTACCCTCGCCACCACCAATAGCCTCTCCTCCCCCCCCCCCCCCCCCCCACTCCCCTGCCATTCCCATCCTCCTCACTACCACCGTAATCTTATTTCTCCCTCTTTTTTTTTCTTTTTTTTTTGTTGTATTTTGTTTTAGTTTTTTTCTTCTGTCAGCAGTCTACATCCCACTCACCACGCCCCCTGCTGCCCCCTCCCCCTCCGCCCCCGCCCCCTCCTACATTACACACACACACACACACACACACACACACACACACACACACACACACACACACACACACACACACACACACTCCCCCCACCCCCGTCTCCCCAATCTCCTGTCTTTCGTGTTCCATTCTACGCTTCTTTCTTTTTTTTTTTCTTTCATTTCTTTCTTTCTTTCTTTCTTTTTTTTTAATCTACATTATCCGTTCCATCCTTCCCTCACTCCCATGTGTCTGCCTCCCCCCCCCCCCCCCCCCTCCCCAATGTCGCTTTCCCTTATGTTTGCACGTATCTAAAGGCCAGCGAAGGTTGATGCCAGAGAATCGGCTGTTGCCGGAAATGAATTGGCAAGATGGTCAAGCCACTTCACCTTTCTCTTTTCTTTTTTCTTTTTTCTTTTCTTTTTTTTTTGTTTTTTGTTTTTTTTTGTTGTTTTTTTATTGAGGTGCGGGGTTATCAAGAAGAAGAAGAAGAAGAAGCGTCAAATAGAAACTTACGTTCCATGACTAAAGCAATACGAAAATAATCATCAGCATCAGCAGCAGCAGCAGCAGCAGCAGCACAGCAGCATTATCATCATCATCGTCTTCCTCATCATCATCGTCATCATCATCATCATCATCATCATCATCATCATCATCATCATCATCATCATCATCATCATATCATCATCATCATCGTTGTCGTCGTCTCGTCGTCGTCGTCGTCTCCACTATCACTTTTGTGATCAAACTGACGACATTCGGTGGACTGACATCGAATTTTTTACTCGTGTGGCATAAACTTT
>CM065714.1:98573902-98576402 GCA_033310375.1 Conus canariensis | reverse complement strand
TGTGTGTGTGTTGTGGTGCGTGTGTGCGTGCGTGCGTGTGCGTGTGCGTGCGTGCGTGAGCGTGCGTGCGTGCGTGCGTGCGTTGTGTGTGTGTGTGTGTGTGTGTGTGTGTAGAGGAGGGGAGACGATTAAGAAGGAGGGGCGGGGGATTCTATGGAAATGGCCACGAAACACAATATCGCGGGGCAATGGATATATCGGCTCGATTGGGAGTGTAGAGTGGGATAGACAGATTGAACGGGTAGAGGAGAGAGAGAGAGGGGGGGAGAGGTTGTGGTAAAGGGAAGGGAAAGGAGGAGTGAATTCAGGGAGAGGGGAAGGAAGGGATGAGAGAGAGAGAGGGGGGGGGGGGAGAGAGAGAGAGGCTAGGAATTAAATGTTGTTAGTTCTGGATGGAAATGGACAGCGGGGTTTGTGGGATGGGAGGGAGGAGGGGGGGGGGGGGGGAGGCGGGGAGAGGGAGGCTGGCAGACAAATGGAAGAAGGAGGAGGAGGAGGGATTGGGAGTTACTTTGGCGCGGATGGGAACTCGTTAGAATCGGCTAATGGGAACTATCGTTGTTGTAAATAGGTTGGCAGTTTCTGTCTGCCCTGTGACTCTCTCTCTCTCTCTCTCTCTTCTCTCTCTCTCTCTCTCTCTCTCTCTCTCTCTCTCTCTCTCTCTCTCTCTCTGTGCTGTATCAGAGGGTTTTTGATGCATTCATCTAATGTATGATACTTCTTCGACGTGCATTCATTCATTCATTCGTTCGTTCATTCATTTATTCATTCATTTGATCATTCAGTTGTTCGTTCGTTTGTCTGTTTGATCATTCTTTCATTCATTCGTGTATCCATTGGTTTGTGCGTTCATTTATCTGTCTGTCGTTTGTTCTTCAAGCTTCTGGAAATGATTTCATTTTTAATATTCACAAAGCTGACATGTTAGCATCTTCTCGCAACTCCCCCCCCCCCCCCTTCCGCCCACCCCGCCCCTACCCCCCCCCCCCTCTCCTCTCTCTCTCTCTCTCTCTCCTCTCTGTCTCTGTATCTCTCTATCTCTGTATCCCTCCCTCCCTCCCTCTCTGTCTCTCTCATCCCTTCTCTCTCTCTCTCTCTCTCTCTCTCTCTCTCTCTCTCTCCTCTCTCTCTCTCTCTCTGTCTCTCCATGTTGCTAGCCTGTTCTATTGAGACTACTATCATGCTTGTTGGTAATTTCATTTACAGAGCAATGGCTGTTAGGAACGGAGTAATTAATGCTGCAGTTGCTTCATGAATGTCTTCCTTGTTAACTTTGAACACCATTCAGCTGAGTTTTCATTAAGAGTGGCTTGTACCGATTTATTTTGAACACCATTCAGCTGAGTTTCCATTAAGAGTGGCTTGTACCGATTTATTTTGACCTTGTTCACCCACTTTGGTATGGGCCTGTGGCCTGTCAAGTAAAATATCCTGAGTTCTGAGTTCTCTCTCTCTCTCCCTCCCCCCCCCCTTCTGTATCCTCTCTCTCTCTCTCCCCCCCCCCCCCCCTCCTGCTTCTCTCTCTCTCTCTCTCTCTCTCTCTCTCTCTCTCTCTCTCTCTCTCTCTCTCTCTCTCTCTCTCTCTCTCTCTCCCCGGGGCTTACCCTCACCCTTTCTCTCGCGCGTTACAGATAGTGTTGTGTGTGTTGTGTGTGTGTGTGTGTGTGTGTTGTGTGTGTGTGTGTGTGTGTGTGTGTGTGTGTGTGAGGAGAGGGGGTGAGAGACAGGCAAGAACATCTGCCTCTTAGGAGTTACAGCTGGTACAACGAAAGGTACAGCCATCCAGTAAGCCTACGCCAAGAATATGAGGCCCTGCCTGCAACGGATAGCATAGCGATTTAACAACCCTGCATCAGGTATGGTACTGTTAGGCCCCTGCCTGCATCGAAGAGCAGAGCCGTTTAGCCAACAAACACCAATTATAGTAGGCCTTGCTAGTAACAAAAACAGTTGCAATTTAACAAGAAAAAAAAAACACCGCTCATGTTGGGCTTTGTGTGCATCGATGATAACTGCTGTTTAACAAGCAAAAACCGATCATATTAGACTTTGGCTGCATCGCATCCCCCGTGGGGATACCGGGGGGTCTGTTGCACAAATAGTTCCTCCTCCTCTGGACATTCTGTGCTAGTAACGTCCCTTTTCCTTTCGCTCTCAGTAACTCTGTCTCCTCCTTTGCTGTACTGTCGTCTGCTGTCCTTTCTGTCTATCATATCTTTTATCTATCTTTTTTTCCACAACCTCTTCCCACAAATTTCTGCACTCAACGAAGTCGGAGTGAACCGACTATACTGTCGAGTATAGTGTGAGTATCCCAACAGGGTAAAACGAGTTCACACGCTACCAGGTACTGGAACGCTGAGAAGAAGAAGAAGAAGAAGAAGAAGAAGAAGAAAAAGGCTGCACCGCGAAGAATTACTAATTAACTAGCGAACACCAAATTTAGCAGGCCTTGCCTGTATTGAAAAGCACAGCCACTTGACAAGCCAACACCAATCAT
>CM065714.1:98566402-98568902 GCA_033310375.1 Conus canariensis | reverse complement strand
GTGATAAAAGGACATGATGACTGAAGACAGTTTCCAATCTCCATGGATGCTTTCAACTTTGTCAAGTCATACAGAACAAAGACCATTGGCAGAATTGTTTTTCCCATGTATATGGAGCATTACAAGAAAAAGATCAGGAGTAAACGCCACGATTGCCTTTTCAGTAGAAAATCAACCCAGAAATCTTCCTTAAAAAATCATGAATAATTAAGTACATAAAGCTGGGTCTTAGATGGAAGCTGTTGCAATTGGCAAGCAATCTAATATATAGACAAAGAAAAACGAGAGAGAGAGAGAGAGAGAGAGAGAGAGAGAAATCGATAGAGAGATCGATAGACAGTTAGATCGATAGATAGATGGATATGCAAAGGGAGGTAGTTCGTGTTAGAGCTCACGTTCAGAGAGAATGACCCCGCCGCTTCCATGGGACAGATGCAACTAGTACAAAACCCCCAAAGCAAGTTTGCCCCATCAGTCAGTCTAACAGTTCAATCAGGCAGAGAAAATGCCAAAACACGGATGTGAAAGGTTGCGCCTGTAATGCAGAGCAGTCACTATCCCAATATTGCTATCCTAGATCAAATATCCGATTCTCCGGATCTATTCGTTTGACCCATTAACTGAGAAAAGGCAACTCTTCTGTTTGCAGTGGAAATACAGGCGTTATCTTCCTCCTATTTCTGTTAGACATTAGCATACTTAGGAGAGGACGGACAATATTCCGCGTTATTTCTTTTCCAGTGTGACATGGGTCAGGGTAAGTATATTCAGGTCAAGCATTATACGTTTAAAGTCTACACAAAGTGTGGTTACTGTCCTTGAAACCACTCCATACCGACCAGTGTGTTCATTACAGCTCGGCGGTCGGGGGAGTTAAAGGGAGAGCATCGTGTTATAGAAGGTCTTTGTGTATGGTGGTTGCACTGTACAATGCAGCCAAAGATGGAATTTCCTTCATCTTTTTGTACCCAGTGTGTCTTAAGAACTAGTGACTGCAACAACACACAGTCGTTAAGAAGAGTGCTTCGATAGGAGCAGTGCCTGACAAACTAACGGCCGTGGTATTCAGTTAGGCACCCAGTTTGCATCCAGTTCATGACTTCAAGGACGAGGGAGGGGGGGGGGGGGGAGGGGTGTCAAGAATTCGAGATCGCTGCAGAGAGGCCGGAAAGTGGACAGTTGACCTCTGGACAGACCGACAGGGTGAGTGGAGTGAAGGTGACAAGATGGACAAGATCGGAAGGAGGAGGAACGGGGGAAGATGGAGGAGGGGGAAGGTCATGGCGGGGAGAAAGAGGGGGTTGGTTGGAGACTAATTGCCAAGCCGGACAGTTGGAAATAGGGGGGATCATCCATTTGGATTGGACACTTAATGGTGGTCAGACCCATACTAATTGAACCGTCCTTCTTGTAATCGGTTTGCTGCTGGAAGACTATCTGGAGGTTATTTTTCTTGTGATTTTGTTTGGTTTGTGTGTCTGGAAAGACAGACTGTTGGCGGAAAATTCACTTGTTTTGTATCAGGCGTTAATAAGCTGTAAAGTACATTTTCATGTGTGATTTTTTTGTTTGTTTGTTCACAAGTTACTTTTTTTCCACTTTAATTATTCATTTGTTTATTTATTGTGTGTGTTAGTGAGAGAGAGAGGAGAGAGAGAGAGAGAGAGAGAGAGAGAGAGAGAGAGAGCCAGACAGAGAGAGAGAGTGTGCGTGTGTGTGTGTGTGTGTGTGTGTGTGTGTGTGTGTGTGTGTGTGTGTGTGTGTGTGTGTGTGTGTGAGACAGTTTGTTTTCCTACTTTGATTTCATCGAAATACCTTGATTTGGAATATTTTACGTCCATAAATGTATGGTGAATGAGCTGGAGCTGCATACCATAGATGAGTAGAAGGATTGATGGACGGGGAGAGGGATTTAGGGGGTAGGTGATAGGCAGATGGATCGGTCAATGAATAAGATGATACGTTGTGCATTATCAAAAGTAATTATTCCCCTAAATACACATAATAAATGATTATTTATCCATTTATGTTTGTACCCCAAGAAGGTCAGTCAGTCTTCTCCTTCTTCTCCTTGTGTGTGTGTGTGTGTGTGTGTGTGTGTGTGTGTGTGTGTGTGTGTGTGTGTGTGTGTGTGTGTGTGTGTGGCGCGCGCGCGCGCGCGCGCGTGTGTGTTAGTGTTAATGTGTGTGTGTGTGTGTGTGTGTGTGTGTGTGTGTTAGTGTGTGTGTGTGTGTGTGTGTGTGTGTGTGTGTGTGTGTGTGTGTGTTAGTGTGTGTGTGTGTGTGTGTGTGTGTGTGTGTGTGTGTGTGTGTGTGTGTGTTTCTTTCGTTGGTTCGTTCTTTCTCCTTTCCTGCGATCGTTCATTCCAATTTGTAACTTTCTACATTTCCTTCTTTTCTTTCTTTGAGTCTTCAGCTGTTCCTTTTCCAGCATCTCTCTCTCTCTCTCTCTCTCTCTCTCTCTCTCCACACACACACACACACACACACACACACACACA
>CM065714.1:98558902-98561402 GCA_033310375.1 Conus canariensis | reverse complement strand
AACTCTTAGTCCAACTACCAATCAACTCTTAGTCCAACTACCAATCAACTCCTAGTCCAACTACCAATCAACCCGAAGCCCAACTACCAATCAACTCTTAGTCCAACTACCAATCAACCCGAAGCCCAGCTACCAATCAACCCGAAGCCCAACTACCAATCAACCCGAAGTCCAACTACCAATCAACTCTTAGTCCAACTACCAATCAACTCTTAGTCCAACTACCAATCAACCCGAAGCCCAACTACCAATCAACCCGAAGCCCGACTACCAATCAACCCGAAGCCCAGCTACCAATCAACTCTTAGTCCAACTACCAATCAACTCTTAGTCCAACTACCAATCAACTCTTAGTCCAACTACCAATCAACCCTCAGCCCAACTACCAATCAACCCTCAGCCCAACTACCAATCAACTCTTAGTCCAACTACCAATCAACTCCTAGTCCAACTACCAATCAACTCCTAGTCCAACTACCAATCAACCCGAAGCCCAACTACCAATCAACCCGAAGCACAACTACCAATCAACCCGAAGCCCAGCTACCAATCAACCCGAAGCCCAACTACCAATCAACCCGAAGCCCAACTACCAGTCAACCCTCCAACCAGTAAGCCAATCGATTAACTGATAGTTCGTCAGGTAGGAGGCTGATAATTGAACGATTCCTTTCAAAAATAGTAGAAGGGAGCAAGCAGCACCTGCGTGACTGGCTGACGTGACTGACTAGACGACTCAGTCTCTCACTCACTCACTCATTCACTCACTGGTTCCGTGTCTTGGCTCATAAGCGAATGACAAATAGATGATAAAAGACCGAGCAAAAGCAACGCCAAACCACACAAGCGAATGAACAGAGAGACGAACCCACACAACAGCTAACAAACCACCGCACTGATCGTCCAAACTGACAAATGAAAAGATAAAGAATTAAGAACCCGTGGTGTGTATAAACAAAACAAAACAACAGAAAGATAAATAGGGAGATGAGAATGAGGGGAAACTAGGAGGAAGGGAGAGGGAAAGGGGGGGGGGGACAAGGAAGGGTTTGGCGGGGTGCAATCCACCTCTTGCTTGATTTATCCTTCTCAGACGAAAATATATCATACAGTCGCAGAACGGAACGGATCCCCTCCGCAGCATGTCCGTCAACTTCATCCACTTTGGTGCGTCCATCAACATCATACTGTTTTCTCCCGTATCGAAGTGTTAGGTGATTACGATGGCACGTCCTCCGTTTCACGCTGGTGCCAGAATTGATCTGTGTGATGATGCTTCAGTGCTTGGGGGTCATGGTCAAAATCGTCTGCGTCGGCACAATGATAGGGCTTAAAAAGAAGAAGAAGAAAAAAAAAAAGGGGGGGGGGGGGTGAAAAACAAGGGAAAGGGGAAGGGGTAGCGTGGTGGGGTGGGGGAGGAGTGGGTGGGTGGGTGACTTCTAGAAGGACACAGTGACGAGCTCTTTTTTCAGCGGGAGTAGGAGAAGTGGAAGGAGGGGGGGGGGGGCATGACGGAGGACAAGGGAGGAGGGTTGGCGGGCGGGGGGGGGGGGGGGGGGGAGAGGCGGGGCAGGAGAGAGGATGGGAAGGGGGAAGGGAAGGGGTTAGCTAATATAGTCTGGCTGGAATCTTGTTCTGTGACTAATCAGTTTACGGTCTTTCACTGGCCCCGTTGTTGGCAGTGACCCCGTCTGGTGCTAAAACAGCCACAGTGAAATATCACCAGTAGAGAGGGGGGGAGTCAGCAGCCACCACAGGGTCTTCTCCAGCCAGGAACTATTTTCTATGGCGATTCGACCTTTCAGGTCTGCTTGACTTTAGGGCACTGGAACTGTGGTGGACTTGCGTTTCATCTGGACAGTCTGGAGCGTCATCTTAGATAGCACAGACCATGGGACAGTATCGTTAAGGTAAACATGAAACTGTCAATAAAAGCAACTTTGAATCGAAGAACGAACAAGTAAAATATCTTAGGAACCACTGACTGAATGAAGTCATACGGACAAGAAATTACGCCAAAGAACCGACGAGGTTTTTGGATAATGAACGGACAACAGAAATGGCCAAAACTAAAGAATCACCTTCTCCAGGAACGAACGAAGTAAGGAACCAACGAACAAACAAGCATCATTACGTTTGTTTGTTTTAACATCAAACGCTGAACGAACAAACAGGCATCATTACGTTTGTTTGTTTGTTTGTTTGAACATCAAACGCTGAAAGACTCCATCTTTCCCATTCTGACACCAGTGATCCAAACAGATATCACAGTTTCAGAAGAAGAAAAAAACAACCAACAACGTTTGCCCTATCTTGACCCTTACTTACTATTCCTGTCCATAGCACTCCGTCGGCTGACTATGCTGCCTGTCAGTCGGAGATTCTTTGGCCACAGACAGAGCACACACAGAGAGAGCCCGCGTGGTGCCAGGTTTAGTATTCTGCTGCCACTCCTCCTCGACCAAGGTAATTAATTCATGAAAAAGGTCGTGGATGTCAG
>CM065714.1:98551402-98556402 GCA_033310375.1 Conus canariensis | reverse complement strand
GTAGGGTAGGGTAGGGTGGGGTATAGTTGTGCATTGTAGTGTAGTGTAATGTAGTGTTAGGGTAGGGTGGGGCAGGGTATAGTAGTGTATGAGTGTAGTGTAGTGTAGTGTAGTGTAGTGTAGTGTAGTGTAGGTAGTGTAGAGTAGAGTAGTGTTATAAGTATTGTACTATATCGCATCAATTTCTAGAGCAGTATAGCAAGCGTTGTATCCTGTTGCCATCATTTTCTAGTGTAGTGTTACAAAACATTGTATCATATTGTGTTAGTTTCTTTGTTTGTTTGTTTTTTTCCCGAGGGATATTTTTCTGTTTTCGATGCCCCAACAGCTCCCCCACTTCCGCCCCAGCCCTGTCCCCCCACCACCATACCTTGTACGATTTCAACGCCGCTCGTCCCGTTGCAGTGGGATTCAACACTGACACTCTACAGGGAACAATCAGTCTCAAGTCGCGATGAGGCAACCCATCAGAGGACACACTGCAGTGCTGACGAGTCACTTCGGTGCGGTGTTCACTGGTGCCTGTTCTGATCCAACATACACAGGACGTCTCCTGCAAAGCCCCCGTACTGACGACGGTAATTGCATAGTCGCGGAGCTAGCGTGAGAAAGCGTCTGTAGGGCACTACCAAGCTTGTTTATTCAGCGACAGTGTCCAGGAGCTTGCTGTCTTTTGACGCTAGCTCACCTTGGGTATGTAGATGTATAAGAAATGGAAACTGTTAACCGGAGAGCAGGGCATGAAGGGCCACAGAATTGGAGACGTGTCTGTATGATAGTCTATGACGATGAGGATGATAAAGACGATGCAGTGGGGAGGGGAAAAAAGAAGCTGTGAAGGTTCTTTTTTTTGTTTTTTGTTGTTGTTTTTTTTGGTTGTTGTTTTTTTTTTGTTAGAGACTGCATGACAAGGGTGCTACTCTACGTTTCCTTTCGTAATAGATTTCGGTGATACCAGGCGCGAGAGATACAGACACCTGCAGTGTTGGTCAGGAAATCAGATATACATCCACTGAATGGATGAAACTTGACTGTGCTGTTATAGCTTTCCCCCATTTAAGCTGATTGCACAACCAGCCCCATTTTTGGTGTAATACAAAGCCCATGGCCCAGTCGACCACATAAGGCTTTTTCAGGACTGTTGTATTGAATCTCGCGGTATTGTATTCTTTTTGTAGTATGTGGTATTGCACTGAGTTGCCATTTATCGCATCGTGTGTCATGATTTCCTATTCACAGCAGAGTTCTGTGTATGAAAGTCAAGCTACCACTAGCGAGGAAGAGCATCCTTGCGTGGCTCCACAACAGAGAGTCAGACAGGCGGACAGACACACATGCATGGATGGACAGACCGATGCACTCACAGATCGCAACCTAGACTACCCGCATCGGAAGAAAGAAGAGAACGAGGGCGGAGGGGGAGGGGGGGGGAGGTGGGGAGGGGAGTCGTGTAAAAAAGAAAAAAAAAAAGGAAGAAGGGGAGTTTCCATTACATCATCATCAACGACCATCCACACGACCATCGATCACCGCCGCCGCTCTTACGCGGTCGGCTTGACTGGAAACCGTTGCGAATCGATCAGCGCAGGCCGCGAGTTGTCTCCGCTTTGGTGCCCTTGGTGCCCGTGTTTTTTCATTGACTTCCATCTCTCAGTGTCTGCTGTCGCTTCCACAGGGCTGGGAGGAGGGAGGGATGATGGTTCATGCGGAGGTCGACGGTGTCGTCAGATTTGTGGGGTTGGGGGGGAGGGGGGGAGGGGGTGGCTGGAGGGAAGAGACAGAGAGCCGGAGGAAAATGGAGGGGGAGGGGGGGGCGAGAGGACAGGGGGGTTATGGGGAGAAATAGGAGGAGGAGGGGGGAAGTATAGGGGAAGGAACAGAGCGGTTGAGAGACGGAAAAAAGAAAGAAGAAAAAAAAAAAAAAGAAAGAAAGGGACGGAAGAAGGAGGGGAAGGGGGGTAAGGCTGGCTGGACTTCCCGTGATGGATTCCGAGAGGTCGAGAGCCAAAGTGGAAGAGGGGAAGGAAGGGGGGGGGGGGGAGGAGGGGCAAAATGAGGCAGGAGGGGTGGGAAGGTGGGAGCGTGGGGTAGGGGGATGGACGGACAATCACTTAGTCTGGCGGGAGTCTGGCTTCGTGACTAATCAGTTTATTGTCTCTCCCTTTCCACTGTAGGGAACGAGCGAGGCCGGGGCTACGAGCGACGACGACCGTGTGTTGTTCGGTCGTGTCGTGCGGTGGATGAGGTTCGTCGTCGCAGTCAGCTGTAGTGGTCGCCGTCCCGCTGCGTTTCAAGTGGGAAGCTGTAGTATTTATCACAGAGTAAGAGAGCTGGTCGTTGTCAGCTGCAGCGCCGGGCCTTCTCTCGTAGGGGGCCGTGTGGCGGCGACTAGCCTTTCGCTGCGAAAGCTGTTGCGGGACTTCTGGCACTGGAGCTACGTAAAGAACGAACACACACACACATACACATACACACATTCAGAGAGAGAGAGAGAGAGAGAAGTGCTGAGATGGTAGGGAACTGTTTTTGTTAATAAATACAGGAAAAGGCGGTGGACTTTTGTTCTCCTCTGCCTCCAGCAACCCCCCCCCCCCCCCTCGCGCGCCACCACCACCACCACCATCACCATCCCATCCCATCCTCTTCCACCTCTTAACTCCTTTTCCTCACACCACATTTTTGCCCCACACCAACTCCACCAATAAGTGACGTCACGACGGTCATCTCCATGGGCTTGGTCAGTGCGTTGGTCCGCGCTCCCTTGCCGTGGCTGTTTTGCCGTCACAGACAGAGGACTAACAAACTAACTGTGCGCACAGATACAGATCTACAGTACGATCTGCTCTGTGCTAGCACTAATCAGGAAGAAGACAAGAGAGACACCACATTACTTCCACGCGGGATTGAGGATGAGGGGGGTGGAGGGATGGGAGGGGGTTGGTTGGGGGGGGAGGCGGAGAACAGGGGGGAAAGGGGTAGAGAAGGAAGAGGAAAGGAGGGGGAGGGGGGGGAGGGGAAGAGAAATGAGTTTCGGGTGGATGGAGGTGGAGGAGATGCGGGGCGGGATGAAAAGGGAGGGCTGGGCGGGGTAGTGGGGGGGGGGGGGGGGACGGGGCTGGGGAGGAAGCTATTGAAGAGGTGGGGAGGGGAAGAGGAGGGGGGAGAGTCAATAGCACTTTGACGTCAGACAGTGTTTCCAGTGGGCGGGGAAGGAGAGTAGGGGTGGGGGAAAGGATGGGAGGGGGTGGGATAGAGAGATTGAGGAAAGCTGAGGGAAGGGGGGGGGGGAGTAGAATGGGAGGGGGTGGGAGGGGGCGAGCAAGATTGGGATCGATGATACCAGACTGGTTGGTACAGCGGAAAGGGCAAAAGGCCCAAGAAATGTGGGAGAGAACAGGGACCGACGGACAGACAGACAGACAGACAGACGGACGGACGGGCGGGCGGAGTGGGATGGGAGGGGCAGATGGGGGTGAGGAGGGGTGGGGGGAGAGTGGAGGAGAAATTGAAGGGATGAAGAGGTGACAGGAGACTGGAGGCGTGGAGAAGGGGGAGGAGGGTGGAGGGGGTCGGGTTGAGGGATGGGGCCGTAGGCAGGGAGGAGAAGTCGGCGGGGATGGGTCGGTGGGGGGGGGGGGGGGGGAGGGAGGGCGTGTGTTATTGAGACGAAACAGAGAGGCAAGAGAGCAAGGGTGAAAAAGATGAGCGAAAAGAGGGAAGGGGAGGGAGTAGAGAAGGGCTGGGGAGGGGAGGGAGGAAGGAAGGAGGGAAGCCAGTGGGAGTTTTTGACAATATTGGCGTTGACACCCACCCCTCCACCCCCATCATCTCTTTCACCTTCTATCTTCCAACCTCTTCCGCCCCAACCCAACCCCTCTCCTCCCCCCTCGCCCCCCCCCTCCCACACACACACACACACACACACACTCCTCTCTCATCCCTCTCTTCCCTGCCTGGCCTGTCCCTATCAACCCCCCAAATTCCCATCCTTACCCCCCCCCCACCACACACACACACACACACCACCCACCCAGAGCCCTCTTCACCATCCTCCCCATCCCTCCTATATCGGCGGAGGCAGATTTTCCTATGGGTGGGGGAAGAATGCATGGATTGATAGAAGGACATGGGCATGTGGATGAATAGATGGATGGATGGCCGGATTGTGACTGATACAGCGGTTTGTTTGCGAGGATGGCGCGCGCCTCACGTGCGCGAGCGAGGTGGTGGTAATGCTGTGTGCTGTGACAGTGGTCGTGGAGCTCCCTCCCTCCCTCCCTCCCTCAGCTGGTCTGGTCCGCTGGTCAGGCTGGGAGGAAAGGTGGGGGCGAGGGGGGGGGGGGATAGGAGGGAGGAGACAAGGCAGCGAGCGAGCCTGGCATCACGCCCCGGGTGTCGTCACACAAAGCCTGCACGTGCTCTGCGTGCGACCCGCGCGTCTCTCCGTAGAGGTCAGAGTGTTGGATGGGTATGGTCATCGGCTGCGGACACAAGGCAGAGATTCAGGGATCGTTCCGGTGTGGGCTGTATTTTCAAGGGACAATAATAATAATGATGATGATAAGAAGAAGAAGAATAGTAATAGCAATAAACAACAATAATAAAAATAATGAATATGATAATAATGATTATAATGATCCAAATAATAATCATGTGATGATGAACATGATGATGATGATGGTGATGATGTTGATGATGATGGTGATGATGATGATGGTGATGATGATGATGATGATGATGAATTAAGACTGAGGTTTATTATTCATTCCCCGGAAGGTTCTTCTTCTTCTTCTTGTTTGCGAATGCCTTGGGTCTACACGGTCAGCCCGGCCCTTGTGATGAATTGCGCCGTTTTCTCCAGCTCTTGTAGATTGCTGTAGAGCTTCGTCATTAGAGCTGTCTCTGCTGGCCACACCTCTCTCCTTGGCTGGTCATGTAATCGCCGTTATGTCTTCCCCTGAAGGTTGAATAGAATTCAAATTGTTCATGCATGCCACGTG
>CM065714.1:98533902-98543902 GCA_033310375.1 Conus canariensis | reverse complement strand
CCACACACACACACACACCAAAACACACACACACACACACACACACACACAACTCACACACACACACACACACACACACACACACACACACACACACACACCAACTCACACACACACACACACACACACACACACAACACACACACACACACACAACTCACAACACACAACACACACCACACAAAACACACACACACACACACACAACACCACAACACAGACAGCGTAGTGGCGCAGGGCGGGATAGACGGAAATCCTTTGTTACAATTTGGCCACGCTCATTGGCTGCCCGCGTCTCCCCCCCCCCCTCCCTCCCTCCCCTCCCCCACCCCTCAGACACACACACACACACACACACACACACACACCACACACACCACCCTCTTCCAGTGCCCCCTTCTCTTCCGCCCACCCCCCTCCCCCAACGCCTTTCCCGTCTCCTCCAACCCATACCCTCTATTCCCCCCCCCCTCCCACCCCTACCCACCCCCCCTCGCCTTCACTGCTCTCCTCCACTGCCACCATCCTTTTCCACTCTCAGGACTCCACCGTGGCTTTTCTCCCCCCCCCCCCTCCCCCCTCCCCCTCCCCTTCGTCCTCCCCCCTCCTTCCTTTACCCCCAGGCGTCATTTCCTCTGTCCCAACTCTGTCGTTCCCCCCCCCCTCCCCGCCTCCTTTTTTCTCCCCCGTTCTCCCCCCCCCCCCCCCCCCCCCACTCTTTCTCTCTCCTCAACTTCTCTCCGTCCCTTTTCCAGCGTTCGCCGGCGTCGCCCAAGTCTTTGTCAGGATAGGGAGGAGGGGGGAAAGCGAAGGGGATGAAAGGGTGGGGGAGGTTGGGGTGGAGGAGGAGCTGGGAGTAGAGGGAGGGAGAAAGAGAAAGAGAGAAGGGGGGGGGGTAGGGTCAGACAGGATTGTGGATGCTGTCAGCGTTTAAAAATAAAAAAGCAAATATCCAAAAAGAGAAAGAGAGAAATAAAGATTTAAAACAGGGCGGGTGGTGGTGGTGGTGGTGGGGGGGGGGGGACGGCTGGCGGCTACTAGCCACCCGCTGTCAAGCCAGTTTCAAAAACCGCCTATATGTCCCATTTCTCTCTCTTTTCTTTCTTTTCAAACGAAAGAGAGAGAGTAGACAGAGATAGACAGAGAGGAGTGAGGGAGTTCAAAAGAAGGCCATGGCCCTCACCTGAAGGAGGTCATAATCCATGACCATATATATTTTACAAACGAGAGAGAGAGAGAGAGAGACGAGGAGAGAGACAGAGAGAGAGAGAGATGTTAAAAAAAAACGTACCTTACCTGAAGGTGCTCAAAACCATCAAATATATAAATAACACAAGAGAGAGAGAGAGAGAGAAGAGAGAGAGAGAGAGAGATGAGTGTGTAAGGGAGGAGGGGAGAGAGATTATTTAACCAAAAAAAACAACCATGTACCACTGAAGGGCCAGATCCATAAAAAAAAATAACCACAGAGAGAGAGAGAGAGAGAGAGAGAGAGAGAGAGAGGAGGTGGGTAAGGGGAGGAGGAGGAGAGAGATCATTTTAAAAATAAAGACCATGGCCCCCATCAGAAGCGGGCCAAATACATAAAAAAAATACATAAAATAACCTAAGAAGAGAACATTTTAAATAAGACTGGCCCCCCCTCATTAAACGCCAAATACATTAGATTTATAAATAAGAAAGAGGGGTGATAGAAGACGGGAGAGCGAGGAAGAAAGACGGGAAGTAGGGCAAGAAAAGTAAGAAAACAACAAGCAAAAAAAAAAAAAACAGTTATTAAAAAAATAAAAGGTTAAAGAGAGAGAGAAAGGGAAGAAAAAAAACAAACAACCAACGTTCACGCGACAAAATGAAAATGTCTACACTAAACGAGATCCTGGTGACCTTGACCTTCATTCTGTCAGATGACACATACCATGTCACCACGGTGATACGTCTGTCACATATACTGTATACCGCACCGTCGAGGTTTCCGCCACAGTCTTCTGCGGCGGTCTGACGATAGATGGATGACACGATGCCAGAAATACAAAGGAAACTGCAAGGATTGCAGCCGCGTGGCAGGGGGATGGGGGAGAGGGGTGGGAGGGTGGGGCTTCTTAGTCATGAGGTGGTTCTCGGTCCGTAGAGTCGGTTGCATTATATATGAACTCAGTCGAACAGTCAATACAACCGCCTGTTTCCCCATCCCAGACACTCTCAAAGACTCGCAGACATGGTCTTAGACAAAGTTCCTTTAAAAAAAAAAAAAAAAAAAAAAAAAAAAAACTTTTCACGCACACACAGAGAAAAAAGAAAATACTCGGGCTTAGATTGCGTCAGTCTCACCTACTTATTTTACTGCAACCAGTGCACGCGCACCCAGGCCGGTTCATATGAACTTGTGTCCTTGCGCTAAGTTCAAGGTCACAGTAGTTTATTCAAGTTTAAAAGGCTGTGCCAGTCTTGAATAAAAGTTACTCTGTGTTAGGTTTTCTTATGGGAGCAAAAGTTACCCCACTTGTTTACTGTTTACTGTTCCCTGCCTCATTTCATTTCCAGTTTCGTTTCGATTAAATCGAGGTTATTTGTATTTGTTTCTGTCCGTCTGTGTGTTTGTCTTTTGATCTCCCTTGCATCCTTGGGTGGATCCTCAAGCGTAGGCTCAAAGATTGCCCTCTACATTTTATACTATTTGCATAATGTCTTTAGTTTTTCAGCAGCGTTTTTCCTCCCCACACTTTCGTTTGGTTTCCTTTACTACCTTTCACTGGCTGCTTTGGGGGTGCTGTTGGATTCTTTTTTGCACCCTTGGTGGTGAGAACACCACGGTATTATGGACTGTGGTGTGTCTCTATTTGACGCCAGGAGCGCAGACACAACCAGCCGTGTCTCCCTGATGAGTTCCGATCCAGCGGACGAAAGGCCTCAGAGCAGGCAATACAAATATATCTGCCTTCAAAAGGGATTACGATGGTTCCCTTATGCAGCTAGTGAAGAGTTTTCACATCTGTAACATATTTTCTTAATTTCATGTTCCCAGTTTCTCCATCTTCAAGCCCCCCCCCCCCCCCCCCCCCCTCCTAAAGTCCAAATCTTTGACAAGTCATTACTATGAAGACAGTTGTTGTTGGCCTGCGCTTGTTTTTTTCCCCACTATTGATTCTATGTATTGTCTGACGTTATTCAAGTTGAAAAGGCTGTGCCAGTCTTGAATAAAAGTTACTCTGTGTTAGGTTTTCTTATGGGAGCAAAAGTTACCCCACTTGTTTACTGTTCCCTGCCTCATTTCATTTCCCGTTAAATTTTCTTAATTAATGGTGCATCAATTTGTCAAATGTGCGCCTGCGCGCGCGCGCGTATGTGATGTTGTGTGTGTGTGTGTGTGTGTGTGTGTGTGTGTGTGTGTGTGTGTGTGTGTTTATTCAGTCAGTTATGTGACTTTCCCAAGAGGAGAGTGGGGAAAGAGGGCAGGGGCAGCCTAACACCATAACAACAGTTTGTAACACGTTATGATGGGCAGCGATTTCTTCTTTTTTTTCAGCCTTGGGCGCAGAGGGATTTGAACTCTCAATTACCAACTCTGTGCTTTACCGCTGAGCCACACAGGCGGCATTCTTCAGTGTCTTTCGGACCGTGTGTCTTTCTTTCCAAGCAGCACGTGATTAACTTCAGACCATCTGAACATCCAGAAAATGCGCCTTTTAATGTGTAACCACTTCATTTCCACTCATTCTCTCTGCATATACTTCAGTCTGTTTATTGATCTTTGTCTCGGCGTAAATATTGCCAATCTCTTGGCCGGTTCACGACGCACTATCTCCACAAGATCCAGAACAGGAGTTGATCTGCATGCTGTCTAGAGGAAAGTACGCTATATCCCTCTTTACCTATTCTGCATTGAATGCATTTCTAAGTACAGAACGAACTAGTAAAACTTGTATGCGTCTGTGCGCTTCTTTTTCTTCTTCGTATACTCAGACAGGAACCCCAGAGGCACTGACGAAGGCTGCTGTACGGCGGAAGCCCTCCAGATATATCCATAGAACTTCTCCCTCGTCGATGGGTCGGCAGGCCAGGTCTCTGCTCTTGGCTTTTCATGTGTGTGGGAAGTCCTGCAGGAAGTGTTCCACAGTCATTGGGGCTGTACCGCATGGGCACCCTGAAGACTCGGCCAGTGTGGAATCTTGTGAACGTGTGGTCTTGAGTCTGGAGTGTCCTGTCCCTCAGTCTAATAATGCTCACTTGGTCTGATCAGGGCAGTAGGTAATACGCTGCTCAAGCCATCTTCTTTTCTGCTTCTCGTCTGTGTGCTGTTTATCATACGTGTTTGTCTCAGGTCTTGATCTGCCCACACTCACATCTCGTCCTGTTCCCAGTTCCGGTCTTCTAATACATCTTTTAATTGGCATTTCTACGAACAGAACTGTTCGTCTTTTGATCAGCATGTTTTTTTTTTAACAGTTTCTTTTATAGTCTTGTTGGGGAGTTTAAAGAAAAAAAAAAGGGGGGGGGGGATGGATGTGTTGCGCGCTCTCTCTCTCTCTCCCCTCTCTCCTCTCTCTCTCTCTCTCTCTCTCTCTCTCTCTCTCTCTCTCTCTCTCTCTCTCTCTCTCTCTTCAGAACTCGGCTGTCTGCAAGCATCTCCCAAAGTACATCTGGCGCTGTTTGCGTGCGTCCCACTAGACGCAAGTCTTCGACAAAAGCTCACAGTCTTCGTTATGTGTGAGTGTGTGTGTGTGTGTGTGTGTGTTGTGTGTGTGTGTGTGTGTGTGTGCGTGCGTGCGTGCGTGCGTGCGTGCGTGCGTGCGTGCGTGCGTGCGTGTGTGTGTGTGTGTGTGTGTGTGTGTGTGTGAGAGGAGAGAGAGAAGAGAGTGAGTGAGTGAGTGAGTGCGCTAAAGCAATACAATGTGGTTGTTGGTGTTTCAAAAGTGACTGGCGTAGAAATGTATAATAATGCCACCTCAGTTATAACTTTATAGAGTTCTGTAGCAGTGTATTTGGCATGGGGCATACTTTCTACTACATCAGCAATCAGTATATTAAAGTCCACTACAAAGACTGGTATAGACGCAAACGGTATTATATTACGATATGATTATGGGTTTTCACGGCAGCGGTTGGCACAGAGAAGTATGATGATCCAGACTCAGCAATGTCAACAGAGTTCTACGTAGAACAGAGACGTCTGGCATAGACATGTACGTTCAAACTGATTTCACAGTATCTGTATAGATTTCTTAGTATTGCAGCGATTTGATGGAGGTGTATAGTTAACCTATGATAGCAATGCCGATGCAGAATCTGGCACAGAGATGAAGGATAATGATGCACGGTTGGTGTGAAAATAAAGTTCTTTGTACTGCAGCAATTGATCTTCTTTTATTTTTTTTTTCATGAACATAGAGGAGTGAAATAATGCTACATCAGCGAAGTGGTTAACGTCTGTGGTTTGATGTATAGTAGCGCTTGGTACGGAGGTGCGTAACATGATTACATCACCGACATCAATTTAGAATTCAGCTACAGTGACTAGCCCAAAAGAAGAGAAAGATAATGCTACATTAGCTGATGTTAATATGGGGTCCTACTGCGGTGACTGGCTTAGAGGTGTAAAATGATATTTTATCTGTAACATCAATAGATTGCTACGGCACTGATTGACATAAAGCGTGTGATAACACTTAATCTATAATACGAATAGAGTTCTGTTGCAGTGACTGACAGTTTATGGTAATACGACATAATTAATATCAATAAAGATCTGTATTGATTGACACAGAAATGTATGGTTGTATTACATCAGTAATATTAGTAGAGTTATATGGCATGGATTGACATAAAAATGTATGCCAGCACTACATCATTAGTATTGAAAGAGGAATACTTCGTAGCTTGACAGTCCTGATATTGCCCTTTGCGGTCGGCTGGGCTACAAGCAACCTTACCTTACCTTACTTCATAGCTTGAGATGGAGATGTATGATAATACTACGCCAATACAATCATTAGGGATCCATTGTGTTGACTGACCTAGAGATGAAGGAAACATTGCATCAGTGACATCAATAGAATTTTATTACAGTGGTTGACATAGAAGTGTATGATAATACTACATCGTTAACATCAACAGAGTTTTACTGCACTGATTTTCATAGAGGTATAGGACAATCCAAAATCACTTATACGATTTCTGTTGTTGTGATCAGAAAAGAGACACTTTATGAAATTATATTCACGTTATCTATAGAGGCCTACAGCTACTGACATCAAGGTAACACTACATCAGTAATATCAACAGGAGTTTTACCGCCTTGACTGATGTAGAGATATTTGATGACACTACATTAGACGCTTTGTGTTATAGGCTAATATATTCAAATTAGAATGCTGTTGTTTGGCAGCAATACAGCATGGAGACTATGCAAGAAAGCGTGTGATGGATTAAAGTTTAAAAAAGAAACAAAAAAAGATAGTGGGGGGGCGGGGAACGTGGGGGGAGGGGGCGGAAAAGTAGGGTAGTGAGACATATACAGACCCCATGAAGAAAAGAAAAAGGAAAGAAATAGTGGGTGGCGGAAAGAATAGAGTGGGGAGGGGCGCGGAAATATGGGGGTACCTAAGACCCCATGGAAAGGAAAAAAGAAAGAAGACAAAAAAGGTGGGCGGGTGGGAAAAGAGAAAATGTGTTGAAAAAGAAAAGATTGGAGGACACAGACATACACGCGCGCGCACGCACACTCGCACACACACATGCACGCACACATGCACATACTCTCTCTCTCTGTCTCTCTGTCTGTCTGTCTCTCTTTCTCTCTCTCTCTCTCTCTCTCTCTCTCTCTCTCTCTCTCTCTCTCTCTCTCTCTCTGTTCTGTCTCTCTGTGTCTCTATGTCTCTGTCTTTGATTGTCTGTATGTCTGTCTGTCTGTGTGTCACTGTCTTTGATTGTCTGTCTGTCTGTCACTGCCTTTGATTGTTTGTCTGTCTGTCTGTCTGTCTGTCTCTCTCTCTCTCCTCTCTCTCTCTCTCTCTTTCTCTGTGCGCGCGCGCGCGCGCGCGCGCGCGTGGTGCGTGTGTTGTGTGTGTGTGTGTGTGTGTGTGTGTGTGTGTGTGTGTGTGTGTGTGTGTGTGTGTGCATCAGCATTATTGATAGAGGTTATGAGGTGTATGGCAACTCTACAGCAATTTTGTCAGCAAGAGTTCTAGTTCCGTGATTAAAGTAGATGTTGTAATTATGAAAACACTACAGCACTGTTATCAGAAGAGTACTTTTACAGTGATTGACATAGATATTTATGATAATAGTTCATCAGTAACACTAATGGAGCTCTTCCGCTGCGATTGATTGACGTAAGAGATGCATCGTAACACCGTATGAGCGATAGACTGACTCAAGAGATGTTACACTGTGTGAGCGATATCATTAGATCTCCGCTTTAGAATTTGGCATAGAGGTTGTAGTATAGTATCACGTCAGCGATATCAGGGAAGTTCTCTTTCAGCGATAAACGCAAACGTGTTGCGATAATCTGTCAAAATCCGACAGCGATGATTGTCGAATTTATGAAAACGATACCTCGGTGATGTTAGTGTAGGATTCTGTGGCACTGACGGGCATCGGGATGTATACGAATACTGTATCAGCTCAGTGATACTCTATAAACGTGTAACGGTAATCTGTCAAATCCGACAGCATTGATTGTGAAATGTATGAAAACAATACTTCAGCGGTATCAGTGTCGAACTCTATGGCACTGACGGGTATCGAAGTGTATGAAAATACCATATCAGCAAAATACCATATCAGAATAAGTGTTCCTGCTCTGGTTGACTTAACATGGAGAAGAAGCGTGGTCATGCTGCATGAGCAATATGCATCCAGCAGTTTCTACAGTAGTAGCTGACATCGAGAAGCATGGTTAATGTCACACGAGCGTCATGGTTGACATGGAGGAGTGTAATAACACTGTCCGCGTGGTATGGATCGACTTCACCTGTCGTGGTTGGCGTGGAGCAGCGTATCACAATACTTATACGCTTCCAGATTTGCTGCAGTGCCAGACAAGTAGTACGGACACCAGGAGAGAGACTCGTCAGCGTACTCTCACACCCCACCTCCCTCCCCCGCCTCCCCTCCCGCCCCTCCCTCTTCCTTCTCCTGCTCCAACTCCTCCCTCCCTCCCTCCCCCCTCCCGCCTTCCCTGTGTGCTTCATGCAGTGTGCAGCCGTTCGCCTGCTCTGCTTGGGGTTTACCTGTCCTTCCTCCTGCCTTTCGAGTGTGGGGGGGTCAATGATTAGTATGGAGGTGTGCACATGACGCACACACACACACAGTTATTCTCCATACCACAGGTCGGTCATGCCAGCTCTCTCTCTCTCTCTCTCTCTCTCTCATCCCCACAACACACACACACACACACACACACACACACACACACACACACACACACACACACACACACACACACACACACCAATAGACAGAAAGATAGACAGACAGACAGATAGATATGCATGTGTGTGTGTGTGTGTACTCTGTGTGTGTGTGTGTGTGTGTGTGTGTGGTGTGGTGTGTGTGTGTGTGTGTGTGTGTGTGTGTGTGTGTGTGTGTGTGGTGTGGTGTGGTGTGTGTTTGTGTGTTAGTGGTGTGCGTGTGTGTGTGTGTGGCGCGCGCGCGCGCGCATATTATAAGGAGATTTAGGAGGAGGTGGATTATACATTATAGGAAGATCACATCTTTGGTCGTATATATAAATCATCCATTAAAAAAAAAAACTCTTTGACTTCTGAATGCTTCTCTTAGTCGTTTATTTGATGAAGATGCAAGGATTGATTAAAGTCCGTCGTTAAGCACTGGAACAATTACTTGCTGACTTTTGTGCTTCAAGGCTGGGCAGTTTTGATTCCTTTTTTTCTTTTCCTTCTTTTGTTGTTGTTGTTGTTATTGTTGCGGGGGGAGGGGGGAGGGGGGGGGTAGCACTGCTTGAGAAGTTCTTTAATTCTCAAGCAAGCATCCATGAACATTTTAACTGACGGAGGGAAAGGAAAACAGGGAAAGGCTGGGGGGGGGGGGGGGGGGGGAGCGGGGGTGGTAGGGTAGGGGGTAGTGGGAGGGGGGAGGGGTAACAGGGATTGGGAGGATCAGAACGGGTGAAGAGGCGACATCTTGTGACTTTATAACTGCCCCTTTTGGCTCTCAAATGCCAAACCATCGCAGTGAACTTGGAACCTTCCGATCACAGTCACTCCGTAATTAATGCTTTCTTCTCTCTCTCTCTCTCTCTCTCTCTCTCTCTCTCTCTCTCTCTCTCTCTCTCTCCTCTCTTTTCTTTCTTTTTTTTTTTTCTTTTCTCTCTCTTTTTTTTTTCTGTTCTTCTTTGTTCAAGAAAAGGGGATGGGAGTCGGGAGAGTGGGGAGAATGAAGGTGAGAAGAGAACGAGGCAATGAAAGAATGCTGAAAAAAAAAAAAAAAAGAGTTTTGGGTGGTATGGTATCTAATGTACGTAAGTAAACGTGCAGAAGCAAGCAGCTTTTTCAAGTGTGCATTCGGCCAGGTCTAAGGGAAGTAAAACCCCGTATTTTCCCGGCTTGCCGTCCCGGCAGTGTGTAAATATATTAGGGGTATATATGTAAAAACGGTTTTTGGCCCCACACGCCTTTACACTCCTAAACTGCTTTTTCTCTCCAAACTTTCCATTCAGAGCACTGGCCCCCCATAAACCCCCCCCACCCCCCCCCCCCCCCTTCCATTCATTCTTTCTTCTTTCGCGCACTGGAAAAAAAGGGACAGATGGAGGATGGGTGCGTGTGGTGGGTGGAGGTGAAAAGGGGGGGAGGGGGGGTTGGGGGGGGGGGGGGGGGGGTTGGGGGGTGTCGGCGTGAGGGGAAGGGGGGGGGGGGGGGAGAGAACGGTGAAAAAACTGGATTGAAAGAGGTTTTTTGGGGGAGACTAACGGTTTTTGTGCGTTTTTTCTCTTCTCTCTTCTCTTCCTCTCTCTCTCTCTCTCTCTCCTCCTCTCCTA
>CM065714.1:98519426-98533802 GCA_033310375.1 Conus canariensis | reverse complement strand
TGTTGTTTTAGAAGTACTTACCTTTTGACTTCACGGTCGGATAATGCGTTTTCTTGCCTTGATCTGATTCGATATCTGATGTTTTTAACACCGAGAACAACAGTGGAGATCATCGTTTCCATGTCACGACTCTCGTGTTCTTCATGCATAAACAAGGACTGTTTTTCTGGCGAGAAAAGACTCGTACATGATCAGCAGAAGCAAAGTTTTCGTGAAGACAATTACGATTTTCGACATGGAAACAATAATTACGAACTTTTGGCAGCAGCAAGCTCTCGTAAACAGGCTTTTTGTTGTTTGGTACATCAGCCAAGCACCCCTTCCCCCTCCCCCTCCCCCGTCAGACGACAGGTGTTCTGAATTAATTTTCAGTCTCATGGAATCAAGTCCACCTCCACCCCCATCCTCCCGGACCCTTCCTTCCCATCTTCCCTACTCCTTTTCACCCCTCCCCCCCCCCCCCCCTCCCCCCTCTTGAATTCTCAAAGTTTCAGTGAACTGATGGATTTTTTTTTTTAGTCCGACTTCTCCAGAAAAGGGGGAGGGAAAGGGAGCGGGAAGAAAGGTTAGAGGGAAGGTAATAGGAAGCATATGATGGAGAGCACATTGTGAATAAAGAGGTGGGATGTTTTATGTATAGACAATAGACTGTGACAGTTCGTTTCTTCTTTTTTTTTTTTTAACCTACTTCGACGTGCCCGACTGTTGCGTTCAGATTTGTCCCCCTTTTCGGGGGAAAGGGGAGGGGGGGGGGGGGGTAGAAGGAGAAGGGGGAAGGAAATGGGTAAGGGGGTGATGAGGGAGCTACTGGTGGTGGTGGTAGTGAAGTTGAAGGTTCATCCATTAAACTCTACAATCTCTTCAGTAATTGTTCGGTGGTCTTGTTCAGTGGTTAGGTGTCCATCATCCATCCATCATCCACCATATCATTCATCCATTTGTGTCTGTTTGCCTATTTATGTTTTTAATATAAAAGAGACATGCGTTTGTGCAGTCATCTGTTTAAACAAGTGGCCACAAACTTATGCACGCGTACACACACTCACACACACAAACATTCTCATGTGCACGCGTACACATACGCAGACACACAAACATTCTCAGAGTGCGGGCACACGCACATACACAGAGGCTCACACACACACACACACACACACACACACACACACACACACACACACACACACACACACACACACGCACAAGCCAATGTGGGGTAGGCAACAACGATCTGAGAAGAGAGAGAGAGAGAGAGAGAGAGAGAGAGAGAGAAGAGAAGAGAGAGAGACAGAGACAGACAGAGAGAGACAGACAGACAGACAGACAGAGAAGAGACAGAGAGAGCAACAACTCTTATAGACACCGGAGTTTCGACCAGACTCTGTGTTTTGTTACAGGTGAGACAAGACGAGAGAGAGAGAGAGAGAGAGAGAGAGAGAGAGAGAGAGAGAGAGAGAGAGAGAGAGAGAGAGAGAGAGAGAGAGAGAGAGAGAGAACCCCGCGCGGTAGACAGCAGTCAAGTGCCACAAATCAGGCGCAGTTGTCTGATAGCAAGGTGCCCGAAATAACACCCACCACTCCTTCCCTCTCCCACCCACCATCCCCATATACCCCCCCCCCCCCCCCTCACATACACACACTCTACCCTCTGTCTACCTTCTACCCCCCATCACTACACATTTTTTTTTCTTCCCTCCTCTTAACACCCTCACCACCTCTCTCCCCTCTCCCCCCTCCTCCTCTAGAACCCCAGAATCGAACGGGAGATAATCAACAAGGAAGAGTATGGGAACATAACAGCTTCAAAAGCGAACAATTTCTGTTTTCTTTGTTCCGCTCTTTCCGGATGCCCTCCCCCCATCCCCCCCCCCCCTCTCTCTCTGTGCCCCTCCAGAATCACCTCATACCTCCTATCTACACCTCCGGTCTACCCCTTCTAACCCTAACCCCCCCCCCCCCCCCCCCCCCCCCGGCAATAAATAACAGTAACAATCATTGTTTTTCGTAAAATCATTCACAGTGAGCGGTAAGAAAACGGTTATCTGGTGAAGGTCAAAGAAAACATCCTGTTCACCGCTTTTGACGTAAATATAACGGCAGACAGCGAGCTCACACACACACACACACACACACACACACACACACACACACACACACACACACACACACACACACACTTCACACACACACACGCACACACGCCGCCAGCGCCACGCGCGCGCACACACACACACACTACACACACACATATACACACACACAGAGAACACACACACACACACACACACACACACACACACACACACATACACACCACACACCACGCACGCACACACACACACACACACACACACACACACACACACACACACACACACACACACACACACACACACAATCATCAGCAACTCCAGTCCATAGCAGGCCCCATGGCGTGAAACCAACGATTATGACAGTCATTTGGGGCGGTCAACTCTACGTCACCCTTGTGATTGGTCCGTCCGACCTTTAACTCTTTGCCCTAACCTTTAAACCGGCAGCACAGAGATGGCTTCGATGATCAGCGGAGCTGTAAACAGGATCTGTCTTGATCTCAGAAAGCAGACAGATGCAGCAAAACCGTAATGCAAATGACCATTTTGCTTTTGACCCCCTCGCAGTCGCCCCACCGCGCCTCTGCTTTTCAGTCACTTGTAAACAGCCCTTGTAAATGGCCCCCTACGGTCGGCCGGGCTATATATAAACAGCAAGATTCGTATTGAGTCGCTTTAATCAAACCCTCTTTCATTTGCATTTTTCAGCCCAAAACTACTCCTAGTATTCGGTTTTTTGTTGTTTGTTTTTTAAATTTTATTATTTTAAAAAAAATAGAAATCAATGGAATGCAGTCAGTTCACACCCCAGTCTTTTGAATGAATCATTTCCCACACCCCATACTACTGTTAATTAAGATTTCATTGGACACCTCTCAGGGATGCCCATTCGTTTGGGCCAGCCTTGACTTAAAACAAGTAAAGGTCGCAGAGTGTGTGGGAAAGTAACGCGGCACGTGCGGCCGGTTGCGGCCGTAACAAACACACAGGGGAGACAAACAGAGCAGCCGGGATACGGGCGAAACCAATGCTAGAGGGAAAGCTGGGGAGTGAGGTTCGTGTCCAAGGGATTGCTTAAGATGCTACACATTGTGTATTGCTGAGATGCTCGAAGCTACTTGGAACATCTCTCTCTCTCTCTCTCTCTCTCTCTCTCTCTCTCTCTCTCTCTCTCTCTCTCTCTCTCACACACACACACACACACACACACACATAGAAGTCACAAATCCATAAGCACAGCCAGACTCTTGACGCATTTCAGTGCCTGATTCTGGACCCAGTTTTTAATTAACTATCGGCGATCAAAATTACAGGCCATCAAAATTAGCATGACCTTCATTCTGTTTCTGTCGTCTGCTAGATTCTTCCCCCCCCCCCACCCCCCTCGAATTCATGTGCCCCAATCCATGGCGTAGGAACACAAGAAGTTTATAAACCACACGTACAAGTTCCACCACCCTTGCTGACATGCAGCAGTGGACGAATCTAAAAAAAAAAATAATAATAAAAAGGAAGTTCCCACAGCCTTTCAGCCATTATAGGCGGCGGAGGAAGAGGGATCGACCTTCCGTCCATGGATTCATTTACTAACCCCCCCCCCCCCCCCCACCAACCCCAGGATAAATTCCGGTTTTCCACCGTTATCTAAAGAGAGAGAGAGAGAGAGGGAGAGAGAGAGAGAGAGAGAGGCATTGCCATCTATCAATAAACAGCAACAACAAACAGACAACAACAACAACAAAACACGTTACCACTTAAATTTGACGGTAACACCAGCTTGTGAACTCCATATTTTATGTCGAGACTCACTAACTATGTAAGGAGAGAGAAAATAGCGACCGTGTCATGTAGAAACCAAAGGACACTATCATCTCATGATACACGTACAAAAGCAAACCAATAAATAATTAATGGTGGCATATAATTAGAACAGATTCCATGTCGGACCTTTGGCTCTTACAGATACCATTTGTGTTGTTTATACAGAGGATGAAGTGGATTTTAATTCAACGGAAAGATGCTGAGTCAAAGACGAGTCTGTTTACTCCTGCCTTTTTTTTTTTTTTTTTTTCTTCATCTCTGCCTGTTCAGGGATAAGCGTGGAGCTACACGATTCGCCAACATCTGTAAGCTTCTTGGTGATTGGTGCCTGATAAGACCGCCATTCACCTGTTGAAGAGCTCAAAGGAGATCGCTGATTACGTCCCTTTCTTTTGCTTCCTTTTCCAGTTGAAAAGGGCTGCCAACTCAAAACACAACAATCACCACGCACCACAACAACCAACCATCCATCCATCCAAACAAACACCCCCACCCTCTCTCTCTCTTTCTCCACACCTCTCTCTCTCTCTCTCTCTCTCTCTCTCTTCCTCTTCACTCGTTTTTGAAACCGATAATCTTCCAGCGAAGAAAGTGGTGGAATAATGCAGTTCAGCCAGTCTCTTACTAGAGACAAGCACATACAGTAGTCAGAACTATATTCCGACGTTCTTCATAGAAACAGAGACATTTCAATCATGACTTGAGCGATTATACGCCACTAAATATTAATTTTCATACAAGACTGATAAATGTCTTTGGGGCGGGGGTGGAGGGGGGGGGGCGTTTATTGATTTTATGACGTTCGAACTTCACCTTTTGCTGCTTTATACACACGGGGGACGGTGTCAAAAGACAACAAAACAATCAACAAAAATTTCTTTTGCCATTACAAAAAAAAAAAAAAAAAAAAAAAAAAAAAAAATTCAATAGTCATGCTTCAGTTCAATTTCATCAAAGAGGGATAACTGCGTGCGGCCCTGTCTGTATACGCTACACCACACATGGTAAGTGAGCCCGTCAGGTCACACAATGCGCAAGGGTCACAGCCAAACCACTCAATGGTTGAATGGATGAGTAACAAAACAGAGGGGATAAGGTGTTCAAGGACAAAGCCTAGCAGATGGCGGACCTGAGCTTTAAAACCCAACGCGCAGGGTCAGGTGTTGAGGTGCCTCGTTATCAAGGTCTCTTCACTGCTAGGTCCCCCCCCCCCCCTCTCTCTCTCTCTCTCTGTCTCTGTCTCTGTAAAGATATATTCCCCTTAAAATTCGATATGGATGTTTTTCAGTTGCAACTTAAAAAAAAGAAGAAGAAAAAATGTGAATACATTCTGATGACATAATTTCTGCCACATTGGATTCTGTTTCGAACTGATGAAAGCACTGTAAGACGCACTTGCCTCACATTTTCTACACATTTTCTTCAGTTCGCTGCATTTTCTTGTATGGTATCCTTCGCAAATTTTCAGAGTATGATAACGGAAATACTGTTGACAAATGCCTCCTCCGTATCCCAAGAGGCCTTGATTACCAAATATGACGTATGCACGGTTTTGTGGTACTTTAGGACGATGGGGGAAAGAAGGGAGGTAATTTTGTGGAATTTTATTTCGACGGGGGGGGGGGGGGGGGGGGGGGGGGGGGGGAGGTGGGGGAGGTAATTAGTATAGCCATCAAAAAGAAAACCAACGACAATACTTTTTGGATAAACAATGCAAAATAAGGATTGAAAACACCTTTGTATAGTTACTATTTAACATTTGAAAATGATGTTCAAGGGGCAGTTGCAATCTGGATGATTTTCTATACAAATGGCTGCTTTCAGCGTTTCGTGTGTTGTTGGCTGACAAGCTGTTTCTTTATTTCATTCTCCCTACGTAAACGTGTAACATACCGATGACTGCGTGACAGAGGCCTACATGGGGATCCGTGAGTGGTGATCCAAATTGGATGATGCGTGAAACTGGTTTATTGAAAAAAAAAAAAAAAAAAAGGGGGGGGGGGGGGGTGAGGAGAGAGAACCATAGTATACCTGTATATCTCTATCTGTGTGTGTGCAGGCTAGCGCGCGCGCACACACACACACACCTCACACACACACACACACACACACACACACACACACACACACAAATAAGCAAGCACATACACATATACATACATATACAAGCGCGCACACACCCACATACGCGCACGTGCGCGCCTTAAAAAATCTGTTTTGTTACGTCAAAGCTTTACGACTAAAACAACTGTGCATACAACTGAGTGTGTGGGACGTTCTCGTGTGTGCCACCACGTGTGTTTCTTGAGAGAGAGAGAGAGAGAGAGGAGGAGAGAGAGAGAGGAGAGAGAGAGAGAGAGCATATGTGCTCCTTTTGAGAGAGAGAGAGAGAGAGAGAGAGAGAGAGAGAGAGAGAGAGAATGAGATAGCCGTGTTTCGAGAGAGGAGAGAGAGAGAGAGAGAGAGAGAGAGAGCATGTGTGTTTCTTTTGAGAGAGAGAGAGAGAGAGAGAGAGAGGGAGGAGAGAGAGAGAGAGAGATTGATTGGTGGGTGGTGGGATGAGGGAGGATGTAAAGTGTATTTGCAGTTTTCTCTCTGCAGCTTTTTTGCATTAATCAAGGAGAATATGCACGTGTGTGTGTGTGTGTGCGCGCGCGCGCGCGGCGCGTGTGTGTGTGTGTGTGTGTGAGAGAGAGAGAGAGTCTTTGGTGAGTGTGTCGTGTGTGTGTGTGTGTGTGTGTGTGTGTGTGTGGTGTGCGCGCGTGTGTGTGTGTGTGCGTTGAGTGCACGTGCGTGCATGTTCGTATGTGTGCGCTTGTGTGCATATGAAAAGAAGAAGAACAGACGGGCCAAAAATGTACGGACACGCACATGCGCGCGCGCGCGCGCGCGCACACACAACACACACACACACACACACACACACACACACACACACATCTTTCACCAACCCATCCCCTTCCCAAGTCTCCCCCTCAACCCCTCCTCTGCCCCTCCCCTCCCTCCACACACACACACACACACACACACACACACACACACACACACACACACACACACACACACATCATCATCATCATCATCATCATCATCATCAACAAATCACGTGTACATTTCACCAGATCACGTGGTAATCAACCCTTATTCCATCCTAAGTACGTAAAGGTAAGTGTGTCCTCCGATGAACTCTGAACATACATCAAGAATCGGGTTTCACCTGAGGTGTGTGTGTGTGGGTTGGTGGTGGTGGTGGGGACACACACACACACACACACACACACACACACACACACACACACACACACACACACACACACACACAATAGCGGTACACGACTGGAAAGGATTTCCTTTCTGAACCCCCTAGCCCTCAAAGACCACATTCATTTGTGCTTGTATCTAGGATGAAGTGGAGTTTACACGGAAAGAAGATGAACAAACGTTTGGCTCTTAAAACACAACTTTTGGAAACTCTCCCTCTCTCTGTCTCTGTCTGTCTCTCCTTCCCTCCCCCCCCCCCCTCTCTCTCTCTCTCTCCCTCTTTCTCTCTGCCTGGCTGTCTGGCTGTGTGTCTGTCCATCTACCTATCTCTCTGTCTAATCCAATGTAATCTAATCTACCTCTCCGTCTATCTATATATCTCTGTATGTATCAACCCATGTTGAACGAAGTGACAGCCCTGATAAAGCACTTTACGGTCGGCTGGGACATAAGTCTCTCTCTCTCTCTCTCTCTCTCTCTCTCTCTCTCTCTCTCTCTCTGCCAACCCATATAGATCAATGCATGCATGTATTTATCTATCGACGATCGATGAATCTGTCAGTCCATTTATCAACCTATCAGTCTATTCGTATATAATATTCATATAAATGTCAGGCTGTGTGTTTCGCCGAACTCTACAGTTTCATTGCGAGTAGCGCTTGATAACTCACCTGCCGAGTTCAACATTATCAACATAAAATTCCATGACTTTCCCGGCTCTTTTTTTTTTCCTGATCAAAAAACTTATCGCAGCTGATTTGTCCGATTAGGCTAGTCTAATTTACCGAGTTCCTCTACGGCCTCCGTTGTTCCTCCCCCCCCCCCCCCCCCCCCCCCCCCCCCCCCCCCCCCCCCCCCCCCCCCCCCCCCCCCCCCCCCCCCTTCTCCCCCCTTCCTATGCAAAAAACGTATTAGGTGAAACATGACTAGACAAAACGCGGTTCGGTGAAATGTGCTTAGGTAAAACGTGATAAGGTGAACATTGGTGCGTGCATGCATGCACACACACACACACACACACACCACGTACGGCACGTCGCCGCGCGCGCGCGCGCGCACCACACACACACACACACACACACACACACACTTAAATGCGGACAAAGAAACAGAACGAGTGGGGAAAAAAAAAAAATGAAAAAAAGAAAAAAAAAACCCCACGAAAACAGACAAAAAAAAGTATTTAAAAAAAAAAAGAAAGAAAACAGCGGTGAGCAATCTCGCACGTGCAGCTCGCTGCTCGCCGTTTACAACACAGAGCACGTGCTAAGCACCTGAACAACGCTGCCAGCTAGACAAACTGCACACAGAACATTGGGAGGGGGTTAGGAGAAGAGGTGATGGTGATGCTGGGGTGGGGGTGGGGTGGGTGGGGGTGGCAGTGGGGGTGGGGGTGGGGGTGGGCGGCGGCGGGGGTGAGGATTATAAAGAGAGAAGGCAGTGGGGAAGGGGGGAGGTGGAGACAGGAGAGAATGGTGAAGGGAGGGGATCGGGATGGGGGGGGGGATGGGTGGAGAAAGGGAGGAGGGGGGGGGGGGGCTCGGCCAAAGAATGGCACACACACTACTAAGATATGAGGTGAGGGGCAGGGAGGTGGGGGTGGTGGGAGCACCGGGAGATGTGGGTGGGTGGGAGATGTGGGTGGGTGGGTGGGGGGAAGTGGGGTGAGGAAGAGAGAAGAGAGTCGATACAGGAAAGAGGTTGTGTGTATTACGAGGACAATAGAGGAAAGAGCAGGATACGGACAGACACACAGACAGACAGGCGACACACACACACACACACACACACACACACACACACACAACACACACACACACACACACACAGATGGATGGAGAAAGAAAGCGTGGAGTGGGATGGAGGGTGGGGTGTGTGGGTGGGTCGGTAGTGGTGGAGGTAGTGTTAGCTGTGGGTGATGGTGAGGGTTATAACGCATGAAGCCAACAAGGGCGTGAGCCAGCCGTAACAGCGAGGCTGAGATGAGGCACTTTTCCCCTCCAAGACTTGACACTGATCTTTTCTTCTTTTTTTTTTGCCCTTCTTTCTTTTTTTCTTTTTTTTTTTAACTGACGAAGAAGTAGACACAGGCATAGAGAACAAAAACCGTTTCCCATCTCTCCTCCTCCTCTTCCTCCCCCCCCCCCCCCACACACACATATCCCCCACCTCCCCTGCCTCAATTCCCACCTCTTGAATTAAACATGGCAACAGACCAGCATTTTTCAGGATCGTTTCAACAGTGAGAATTCCTATCATTCTGTCTACCAATCACAGAATATTACTGCTTATGACTGGAGAGAAAAGATAATGGTGTTAAATAATCGGGGGGGAGGGGGGGGGGGGGGGGTGGGGGGAATCCTATCTGACCATTAATCGCTTTAGACAATATCGATGTATTTCATATTATTATAGAACTTAGAGAATCAGGGAAAGAAAACGACTTAGAGAATAGGTTGTTTCCACGGTTTTTTTTTTTTTTTTTTTTTTTTTAAAGCTATTTCGTGTAAGTGGGACCAGAGAGCGCCAGACTCGTAATCCTGGCGATCCTCGGGTCATGGGTTCGAATCTCTTACAAGAACGTTTAGGTACAGGAGGATTTTTCTCTCGGAGTTAACACTGGTTCTGACTCCATTTCCCGATGAAAGCTTCGAATGAGACTATGTCAACGCACGCAACATCCTGCACACACATAGAATTCCATCACCAACTTTCGGAAAAAAAAAAAAAAACAGGCCAGTTTAGCCGTTAGTGTGGATGACACGCATACTTATAGTATGCATTCTCCACGAAAAAATCAAATGAATGGGCAAAATACAACGTGTCTGATATTCGACTGAATGACACGGGAAACAACTGAACGTCGCGCCAGCAGGCAGCTCTTCCGTCGGATCTACCCACGCAGGCAGACAATAGATACCAAAACAACCATCACCATCACCACCACCATCACCACCACCATCAATAATAACAGTATTGTCACAGACAGAGTAAGGTTACACGATTCATGGAATCCATAAACTTCCCCACGACTGACGAGATACCGGCTGCAGCTTTCTGGAACCAAGTCCGAATGCAATGAGACACAAAACACAAGCTGTGCAGTGAACGGTATTTCATACACAATACCACAACAGACGGGTGGTTTTTTCGACAAGTACGATTGCCTTCTTCAAACGTCACACCACAACAGTCAGGAAAAAAAAATGCACAAACTCAAAATACTGTCCAGATCTCAACCGTTCAGAGATTCACAAACCGATGCTCACCAATCATAGCCAATATGGTATTCACAAAAACAAACTCCCAAGATAAAAGTCAGTAAGAGATTCACAAAGCAATACTTCCCACATCACAGTCAGCGATTCACGAAACAATACTTCCCACATCACAGTCAGCGATTCACCAAACAATACTCCCCACACCACAGTCAGCGATTCACCAAACAATACTACCCACGTGACAGTCAGTTTGAGATTCACAAAAAAAAATGCTCCCCACATCACAGTCAGTATGAGATTCACAAAGCAATACTCCCCACACCACAGTCAGTTTGAGATTCACATAGCAATACTCCCCACATCACAGTCAGTTTGAGATTCACATAGCAATACTCCCCACATCACAGTCAGTATGAGATTCACAAAACAATGCCCCCCACATCACAGTCACTTTGAGATTCACAAAACAATACTCCCCACATCACAGTCAGTCTGAGATTCACAAATCAATACTCCCCACATCACAGTTTGAGATTCACAAAACAATACTCCCCACATCACAGTCAGCGATTCACAAAACAATACTCCCCACACGACAGTCAGTTTGAGCTTCACAAAACAATACTTCCCACATCATAGTCAGCAAGAGATTCACAAAACAGTACTTCTTCCCAGATCTAAGTTAGCACGAGTCGTCTTTAAACATACGTGTTTTGTTGCAAAATTACTTGTCTGTTTTGTATAGTGTATTTAAATTAAGGGTTACTTTTCACCATCTCTCTCTCTCTCTCTCTCTCTCTCTCTCTCTCTCTCTCTCTCTCTTTTTGTTTTGTTGTTTTGTTTTGTTTTGATTTTCTGTCTGTGTTGTTTGTATTTTGGTTCAGTCTTATTGGTTCAGTCTTGATTGATACAGAACCACACGGCCATTCTGGTGTTGTTTGATTTCATCTGCCTCGAGTCATGATTCCTTCCTTTCACATCGTTTCACTCATTTCAAGCAAGGTTACCACACATTTTACTATGTACCGCTCACACTTACGAGTTCCTGAAACTCGGTGTCCTAAAATGATCTATTTTCGGTCAAAACTGTAAATGTATCTGCATGAAAGGTATAAGAACATGGCCATATCTTTTTTCTCCTTTATCTTGCACAGTTGTGCTGAACTCATTTGAACCCCTTCATCTACGTAATATTGTAACATCGCTGCGTTTGCCCCTCTCTCTCTCTCTCTCTCTCTTCTCCTTTCTCTCAATCCATCCCCACACCTCCAAAACACACACACACACACACACACACACACACACACACACCACACAACACACACACACACACACACACCACCACAAACAAACCCACGCAACACCTCCCCTCCCCGCACCTCACAGCTAGAGACAGACAGACAGACAGACAGCCAGACAGACAGACAGACAAATATATATATATATATATATATATAGAGAGAGAGAGAGAGAGAGAGAGAGAGAGAGACTCACAGAACACACACACACACACACACACACACACACACACAACACACACACACACACACACACAACACTAACCACTTTCTTTCTAGCTGGTTATAACAAATTCAACAAACTCACAATGAACTTCCAATATGTACTTCTTTGTCGCGAGAAACTGAAAGACGCAAGCCAGTTTTCAAACTTCTTTTTTTCTTTTTTTTTTCAAGTGAAACCGGGCCGAGTACATTTTGAACGAAGAATGCCAACAGAATGCGATTAAAACGAAACTGACACCCAGGCAAACACTGCGGGCTTGTAGAACATCTAACAGGTGGCTGCTATGCAAATTGCAAAGATATTGACACAAACGGCAGAGGCTCACGACTACTGACTGACAGCTCTGCTTGCTCGCCAGTGGCACTGAAAGAGGACAGGCGTTCAGATCGATCCGCGGCCGTGTGTGTGTGTGTGTGTGTGTGTGTGTGTGTGTGTGTGTGTGTGTGTGTGTGGTGAGTGAGTGAGTGAGTGTGTGTGTGTGTGTGTGTGTGTGTGTGTGTGTGTGTGTGTGTGTGTGTGTGTGTGTGTGTGTGTCTTTAATGGCAAGTCTTTTGCTTGGCTGTTGGAAGCGGACTTGATATACAACTGATACATTCATGTTCTCTGATCACCTTCTTCTAGTAAATAACATACATACAAACACACAAACAAATAACCTAGACAAACTTTATCGTCGTAATATTTACTATCACTATCATCTTTTACACACACACACACACACACACACACACACACACACACACACACACAGAGAGAGAGAGAGAGAGAGAGAGAGAGAGAGAGAGAGAGAGGCGCGCACTCATATACACATTGTTCGTTTTCGATCACCGCACTTCAAACATGTTTTTAGCTACTTGTGAGCGACGACCGACTTTGCACACAAGAAGTACTCCACAACACACGATTCTCTCGAATGAAAGCATTTTTAGGGATCAAATCGACGACGAAAAATGAAAGTAGCGTACAGGATAAATTTGCTTTAATGTAATACAGTCTGTGAGAAAGTCGGGGAAAAAAAACACAGAAGATAAAAAAAAAAAAAAACGTACATCATGCGTTTGCTTCGAATTAATGCAATCATTTAAACAAACAAACAAAAAACCGTAGCATACATCATGCGTTTGCTTCAAAATAATGCAACCATTCTTTAATAAGAAAATGCAAGTAGCATACAGCACGCGTTTACTTCAAAATTATGGAACCATTCTTACTTTTGCAGAAAAATTACAAGCAATGTACAGCATGCGCTTGCTTCGAAACACGTGGAACCATTTTTATTATTAAAAAAAAAAAAGAAAAAAAAAAAAGAAAAGAAAAGAAAAGAAAAAAACCCTACAAGTAGCGTACAGCGTACATTTGCTTCAAAATAATGCAACCATTCTTATCAAAAAAGAATTGCAAGTAGCGTATTGTATGCATTTGCTTCAAAGTTAAGCAACCATTCTTTAAAAAAAAAAAAAAAAAAAACCCAGCCAACCACCCAACCAACCAACCAAACAAAAAACGCCGTACCAGCCCTATTTTCAATAGCCATGTTACAGGTTACATTTCTCTCTTCGTCTATGTGGCCAGATTTTCGATGTCAACAAGAACAGCGGTGCCTCAGTTTAAAGGACAAGAGCTTAGCATCTGAGACAGGAAATAGCTATTTTAATTAAGGACTGCTCATCTTTCTGTCCACCTCCGTCGCCCATTCGACACAAACTTCCTCAGACTTTTTGCAGAATTTGGACACTCGGTGTACTTGTATTACTATCCATGACCTTTTATCTGTGAACAAATTTACGCGCACTTTATCCTCCATCGTATATCTCCCTCCTCCTTTATCTTCCTCTCCTCCCCCCCCTCCCCACCTCCCTCTCCTTAAAGCTAATATGGTACAAATTACACAAGGTATTATTTGGCCGAAATATTCAGACGGATTTTGCCATTGACTCTACTTTCACTGGGCAGAGGGGAAAATAAAGCAAAACAAACTCGAGCGGTCTTTGACATAAATGCGTACATGCACAAGTCAACACGGAGCACGTCACATTTCGTAAAAGTGACTTTAAACGCATCGTAGTGAATACTGACGTCAGTCAAAAAGATCAACAGCAGCAACAACAACAACCAAAGAAATAAAGAAAAAGGCAAACAAACCGAAATTCGTTTCTTTATTCATTCATTTCATATTTCTTCATTTATTTATTTATTCGCTACTTACATAAACCATTACTTCAAAAAACAAATCTGAAAATTATCTACCATTGTGTTCCGCAACATTTTCCATATATGACTAGTCATTGCTATAGCAAACATCAGATTTGCTGCTGGATTCCTTTATTCTATGATTTGCGCCATGAAGTATAATATATTTGTAGGTATTGAGGGTCTTTAGCAGAACATTGCCGCGTCTGTGTTCTGCAAGCACACTGTGCATCTGTCACCCCGGCAAAAATGCCTTTAATTAATGT
>CM065714.1:98494480-98511826 GCA_033310375.1 Conus canariensis | reverse complement strand
TTATCTCATTAAAGAAAAACGACTCCCACCCTTATTTTTTCCCCATTTTGTTTCTTGGAAAATGTGTCTGCCGCTGGCGTGACCTTTGGTCCTCACGTGCGTATGTTGGCTTATCAGAACCATTCTGTCCATTTGGTTAAAAAAAAAAGAAAGAAAAAGAAAAAGAAAAAAAAGAAAAAAGAAAGGGGGTGGGGTGGGGGGGTGGGGGGGGGGGGGGGAGAGAAAAGGACAGATTTAGTGGTAGATTGATCAAATATGACAGAGCCTGTATGAATAGCCATTAGTTCTGCTGTAAATATCGAAATGCCTGTGCCAAGATGAAATGACTTTTCAACTTTAAAAGATGGAATAACAAAGCCAGAGCCCGCATCATGATGATCTTCCAGCACAGAACCGTCAGTATAAACCTTCAGATGATCAGTGTGTGTGTGTGTGTGTGTGTGTGTGTGTGTGTGTGTGTGTGTGTGTGTGTGTTTTGGTGGTGGTGGTGGTGGTGGTGGTGTGTGTGTGTGTGCGCGCGCGTGTGTGTGTGTGTGTGTACATGCGTGCGTCACGAGTGTGTTGGAAGCGAAAAAGCACCAGTGAACACCACCACTGTGCAGAACTGGCAGTGGTCAAGTCAAGTCAAGAACACTATATTATCTCCAAACAGAAATTAAGAGTGGCCATAAAAACATGTGTATGCATCTATATTTAACAAATCACCCCCACCCATCCACCCCAACACATCCACCCACTCACACTCACAGAATCACACACACACACACACACACACACACACACACACACACACACACACACACACACATACATACATACATATATATACAAACAAGCTTTCTGAACCGGATCTCATCGAAAGTTTTGTGGGGTTTCTTTTGAGAAGGTGCAGGGCCTTCTGCGGTGGATGACCTCATGGAAACCTGCTGTTGGTTGCTTGCTGTGGGTTGCCGCTAGTTGTCCGGGGCTGCGACGAGACGAACCTGGATCTAGCGGTGTATGAGATGACCTGAATGAACTGCGTGGGAGTGATAATCCTGAGGGGGCATGAAAAATATGACAGGACACACAAAAAAAAAGGGGGGGGGGGGGGGGGAGGTGGGGGGGGGAGTGGGGGCTCAAGGGGAGTGGAAGTGTCCTGATTCCTTCACCTATAAACAAGTGTTTCTAGACTTTGGAGAAGGGAGGTGGGGGGGGGGGGGGAAGGGGGGGGGGGGGGATCCCTTCTCCTTCGTCCCCGTCCCACACTCCCTCATCTCCCACCTCACCCCTACCTCTCCGCATCCCACGCGCCCCATCCCCCCGCCCCCCGTCCCTCTACCCCGCACCTACACGCCCTCTCTCTTTCTTCTGTGTGTGTGTGTGTGTGTGTGTGTGTGTGTGTGTGTGTGTGTGTATGTGTGTGGGCGTACTTACGTGCTTGGGTGTGTGTGTGCGTGCATGCGTGCGCGCGTGCGTGCGTGCGCGCGTGCGTGTGTATGTGCGTGTGTGTGTGTGTGTGTGAGACTCCCCAAGCGCGACGAACGAGACGGGTTCATTTAGAATGACCGCGACCCACTCAGTCAGTGTAAAATGTCAGCGGGTGTAGTGACTGAGGGAGTCGCCATCAGCACGTTTAGCCCTGTCGTCTGAAGTCATCAGATACACGGCGTCATTTCTGTCAGTTTAAGGTGGCAGTTATATTCGCCTTCAACCGCTGTTAACCTTGTTGGACTTGATCGGGAGTTCTTTGATGGAAAGTCGCCGAAATTCCTCTATGTAACTTTAATTAAGATCGACGACAGCATGAATCCGAAGATTACGTTCAATTTGTGTTTTGTTTTTGTTTTCGCTTTTGTGGTTTGGGATCTGTTTGAAACACACACACACACACACACACACACACACCACACACAACACACATATATATATGAGAGAGAGCATGCGTGCGTGCGTGTGTTTGTGTGTGTGTGGGCGCGCGCGTGTGTTGTGTGTGTGTGCGTGCGTGCGTGTGTGTGTGTGTGTGGGGGGGGGGGGGGATGTTTCACAACTGATTCTGAACATTATAAATCAGCCAGACCTCAAATTTTGTAACACGTGGAGAATTGGGTGGCAGAAATTAAAGTTTGGACCATACACCACAAACTTCATGAAGGCAAAACAGAAGCTATTCTGACAAAATGTTACGTTGAAGCTAACTTTCCAAACTAGAAATTGGGCAAAGCACAATCTCTTTTTCAAAGTCAGCCAAAAATCTGGGTGTAGTGTTTGATGAAAATCTTACAATGAGCATGCAAGTCAGCAAAATATGACAAACTCCTTACTTTGAGCACTTGAGAACTGGCTCCATTAGACACTTACCACAGAAGCCACAAAAACACAAGTCACATCTCTGGTACTCTCCCGACTGGACTTTTTTTTTAAACGCTTTACTCGCTGGTTTTCTACGGTATTCTACAAATCATTTGTGGCGCTATGAATTGTGCTACTCACCTCATTTTGTAAGTGCGAAAAAAACAAAAACAAAAAAAAAACCAACATAATATTACCTCCCATGCTGTCCAATCTGCATAAGCTTGCTGTTCCTTCTCGGATCGAAGTCCAGATTCGACTGCATTGTTGAAATGTCATAACTGATACTGAACGGTCTTACTGGTCGTTCGTCACTTATTCATCCGTATATCTGCTACGTTCTCTTCGTTTTTTCAGATGACGCGCATATCTTTCAAATACCTAAGCCAAGGCATGTCCAAAAAGCCCGGGGTTTTCATGCACCAGTTTTGTGAATGAGCTTCTAGTTTCTTTGTGTTATGCTCCATTCTCTTTATCGTTTTCAAATCCAAGGCCAAAATCGCATTTACACTCAAAATGATTTTGTTCTTCTCTTCACTAGCAGCGGCTCAATGACTTATTTTTTGCTACGTCAAGCCATGTACTGATGTGCTGTGTGTGTGTTGTGTGTGTGTGTGTGTAGGGGGTCGGGTGGTGAGGGAATGTGGGATGTTGATAATGTGTAGGTGTTTTTATTCACGTTTGATGGGAGTGCGTGTAGAAAGGTGTTTAAACGTTGAACCCCCCCCCCCCCCCCTTTCACTTCTTGTTTTTGGAAGCGTCTTGAGCTTGGCATCGCCTGAAATTCCACATTATTATCATCATCATCATCACCAATCTTGAGATCATTACTGATATCATCACTGATATTACATCGCCTAAAATTCCACATTATCATCATCAACATCATCATCATCACCAATATTGATATCATTACTGATATTACATCGCCTAAAATTCCACATTATTATCATCATCATCATCACCAATCTTGATATCATTACTGATATCATCACTGATATTACATCGCCTAAAATTCCACATTATTATCATCATCATCATCACCAATATTGATATCATTACTGATATCATCACTGATATTACATCGCCTAAAATTCCACATTATCATCATCATCATCACCACCAATATTGATATCATTACTGATATCATCACTGATATTATTACTGTTAAAACAAATGAACGACACTTTAAAAAAAATTGTGGATGGATTTGTTTAGCACACACGGATTAAACAAATGTTCTGTGAATCAATTCTTTGGGAAATAGAACACATAAAAAACTATCGACATAACTTGTGCCATTCCACTTATGTAGACTATAATGTCATGTCAAAGGTATGTCAGCAGTCCCTTTTGGCATATGTATATATGGCACGGACATTGCAAAGACTGACAATGCCAATTTACTGCATTCAGATGTCTTTTTTTAAGGGAAAAAATAAGACGGGGGGGGGGGGGGGGGGGGTAGGTAAGGTTCATGAAATCTGAAAAAAAAAAAAGGCAGTGCTTAAGAGGACCTAGTACTATATTACATCGCAAAGCAACATATTTTCAGTTTTTAAAAATATTTTCATTGTCATTTTAGATTCAGTACTATAGTTGGGAGATAAACAAATCAAAGAGTAGGGTTAGTGTTCCCAAGATTTCCAGAGGGCAAAAAGGAAGAAATCTGCCAGGGGAAAAAAGGGAAATCAGTTGAAAGGAGGATAACTGATATGCTTAAAACGATTTGTAATAAGATAGGTCCAAAGAATGAACATGTTGAAATATGATGGAATGTGTGTGTGTGTGTGTGTGTGTGTGTGTGTGTGTGTGTGTGTGTGAGAGAGAGAGAGAGAGAGAGAGAGAGAGAGAGAGAGCGTGTGTGTGTGTGTGTGTGTGTGTGTGTGTGTGCGCGCGTGTGTGTGTGTGTGTGTGTGTGTGTGTGTGTGTGTGTGTGTGTGTTGGTAGCACTCGAGGGTTAAGAGTGTTTCGCTGAATGGGATTCTGGATGAGGAAAGAAATATAAGAGAGGTAACGAATAAAGCAAGCGGCGTTATTCCCGAAGTCTTTCAAGCAGAGGGGTGAACTCACCGGAGTGAATGACTAATTAAACCCTTCACAAGCACGACCTCCCGCACGTGTTTCCATAAACTTGAAGCCGTGGGGAGATAGTGTCAAGCCGTTCCGTCACCCCATAGCTCAACGACTGTCACTTTACTACCAACACGGGGACTCTCGCAGATCCATGGGAAAAAAAAAGAACGACACACACACACAAAAAAGCAGCTCTCGCCCTATCCTCTACCCCCCCCCCCCCTTTTTTTTTCACCCCCAAAGCTCCCTCCCCTTCCTTCCCCTACCCCAAAATCCGAGTTATTTGCATGTCTGAAGCCCGCACGCTCGCTCGCGTCGCTGTCTGAGAAAAGAAGAAAAGACAAAAACACAGTTCAGCCAACTTGGCTCGGTTATTATGGCTGCATGAAACTTGTCAAAAGAAAACAATTCGAAATGAAACAACACTAAATGAAATTAATGTTATAATGCTGAACAATTAATGTTATCTCATAAAACAAGATGTAGTGTAGTGAAACAAGAGAGGCGGAGACAGAGAAGGACATGCACAAAGCATAGAGTAAAAGTGTCAGAGAAACAAATCTGTATTTCAGATTAAAAAAAAAAAAAGTTAAAGAATTATAAAAATTGAAAATAAGAAACAGCGACAATGTTTCAGAAGGTACATAGACCATCGTATGTTACAGTACGTGACTCTCATGTCGCAACGTGTAACCCTCCAGTGTGCTTGTCGGATTTTGTTTGTTCTGATTTGACGTCAGTTTCACGACGTCTGTGTATTTAGCGTGACTCTCGAACAGCATGCACGCACTCTCTCTTATTCTCCCCTCAGAGAGAGAGTCGAGGAGTGCGAAGGTGTTGCCAGCAGCACAGTTGACTGGAACAGGAGGGTTGAGCAGGGGAGATGGCGACGATGGGGGTTGGCTGGGGGTCTAAACAGAGAGAGACATGGGGATAATAGTTCGCGCCGTCTCAACACACTCTCAACCCTCCCCTGTACACAAAGGGGGCCGAGTAACCCGTCTGCTACACTTTGCCACAACCTTTTGTCGGCAGCCATTTTATTAGCAGTTAGAAGAGCCGGAGGCGGCGGGAAGGACGGTGGGAGAGGGACTTAGGAAAAGAAGGGGGAGGAGGCGGGAGGGAGGGAGTGTGAGGGAGAGGGTGTCGGCAGTTGGGGGGGGGGGAGGGTAGAGGAAGAGGAGGGAGGTAGTAGCAAGCTGGCGATGTTTTGCTCTTGTCAGCTTTACGGCTCTCTGATGGAGGAGGGGTCCCAAAGAGAGAGCGAGAGAACGAGGAGATACTGACAGGACCCTTCTGCGCCAAAACCCACTTCGAAGAGGCTTACCTTCCTGGTCGGATCTGTACCCCAGGAACATTTTTGTTATGTTTGTTAGATTATGATGATTTATTTTTTTTACTTATCGGCAAAGCCATGAACGAACGTATAAACAGAAAAGCACATGGTCACGCATGCACTCTTTGCACATGCGCGCGCACTCAGACTCAGGCACACATAATACAGTTAGCCATAATGCTTATTTGATGAGCAATGTAGCGAAGTATCGCACTTCTGGGAAGCACAGAGCGACAGAAAGTGAGCATGACTAGACAAGATACTGAGAGTGAGCGGCACGTGGGGCCAATTTGACTTGGGACGCGCTGGGGCATGCGACACCGGCTCGATCATTATTCGCGCACGCCTCGGAAAAGATGACGACAATGACAGCGCCAAGGTATGGAAACCTGACGAAGTCAGTGACATAGCCGTTAAGCATGGTTCGTATTATGCAGAATTTTCTGAGTGACAATGCCGTTAATTTGCCGTAGAGCGTTGTGTCCCTCACATTCCCTACACACCATTATGCACGGCTTAAGGACGACACTAATTTGAACAATTGATATGGAATAACCAGGCAAGGCCAAATGGCGTTGAGCGTCAGCGCGGTGAAAGGGAGGCAATCACAGACGTTCATGGTGGGTGGTTTTGCTGTTCCATACACGGTCTGAACTTTACGTTAGGTTCGTTTGATTTGGGGAATGATATGTGTCTCTTTAATGGATCCGTCTTGGTCGAGTGAGTTTCAGTTTCAAACTAAGTAATGGGGATATATTTCAGACTGAATACTTATGTCTGGAATTTGTACATGATGTGCAGCATCAAATAACCTCACATCTCCTTCACCCCCTTACCCCTCTCACACTCCATCATAAATTCACAAAATGATCTGGAAACTTCTTTGTCTTAAATATCGGATAATCACTCAGTCAGTTAACTGATTAGTCAGTCCGTAGTTGATAATATTTTAAACTTTATATCTGACTCTGCTACGAGCCGTTTTCAAGCGATAGACTAATGGATAGATGAACCTGAATTTTGTTCATTCCACTGATAGGACGGACATTGACCGTTAATTGCGGGTCGATGATGGTGTATTTTATTGGCACATATTCATTTCTAATTTGTTTATATTCAGTTTGAAACCTGGGCTCGCGCTGTCAGCCGGCCGATAATAAGAAAGAACATCGACCAGAACAATTTGTAAAACTGTTACAAATCATCATTAGCGTCAGCCAGCTATGGTTTGGGCGTGCTGCCCACCACGCGAAAGCTTCAGATAATATTAATTCAGAGGCCTTCTGTTAGTCTAGCGTCTTGCAACTCTTGTTGAAGAGGTAGTTCAGGAGACAGTCGCTCATGGGGAAAGCCCTCGTCCAAGTCTCCGACAGTCACATTCAGCCCTTTGGAGTGCCAGTCAGTGGGTTCGTCAGTGTCGCTCAGTCGTGCGCGTCCTGGGCCCGCAAGAAGCCCGCCGACATGTCAACAAGGAGATGAGCTCCACGCTGAGCACTCCGCTGAGCACCCCTTCTCACTCAATCAGCCGTAGGCATTCAGCCCCCACAGTGTGACAAACTGCTGTGAGCAAACTGTCAACTTCATTCGCACAGTTAGGGAGAGACCCGTTGCTTGGTTTGTTGTCAGGGGTAATTATTTAACGATTGTAGGCGATTATAGCGAGGGGGTTAAGTGCACACGGGGTTCATGAATGGTTGTTGGTAGCTCTTTCGGTGTGTGTGTGTGTAACGTGAAAAGTAAGATCGTGGCCGCTATTTCTTAAACTCAGGTGGAAAAATGTTTATGATAAAGTTGCTTTTATTTACTTGTTGTTCCAAAATTTAGCATTTCAGCATTTGTCCACATCATCATTTCTCTCCTCCCTTACTTTCACGCCATGGGGAAAAAACATTCTCTTGTTAAGTGATGGTGCATTGTGTTTTTCTTAGAAGTCAAACTGGTCGAATGATTAATGGGTTCCGAGGGGGGGGGACGAGTTGGGGTCGGGGCTGCGCGGGAGCAGTTGAGACTGATACAGGGACGAAAACGCACCACTTTGTTTTGCGGGTATTGTCCTCTCAGTTATCCTTATTTCTACAAATGTACCCTCTGTTGGAAGTATCTTTATCATGCATGGCTGGGATTTTGTCCTCTTAGTTATCCTTATTTCAGCAACAAATATACCCTTTATCGGGAGTATCTTTATCATGCACGACCCGAACATTGTCCGCTTGCTTATCCTGATTACAACAAATATATCCATTATCGGGAGTGTCTTTATTATGCACGACTCTCGAGCTGAACGGACTTTGCCCACCCGGCCATCCAACCTACCTGTCCCAAGCCGTAAATACCCTTCTCTAATGACGTAATGATAGGTGGCGCAGTCGTCAAGGGTCGTCGCAGGCGAGGGGTGTTAGGGTGGCAGTCGTGATAGCCCCCGGAGTATGCCGTGATTGTTTGCTAAGTTTCCCTGTCTGACAAACAGCGCTCAAGCTTTCTTCGCCTCGTTGCCAGTGTTGAGCTCCCTCGCCGAATGCCTTTCCCTCCCTCCCTCCTCCGCCTTCCTCCTTTCCCACTCGCCTGCTATGCAGCCTCCTCCTCCCTCCTCCACATCTTTCCTGTCCCTGACCATCCTCCTCCCTCCCCTTTTCTTCCCGGCAGGCTGTGTGTAACAGAGCGATGACTGGCAGTTTTTGTCTCTGGCATTTAGCCCGGGTTTTCAATTTTCCCCAAGCATTTTATTGATTGCTTCTCTCTCTCTCTCTCTCTCTCTCTCTCTCTCTCTCTCTCTCGTTTTCAGTCTCTCTCACTCTGCAAACAGTCTGGAATCTGACGCCGTGTGTGCCATGCTGGACAATAACGCGATCTGCGTCATCAGGTAATCTCGGGTGTTTTCCACACCTCGTCACGGTCTGATGAACCAGAGGGAATGGGAGGGAAGAAGGGGGGAGGGGGAGGGTTGTGAAGAAAGAGGAGGAAGGGGGGGGGGTTGTAGCAACAGCACAAGTGACAAAGCTCTCCCCCACTACTACTACTACTACCCACCCTTTCCCTCCCATGTGCTTGCTTGCCGCCAGCTCGACGGGCGAGTGAGAGTACATTGCGGGGTATTTTGCTTGAGCTTTTGCTACTGTGGTAGGTGTAGTTACCCAGCCACAAGCGCTACAGACAACAGAGGGTCGTGCCTCTTCATGGCAGGCCCGCTTTCCTTTCAGTGGCTGGAGAAATAAATCTGTGATATTCCCCCTGCTCCGGTTCACAGGTCAGCCTCGTGCAGTGCACGCCAGTGCCGCGCGCTAATCATGCTCGTTTAGGGGCCCGCGCGCCCAGGCCTCCGCTCGCTCTTCTCACCACTCACTCTCTCGTCTCGCTCAGAGACTCCCTCTTACTGTCATGCATATTCATGAGGTTTGGGCCTATTGTGTGAAAGAGCTTATCGAGGTGGTTCCGGTGTGATTGTCGTACTTGACTGAGTGGGCTCATTGTGATCACTCACGGTTTTTGTTGGGGGAAAAAAGTGCTACTCATCAACTGTGTGTCATTCATCATCTTCTCTGGGAAACTTGGTTATCCGCACACTGACGGACGCATGGACTTTGAGATGGTAAGTGCAAGTGCGCATGTGGAGTTCACGGACTATGCGAGCGCGCGCGCGTGTGTGTGCGTGCGTGTTTGGGATATGTGCTGAACGAGCTGTGTTGCCCCCCAGCTAGCGTGTTTACATTGACAAGCTACTTTACAAGTATCAGTTAGCTGTCGGTCGTCCGTTGTTTAACAGGCATGACGATAACTTGTGTTTCTTCTCTCATCTCGGCTCGACTTTCCGCACAGTATTAGTTTAGAAGCGTCTCGGCCGAAGCATGCTGTAGGTTTTATTTAGCGCGCCGCGTGCGTTGTGTGTGTGTGTCTGTTGTGTGTGTGTTTGTGTGCGTGGAAGTAAAATCGAAGAGGGGGAATCCCAAACTCTCCCTTTGATTTTCCCTCCACTGACTGCGATGGAGTTAGTACCACACGTCGGGATCGTGGAAATGGGAGTAGAGGGGGTTTGTTGGTTGTGGAATAATAATAATAAAAGGATGGTGCTTGGGCTTGGTCGACTTGGATTTGGCTGAATATTAGCTTGTTCGTTCGAGATGTGTATCTGAATACTTGGACGAGAGAGAGAGAGAGAGAGAGAGAGAGAGAGAGAGAGAGAGAGAAAGAAAACTTCCAATCCAGTTACATGACAGACGCACGAACGAGAGAGCACTATAAAGACTACCAAAAGCTGAAGCTGTAACTCTCTCTTTTGGAGGAGGGGGGTTATCAAGCTCGCAGCTCGAGCAATGTTTGACTGAAGGCAGTGGCGATGTTTTTCTTTCGGGAACCGATTGTGGACATAGTGCTTGGCGATGAAGCTAGAATTGTAACGAAGTGTGACGGATGGCTCGGGAGATGGTCTTGCCCTGGCGCTGTGTGATTTGTCAATACTCATTTTTATGCCGTCACGTCCAGAGCCGCTTTGTTGACAGGGAGAGTGTGTGGTGGTGGCTAGTGTTTGTTGACTGGACTGAGGGAAAGTTGTTAAGTTGTATTCAGTATAACGTGAACTGTTTTGACACTCAGCTTGTCTTGTGCAGTACTGTGGTGACAGGGGGTTAATGAAGATGTTGACTGCATGGATAGTTACCAGGTATAATGATTGTGTTATCAACAAGAATGTTAGTATTTTTGTTTTGTTAGATTTCCATTCTGACATCTTCCCCACCATTTAAAAAAAAATGAAGATTACTGTTCTGACCCTCTTCTCCATTGAAGATCTTTTTCTACTTCTTCTTCCTCTAAGAGTTTCATACCTTCTTTCCTCAGAGATTGTTATATAAAGTTTGATATCTTTCTACAATCAAAGATTGTCAGAGTTTGACCCTTGTTATATACCAGTAGTTTGCCTTCTTCCCTCAGTCAAAGACTGTAAACAGAGTTTGCCTTCTTTGGTCAATCAAAGATTGTTTGTTACAGAGTTTGTCTTCTTTCCACAATGATTATTATTGAGTTTCCTGTTTTCTTATTCAAAGATAGATTATTTAGTATCTGACTTCTTTCCACGGTCAAGATTATTAGAAAGTTTACCTTCTTTCCTCAGTCAAAGAATGTATGTTCTGTTATACAGTTTGTGTCTTGAGTCTAGAGTTTATTTTCTCTCTCTCAGTCAGAAACTTTGAGTGTTTTTTTTTTTTTTTTGTTTGATCATGTTTCTTCAATCAAAGATTGTTACTGAGTGTAATTTTTGTTTAATTTTTCATCAATGAAAGATTGTTACTGTGTATATTTTCATTCTTCAGTCTAGAGTTTGTATTCTTTCCACCATCCAAGATTTTCATGGAATTGATATTCTTTCCTGAGTGTTCAATTGAATATTTTCATCACTTTGCATTTCCTCAGTAAAAAATTGTTTTCAGTCTGTCTTTTTCAGTCTGTCTATGTATTTCCTCAGTCAAAACTTTTTTCAGTCTGTCTACTTTCCTCAGTCAAAGATTGTAATAGAATTTGTTTTCTTGTCTCATTCAAAATTTGATATATAGACTTTGTCTTCTTTGCTCAATCAAAAAGTTGTTTTCAGTTTGTCATCTTTTCATAAAGTGTGTCTTCTTCCATCAGAGTTTGATTTCACGTTGTCTTCTTTTCTCAGTGATTTGTCTGTCCTCAATCAAAAGTCAAGAGTCACTTCATTGAGAATTGGGAACACTATGATTGCATGTCAAAATATGTTGGTAGTGGTCCATCCGACCATGCCAGTATTACAAGGGATGTCTGTGATGGCAGGAAAACAGACCATGAAAAGGTAGTTTGCATGTTTCCTTACAATAATTGATCAAGATTAATCTTACGCTGTTTCTTTTTCTGAAAGAAACAATCTTAAAATGGAAAGGGGATAAGAAAAGGGGTGTATTCTCATTTAACCCATATGAAAAGATAGCCTTTATCGAAAACAGATAGACGTGCAACAAACCAGAGACCTGTATTCCCACCCATCTCACCTTTCTTTATGTCCAACATTTAGTTTAGTGGCACAAAAGGTTTAGAATGCTTAGGCATGACAAGGATAGGTGGAAACTGATTTCAATTTTTCTCGAAATCTGTTGTAAAGGGGCTTCATGATAATCTTCAAGTTAGCAGGAATACTGATTGACTATATAATACATTTTAGAAAGAGTAGGAGTATTGACAATTTTCTTACCAATGAATTATTTATCGTATGTGACACACAGTTTTGTTTTATCGACTGATTCTCCATGACTGTTAGTATCAAATTACTGTTGCTGAGCATCAGATCGATCATTTGATTGCAAAGAATTGATTCATGAGCACAGTATGTTGATCGTATGAGTTCAGCCTATCAACCTAAGGCAGCAAGATTTACTTTTAAGGTGTATTTTTTTAAAAAAAGAATATGATTAATTTGAAAGAAAGATATAAAAGGGAGAGAGGAAGGGGTAGGATGGGGGTGGGGGCTGGGGAGGGGGGGGGGGTTCATTCATTCAGTCTGTGTCAGAACTCTCATTCATCAAATTTAGGTCAGTATTTACCTGCCAACTTACGAATTATCACTAACAGCAACATTAACATTTGTTGGAATGACGCTGTTAGTGTTACTTTATTTTGTGTTACAGTCTTACACACAGAGGTGATGAATGCCTGGAAAGCTGTATGTGCATCAGTGGTGGAACGACATTGAGGCTTCTGTGGTGGTTTGTTCATGTAAGGGGATCAGTAGAGCCATAATGTTTGGACTAACACTAACAGGCACACAGGCCGCTATGGCAAAGTGGTTAGCGTCGCTGACTCCCGGCTTGCAGGTTGTGGGTTCAATTCCCATCAGAGCCATGTCATGTTGTCATTTGTGGGATTTTTCTGCCCAGACCAGCTCCTACCCAGAGCTGAGGTTGCTACGGGTTCAATTGGGAAGACTGGGACCACGCAGTCAACTTTCATCCACTTAATCATGATGTGTCTCTCAGAGTGTTGCTCAGATTTCCTGACCAACACTGCAGGTGTCTGTATGTATACATGGTTGATGCCGGGATATATTATGTAGTAAGCATAGAGGACAGCCTTGTCATGCAGTCTCAGACTGGAGTGGAGATCTGTAGGTAGTATCATCTTCACCATCCTCATTCTCACCAATCAGCACTAAAAAAAAAAAGTCATATTCTGTGGCCCTTTATGCTCTATTCATGGTGACCTCAGTTTCGATGTCCTTTCTATGTCTGTGGTTTTGGTCGGATTCCGTTGGGGTCACTGGTATCCGCAGCTTCATAGGGGCTGTCATATGATGGACATGATGGTGCTCTCTGGAGTGAGAGCTCACTCACTCATGCCGGCTCCATGACTGAGCAATTATTGTCATCAGTAGGGGGCTTAGTACACCTGGTATCCTGTGTATGTTGGATTGAAAAAGGCACCACTAAACGCCAGCAAAGTGACTCGGCAGCAGTGCAGTGTCTCCTCCAGTGGGCTGCCTCTTGACGACTTGACATTGACAGCTCCCTGCAGATTTCAGGTTTCGGGGCTGCGGCCGGGCGGGCCGGGCGGTGGCTGTGGACGGAGGTTGGAATAAGTGACGTGGGCATAGAAGATGGGACAGCAAAAAACAAAACAAAAACAGGCACTGAAATTGCTGGTGCACCCTTGGTTTTTACAGAAAAAAATTAAATGCTTTTATTTGATCAGTATTTTGAGCTTTGTAGACGTAGACACTGGACACAATTGTCGCCTGCAGATAATGTCTTAAATGTGCCTCTTCTTCTTCTGCGTACGCAGGCTGATACTCCTGCAGACACTCCCTATATAGACAGACAAGTATTAATCCCATCTACCCAACAAATGGAATGGAGTTTTGTGTGTATGACCATATTTTTATCCTGCCATTAAGGCAGCCATACTCCATCTTCGGGGAAGGTGCAAGCTATGTGTAACGTGTCATACATACCAATGGCCAGACTGGCTTTCTCTTCCGAAAGTAGGTGATGGGATTTTACGTGTGTGCAAGATGTTATGCGTGCGTTCACACACAGAACCTTGGTTTATAGTTTCATTCGAAGGACTGTATGGGAAATGGAGTCAGAATTAATAATGTTAACTCCGAGGGAAAAATCCCCCTGTACCGAAACAGCCTGGCGGAGATTTGAACCTCCAACTCTTGAATTACGAGTCCGGCGCTCTACCAACTGAGCTATTCCGGCCCCCTTAAATGTGCCTCAGTCATTGTCATTTATGGTGCAAAACTGACTTAACCACATACAGGTACTTGGAATAAGACACCCTCTCCTGAGATAAAGGAAATGTAAACTTTTGTCGTGTTAGCTGAAAATTATGGTTCATTCAGTTTCAAGCACAAGTCTTAATGCTATGTATACATGTACACCTCATTTCCAACTTATTGGCAATAATGTGATTTAAACTTTAAAGGTATTTTAAAAACTTTTTCAGGAGTTGATAAATTATCAAATGTAATTGGCGTTGCTAACGGTGATGAACCAACTGCCATATTGCAGTAGATTGCAGTGTGGAGTTACAGGCTGGGAGGTACTGTGTGTGATTCCCATCAGTGGCATTTATTTGTGGGATTTTGTTTTATTCTTGCTGGTTCCCATCCAGATATGAGTGTGATTGTAGGCTTATATAGGAAGACTGGAACCACAGAGTCAATTTTAAACCACTTAGATAGTTTTGTCTCTGAGAATGACTTTTTTTTAATGTTGTTCAGATCTGACAAACTCTGCAGGTGTCTGTATCTCTTGGACCTGGTTGATGCCAGGATATGCATGAAAAGGAAGTGTAATGTGTGTAGTAGCCATGCTTTAGTAATCTCAACTCAGAATGTTGGTGTGTGGCATCATCCTCTGCCTTACTGATCATGATAAGAAAAATGTCTCAAATTTTGGGATCTTAAGGACTACAGGGTTCTTTGGACTGGGATGCTGGGACTCCGACATGACAGTCCTGAGTATTGTTGTGAATGGGCGAGCCGGAATGGACAGCATGGGAATTATGTCCCTGAAGAAGGAACAGGAAATAGAAGATGAGAAGGGGGAAAAAAAGAAAGAAATAGCTGTTTGCTAACTATGATGACGTTGAAGTCTCGTGCAAAAAAGAAAAAAAAGAAAAGAGAAAAGAAGCCAGCAACAAACAACAACAAACTGTGTATGAAATACTTTGTAGACTATAGTAACACCCAGTTGAACAAGATTCAGAATGTTACCTCTGTCTGTTTTAAGCTCATGAAGAACGGGCTAGACTATCATCGATGGCTGTGGTGTTGACATGGAGTTTGTGGACGTCAGTGTAGTGAGGTAATATTTCTATTCAATTCTAATGAAACATGTTATTTATTGACTGGGTTGTGACTACCATAGATTTAGGTGAGGTATGATTTCATGAACACTTTAAGCAGGACTATAGTGGCTGACTGCAGGGTTGTCGTCATTCTCAGTCAGTCGATTGTTTGATTACCTGGAGTTTGTGCTGCTGTTTTTGTTGTTGTTTGTTTGTTTTTTTTCGGGATGAAGTAGAAGATGGCGAGGGGAATATCCTGTCTTTGGGTGGAAGTCCTGTGAGGAAGTGGATCGATACACCTCCTGATCCAACACTGATGTCGCTCTAGTACCACGAGATTGATCGAGTACCCGGGTATCGGCTCGGCAGTGAGTGAAATAGCCCAAGTTTCATTGTGACATTTAATGACAGACAGCGTGGGGTAGACGCCATCATTGTTAATTGCTGTCTCTACACACACACACGCACGCACGCACGCACGCACGCACGACGGACGCACGCACGCACGCACACACACACACACACGCACGCACTATTGGTCGATTTGTACTGTACAACGGGAAAGGGGAGGAGGGGGGAGGTGTCTGGGGAAGCGGAGAGGTAGTGTGTATGACTGCGCGTGTTTTAAGGGAAGGTGGAGGGGTAGAGGATGGAAGTGCGAGCATCGTGACAATCTTTCCCTACCTACTCCTCCGCTCTTTCCCCCATTCTGTACGATATTCGAGTCGCAGGTTTCGAGTTGCATTATAGCTTATCTGGTGTAGTTTGCAGCGTGTAGGCACTAAGAGAGAGAGAGAGAGAGAGGGGGGGGGGGAGAGTTGTTTGTGTGTGTGGAAGTGAGGAGGGTGGAGGGAGAGAGAGAGATGGGGGGGGGGGGGGGGAGGTTGAAGTGGTGGCCCAGTTTTATGGATAGAAACATTATAAAGAAGGCCTAAGTCGAATCTCACAAGCTTCTCAACACGAAAGCTGCCCTTTTGGCTGTTTTTAAACACATCAGTAGATCATCCGACGAATCGCTTGTGGGTGAATGAATGAATGGCCTGCAACGATTAAGCCAGCATAGTTTTAAATCAGCTTGATGTCGACATAAGTTTTTGTGTGAGTCTTCTCCACATTTTAAAGCGTGGTGAAACGTGATACATGTGAGGATTAGGTCGGCGCGAGGAGCAGTTAGCCAAGGTTATGGGCTCTCGGGAGACATGCGAGACGAAACCTGATATTATGACAAGTAGAACAGCCACCGTTTAAAAAACAAACAAACAAAAAAAAACAGCAAACAAGATGCAAAGCATATAAACGTACTCCCAGTTTATCTTGAATACGCGTGAGATATTCCATAAAGAGGAAAAACCGTCTTGGACTGGTGTAACCGTTAGTAATGGCTATTCTGGTAAACATCGGCCATCGTCTGTGACCTATAATGAACATACTTACAAATTTTCAGAAAGATAGACCAAGAACTTTATAAGATTTTCCATAAAGAAGAAAACCATTATGGGCCGTTAGTAACGGCTGTAACGGGGTAAACTAAAACATCGGGCATCATCCGTAACCCGTAATGAACATACATGCTAATTTTCACAAAGATTGGCCAAGTACATTCTGAGATATTCTATAAAGAAGAAAAAGCGTTACAGGCCGTTACAGCCGTTAGTAACGGTATAACAGTAAACTAAAACATCGGGCATTATCCGTGACCCATAGTGAACATACTTGCAAATGTTCACAAAGATCAGCCAAGTACTTTCTGAGATATTCCATAAAGAAAAAAAATGTTACAGGTCGTTACACCCGTTAGTAACGGCTATAACGGTAAACTAAAACATCGGGCATTATTCGTGACCCATAATGAACATACCTACTAATGTTAACAAAGATCAGCCAAATACTTTCTGAGATGTTCCATGAAGAAGAAAAAGCGTTGCAGGCCGTTACAGCCGTTAGTAACGGTGTATAGTAAACTAAAACATCAGGCATTATTTGTGACCCATAATGAACATACCTACAAATTTTCAGAAAGATCGGCAAAAGTGCTTTATGAGATATTCCATAAAGAAGAAAAACCGTTACAGGCCGTTACAGCCGCTAGTAACGGCTGTAACGGTAAACTAAAACATCGGACATCATCCGCGACCCACAGTGAACATATCCACAAATTTTCAGAAAGATCGGCCAAGTGCTTTCTGAGATATTCTATAAAGAAGAGAAATCGTTACAGGCTGTTACAGCCGTTAGTAACGGCTATAACGGGTAAACTAAAACATCGGGCATCATCCGTGACCCATAATGAACAACCTGCTAATTTT
>CM065714.1:98486980-98489480 GCA_033310375.1 Conus canariensis | reverse complement strand
ACGTCTGTTGTGTTTTGCCACCTCGCCCACCACTCAACGTCCCCTCCCCCCTCCCCCCACCTTCCATTTTGTTTCACTGCGTCCTTCTTTCTGTTGACTAGAGGGGAGTCCTTATCACGGGATGTCGATTTCATTGCGTCACATTTGACGGTCTGTGACCTGCCATGCTGCGCAGTGTATTGATCTGAAAGCTCGTGTGTTTTAAAACACACAATGGCCACCACGTCATCTGTCGCCCTAGACCTGTGTGTAGGTGAGGGCTGACAAGTTATTTCGCAACAGATGTGAGTAAATCCAATCAACAACACGGGAGATGTTGAAGTTTGTTTTGTTGCGGAGAACAAACGTACCTGTCTTGATACGTGCGGAGAAGGGAAACGGACTGCAGCGCTGACTTGTGAAAACCAGCCCCAGATACAGACATGTTAGCACACAAAACTTGGAGTGAAAGTAACCTTTATTTAATGATTATGCAGCATGAAACGGACAAATTAATTTTCGGCTGGTTTCTATCTCAGGCGTCACAAATCAGAAACATTAAACACACACACACACACACTCTCTCTCTCTCTCTCTCTCTCTCTCTCTCTCTCTCTCTCACAGTCACACACACCAGCAGAAAAAGGATACTCCCTGGTGGGCTGTCAGTAGGAAAATGATACGATCCCACGATATGTTGTGCAAGCAAAGTAAACGCTCTGGGGAATTACGGAGAGAGAAAAGAGAGAAGAGAGAGAGAGAGAGAGAGAGAGAGGAGAGAGAGAGAGAGGGGGGGGGGTTAGAATGAAGGGGAAGGGAGGGAGGGGAGAGATTTACCTGTTCGTTATGTATGGATGTCTTCCGGAAATGGCTTGTATGTCCAGTTAAAGGATGCTCAAGAAGACATGCATCCTAACGGTTATCTTGTGTAAGGGTGACTTGCTCATTGAGCTGCTTGGATTGCAGAGGACAGTGTTATGTGTAACTCGGAAGAGAGAGAGAGAGAGAGGGAGAACAAAATACTTTTTTTTCAGTAATTGCATTACTAAACTGGAAAATAGATATTTTCAGGGTCGGGTGCATCATCATCATCATTACTAACTTGTATCGAAGATTACATCCATCGCTGTATTAAAACGGAAAGAAGGTGAACAGTTGAGAGTGGGTTCTTTGAATTTGGCTGTAGATGCTTTTCATCCTTGTCATACCTGTGTGAGGTTTCGCGTCTCATCGAATTCTGTGAACTCCACTGCGATCAGTATTTTAATCATCAGCTCATTTCTCCAGTTGGTCTCGCTTATCTCCGACCGTGTTTACTTCTTCCGACTTGAATGCAGAGGAACTTGATACATCCGTCTGCAGCGAGTCATTGCAGGTTGCTTTGATCGTACTTCTAGGTTTGGGAAAGCTTTTCGAAGGAGGGGGGGGGGGGGGGGGGGGGGGAGAAGGGGGTAGGGGAAGGTATCTGGGGTTTGAAAAGGAGGGGCGGTGGTGGTGAGGGGGGAGGGGGGGGGGGTGGCAAATGAACTTCAGTACTCAAGGATACAGATCTTGGGAAGTGCCTATACTTTGTCTATCCGTGCACTGCTAAAACAAAAATTAACTGGGAAAGGGAGAACAGAAGGAGGGAGAATGTAGGGTGGGGGTGTGGGGCAGATTGACGGAAGACGGAAAAAGCGGAGAACACAGACATATTGGAAAGGAAAGATAGAAACTCAGGGATGGGGGGGGGGGGGGGGGGGGGAGGGGGGTAGACATTAGCAGATACTTCTGAACAGAGGGAAGTAAATCGTCGAGTGAAAGTGAGTGAGAGAGAGAGAGAGAGAGAGAGAGAGAGAGAGAGAGAGAGAGAGGAAGGAGAGAGAGAGAGAGAGACGGGATGAATGAATGAGTGAAAAAAAAACACGGGGGAGGATGGGGTGGGGGTGGGGGGCAGAGACGGAGTAACAGAGACAAAGGCAGACGGAGTGAAAGAAGGGGCCAAGGACACCAGCGTTCAGCCAATGGCCCGGGAGATCGGCAAGGAGTTATTATTAAATTTGGTACAAGTCGGGATTTTCAGTCTGCTTTCAGATGGTTTTTTCCCCTTACCCTGACTGTCACAATTCACATGCCCAGGATGCGGGTTCTCCACCCTACTCTCCCCCCTCCCCATCCCTCTATCCGATCGGTGTTGGTCCTATTTTTCTGTATTTACTCCCCTCCCCTCCGCTCCCCCTCCGCCCCACGCTGTGTGATTATGTATGTCACTATGTGTGAGCGTCTGTCCGATTCTCCTGGTCAGTCTCAGTTTCCTTGTATCCTCTCTCCTCTCTCTCTCTCTCTCTCTCCTCTCTCTCTCTCTCTCTCTCTCTCTCTGCGCCCATCTTCCCATCTCCCTTTTCCTCCGCTCTTGCCCTTTACCACCGTCAAGAAAAAGAAGAAAAAAGAAACAATGTTAGGAGAGAAATGTTGAATCTGTCATTATAAACTTCCCGCCTCTGTCTGTATCTTGGTTTCGTCTTCTCAGTTTACAGCTCTC
>CM065714.1:98461980-98481980 GCA_033310375.1 Conus canariensis | reverse complement strand
ACTTACAGTTTTTCCTGATTTTCCTGTTTTTTAAACGTTCGCTGGGTAATGTGTGCACTGGTAACTTGCCAGAGAAAGGTAACGCACTGGAACCGGACTACACTTCGAATCTGGCCTTTGTGGTGGTGTCTTGATACCCCTCACCCCCTCCCTCCACACCCCTCGCATCGACGACTGACGAAGAACTGCATTATCTGCAGTTATGATGATCGCCGTGGTGAATACTTAAGCTCGTTTGACCACTACACATGACCTTCCGATGAAAAAGTTGAGCGCGTAGGTTTCCTTGGCACCTTTTGTGTTGCGTGTCTGCTTTGAACCGGAGAGTAAAGGTACTCTGATTATGTTATCCGAAATCAAACCGAGTCTTTCCAGCATTTGACAAACTTGAGATTCGCTGCAAGTGAGCCCAAACCAACCACTTGCAGTGGCTTCTGGATAGTGAACCCGGGAGGTAAACGAGTTGCTGGTGAAACAGACTCTCTGTTTCTCAAACACCACCCGTCTTCTCCTTTCTCCCCCCCCCCCCCCCCACCTTCCCCTTCCCAAACCTACTACCACCTCACCTTATCTTGTAGGCGTGTGAGTATCTCAGCCCAGCTTGAACAGTCAAATGACTTCACTCCCATTACTTACTCTTCTTGAGCGCCGAGCTGGGACGCCGACTCCTCCTGTCCGACTTGACTTGCACCCTCCGACTTGGCGAAGCGAGCCAGAGAGCGGTCCAAGGGAAGTAAGCGCGGTTATTTGCGCGAAGACGCGCTGCTTGCGCCTGCTTCAGTATGTTCAGACACAGCAGCGGCGGCGAGAGAGGCGCTCTGCCTCTGCGACCTGCTCTAGGTCGGGCGTTTTTTGATGCAGTACGTCTGAAAGAAACAACAGGGAAGGGAGAGTGGGAGGAGAAGGGTGGGGGAGGAAGAGGGAGGAGTAGGGAACTTTAGAAAGGAGGGGGAGGAGGGGAATAGTTTGCATAATTTCAACACACCCACCGCTGTGGCGGTGAGGGGAGGAAAGGGCTCTTGATTTCAGCTCCCATCGGCGTAGGTACGTTTGAAGGGAGGATGAGACAGCGAGTCAAAAGTATGGGAGCTTACTAGCTTCAAAAAGATTTTGTGGTGATTGTTGTTTGTTGTTGTTGTTTTTTCTTGCAGTGTCTACGCGAAAACCTTAATGTAATTCAGTTAATGTGTGAGAAATACTTGTGTTGCTGAAGAAGATGGTTTATCATCACTAGAAAACGGCGCTTTTTTTTTTCATTAGTCGTTCTCTGCAGGGGAAAAAACAGCTTTAGTTCTGTTGATGATTAGTTGTTTTCATGTGAAAGTAACAAGTTTTCCCCGTAATAGCTGTTTTCACTTAAAAGATCTCACTCATAATGCCTTTGTTAAGCTTGAAATTTTTCGTGATGGGGCTGGTCTTTTTTTTTTTTTTTTTTTTTTTTACATGTAGACAGTAACTATGGCTTTTGACAGCTTTTATGCTCCCATAAAAAGTGGTCCAGTTTAGTGTTGGCTTAGGTGACGGCCTTGCAGCCTTTTTTTTTTTTTTTTTTTCCTCCTCTCCGCTTCGCTTGATGCAGAGCGGGAAAACTCCATTCAGCTGACTCAAGGGGTTAGGTTTGCGCCGGGAGAACGTTTGACTGACGGAGTATGTAACGCTATAAGGTGTACTGCTGTTCCTCCCTCTCTCCATCCTCTGCACCCCCCCCCCCCCCCCCCCCCCCCCACCCAAACTCCTCTCATCCTTCCTCGCCTCTTGCCTTCAGAGTATGTATCGCTATATGAAAAGGGTACTGCCTCTGCAGTTTGTACCCTGACTGTACAATTCCCTATTCTCCTACAGAAGTGCTTATTTAGCATATGAGGGGTATTCAACCCCCCCCCCCCCCACCTTTTTTCTTTTTTTTGTTTTTGTTTTGTACTCTCTCTGTCTGTCTGTCTGTCTGTCTGTCTGTCTTCGTCTGTCTCTCTCTCTCTCTCTCCGTACTGATCCTTCTCTTTATCCCCTGATTCTCCCCTTCCCCTCTCTCCCGAGTATGTTACGTTATGTGGAATACCTTTCCTTCTCTCCTTCCTCCCTAGTATGTTACGTTGTATGGAATACCTTTCCTTCTGTCCTCCCTAGTATGTTACGTTGTATGGAATACCTTTCCTTCTCTCCTTCCTCCCTAGTATGTTACGTTGTATGGAATACCTTTCCTTCTCTCCTTCCTCCCTAGTATGTTACGTTGTATGGAATACCTTTCCTTCTGTCCTCCCTAGTATGTTACGTTGTATGGAATACCTTTCCTTCTCTCCTTCCTCCTAGTATGTTACGTTGTATGGAATACCTTTCCTTCTCTCCTTCCTCCCTAGTATGTTACGTTGTATGGAATACCTTTCCTTCTGTCCTCCCTAGTATGTTTACGTTGTATGAATACCTTTCCTTCTCTCCTTCCTCCCTAGTATGTTACGTTGTATGGAATACCTTTCCTTCTCTCCTTCCTCCCTAGTATATTACGTTACGTGGAATACCTTTCCTTCTCTCCTTCCTCCCTAGTATGTTACGTTGTATGGAATACCTTTCCTTCTGTCCTCCCTAGTATGTTACGTTGTATGGAATACCTTTCCTTCTCTCCTTCCTCCCTAGTATGTTACGTTGTATGGAATACCTTTCCTTCTGTCCTCCCTAGTATGTTACGTTGTATGGAATACCTTTCCTTCTGTCCTCCCTAGTATGTTACGTTGTATGGAATACCTTTCCTTCTCTCCTTCCTCCCTAGTAATAGTATGTTACGTTGTATGGAATACCTTTCCTTCTCTCTTCCTCCCTAGTATGTTACGTTGTATGGAATACCTTTCCTTCTGTCCTCCCTAGTATGTTACGTTGTATGGAATACCTTTCCTTCTCTCCTTCCTCCCTAGTATGTTACGTTGTATGGAATACCTTTCCTTCTCTCCTTCCTCCCTAGTATGTTACATTGTTTGTGGAATACCTTCCTTCTCCTTCTTCTATCCTTTCCTCCCTAGTATGTTACGTTGTTTGTGGAATACCTTTCCTTGTCTTCTTCCTCCCTAGTATGTCACGTTGTATATGGAATACTGTTCCTTCTGTTTAACTACTAACCCACCCACCCACACCTCCCTCTTTCTCACATTCCTGGCCTGCCCCCCCCCCCCCCCCGGAGTGTGCTGTAACGTTATAAAAGAGTACTGTTCCTCTTCTTTACCCTCAGAAACTCCTCCTTCCCTTTCCAGAGTCTGTCACATTACGAGAGGTATCCTACCTCCTCCGTTACTTCCTAGCACACCCCTGCCTCTCCCACCTCTCTCTGTCTGTCAGTCTGTCTCCTCCCCCCCCCCCCCCGCCCCCTCTAGAGTGTGTCAGTTTATAAGGGTACTGTTACCTCCGCATCTTCCCTGGAGAGTAATATATTGTTATCAAATGTAATGTTCCCCTGTCACCCTCCACTTCCCCCTTTCCTCTTACACTCTAGGGATGTTTCTGTTTTTTTTTTCCCCCGTCCACCTTATCTTTGGATATGAATGTTAAACCACAGTGTAACTTCTTAACCAATTGGCACACCTCCCCCCCCCTCCCCCCCATCTCTCTCTCTCTCTGTGCCTTAGATTGGTTCCCCTCCTTCTCCTCCCCCCCCCCCGTTTCTGTCCTGTTACTGCCAGCCCTCAACACCTACGATAGGTACGATCAGAGAATACACGATACTGGTCCAGCAATGACAAGGGATAGCTGCAGCAGTAAGTTAGTTGCACTGCACGACTCGAAAGCACGAACGGTGAAACGGAAAGGCTAAGGGGGGGGGGGGGGGGGGGGTGTCTGGCGAGGGTATGGGAGTAGTGATGTGGAGGGGGAGGGGATAAGTAACGTAGAGGGTCGATGAAACCAGACATAGAAATCCCCAGAGCTGGGGAATTTGGGACGGGGGGGGACCATCCCTGAAGACAGACGGAGCGAGCTGGTCGGCGATGTTGACTGTGTGTGTGTGTGTGTGTGTGTTGGTGTGTGTGTGTGTAGTTACTTTAGCGCTGCACAACAACCTCATGCTACCTGCCTACCGTTTAGTAAGCACCGTCCTGAGTCAGAGGATGGGTCGGCAAAATACTCCGCAGGAAGTGGCCTTGTCATCAACAAAAACGAAGTAAATTATTCGGGGGGGGGGGGGGGGGGTTGAAAGAGAGAGAGAGAGAGAGAGAGGGAGAGAGAAAGAGGGAGGGAGAGAGAGAGAGAGGAGAAGAGAGAACGTGGTTGTGTGTGTGGTTGTGTGTGTGTGTGTGTGTGTGTGTGTGTGTGTGTGTTACCGTGAGATTAAAAATGGCAACAGGACTCACTATTGTTCGCCCATACCCATTATATAGGAAGTCAAGTGCTGTATCACAGACACGGAAACTTGCATGCCATTCGCAAGATTAGACATAGGAGGAGTGAGGGAGAGGAGGGGGAAGAGGGAAAGAGACGGAGAGAGATAGAAAAGGAGACTCAGGTACTTTAAAAGAAAAGTTTATATTTTTGTTTAAACTGGAGAGAGATTGACCTTTTTCTTGTCCTATTCCATCAGATCCTTACGACTTAGTGAATGCGCCAATTTTTTTTCCATAGAAAAAAACAACCCCCTCCCTCCACACACACACACACACACACACACACACACACACACCACACACACCACACACATACACCACACGGGCACACACAACCAACACAACCAACACACACACACACGCAATCACCACACACACACACACACACACACACACACAATCACACACCCCAACACAATCACACACAACACACACAAAAATTCAAGCATTCGGGAGCGAGCATGCATGTGAGAGAGAGAGAGAGAGAGGAGAGAGAGAGAGAGAGAGAGAGAGAGAGAAGAGAGGGAGAGAGAGAGTGCAGCAGATAAACCAGCTCCCCGTCACTACCTGATAGGGAAAAAAAAGGAAAAAAATTGCTACCGTAAATCAATAAAGTTGGCGAGCGGGAGGCTTGTGTGTACAGATACCTCCGGCCCGCCAGGAACGAACGGACGGGTGGAAATGATTGATGACTGCTGACAAGCGGTTGGCTACCCGAGCGGGGTGGGGTAGGGAGAGAAGCGGGTGGGGGACGGGAGAAAAAAAGAGGGGGGGGGGAGGAGACGGGGTGGGGTTGGGGTGGGGGGTGCCTGGTACGACTTGCAAGCGAGAGAGAGAGAGTTGGTTTTTATAATAAGAGAGAGAGCAGAGGTAAAGGAGAGAGTGAGAATCGTGGCGAAGAATGGGCAGAAGTGAGTGGGGGTGAGGGTGGGGGTATGGAAAGAGCGCGAGGAGTTGCTAGCCGGGTGGACTAAGACCTCAAGGTCGGGGGACACATACCGGAGAACGCATTGGGGAAAGGTCAAGTCAGGATTGCAAAACTCGGGGCCCCGGGGGGGGGGGGGGGGGGGGTGTAGAGTTGGGAGGGGGGGGAGGGGGGGGGTTGGAGGGAGGGGAGAGAGAGGGAGAGGGAGGGAGCTTTCCTTCCCTCCGTAATCTGACCACTCGGCCCGGACCCGAGTGCTACCCCCGTATTGATCTTCCCGTACCTTGTACTGATCGACAACCAAAGCTCCCTCTCTCTCTCTCTCTCTCTCTCTCTCTCTCTCTCTCTCTCTCTCTCTCTCTCTCTCCCCCCCTTTTCCCTTCCTCCCTTCCCTCTTTCTCCCTCACTCTCTCCGCTGTCTGTCTGGCCCCCTCCCCTCTCTCTCTCTTTCTCTCTCCTTCTCTCACACACACACACACACACACACACACACACACACCCTCCTTCTCTCTCTCTCTCTCTCTCTCTCTCTTTCTCTTTCTCCCCCCCCCCCATCCTCCTCTCTCTCACTCGTTCACTCACTCACTCACTCTCTTCCCTCTCCCCTAACCCACCCTCTGTCTTTTTGTGTACCCCTCTCCCCCCCCCCCGCCCTTCAGGCCTAGCCGCCCATGTCCAGCTCCCTCCCTCCCTCCCGCCTCCTGACCATGCCCCACCGTCCCTTTCTCAGTCGTCGGTCTGTTGCACCCACCCACCACTCCTCTTACGTCCCTTGCAGGTAGTAGTCCCCTGACCCTCCGCTGGGTAAGAATCGACGGTGAAAGTACCCCCCCCCCCCCTTTTTCTCTGTCCCTTCCCTGATACTGCCCTCCATATACACATTCAACAGGCGCGCGCGTGCACACACACACGCGCACGCACGCATACACACACACACACACACCCGCGCGCGCGCGTCACATTCCACCTTTCCCCTTTTTTTTTTTTTTTTTTTTTAAAGATATCTAGTCCATGGAAACAGTGAGGAAAGTAAAGGGAAGGACCGTAGGTGGTGATGGTGTTTTTTTGTTTAGTTTTTGTTTCTTTGTTTCAGTTATGTTTCTTTTTCTGTCTGTCTCTGTCTGTCTCTCTCCCTCTCTCTCCCTCTCTCTCTCTCCTCTCTCTCCCTCTTTCTCTCCCCTCCTCCTCTCTTTTCCTCTCTCTCTCTCTCTCTCTCTCGCTCTCTCGCTCACTCACTCGCTCTGTCTCTGTCTCTGTCTTGTCTCTCTCCAAACTGGTCTTTGCTGCCAAAGAATAATGTCCGTGACGCCTTAACCCAGTTCGAATGGTCACGAGCTTTGATCCTCGGTACTGGGTCACCGCCTACCCGAGGGGTGGGACACAGTGGCACAAGGGTACAATGCACGTGGACACACGGCACGTGGGCACAGTCACAGCAAGTCATACACGGATGCCGTATGGTAAGGCATCGGTGAATTGGAACTTAGACATTATTCAGTGATGCTCCCGATCTCCTGTGGCCGGTAAGAGAGCATTCTGATTTGCAGGATTCTTAGCTGCAGTCTGAGCTAGCTCACACACACGCGCGCGCGCGCGCACACACACACACACACACAGCACGCGCGCGCGCACCCACACACACACACCACAGCACCCCGCACACACACACAAACCACGCACGCACGCACGCACGCTTACACACACACACTAGTTGTGGATACACCTCTGCGACAGGCTCCATTTTAATACCACGGAAATGGAATATTTGTGAAAATAAGTGTTAAAGGCGCTAATGACAGGCATGAAAGCGCTAATTATAAGCATTAACTTTGAAGATATGTGCTGAATGAAGAGCCACGGGGAAGCCGGACGTTGATTATAACTCTTGGTGAGGCTGAATACACACCCATGACATACTCCATGACTCTGATTATTCCTCTGAGGAGAGATGGGGTAGGTAGGAAGCGGGAGTAAGGGGCTGGCTCAACTGAATAAAACTGTCGTGATCGAGTCGATGTCTCTGATTATAGCTCTTGGCAGAGCTGAATAGAGTACCCACCACAGTCTCAGACCCATATTGTGGAGTCCGGACAAGAAGTCTTTTCGCCCTCTCCTGTCCCCCGTATGTGGCAAAGAACTATTTTCTCGCGTGGGGGGGGGGGGGGGGGGTCTAAAGGATCTTTAGACCCGGGGAACCGTTGGGTGGGAATCGAGAAAGAGAGCGAGAGAGTGTGATGGGGTGGGGGGGGGGGGTGGGGGGAAGAAAAGTGAGGTTATTGAGGCGAGCGTGTAGCCAACAACTAAGTAGTTTATCAGTTCCACTCGAGCCGCCATTGAAAGGGACGGACAAAACCCGCGTTTGTCAATTTTTGTCCTCTCCCACCCCGAATGGGCGAGGGGACGGGCCTGCGCCTATTAAATAGTTTGTTGCTCAATGAAAAAAGAAAATAAAGAAAGTTTTTTTTCTTCCTTCCATGCACAGGAGCAGAGCCGCAAAGGCATGAGTCCTGAACCAGAAGCGACAGCTCTGCAGATGATTTTTTACCCCTCTGTCCCTTCTTGGCATGCGTTGAGAAAGGAAAGTTCTTTGTGGCTGTGAGGACTGCGGCGAAATCCATGAAAAGGCCTCTTTTCTTCGGCTCTGCGTTTGTAGAAAACGAATGTTGGTGTTGCTGTTATTGTTGTTGTTGTTGTTCTTGACAAGAAAAAACAGGTTTCGGTGCAGTTGTGTTTTGTTTAGGTGTTTCCCAGGCTGGTGATCGAGGACAGTTTTTATTCATGCCATGAAGGAGTTTTCTTTTTTTAAGGACTTTCTTAACGTCGAATTCTTTGTGAGCGGTGCCTTGTTGCATGCAGGTGCTTGGAAGTGTTCCTCCACCATGGAGATTCCGAGGGACCGTTCAGTTATATCTGTTGTTGGAAGGACATTCTGTGTAATTGATTTTCCTCGTCTGTCACTCTACGTCTCAGTTACTGGACCATCACGGTATTGTCTGAAGACTATGCACTTTAACAATGCGACATGTATGTAACTGTTTGGAAATTAACCACAGTCTGTTGCAAGAAGACATGCTCGGTATTGTCTGGAGGCAAATAATTGACTGTAACGCAAAAAGACAATTGGTATTGTCTGAAGACAAATAATTTTACCGCAACTCGCACAAGTAATTTGAAGGCATGCTGGGTGGGTGTTATCAGAATATAAACAAAGTGCTGTAACACAAAGACTTGCAGGGTATCGTCTGAAGACAAAGCACTGTAACAAAAAGACTTGCATACAATATTGTAATACACAGACTGGCAGGGTATTGTCAGAAGACCAAGTACAGAAACACAAAGACTTGCAGGATATGGTCTGAAGACAAAACACTGTAACACAAAGACTTGTCGGATATTGTCTGAAGTCAAATACAGAATTGTAATACACAGACACGCAGGGTATGGTCTGAAGACAAAAAAACTATAACACAAAGACTTGCAGGGTATAGTCTGAAGACAGACAAAACACAAATTGTAAAACAGAATTGCAGGGTGTCGTCTGAAGACAAAGCACTGTAACACAAAGAAAGATTTGCAGGGTATGGTCTGAAGACATGAAACACTGTAACATACAACAGAATTGCAGGGTATTGTCTAAAGACAAACAAAACAGTGTAGCACACGGAACTGACAAATCACATGCTGACTACTGCTGTACACAAAAGAATACACGGCGTTATGTGAAGACAAATATTCACCATAACAGGAAGACACGAAGGATTTTGTGTGAAGACACAGTGATGTAGTGCCACTCGGTGACAAGCACGGGGTAATATTGGCTGACAAAGGCTTGCACAGTACAGTGTCATCGTTATCGAACCAAGAACATCTCGATTCGTGAAGGGAATGGATTGGGCACTTCATAAACAGATGCTCAGCAGGGTTGAAGGAAGGGGTGGGGGGGGGGGGGGGGGGGGGGGGGGGGGGGGGGGGGGGGGAGGGGGGAGTCACTTGAATATTTGGCATTTCTATTGCTAATTGTTTTAATTAAACGCTATAAAAAAAAAAAGGAAGGTGGTGGCAACAAGGGATCGAACAACTCTAGATGAATTACCTTTTTCACGTTTGTGTGAGTACGTTTTTGTTTTATCAGGACCCGCCTTCCTCAGAAACCGAGGCAGACTGGACTATCTCCGTGTTGCCGCTTCTGGCTTATCATAAGTATCATTGACCGTCCCTCTGTGGTTCAGGGCAAATACACCCGCTTAAACACAAAACAGACACTTCGTTGTGTTGTGTCGGCGCATTCGAACTGATAAAGGAAACCAGGTAGTGAAGCTCGAGTTGTGTCTCCGGAGTTTTCTCGGGAAGCAGCGGGTGTCTCGTAAAGAGCTATGTTCTCGGGGATTGGGGATGGAGGGAAGGAGGGAGGGAGGAGGCAGGCAGGGATGGAAGGGAGGGGGAGGAGTGTTGGTTGTTTTTTGAGCTTCTGTAGGGGAGCGACCATTATCTCGTAAAATAACGTATCTCCGAGTCGGATTTTTTGTTTTTTGTTTTTTGTTTTTGTTTTTTTGTTAATTCATTTTTTGCTCCCTGTAAACGCCGGGTGTACCTTGTGTACCATTTTACTGGAAACGGACAATTATTCCAGACATATAATGAAAGTTGTCGGGTGAAGGGTGTTCACTATACATGCAAAACCCAGTTTCTGTAGTTCAGTTTAGGGGACTTGCCATGGAAAAGTTCAGGACCGTCGCACCCATGCGGTTCGTAGTAAATCATGTTGAAATGGTAATCGTCACTTGATGTGCAGTTTTCATCATGGTTTCTGAGTTCCATCTTCCTGTGGGTAAACGGGTGAGAGCGCATGAGTTGTTATGATGCGCTAGTTTTCTTGAAAATACTCGAATCTTGTAATAACAAGTGGTCCCAATGTCAGCTTCACAGGTCTTGCTTTTGTTCTTCTGTGAACTGGTGAATGTTGCCTCCTTTCTTTGAATTTCAGACGTGTGATGAATTGTGCATCGCCTAAAAATGGAGTCGCAGTACATCAAACATAACATTTCTTTGGGGAGTTTTTGTTTTATGATCGCTCAGTGTGTTTATTTTATTTTATTCATTTCTTTTGGCTGGTGAACACGTATTAATTACTTGCTTCAGCGCACAGCAATTGAATGTATTATGGTCGAGTGTGAGTGGTGAAGGTTTCTGTTCACATATATGTTATTACTTGAACTTCCTCTTTGGGGTGTGAACATGTGTTCACATGATTATTTTCACTCACTGGCTCAGTAAATCTGATGCAAGCCGCAGAATTGACTGGTTTTAGTTGAAATGTGGAGGGCATGTACATAGGAACATATATAAAGTGAACTGTAAATAGACGAAAACTTGATTCGGTAGGCATGTTTGAAAAGACTACACTTGATTCGGTGAAACAGAGGCGCCGGTTGCGTTTGGAACGCACCACACTTGCGCACAGCTGATTTTTTTTTTTTTTTTTTTTTTTTTTTTGGCCAAAGGTTGGAAAGGGGGTGCGAGTTCAACGAGAGGCCACATGTGCAGACTGATTGGATTCTGAAGCATAATTTTCTCCAGTATCAGACTTTTTTTTTTCCACCTGCAGTAAATAGTAATCATACCCTTTCTCTACTTGCAGGATCTTTCATTACGCAATAGCAGAGAGTTCGAAAAAGCCGATGCATTTTGTAATTTCGGCAGCGAACATCGCGTTTAGTCACGGTAGTAGTCATGCGATTTCTACTGGGTCTTACATTAAATTACGACCAACAGGTTGAGGTTCACTTTCATATTTTGTTTCTTCACCACCCTCCCTCATCCTCACACACACACACACACACACACACCACACACACCACACACACACACACACGACCTCCCCCCCCCGCCCTCCCCAGGTGGTTTTGTGGATGCTTAAGCTTTGACCTTACAGGTATGTATGCTTCATACGGCACATTCGTTAAAGTTGTATAATGTTGAAAATTTAGAAGGGAAAGTAGCAATTTGGAGAGGAAAAAGTGGGAAAAAGCAGAGTAGATTTTTTTTCCTCAAGGATGCCAACAGTTAAGTTTTGTGCTGGTGTATTGATGTTTACTACACACACAAAAAAGGGACGCCCTTAAAAGTTATGTGTATGTCAACAGTAAGCATGCTATTGCTTTTATTTTGTGCGTCAGCTGCACATTTCTACCGATTATTCGACGCCTCCCCAGAGAGAACGTTTTGTTGCGCTCATTTAAGACTTTTGTTTTTCACGGATGTTTCCGATTCAGCTGGGCTGGAATGCTCGACGGTTCTTTTCCTGTAAGAGCGATGAATAAACTGCAGTTTCAGGAAGAAAGTAGTTGTATTTTCTCCAAGCAGGAAATCAGAGTAAGCTCTTTCGAACGGAAATAACTTTTGTCTCCGATTCATCTGGGTTGGAATGCACGATGGGTCTTTTCCCCTGCAAGAGCGGTGAATAATTGCAGTTTTGGAAAGAATGTGGTAGCATTTTCTCCATGCAGGAGCAGGGAATATAAGCTCTGTCGTACGGAAGTAAATTTCCTTCGTATTCTCAGCCTTCAGGAAAAAGCGAATGGGGCCAAATGTGCATACAGCGGCATGGATGAGTATGTAAAGAAAAAAAAAAAAAGGGGGGGGGGGGGGGGGGGGAGGGGGCTTGTGAAATGAAAGTCATAATAGATCGGAGCACAAATTATTGTGAATGAAAGGTCGTTCAAACAGATTGGGTAGAGACGGATTGAGATTGTGACAATTCTTGTCATGACCAAGCCATTTTTCAGTCACCGCTAGATGTCCTTCTCGACCTTGTCTATACGACTGTGGTGCGTGCACCCGCGCGGTTTTTTTTTTAATGTTTGAGTGTGGTTGGTTGAGCGCGCATTGTTTAGGAAGTGCTAGACCTTTTGCGTCAGAAGTTCATGCGCCATCCAGTGTGTGTGTGTGTGTGTGTGGAGAGAGAGAGAGAGAGAGAGAGAGCGAGCGAGCGAGACGAGAGAGAGAGAGAGGAGGAGGAGCGAGCAGGAGAGAGAGAGAGAGAGAGAGAGAGAGAGAGAGAGAGCGAGCGAGCGAGCCAGAGAGAGACAGGAACAGAGAGTGCGCGCGAGAGAGGCGCGCGCTCGCGCTCTCGGTTTTGGTTGGTAGGTCAGGCTGTCTTTCTTTGTCCACGGTTAAAATGTGTGACTTGTCACCGCGTGCGTACAAGATAATGCGGTCGACTTTCGTCACGAAGATCACGCTTCATCCATCCCCCGACTGAGTGAACAGACATTGTAGGGTGTGTATGCAGTAAATTGCGTTTGACTTCCAGGCAAGTAGGTACGTTTCACTCGCTGTGTGCGTGCGCGCGCGCGCGCGCGCGCGCGGTGTGTGTGTGTGTGTGTGTGTGTGTGTGTGTGTGCGCGCGCGCGCGCGCGCGCGTGGACAAACATGGTATGAATAGAGTTAATTGATTTGACCTTCAGGCAAGTAGGTCACGGTCACGTTCAACCCGCAGTGTGTGTGTGTGTGTGTGTTGTGTGTTGTGTGTATGTGTGCAGCCATAGTGTGGACACTGTAAATGGATGTGACCATCAGGCAAGTAGGTCACGCGCCACGCTCAGTGTGTGTACTGACGTGGTGTACATACATACCGCACGTGGGTTCGGTTTGGACTGTCAGGCAAATTATAGGTTACACTCCACCCACTGATAGTGTGTACTGTAGACACAGTGTGTATCCAGTGTGTGGGTTTGACCTTCAAGCAAGTAGACCACGCTCCCCCCCGCCCCTCCCCCCGGGTGTGTATAGACATTGTGTGGTGTGTGTGTGTGTGTGTGTGTGTACTCGTTAAATGTATTTGGCCTTCAGGCAAGTAGGTCACGCTCTTTTTCTTTGTCCATCCACTGCATGTGTGTAGTGTACTGTCACAATGTGCGTTCTCTTTCTGTCTGTCTCCCGTTGTGTGTGATGTTGTGTGTGTGTGTGGTGTGTGTGTACACATTAAACGTATCTGGCCTTCAGGCAAGTAGGTCACGCTTTGTCCATCCACTGTAGGTGTGTCGTGTACTGTCACATGGTGTGTTCTCTGTCTGCCTGTCTATCTTTATGTGGGTGTGTGCGCGTGCGGGCTTGCTTTAAGTTGACCCAGAATGTAGCACTGCAGGGAAGATACACAAATCACACTGCGCATCCAATATGTTCAGGACAGCCGTGGGTCAGCGCGCGGTCTGGAAATTGTACTTGCGATTCTCAAGACATCGACTTTTTGCAGGCGAAATCGAAAACTCTTTGTGCGTGATTTTAACATCGGGGGGGGGGGGGGGGGGCGGGGGGGGGGGGGGGGGGGGGGGGGGGGGGGGGGGGGGGGGTTATGGTTATTTGTGTGTCTTCTTGTCCTTCTTAGTTGCGCAGCCTGGGGGGGGGGGGGGGGTTAAAAAAAACAACCATGACCTCTCCTCACAGAAATGCCTTAAGAACACAGGAAGAAATGACGAACGGACACACTCGCGGTTGGGTCTGTACGGTAAATGTGTCGTCAGCTGGAGAGGAGCCTCACTCAAGAGGGCCTGAGGTGAACGTCTTGTCCGTACACCCTGTCCAATACAAAGCTCGATGCTCTGACCAGCTGACCATCTGAGCTATTCAGGGACCCACGTGGTTACAGCTTGGAAGTTGCGACACGAAGGATGCGGCCCGGCGGCTACAACCGCTCTGAGGAAAACCGTTGAATTCCTTGGACTGTGACTGTTGTTGGACCAATGACGAGGCGTTCTGCATTGTCCGCTGTGGACAGGAGGGAAGGGAACGGAAAAAAAGCGGTGTCACGATACTCGTCTATGTACCGTTACGCAAGTAAAGGGTATTTAAGAACAGGGGACTTCGTTGGCTTCGTTGGTCTTCGTTGTTCTGTTCGGTGGCAGAGCGATCAGTCGTTTTGGCTCTGACGTATTTCTGTTGCTGATGAAGAAACAGGAAGGTATCTATGCTTTTGTCTTTTTTTGTTGTTGTTGTTGATTAGAATTGCTGTCATTCAAATAATATTGTATGAAGTGGACAGGACAATGTTATGCCCTGTTGAACCACCACTTCTCGTTACGTGATGCTGTGCAGTCCTCGGGCTGCTTGATTGAGAACTTTTTTTTTTCATTCATGATGGGAACTTCATTCATGTGATGGGAAAGAAAAGCTTACTTCTGGAAACACTCTGAACAGAGAAGCGGGGGGGGGGGGGGGGGGGGGGGATAGGGATAGGGATAAAGTGGAGTTTTGTAATATTTGTCTATGTAGAACTGTCATAGTGTGTCTTAAACAAAATTTTGATGATGTGAAGAAGAGACTGTATTGTAGATTGTATTATAACGCCTCGTGTAATGACCCTCCCCAACAACCCCCCCCCCCCCCCAAAAAAAAAAAAAAAAAAAAAAAAGAAGAAAAAAAGTAACCATGACGGCGAACGCAGACTGTTCAGCTAGGTGCATTATTCACAGCAGAGGCAGGACGGACAGGACAGGTTGTCTCGCAGGTGGTGAACCTGTTGGGCTTGCCAACCGCTAATGAGCCAACTGCAGATTGGAACTTAACTTTTGAAACTGTCAGGGGTGCACGATGAAAGGAGACTTAAAAAAAAAAAAAATGAGTCCATCAAAACAGAGCGTAATGTATTCATACACTCAGTGACGGGGGAAAAAAGAACAGAGAAATAAATAACATCAGTGCAGTACAGTAATTCACGTCAGTTGTAAAAACATCGATTCGAATTTACGATTATTAAGTAACACCAGTTTTGAAGCATCAGTTAAAACAAAAAAAAAATGTGTTCCTCGTTTTTATTTTGACCAGAGTGACGTCGGTGTTATTTTTAGAACCGCGCACGTGGTTCAAAGATTTCCAGGTGGGGGACGAAGAGCCTGGCCATGTATGCTATTTTTAGAACCGTGCTCGTGCGTGGAGATAATTTAATTTCTTTGGTCGGTGTTTCGCCCTCTATCTGCATCTGGTTAGCTGTGAGATCAGACCCAGCATTCTCACGTTTTGCTTGTTTGTTGATTTTTTTTTTTTTTTACGGTTGTTTGGATTCGTAATAGTATACATGTTCAAATGCCTTTCTTTCAGAAACCGGAAAAGATAGCCATTTCCGGAGGGGGGGGGGGGGGGGGGGGGGGGGGAAGATGCATTTCGGAGGGGGGGGGGGGGGTCGGTGGGGTGGGTAGTAAGAGTTGACATGTGTGGGTGTGTGGTGCGGGTGTTTCCTCGTTTCTTTCTTTGTGCACGCGCCACGTGGACGCTTGTGTATCGTGAAAATAACGACGCATGTGATCCCGGCCCAGTACCATGTGATCCCGGTCCAGTTCCATTGTTGCCGCTGTTAACACACGCGCACGCGCCGTGCGGAGTTTAGCTGAGCGATGAACACACGGGAGCGCACCCTTGCCCGTTCACCCGTGTCGGTCTGGACAGTTTTGCTATTTTCCGCCTGGCTGACCCGGTGGCGGGGTGTATGTACATAATACATTGTTGACCATCGTAGGGCGACCAGCGACTGAAGTCGGGAGAGAGATACTATGGACCTTTTCTTGGTCTGTACTGTACACTCCACAAATGCCCCCCCCCCCCCCCTCCCCACCTTCCTCACAAACCCCTGGCCAATGACGCGGATTTTTTTTTTTTTAATTCTTCCGTTGTAACAGAGCTTTTGAATACATCAGGAGCTGTTTCCTTAACATAGAAAGAAAAGGTTAAGGGGTAATATTCTACAGCGCAGAATCTATCCTGTGACTGCCACACCCAGTCCGAGTTACAGTTTCTGTATGTCAGTGTATGATTCTTTCTTGGTGGCAGTGAAAGTTGATTGCTGCCGATAGATAGATGTAGCTCTAAATGTCACATGATTTTTTTCAACTGATGGCATCTTCCTAGACGGGAGACCGTGTGATGTAATATACGCAAAACAAGGCTTGCTTCTTGTGTGGTGAACACTTGTGGCCTTAATGCGAAAAATTTTCTTAGGCGTTACTTGTGCTTCAGGTCATGTAGTTCATACCCCGCCAACTTCGAAGATGAAAGAAAAACCCAAAACCTTATTTATTTATTGTTTTAGGAATTTACGTTTGTTGCTCATTCAGGATTACTAATCAGACGGGGAAATGCACCGGAGGGTCATCTTTCTCTCTCTCTGTGTCTTTCTGTCTCTGTCTCTTCTCTGTCTCTCTCTGTCTGTCTGTCTGTCTGTCTCTCTCTCTCTCTCTCTCTCTCTCTCTCTCTCTCTGTCTCTCTCTCTGTCTCCTCTCACTTTGGGTGTTTAAGTGTGGTTTCTTAACGCTTGGATTTCTGTTTTCGATTCCTAACGGTAAATACCTGTGCAGTCTGTCTTTGAAGAGGAAAGAAAAATTTCATTGCTAAAATACACTGATCTTCAAATTTCCGAAAATAATTGAATTTACACGTGTTACAAAGACTATTTTTTGATTGTGATGACTGCCTGGTGAAAGGATTTTATCAGTGATATATCTACAATGAACATATCTGCTCAAGGAATTCGAGTAACGAAAGCTTTTGTCTTTTTTTTCTCCCCCCCCCCCCCCCTTTTTTTTTTTTTTTTTTTTTTTTTAAAGTGGCAGCATGAAAATGCCATAATCCTTTCTGAGACGGGTGCCATTTTGGCTTGTGCCCGCATGTGCTTAGCTCTGTTTCATCCACTCACTGACAGTAACCAGTTCATGATAAAACTGATCGACGTTGACCACAGTTGGGTATGGTATTGCTCTGGCATAAAAAAAAATAGATGCTAGGGAAAAAGTGAGCGCGCTCTGTGTGTGTGTGTGGTGTGTGTGTGTGTGTGTGTGTGTGTGAGTGAGGAGAGAGAGAGAGAGGAGAGAGAGAGAGAGAGAGAGAGAGAGAGAGAGTGGCGAAGCAAAAAAACGGAAGTTGAATAACGGAAAAATTGAATTAGAATATTAACTTTATTACAGACATTCGTTTAATCATTTTTTTTTTCTCTAAAATACAATAATAAACGTTGGAGAGAGAAGATTCATGTGCATTCGTGGTAGGATTCAAAGTTAGCGATGGCAAAAACTTTTTCCCAGCAAAGCGGTTGCACTTGCTAAACTGTACAAGTAAACATTTCTAACCGTTTATGTAGCGGCTTAATCAATAAATCCCGATGCAACTTCGTGAGACTCGTCACTCACTTAAAAAACGTTTTGACACCTGCCTGGAACCATACACTGTCCGCCTCATGTTTGGGAGGGGTGTTTCGAGCGGCGGTGCGGGGTCCAAACCGGAGGCGATTAATCCTGTGGTCAGTCATACCCAGCTTTGAGGCGGGTTTCTTATCCTCGAGAAGTTTCTGGAGATTTTGCCGCGAGGTGATGACGATAGACCAGTAAGAAAACGTCTCAGCCGCGAGAGCCGATTTCATTGGGTTTTTCCACCAACCCCTAGATTCAGATGGGGTGAAGTCATGATACTGCATGTGATAATGACAAACGGCTGATCGACACGGCTGGCTCACACAAGCACGGACAGATTCTGGCGGTTTTATTCCAACGTAAGCTCATCGCTTACGAAACCGGTCCACATTACGGCCAAAATAGTCTAGCGTGGTAGCCATTCCGGAGTACGCGTTCCCCCCACCTAGCGGACTCAAACCTCGGGGGTAGCGGTGGAGGGGTGGCAAAGAAACCGGCACTCGCGAGAATGCTGACCTCTGCGACTTTGAAACGCTTTTGTTGTTGTTGTTGTTGTTGTTGTTGTCGATTGGACAGCGGTTAGATCCGTGGGAAAGAAGAAGAAAAAAAAACCCATTGATTTTGATCTGCGCTTCATGTCGGTTCAGGCATGTGTGCCAGAGGACTTTCTCCTATCTGTGTGTACTGCTTGCTCCTCCTCCCCTCCCCTTCCCCTCTCGCCCACCGACCTAACCCACAAACCGTTCACCGCTTTTTATTGGTGTAGGCGTTTTGACCGGTTTGGTTTGTTTGTTGTTAATTCTGTCGCTTGGGTGAGAATATGTACAATGTGCACATGCAGTATGATGGAAGAAGGGAGAGAGGCGGGCGGGTGACGGGAGTCGAGTGGGGGGGGATGGAGGGTTAGCTTGCATGTATTTACTACACAAATAAACAGTAAACAAGTGGGGTATTTTACTACACAAATGACAGAGATTAAATCATACACAAGAACGGAAATAACATGCAAATCGAAATTCAAGGCTTGCACACACATAGTGGTGAAACAAGTTAATTAGTTCAACACGAGAGAGAGAGAGAGAGAGAGGAGAGAGAGAGAGAGAGAGGAGAGATGCTGAGAACGGCACTGCGCTGTTGATACCGGAGAACCAACAGTCTGTGATGAGCGACGTGGATAACCTGATGAGGGCTGACAGCAGGCACCTATGGTTCAGCGGGACCCACGTGCAGGAGGCCAGCGCTGGCTGTAGCAGCTGAAGGCTCTGGGGTATGATAATGTAGTAATAATGTCATTGTCACTGGCTTGCCGCCATCGTCAGTGGCTTCGGGCCACCACCTCACAACACCACTCCGCCAGCTTTGTGGAGTTATCAGCTTCTCATAAGCAACAGCTGTGAGTGAACCTCTGTCCTGAGAACAACAAACAAAGCACATTGTGACAGATTCTGTTTGTTATATATGCAGTTACAGATAGATAGGAGCGGACTTGGTGTGAAGCAGTGTAAGTCACGATCCTGAAATGAGTTGTCATTCTGTACAAGCAGTATACAGTTCATATCGTTTATTCGTGGTGCATGTTAAAGTGTGTCAAGAATGTAGTGTGAAAGGAATCGTTCAGATGTTTTATTTGTTGGTTTTATTTTTTTTTGAAGATGTGTGTGTGTGTGTGTGTGTGTGTGTGTGTGTGGTGTGTGTGTGTGTGTCCCCCGGAAACCAAGAAAATTGACATGTGAATTTAATTGGAGAACTTGTCAGAGAAGTACCATTCCTTGACCGTGAAAATTAGCTCTAGTCCAGCCTTGTCAATTATTGTTGTTATTTTCGGGTATTCTCGCGCAGAGATCTCGGGTTATGATCTGTTCCACGGTACCCCGGGATCGTCATTTTGGTGATCCCTGGGTTCCGGGCTCGGAACTTACCTGGGCCGTTTTCATACAGATGAATTTTTTGTCCTCTGTCTTTACATGGGTTCTGACTCCCATCTCCTGGAAAGTCCCTCGAATGATACTATGAACCGAGATTCCGTGTCTACAAGACAGATGTTATCGTCTTTGTTGGTATTGTGTTTTTTCTTCTACGTTGATGAATCTCTCAAAACTCCTACATGAGGTAGGGATTACCAGAAGCTCGGTTTCTTTCTTCCTCCCGCTTCTTCATCTTCGGTTTTGTTTGTCTGCTCCTTTGTTTTTAACATAATGCTGCGTAAAATCGGATGCCGTCATTGGTATTGTAAAGCTTCTCTTACTATCTTGGTTACAAATTTTAAGGATACAGCACGTTTTGATTCTTAATTAATGTGCAACCTTACTACACCTACGCGGATTGATCGGCTGTGTTTAATGGTTACATTAAACCAGTTGCAGGCGCACTCGGTATTACCATTTAACCGCATCCTTTGTAAGAAACGATTAACACAGCCAAGATGTGTCTACTGGGAGAACGGAGGAGAAGGCGGGCGGCGTGCGTGTGTGTGTGTGTGTGTGTGTGTGTGTGTGTGTGTGTGGGCGCGCGCGCGTGTGTGTGTTTGTGAACCTGGGACTTCGA
>CM065714.1:98334480-98459480 GCA_033310375.1 Conus canariensis | reverse complement strand
ACACTGAACACGGTTGTGGTCCTTATGAACACAAGTTTTTTTTTTTCTCTCTCTCTCCTATTTTTTCTGATATCTTATTGGATAATCAAGGATGACAACGATCATTTCCTTAGGGAAATTAAGGATAACAACTGTAACTACAGTTTTCCTGGGGAAAACGTGATGTGGTCCTTAGGGAACACGGTTTTTCTAAGAAAAACACAGATGTGATCCTCAGTTATAACGGGGCAAGTTTTGCTGAAGGATAACAATACCTGTTGCCATTCGGAAATCAGGGAAAATAGTTGTGATCGACTTTTGAAGCCAGTATGCTCCTATAGATGTCAGCAGATTATGAGATCAAAGAAGAGAGTGAACTGGATAACAATGATGAACCCAGTCCCGGGGTAATTCGTCCTCACATCATCTTTGATGATGTTGAAATTTGAGGGTTTTTTTTTTATATATATTTTTTTTTTTAATTTCTTCATGTCTTGCCAATAGCATGAACATAACTGCTTTCATTGCCTTGTGATGGCAGTGTCCGTTTGTGTTGTTGACATTACGGTAGCACAATGAGCTACAGTAAACCACTTTAAGTTAAGAATCTGTGTTTTTAAGAATCTGTGTTTTCACACTAGTAAAAGTGTTTAAAGAAAACTCTTGTTTTCAATAAAGAAACCTTGAGCGCACTTTGTGACCTTTAATACAGTGAAGCAGTTTGTCCGCACAGGTCACTACTTTGGATCAAAGATAATTTTCCAAAACTTGTGTATGGGGTTAGTATGGGAGCTGTTGAGTGGGGATCTGGGAAATGTGTGTGCTTGCGCGTGGTGTGTGTGTGTGTGAAAAAGAGAGAGAGAGAGAGAAGAGAGAGAGAGAATCATAGCCCCATGCGACGAAATCTGGATGACCTATGGGACCAAGTTCGAGTGACTATTTCATCTATTTAAAAAAAATGAAACGGGGTAGGGGAATGGGAAGGGGCGGCGGAAAAGGTTAAGAGGAGGGGGGGGGGGGGGAGGGCAGGGGGGCACATAAGTGCTAGAAATGTAGAAGAGTGAATTGCTGATAGATCAAGTTTCCCATCAGATCAGCTAGATTCCCCCCCTCAGAATGGGCCTTTCTGATCCGCTAGTCGATTTGGCCATTCAAAGCTGTCGCAGACCATTTAGAGTCATGGAAGGCATGATTTATGTGCCGGGCATGTGCGGCAATCAGCTCGTTCTCTGCGGGCGCAGACAACGAGAGTTCCGTGGGTCTGTATGGCGTGTGTGTGTGTGTGTGTGTGTGTGTGAAGGGAAGAGTTGGGGAGGAAGTTGGAGTGGCGGTGCGTGGTTGCATATATGAGAGAGAGAGAGAAGAGAGGGGGAGTGGGGAAGATTCTGTCATGAATACAAGGTATACTATTGATCTAGCGGTATGCCGTTTGGCCTTATGTAACTACACGGAGCAGGTAGAAAGAAGCGTGCCCGCCTACGTGCTCATATGGGGACGATAGGAGCGTGTTGAGTTGAACAAGCATGCTTTTGGCAACGGCGAGCTGATGCATAGTCTGGTCATGTCCGATTATGACTAATAGCTGCTGTCACAGCTTTCTTTAAACACACACACACACACACACACACACACACACATAACTACTGCGTGAAGTTACTTCCTATATTGTGATCGAACAAGATTAATTCAAATAGAGAGAGAGAGATTGATTGATTGAGAGAGATTGAGAGGAGGGGGAGGTCAATTCCACACTGGGTGCTTTACTTCGTATGTTGTGTATGGACTAGATTAATTTAAGAGAGAGATAAGGGGGGGGGGGGGGGGGGGGGGAGGAGTTTTGCCGTAGGCCTTACAAATTAGTTTTATTTTTAGAATGTTCAGTGCGCAAAAGGCAAGCTCTTGCTATCGGCGTAATTATTCACTATGAAGACCAGGAAAGCAACACCAGAGGGCGTGGTATATGTAAGTAGGCGACATCCTTTCTCAGACGACATCGGTTGTGAGTGTGTGTGTGTGTGTGTGTGTGTGTGTGTGTGTATGTGTGTGTAATTAAAAGAAAAAATGTTTTGTTTTGAACGTTTGGCGCCACTGGCCTGTCAAGCCTCATACGACGACTAATGCCGGACCATAAATGCCTCGGACTCGGTCACATAGCCTGTCTGTCCCTCCTTCCCCCGTCTCGCACGTGAAAACTAAAGTGCTCGCGAGGCCAGACGCTGTTGTGGGTCGAACCAAAGATAGTTCGCCCTCCGTTAGGGCGTACAGTCTTTGGTCGAACCAACACTACCGGCCCACGTGACATCGACGAACCGGCGGCCCGAGCAGCGAGCGACCGACCTGCTGATCGTATAATTTATTGATGTACGTCATTCACCTGTCCGGGAGGATACGACCACGATTCGCATCCTATGATTTTTTTTTTTTTTCCCCCCCCCCCCCCTTTTTTTTTCCCCCCTTTTCCCTAGCCTCCTCCTCCCGCCCAGCTCCTTTTTCTCTCTCCCCCCCCCCCACTCCCTTTGCCCACCTTTCCTCTCTCACCCTCCACCTACTCCCTACCTTCTGCCCTCTGCCTCCTCCTCCGCTTCCTCCTCCTTCCCCTTAGTTCGTCGGCTGATGGCAGATGTCGCGCGACGGGGTGACAGACGGGCCGAAAGAGTTGGAGGAGAGCTGAGAACAGCAAAATTTGCGCAGAGAACAATTGATTTCTAAAGGGACGTCCGGGCAGTGCGCAGCCCGTTGGCTTCCAGGTCTTTGGGGGGGGGGGGGGGGGGGGGGGAGTGGAGGTGGGGGGGGGGCGGGCGTGAGCGGTGGTAGAGGTTGACGGAGGTGGCTCAGTGGGAGTGATTCGCGCTTGACTCCTGTGTTCCGTTTTTTGGTCGCGATACAGTCGCAGGCAGATATTGCACACGTGCGCTCTCTACCCCCCCCTCCCCCTCCTCCACACACGGTCACAGGCTCACACACACCACACACACACAACACACACACACAACACACACACACAAAAGACGCGCGCACACACGCACGCGCGCGCGCGCACGCACGCACACACACACACACAACACACACAGGGAAAGATGGTGATGATGATGATGATGACGATCACTTAGTAAATAGATGTTAGTACCAGATCCGAGTCGAGGATTTGCAGTTTATGTATGAACGAAGTGTAAAATCCCTCATTCCGTGTGTGTGTGTGTGTGTGTGTGGTGTGTTGTGTGTGAACGTCTTCAGCAATGGTATTTATGTACAAAACTAACAGGTTAAAGAAAATGTGCTCGGTCATATTTGTGACTTAATACGTTGCATATAGATTTGCAAATGATGTAACGTGGAAATGCTGCAAGAAACACAAGGCGGCATTCTTTATCACAATCGTTTTTATTCTATTTCCTTCCAGCTATTTTATATATTCTGCATTTAACATCATGACCGAGTTTGAGACGATTGTAATACTTAATTCTGGAAACTAGCAACATCAGATTTGATGGAACAACTCTGATTTGACATCTTTGTCCTCATGACTGATTTGCAAATGTTTTTTTTTTCCTCTGTACAAAGAAAAAAAATTGCTAGGAGCGGGTTGTCAAGTGAAGTGACGAAGGGTGAAATCGAAACAAAATTAACAGAAAAATTACCGTACACCAAGACGAAAGAACAAAAAAGAAAAGTACTACACAAACACTAGGCGGTTTTGGGCTCATTGGTCTTTTTCAGGGAAGACAAAACCACTGTCAAGACGATGAGAAAAGAAGCAGGAACAGTCACTGAGCTGGTCAAACTGGGCCCCAAAATGAGGAGCTTAGAGACCGACTGTTCATGCTTCGTTTTGCTTGTCTTGACTGTTGTTTGTCTAGCCTGAAGGAGGCCAAGAGGTCGAAAAGCGTTGTTTGTTTTGTAATTTGTTCAGCTTCTTTTGTCTGGCGGTACAATAGTTTTTCGTTTAGAATACTAGAAGCTTTTTCTCTCTCTATTTATCGTCAACACCAGGCGAGAGAGAAGGAGAGAGAGAGAGAATGAGAGAGAGGATTGTTTCTTGTGTCAGATGTTACATGCAATTGTACCACGTGCCTGCCTCTTCTTTCTTTTTGATATAGGATAAACCTCTCCGATCGGCAAAAACCAAACTGGATTTCTAACCCAGTGAATATCAGTTCCCGATTTTGCCCCCCCCCCCCCACCACCACCACCCCCTACTCTTTCTCACCAATTCTTCCCCTCCAAACACACACACCACACACACACACACACACACACACACAAAACCGCCCGCCAGAGTCCTCTATCGACTGGTCCCAAGGCCGGTGCCGACTTGAAGCTAGCATGAATCAATCAGCGGATGATCGAATTACCACAAGGCGTTTAACAACTTAATTGGCGCGCGCAGCGTGCCCGGCCCGTGGGTCGGAGTACCGGGAAAGCTGGTCCGGGAACCAGCGCCTCAAGCACGCCGTGGGTCCGAGATGACGTTGTAATGCAAAGCTCTTACCTAGCGGGTTGTCAGGGACGCTGATGGGGTGTGGTGGCGGTGGTGGGGTTGCCTTGGAGAGAGAGAGAGAGAGAGAGAGGGGTGATGGTGGCTGTGCATGGATAGGGAATGAACCCAGAGGATGGTGGTAGAGGTGGAGTCGGTGCAAGACTCGGACAATAGAGGAGAGAGGAGAGAGAGAGAGAGAGAGGGAAAACAAGCTGTTATGATCATCCCCACTGCTTTTTGGGGAAAACACGGACGGAGGAATTAATAACGAACGTGGGGGTGTTGGATGCTGGCGATTTGCGAGAGCGCACGCACGTACGCACGCGCGCACTACACACCCGCACGTTCACACAAAGCGCACGTACCCCAGCACACAACACACCCCACACACACACATCACAGCACGCCCGCCACACATACGCAACGCCGCACACACACGCACGCGCGCGCACAACACACACCACCCACACACACACACACACTCACACGGGGGAGGAGGAAGGATGGGATGGGAAGGGGGGGGGGGTATAAGGAGTGTGAGAGTATGTCAGTCAGGTTGGGTATCGATTGCTTTAAAGGGAGGCGGTGCTGTGTGAGAGCGGGGAAAGTATTAATTTTAAAATACCAGGCTGTAACGGGGCCCACCCGGTTTTTTGAGTGGTGTGGATATAATTATTTGACTTTATCATTGATCTGCTTGGGCAGAATGTCACGAAAAGAACAGCAGACCTGAGACAGGGCGACCCCACAGTTAGATTAAAACTGTCCTGCAGCCCCCCAGTAAACCAAAGCGGCGGCGGTGTTCATGAAACTTGTTCCCCCCTGCCGTCTTTTTAAAAAAGTCCTTTGGCCTGTCTTCTCAATAAGCAAAGGGCATATTCCATTCCCCCGCTCTGTAAAAGGTGCCTGATAACTCTTTGTTACATGTGTGTTATGGGCCTGACACACTGCACAATGAGGGACCCACGACGTTAGATCGATAGTAAGGGAGTACTTAGGCAGGAGAGAGAGGTGGGAGAGAAGGAGAGAGAGAGAGAGAGGAAGAGAGAGAGAGAGGGAGAGAGAGATTTGCCAGTTTTATCCGTTTAAAGGGTAAGAAAGAAAGTACAGTTAGAAATTTGTATTTATGGGAAGTAAGTACAATTGGGAGGAGGGGGGGGGGGGGGAGGGATTTGCTAGTTTTATCCGTTAAAGGGTAAGAAAGAAAGTACAGTTTATGAAATTTGTAACGGGAAGAAAGTACAATTAGGGTTGAGAGAGAGAGAGAGAGAGAGAGAGAGAGAGAGAGAGAGAGAGAGAGGTTGGTTCTCCAGTTTTATCAGTTACAAGAGAAAGAAAGTACAAGTATGGGAGATCGAGAAAGTATTGCTTCAGTGACAAATACCCGATCCATAATCCTTCCCCAGATCGTGTGTGTGTGTGTGTGTGTGTGTGTGTGTGTGTGTGTGTGTTTTTTTAAAGAGTGATTTTATGACTAAAATAACTGACTGGTCTTTTGCCTGGTAAGGGATAAGGGCAACTGGACTGAGGGTGGTGGTGGTGGTGGTGATTGATTATATAATCGATTTTGTTGGGGCTTGTAAAATGACCTCTCCAGCTAGTCAGTTTTCAGGGGAAAAAGAAAAAAAAGGAAGAAGGTAACTACGAAGAAGCCAGTTTTCCTCTGCTTGTTAACCCACACAGACAGATGTTGGTTGATCTGGCTGGCAGGATCATCGCGTAAGGACCAGGCGTGGTTTCGTTTGTGGAGCTTTGTAAAAGGGAATGCTAAATAAGGAGCAGGAATGGAGCGCCCATGCTGACAGATGGTGTTTTGTCTACAAAGGAAAATACACTTTCAGAGAGAGAGAGAGAGAGAGAGAGAGAGAGAGGTGGGTAGGTCGGTTCGTGTGTTATATTGTGGTGTGTTGTGTGTGTGTGTGGTGTGTGTGGTGTGGCGCGCGCGCGCATGCACACGCGCGTGCCCACCAGAGCGTGCGTACAAGTAGAGTTGAAAGGGTCCATTTGCTGAAAAATAAAAACTTTAGATTGATGTCCAAGGTAAAATATTGTAGATTTTTTTTTCCTATTCATTGGTCAGGCAGCTCAGATAAAATTGGGAGAACAAGCATTTTCATATTTTGATTACCCCCCCCCCTCTCTCTCTCTCTCTCTTTGTGTGTGTATATGTGTGTGTGTGTGTGTGTGTGTCCCGTCACAGCCACACCAAGGCCCGTCCAGTGGCAGGGGGCTAGCAAATAACATCAGGTGACGAGGCAGTCGTCTAGAACAAGAAGAGACATCGCTGTGTGTTGATGGTGTTCCACGGTGTCTGTTTTGATCCAGTACATGCAGGACCCCCCCCCCCCCCCCCCCCTCCCCCGCTCGCAGTCTTTTACGCAGCACGGTTTTTAAATACGTGGACAAATTTGGAAACTTTGGCTGAAAAGTTTTGATGACACAGAAAACGTTAAAAAGAACACTTGAGGGTGAGCTGCTCATTTTCGGTTTAGGCAGTACCCCCCACTTAACGCGTGTGAAGCGTGCCAGAAAGTACTAGGCCTACTACTCTGCTTGGCGACCGTGCCGGCAGCAACCTAGAATCTCCGACGTCATTTTGTGGCGTGCAGCCGTCTGCGTCACCTTCAAGAAAGGAGACCTGTCCTGCACTCTTAGCTTACCTTTGAGCAGTGGCATTTTCTTGATCTGCCTTGGCTTTTAAAGGCTGCATTTACGAGTTTGTAACTAGTCATATAAAAACAGATCTAGATGTTAATTTTTACTCACGTAAGGCCTGCTTATCACAGAAGACAAACCTGTGGATAAACGGCCAGCAAACGCACCTGAAGAACCGTTGATGGCACTGTGCTTGGGTTGTTTAGATTATCAGGATTTATGCGGAGCAATTGCAGTTACGCTGAGTGAAAGTTACTTGCTATTATGTTACATCCATTCAGGTTTTTCTTTCATTGGTACCTCTCTCTCTCTCACTCTCTCTGTCTCTTGCGCTTGCACACACACACACGCGCACAGGTTTTTTTTTTTTTTTTTTTTTCTCACCATTATCCTCTTGATGTACCAAATTGTAATGATCTTTTGTTGTGGAACCCAGCCCTCCCCCTTTCCCTCCCACCTCCTTAGTGTTAATCGGCCTTGCCTGATTTCTTGAGCCTTCTTCCAGAACTCCGTCCAACAGTGGACGGAACAGGAGACCGTTGTGGTCAAAATCGCGAGAGGTGCAAGTTGTATTACTTTTGACGAGCTTTGAAGGAGTTTTTGCATTTGACTCGGAAGGTATGATTATTTTGGCGCCATAATTGAAGTTTTTTTTTTTCCCCTCACGCGTGACGTAAGTTGGGGGGGGGGGGGTATGACAATGCATGTCTGCTCGTGTTTAGTTGTTTTTTTTTTTTTAATCCTCTCATCTCACCAGTTAGCAAACTTGGACAAATCGAATTTACCACGACGGAAGAGCCCCATAGAAGGTCTGGAGTGGACTGACAAAAACGAATCGCGCTTTTCCTTTCTCCCTTCTTATGTGGCGCGCTTCTCAGCTTTTGACAATGGAGATTATGGGCTGAACGCATTTGTGTGCCTTGTTTCCTGCAAGCAGTCAGATAGTTGAGAAGCGTACCTTTGCCCCTGTGGGCCGCACAAAGCGCCCTGCACCTCGCCACTTTTTATAAGCGTTAATTTTAGCCAAACTCTCACCCCGGCGAGAATCCCGCTCATAGGTACCTGCTGTGGGTGTACTGTAGTGTAGATAATGATTGGATCTTTTCGCTCGCTCCTTTCTTTGTCTTTTGCTCTCCACTGTGCCTGTTGTGCTGTTTTGCGATGACCCCTTGTCGATGATGATGATGATGCTTTATCCCTGTCTTTGCTACGCACCCCCTGCCCTCCCCCATAGAGGGGGGGGGGAGAGGGGGGAGAGAGAGAGAGAATGAATGAATGAATTTGGGACCGATTCTGACCTCGGGAAGATTTAACGAGTGTTTTCCTGTTCTGACGCTTTGGGTTGGGTTGGGTTCTAAACAAGACAGCAGGCGCGATCCGTATCCAGACATGATTATCGACCTAGTTAGTGGTTATCTCTTGTACCTGTGCTAGCTGGTAGTCGGCGTTCAAGTCACGACGGGGGATTCTTCGACGCCAACCCTGCTGTGGCCTCTCGCACCGTGCGCACACGACGCTCGCTACTCGTGTGCTGTTCTCTTCCCTTAGTATGATTACTTGGATGGGAAGAGTTTCGGCCAGTGTGTCATGTTTGTTGCTCTGTGAAATAGTGCTTCCCACCCCTGACGGGTCTTCTCAACTGTTGTTACTTGAAATGGCGCATGACTTTCGCTTTACTGTCAGTTTGCGAGGGGGGGGGGGGGGGGGGGGGGGGGGGGGGGGGGGGCTGGCTGGCTGGACATGAGCTAACCACCAAGTGTCTTGTGATCAGGTTCTTTTAATCATGCCACATCACCAAGATGTGAGGGTGTGGGTGTGGGCACAGATAACGGTGTAAACACGCCCGTGTGCAGGCTATCTCTCCAGTCGGAGTGTCAGCTGCAAGAAGTGGGTCACTTGATAAGTGATGTAGTTGAACCTGTGGGGGAAGCGTTGGGTATCCGGTTTAAAGGTCGCCCTTTGAACCACGCTGCATGTCTAGGGTCCTGCCTCCGAGCTTTGTGTCTGTCAAAGACAGCCTCGACTAGTTGAAATACTTCTTTTTAGAAGTTTCGCTTTTTAATTTTTATTAAAAATTGTGTAACAGAGACGAATTTAGCACTGTTAAAAGCAAGGCTGTTAACTTGCAGCACCATTGTTATCATAGGTGCAGACGTGCGCGCGCGCATGCACACGTAAACACACACACAACACACACACACACACACACACATTCATTTAAGCACACACTATGCACAGTGTGTATGCGAGCGATCGTGTCGGTTTTTCACAGTTCGACGAATTTACAGGCGCATAGAACATTTTTATTTTGCTCTTTGCTCCTTCGGGCAGGCTCCCCCCCCCCCCCCCCCCCCGCCCACTGCCTCCCCTTCAGCGCGCCCCCTCCTTCCACGTAACCCACCTACTTCGTGTCCGCAGCCCTCGCACACCTTTGCGGAAGATGGCGGCAGTCATGTGACCAGCGAAACACACCACGCAGTCAAACGAACGCACAAACATAGGCGCTCGAATGTGGAAAACACATGAAGAAAGATCAGCTTTTGCTGTTTGCGAAGGCAGTCACAGGTTCGATTTAGATGCTTTTTTTTAAATAATTATTTTACTGGATTTTTCAAAACGGAGTGACTGAGGGCGGAAAATGAAGCAAAGTTTAGAAAGAGAGGGGGTTAGTTACCGCCAAGGACATAGACAAACAGGACAAGACACAAGTTTATTTTTTGTATACACGTTTCTTCCTTGTTTATGGGAATCGCATGAAAGTACATTCCAAGTGATGGTGATAAGTAGCACTAAATTGTGAACGATCACCAGGAAGTTTGGATACCCACATTAATACATGTACAGTCTTCACTGAACATTGCATGTTTGTACAGTGTGAGTGCGAGTCAAAAGATGATAAATTGAATTGTAAAAACAACCAATACTGTCAATTGCAAATTTTTCGCTTTATTCAAAACCCTTTTCAAGCTAAAACACAGAAGACCTGCCAATTGCATGCAGTAAACAGTCTTTTTAAATATTGATAAATTGCAGTTGTAGTCGATGTAAAGTTTTCTGTGATTTACGCCACCTAGAGATAAAAAAAGAACAAGAAGAAGGAAGTGATTTAGTGTGTGTGTGTGTGTGTGTGTGTGTGTTAGAAAGAAAAAAACCTAACAACTTATGATAGCAGACAAGGGAATATGGAGGGTTAGTGATATCTCATTTATGGTCTAGGATTTTTTAAAATCCCGATTAATTAAGCGTATAATTCAAATAGTTTAGATATCGTCATAGATACGTTTTGGAAATAGTATTATAGCAAGGAAAGTAATTACAGGTCCGTCTGCCTTAACCATTTAGTTACTGTTGTAATAGAATCGGATTTGTGACTGGATATAAACTACAACAGGTATTTTGTAATGAAAACGGGAATGTAACATCTTAAACTATGATTTAATTCCGCATTTTAAATGGACTGGTCAGTTATTGAATAAGAAGAGGAGGGGCGGGATGGGAAGAAATCGCACGGTCCGCATTAGTTACATTTCATATGCCTGTGTCTGGAAAAAGGCGAGGTCACTCACAGTTTCTCTCTTTCTTTCTCGAATCCCTCGCTGGCTCACTTCATTCAAGTCAAGGGAGACAATGTGAGCCAGCGTGTTGTCGATGTGCCGACACTGTGTGTGTGTTCTGTTGTGGCTTTCGCTGGGAGGCTCGACATTAGATTGGGACATGTGTACCCCCGCCGCGCGCCGTCATTGGCTGTGTCAGTCAACTACACACGAGCCGTGTGTTTTGTGTCGTGCTTAGACAGACGAAGTAGATCTTGGGACACATTTGAAGAGAGAGGGAGAGATGACGACAGTCTCGGAGTGGGATATTTGGTATGTGAGCCGTGTGCGCTTGGAATGAAGCTACAAATTTTTGGGAGTGATTGTTCTCATTAGAAACAATGGACGCACCAGCGGCTGAAGCCAGTCTCACTGGAGCAATTGAACTGAACTTTGTGAGGTAGGGCTTTGATTGGGCCTCTTTGTTGTTCGTAGTGTAGTACTCGTGCTACAGCTGACTCTCTCTCTCTCCCTCTCTCTCCTCAAGAGAGAGAAGAGAGAGTGTGTGTGTGTGTGTGTGAGAGAGAGAGAGAGTCTTTGACTCATTCAGTCTCTCTCTCTCTCTCTCTGTAAGTCTCTCTCTTCTCTCTCTCTCTCTCTCTCTCTCTCTCTCTCTCTCTCTGTCAAGCCCCACCTCTGAGTCTCATATCCTCTCTCTTACTCGCACTCTTTCTTCATTCTGTCTCCTTCCTTCCCATCCTCCTCTGTCTCTCACACACATGTGCAAGCGCGCGCGCACACACACACACACACACACACACACACACACACACACACACACACACACACACCTGTGTAGAAGCTTACGCAAATATTATTTAGGTACTGCAATAACCACAGTTATGCAAAACATGTCAACTGTGGGTGTCACTGGGATTCTTATACAGGACTCACTGTCTGTCACTGTGTCAGTGTAACATGGAGAAGAAAAAAAAAAGGGCTGGCACTGTGACATGCAACATTTGTTATGATTTTTTTTTTTTGAGTCATGACTCGGGTGGAAGAAAACATCAGAGTGATGATGCCAGACTTAACATCAGAGGACCAGCTTACCCAGCGCTCAGTTTGTTACCCAGTGTCAGCAAGTAGACAACATACATGTATTATTTCTGCTGTTGATGAGTTGATCTTGTATTATCCCCATAATTCATTGATAGTGAGATGGGTTGTGTAAGCCTCATCCACTGGGAACAGTGTGCCCTTCCTTCCCATTTTAGGTAATAGTAGGTGGACCCAACCTCTCTCTCTTTCTCTCTTCCTCTCTCTCCCTGTCTCTTAGTCTTTATGCTCTGTCTGTCCACCCCCATAAGTCTAACCCTCATCCCCACCTCCAACTCAGCATCTCCCTACTTCTTCTTCTTCTTCTTCATCTTCTTCTTCTCTCTCTCTCTCTCTCTCCTCTCTCTCTCTCTTCTCTCTCTGTGCGTATTTTTGACAGACCCAAACAATGATTAACCCTGTATTCCCTCTGTTAGTCTGTGTGTGCACAAGGTGTACATGTATGCACTCTGATATCATGTTAACATGAGACACAGTTTTCTTATGCAGATATATAGATCAAATGCAGATATATAGTGTGTTCATGTTGTTTTTCCCATTCATTTCTCTGCCAATCTCAGGTACTGCTAATAGATGTTTGAAAATTCAGGGAGGGCGGTGGGGTTTGTCATTGTTGTACCTGTACAGAGTGATCAGATGGCAGAGATCAGAAACAAACAGTTGGTTAGTCCTCTCCGTAACAAGTTCAGGAAATGGTCTGTTAGCAAAAATGTAATCAGGCCTCGCATGCTCTTGCTGTGTTTTGGTTCAAAACAGACTGCTGTGAACGTTCACTTCCTGCTGTTATTGTCAATCTGGCACAGTACTTGCCAGCAGTTGCAACCATGTCATGGTCATGTTAAGTAGCACGTTTGTTATCAGTTAACAGTTACTGTCTCTGGTGAAGTTTTACTTCCCCTTCTGAAGTGAATTGCCCCACACTGTCCTCAGTAACTGTTGTTCCGCTTGCAGTTGTAGCAAAGCTGTGAAATTGGAGATCATACTTCTTGATGGTGGGTTTGCTGACTTCATGTAAGAGATCTGCTTTGGACACTTTAAGTGAAAGTAAACTGGCACAGTAAGGATGCTTGATGATTGACTGTGCTTAGGAAACTGGATAAACTGATTTAGTGGCATTGATGTGAAAAGGTTTATTGTATAACGTCTGACAGAAAAATCTGAAGGAGAGATTTAAGATGGTTCATAATGGCTGACTGGAACAGTGGAAGACGTGAAGAGTATTCATTTGGAACATAGCTGCTGAAGTGTAAGGATAAAAGTTGACCAAAGGCTCTTCTTTGGAAACGTCATCAAAGCTGTCAAAACAACAACAAACAACTTCCCCACCCACTTCTCCCCTTCCCTCTTAGCTGATTTGTAAAGAGTAAGGGCCCAGCTTTGGAAAGTTTTCGAAAATTGTCAAAGTGATGACATCTTTGTCTGAAGGCATCACTGTGGACATCTTTGTCTTTTAAAATAACCTGGGGAAACCTAGAGAGGACGAACAGTGTTGACCAGGCAGTTCAGATAACTTCTTGCAAAGCAGTGAAGTTGAGGGTAGCTGAAGAGGTATGTGACTGAATGACCTGTCTGCTTTGGAAAGTTTCATATAAATTGAAGCTTGCCGAGAATAGCTGTATTGGTTACAATATTCATCTTTCTTGTGAAGGCTTTGCTTTTGGAACTTGTGCAGCTTACATCGATGGAGAAGCGCTGAGTGATGATGGCTCTGTCTTAGACAGTGGAGAGTTAGTTTGAAAGTTGGATCTTCACTGAACCAATTTCTTGGCTGTACATGTATGTATACATGTGTGTTCAATCCAACAAAACACTGGACCCGCTGCTCTCACTTTCATAATTGCACACAATGTTAAGTTAGCATTTGTAGTCAAAGCATCGTCAGTGTGACAAAGACAGACGACATTTCAGTGCAGCTTCTTTTGAACCCTGCATCCAGCAGGCCTTGGTGATTAACCAGACTTGCACTGATGGTTTGCTCCACAACTATGCCAGTCCCAGCCGTTGCCCATTTCACGTTACTGAGATAGTTGCCCATTTCACGTTACTGAGATAGCAACTGGCTGTGGTCTGGATGTTGATAGATGATCTTTTAGGGATGGATCACACAGATCTGTATAATAATGTGTGAGTTAGGGATGGATCACACAGATCTGTGTAATAATGTGTGAGAGTACATTATCTCTGTGACTGATATTACAGTACAAGTGTGATTATTGATTTAAGAAAACAGCAGGAGCTTCTGAACTTGTAGATTTTAAAGTTGGAGATGAAAATTAAAAGCAGACTCACTCTCTCTCTCTCCTCACACACACACACACACACACACACACACACACACACACACACACACACACACACACACTCGCTCACTCACCCACCCACACACTGGAGAGAGAGAGAGAGAGAGAGAGAGAGAATGAATGGTGGTCGAAATCAGAGCTATAGTTAAGTTCTTTGAATTTTATTGCAGGAAACATGATACTAGCCTGTAAACTTTGAGATGCCAACCCTTGGTGGGAAAAAAGCTCGGTCTCATGCACACTTTGATCCAAGTTTTGAGCACATTGTCTGCCTGACCAACCCTGCGTGTGCTGCATGTGTAGATACTCTGAAAATGCAAGCTGGCTTTGTCTGACTGATGGAGGGAGGTGGTGGTGATAGGGATGGGTTGTAAAACTGGGCCATGTACATCATGACTGTAGCTTGAGCATCTGTAAATATAATCAGTAAATCTGTTCAACGGGCAATGTGATACAGTGTCACGAGTGGAACATTGCATGTCACTACAACAGCAGATGTATTTCAGTAGGGTATCTTCGTCCAATGTATTTCAGTAGGGTATCTTCGTCCATCAGGAATGAATTTAAAATGACTTGGTGATTTGACAAGGGGTAATCTTCTTCATGTTGTTGCAATTCCTGAAATATCTGTGGCATTATTTATAGATTTGTTTTGATGTCTGGTGCCATGTATCTTTCAGAGCAGGTATCGCTTTCCTCTTCATTGACTGGAGCTGTGGAGGCTTATTGCTGACTGAAAATGAAAGCCGTTGGAAGATCTGTTGACATCTAATGGGTGTCAATTTATGCAGAGAATATGCTGGATGCCAGTGTAGGGATGAAGTAGTCATGCAGTGCCTGATACTGATAAGTATGAAATAATAGGAAGACTAATTCAGTTGGGAAGGAGACTTTTGCTAGGTCAGCGATTTATCAGTATTTGTGTTGACTTCTCCCTTCAGTAAATGCAACATTGACACACAACTAGAGGAACAAACAGAACAGAGTCCCCCCCCCCCCCCCTTTTTTTTTTTTTTTTTTTAGATTTAACATCTAAACTTTGCACTATTTACATAAATTTTTTTTTTTTTTTTTTTTTTTTTTTTTTTTTTTTTATACCGTACTTTCACAGAGTTGTTTTCGTATGTGCACACACTTCAGTACAGAATTTTAACAAGGTCATTGTGGATTCGCAGGTTCTTTTTCAAACTGGCCTCGAACCGAGCTAACAAGAAATTTTCTCTGCCAACAAGTACTCTTGTCCTTAAAAGACTTGCATGCAGTTTTTATCCCAGGGTTGGGCCTCATGAAGCGAAAAACCTTCGCAGTGTCTGCAGCCTCATGTCAAATTATGAAAGATACATGATGTCTGCACCCCTCGCAGTTTAACGCCCCCCCCCCCCCCCCCCCCCCCCCCCCCGGAAAGAAAAAAGAAAAAAAAAAAGGAGAAAAAAACACACCAAAAGAGCATATATGTCTACAGTTTATCTAGGAGAACACTTCCTGGAGGTTTTTTCATATGCCTATCAATAGGCCAGTTTGAGACCTTTACTTTATATTTACACCGATGTTCCTGTGTTGTTCAGAAAGAAAATTGTTAGGCATGCAGTTTCACTTTGCCTCACAAGTACGATGCTGCTGCCCAGTCTGCCCTCCCAAGACAACTGAGCACATCCTACAGGTGATGAGCCAGTGATTTTGGTTCACTTCATTCAGTGTATGCAAGAGCTGCATGATTTTGGTGACAAGATGGGACAAGGCACGAGAGGGTAAAAAAGAGCGGATATGTTCTCTAATGTAAAGCTTGCATTAAACAACCAGGAATTTGGGGTGCAGTTCCTGACAGCAATAGAGCATGCACCAAAATCACATGCCAAATGTGAGGTTGTGTACACTTCTATAGACCAAAATAGCAGGATCTAGTGGTGTAACCATTGTCTTATCAGTGAATAATACTTCATTATGACAGTGTCAGTCTCTTTATCTACCTGACCTTGATTTTTTATTTTATCATCTGAACTCCACCAAAGATGGTTCAGCTTTGCAGAGTTCAGCTCATGACTGAGGGACATGTGTTATCTGTTGACATGGTGTTGGTGTTACTTTTTGCCACAGGCTTCAAACTGCGAAGGAGGACGTCTTGTTGGCCTTAACAGTGCTGGTGATACTGATAGTGAGGCTGCTACCAGTACACCCTACTTACTTGTGCAGATATTTCACTTGACAGCTCATGATTTATAACAGTTACTGTTCACTTGACCTTCAGCTGGAAAACATTCTCCAGGTAGTCAGCTGTTGGGGGTGATGAATGTGTTCTAATTTCAAGCAAAAAAAAGTATTTGAGTAATTTCTGTGCCGGTCGGTTTTTGATTACTTCTACAGATAATTCCGTTGATGTTTTGGTCATAGCATGGGACATACTTTTGTATTCATTATAAGTTTTTTCCCCCTTTTTTTTTACATTGATCAGGACTAATTTTAGCTGACATACATGATACAATTCACAAAATGACACACTTCCTTAAATAGTTCTGTGAAAGTTACTGTCAGCTGAGATGTTTTAATCCGTCGGGCATGTGCATGTTCCGGTTTCTATTCATTTTAAGCAGGTCAAAATAATCTGTTCCCACCCCAGTCTGTATTCTTTTAAAGCAAGTCAAAATCAGAAAGTTAGTGAAACACTTGAATAATAAGAGAACAAGGGCTGTAGCTGGATGGTAAGAGCATTAGGCTGATGAGCTGACAGTTGTGAGTTTGAATCCACCAAATTCGATTTTTACACCTTGAAAGCGTTTACTATCCACCCAGCATATACAGATACCTGATTCAGTTAAGGGAAGTTCAAGATGGCTGAAGGAAAGGGGTGGGATCTGTATTCCACAATGTTGTTCCCTCGACACCATGAATCTCACTTCACTGCTTACATGGCATAAGTTCATGGGACTTTAAATGAGAGCACAAAGCCTTTGACAATACACACATAAGAAAAGGTTAACGAAAGCACCATATTTTGCTATTGCTCATCTTGTTAGTATGTTTGTTTTAAGTATGTCTTTGGTGTTGATGTTCTCAATCAGAAAAGCTGCATGCCATCTCCTCATGCCCATCAAAGAAAAGTGAACCCCATACATCTGAAAATGAAGCAGACGTCACTTGTAGAATACATGTGCAAGAGACGCGCACATTTGATGTAATGTGAAAAGGCGGAAAGCTGTGAAAAAGGAGACTTCCAAACATGCAAAAATGATCATTCCAGTCTTTCGTTTTCCGTCGTTGTTTGGTCATTCGCTCAGCAGTTTTGTTTTCTTTGTGGCAGTGTTAGCAAAGTGTGCAGAAATCGCCCTGCGTACAAGGAAAGAAAACTGTCCGAAGACAGAGACACACACACACACACACACACACACACACACACACACACACAGAGGGAGGAGAGAGAGAGAGAGAGAGAGAGAGAGAGAGAGAGAGAGATATCTTGGCTGAAAGGGATGTCCTGCATTTCACACAGAGTCACGAGGTAAAAGACCAATGCACCAGAGAGAGAGAGAGAGAGATATCTTGGCTGAAAGGGATGTCCTGCATTTCACACGGAGTCACGAGGTAAAAGACCAATGCACCAGCACATGAGCGACATGATTGGACATCAAAATGTTATCGTCTTCAAAGTTGACAGTTCTCAGGATGCCTTGATAGCCTACTTTCTTTATCAGAGCGTCAGGTGGGACATCAGAATCGGAGCTAAGGATTCCGTGAATTGAACAAAACTTCGGATTACAGTTGTTGTTGTGGGGGTGGGGGTGGGGGGTGCATGTGTGCTAACAAGTCATTCACTTGCACGTATGACCAGAACTCAGCGTTGCTACAGAGCAGTGTATGAAAACTAACATTGAAGTTAGACAGACCCGAGTGTGTAAATCGATTCCCCCCCCCCCCCCCCCCCCAAGTTTCCTTCAGCTGTTGAAATTTACTTATGTGAGAAAAACAAACAAAATAAGATGTAAAACAAGGTTAACCACGAAAATAACGGTTTTCTCGAATTTTATTATTTCTTTTTATCGCAGAAACGCGGAAAAGCAGTAAGAAAGTATATTCTGTAAAGTGCGTGAGAATGTCACCATCTGACATAGGTCCACACCATGATAAATATACAAGCACGCAGGCAGTTTTTGCTGCATTGTTTAGCATAATTGTCTACCGAGAAGTGGCTCCCACTAAGATCTGGGGGGGGGGGGGGGGGGGGGGGGGGGGGGACCTGGCCGTGATTAGCTTGAGCTGGTCGGCGGTTGAAGGAGCGTAACACACAGATAGTCATTAAGGTAATGACTTAACTAGACGTACACAGATGACTTAATGGGGAAACCGGAGACTGCAGCGTAAAGTGATCATACTTCAGCGCAATTGCAGATTGAAGTAGGTAACACGGGCGTCACCGGACTTGACACTTCGCCAGCTCGCAAACGCGGATACAATATTGAAGCCACTCATTTCGCCCGAGGGGAAAAAGCGCCTAGCGCGTTTTCTTGGCCCCCGTCAAGCACGCGTGATCTTTCGCATGCGCGTACGCACGCACAGACAGAAAGACACCACAGCACACACACACACACACACACACACACACACACACACGCGCGCGCGCGCGCGCGCACGCATACACGCACACACTTTCTCTCTTTCTCTCTCTCACCTCACACGTACGCACGCGCGCGCGCGCTCACACACACACACACACCCCTACCCGTCTTCATCTGATCGCCACACTGACGGCGATGCATGGATAGCACTTGCATTACAGATCTTCATTGATCAAGCATCAGTTGGAGCACACGCTCAAAAAAAAAAAAAAAAAAATGCTACGTTAGCCATACTTGGGATAGCGTACTCTGTGCAGAAGAGAAAGACAGACATGCCGCACGTACAAACAGCAGCAGAAAACAAACAAGTTGTTTTATTGGTGGAAAAATGATTACTCACTGATCACCAAGAGTGCGCGTAGCGCGTAAACACACACACACACACAACACACACACACACACTCTGTACGCACATGAGAGAGAGAGAGAGAGAGAGAGAGAGAGGGAGTTGACTCGCACTCGGTAAACTCGGTTGCATGAACTCCCAACACACCGAGCTAGCCAAGTGACCCCCAAGGAGTCTAAAGCAAAGCTTGCAACAAACCACGGCTTGCTGTATCCCTCCCCCGTTTCCTCCTCCCCCAATACACCCTCCCTCCCCTCTTCTACCGCCAGCCCCCTTCTTCCCCCCGCTTCTCAGCCCCAGTTACCTTTCCCTTTCTGAGCAGGTCAGAAACATGGCCCACCTTGCAAGTGTAACACGCGAACCATACAGTTTACAATGGCATTGAGGTACGTTGTTCTCCCACCCTACCCCCCCCCCCCCCCCCTCGAAATTGGTAAGAGAAAATTTTGTTGTTATTTAGATGATTAAAAAAAAAAAAAATGATTTGATTTGATTTTTAGGGCGGGTGGTGGGGAGGCATTTCACGATTTTGATTTTTGTTTCAAGTCGGAAAGACAAAATGCCCGAACAGTCGCGGTGAGGGGGCGGAAGGGGGAGGAGAGAGACAGGGGTGGAAGGCGCATTGGGTACTCTTCAGAAGAGCACTGCAATGAAAAACAAGAAGAAAAAAAAAGAAAAAAAAAAACAACACAAAAAACCGAACAGTACTCGGTGAACGGTGCGAAGTGGCCTTTGCCGGACAGTGGTTGGTTTGTGCCGGACACGTCGTGCCGGTGGTTGCTTTGTCCGACTAACCAACCAATCGAACGCTGAACAGTTAAACAACACTTTACTACAATGACGCAGCATTATGTTGGCCGTCTCTCGACTTTTTTTTTTTTTTTTTTTTTACATGTATGACTTCTGACTGCGACGCAGATTGGACGGAATCATTTTCTACATTAATGACAAAACACTCCCCCCCCCCCCCCCACACACACACACACACCTCCACCCCCTTTGGTCTCCTCAGTGGTTAACTGTCGTAATTTACTCGGGTTTTCAACGTGGCAGTACTCGTTGCAGATGCCATAAAAAGAAGAGACTGATAGTAGTGGTGGTGCTGATGTGATAAGCTACAGTTGTGGTGGTGGTGTGGGTGATAAGGGTGAAGGTTCACAGAATAAAGGCCCGGCTGCGGAGATTATGAAGGGCGGAGAGAAAATACACGCAGGACCTCAAAAGGATGAGAGAGAGAAAAAAAGAAAGCATCGTGACTCTTCTGTACCATTCGAAAACGAAGCAGTTTTGACACCAAAGCAGAATTTGATGGTGAAGGCAGAGGGCGAGGGTGGGGGTGGGGGTGGGTAGCTGGAGGGGAAGATCTGTTGGGGGTAGGGTGGGGGGGAGGGCGGTGAGAGGTGGGTTAAAGAGAAGCGGCCAGGACGGACCCAGAGTGAGATGCGCGGGACAGTGAGGTAGTGGTAGTGGTGGCGGTTTGGGGCCGGAGGAAGAGTGTTGTCCGCGTGGTGTTTGTGTGTGTTTGGGAGGGAGTGGAGAGGTGGGGTGGGTAGAGGGGAATGAGTGGGGGAGGAGGAGGGAGGGAGGGAAGCAGCTTCACTGACCTTTGGGGCAGGCCTCCTCCTCTTGTCCCCACAACATGTCTGCGGCTGACCAGTTGTGTTGTACACACATCGTACAATACAACAGCTTGGTCACATCGCTGGCCCACGCCACACAGCTGGCCGGCGCCACTGGTAACCCCCTCCCCCCCCCCCCCTCCTACCACACACACAGATACATACAGACACACATTTTAGCATGCACAGGTGTGTGGTGCATACAGAATTGAGAATATTTTCTCAGTGTGTGTGTGTGTGGCTTTGACATTGAACCACCCAGGGGATTACTAAATTTGAACATGCGTGGTTTGTTTCCCACAAATTCCATCAGAGCAGTTGCTAAATGTAGTTAGAATAAAGGATGGTATGATTTAAGTGATGTATGTGACATGAGTGGGACCTTTGCAGAACAGTGTAAATTTCAAACAAGATACCCCCCCCCCCCCCCCCCCCCCGCTTGTGCATTTATCACACATAAAGACTGTTCTTAAATCAGTGCACAGTCAATTGCTACAGTAGTTAAGACAATTACATCTAAGCAAAGCGTTGCTAATTTGTTTCAGATGGTGAATTTAACAGTGACTAATAGAATCATTTCAAACTGAACAATAAAGCAAGTAACTAATCTTTAAAGCCAAAGCAGAAGCAAGCTTATGAGGCATGACAATAAGAGCATGAAATTTATTCCAAGTTTGCACACAGATGAGAGTGGAGTGGATGATTCTTTGCCAGCTGTTGCTGTCCCTATTGAATCTGGTGTTAATTAATGCTGGTTGTGATGCTATGAGCACAGGTTGGTTTGACAGTACACCCTGTACCATTGGCTTTTTAAACTGATAGAATGGGCACAGCTACAGTGGAGAATAGGGGCTGAGAGAGGGAAGGAGTGGTGGGAGGTCTTGGTGGGTGGTGTTGGGAAGAGTGGGGGGTAAAGGGCTGATGGGAGAGATGGATTTGAAGTGGTAGATGTTCATTGTAATTAACAAATTAGAAGTACAGAATGCAGGATTGGGGGACACTGACTTGCAAAAGTAATTGCATCAAACTCAGGAGTAAGCTAAAGTACTCCACGTAGATTGATTAAAATAGACACTAAGTATGTTCATGTATCTGTATAGCAGAGAGATGGACAATGATGAATGGGCTAGTGTGTGTGTGTGTGTGTGTGTGTGTGCGCGCGCGCACACACACAACACAGGAACTCCTGACTGTGTTAATGTTTATTCATTGTTGTTTGATAATGCAAGATCAAAGAGTACTCTGTCTCTTGTTAGCAAAATAAAACTTGTATCTATCCTATCGTTTTGACTGACCAGCAGTGAAAAAGTTGTGCATTGATCGTTTAGACTCCAGCCTTTAGTCTGTAAAAATATGAGAGAGATTTATACCTAAACTGTCATTTGCATGACAGAGAGAGAGAACCATTGCCATGTTAAAAAGAGATGCTGTTCTGCTGTAAATTCAGTTGTTTTATCCTTTTTCTGTTGCAGTGGTGAAGGAGGTTGGGGCGGACCAAATCCAGGACAGCAGCATGTGCAGGTGGTGACCACTGTTTGGGATATGGCCAGTGGCACACAGAGTGGACCCTACAACCACAACCCGGGATACCCCAATACCTCCATGACAGGAGCGGGTGGCAACCAGATGGGGGGCCCACCCTCAGCCGCTTATATTGGAGGTGCCATGGCCAAAGCTGGACCGCCCGGAGTGTATAACCCGGCAGGCATGACCTATCGGCGTGACTCTCACAATAGGTATGCTGGCATGGACGGCAGCAATCCTGGCATGATGACCATGGCCCCTAGCCCTTCCCCTCACATGCCCATGGGAGTTATGTCATCTCCAGGTGTTCCCCTCCATATGACTGGGATGGGCCAGGTGACAGCTCACACACAAGTGCACGTGGAGCCCGCTATGGGGGGCGTGAGAGGTGGTGGTGGGGTAGGAGGAGGAGTGTCTGGTGGTTCTGTGCGAATGCCTCTGCCCCCTTGTCAGCCGATGCGGTCGAACAGTCAGGGGCCTCCCGTGTCCTCCAGTCTTCCGCCCATGTCGCAGGCGCAGTCACAGCACATGCCCAGCATGCCGGGACAGTCGGGCATGAGTTCAGTGATGCACGGACAACCTCAGTCCCCCATGGCGGGAAGGATGCAAGCACAGAGCCCCATGGCTGCCGGGATGCAGTCGCAAAGCCCTCAGAACTCTGCCATGGCAGGGCAAAGTCCCTTAAACCCGGCAATGCAGGGGCAGGTGCAAGCGCCCACTGCTGTAGTCAAACCCACAATGCACCCGTCCCCTCTGCAAGGCGACCCTGGCTCTAGGTATGTGGCTACCATCCCTCTCCTTGCCCTCCGCGGCCTTTTGATGGTCATGATGCTCCACTCTGCGACTCTGCCTCCCTCTCCTCACTGCCGTGTCTTCCTCTTGACTCTCTGTGCTGGCTTTGTTTTGTCCGGTCAGGACCTGTGGACGGGTAACATTGGCTCTTTCCTTTGCTACTGCAGTTCAACAGGTGTATGACTCATCATGTTCTGTGTTTTCTTTTTTTCTTTTCTTTCTTGTTGTTCTTTCTGTGCTGCATGCCTTGTGTCTTGTTGCTTTGAGTGGATGGTGTCTCTGGATGGATGGGGGTCCAGTAGTTGGTGTCCTCTGTCTCCTGGATCCAGAAGGTCTGTTTGTGGCCTGGGCAAGCGTCCTGGTGTCTGGTGGAGAAATGGAGGAGGATTTGCTTGGGTGACCAGCTTAGTTACTTCCTTTAACACAACAGATGATATGTAGGCAGTCTGACTAATCTAGATTAGGTATCTGCCTCAGAAGCACTACTTTTTGTGTGTGTGTATGTTTAAGACAAACGGTAGATCATATGCATGTATGCACGATGTAGGTAGTAATCAAGCCAGTTTTTATTTACAAGTATTTTGAGTCATCGTGGTGTTATGGGTTTAAGAGTAAAAGGAAAGAAGCATACAACAAAACAGCTTGTAAGATCATTAAACTTATGGAGGAAAAAACATTCAAACCTGAAGTATGGTTGGGTAGTGAAATACTAAAGACATTTTGTAGTCGGGGTCAGCATTATGAGACTGAGAGTAATTGTCATGCCCTGCCCATCCCAAAAGGTACTTTTGACTGCGAAGGGTGTGTGTCATTAAATTTAAATCATTCAGTGTCAGGGTTGCAAAGTTATCTTGATCTGGCATGAGAGGTTATGGTTTAACTGGCCATTGAAAGAATCAAGTCAAGGAATTGGGCAAAAAAAAAAAAAAATTTTTTTTTTTTTTTTTTTTGGCAAACATGGCACATTTTCTCAACAAAGCCTGACCATTGCATGAGGTTAATGCATTGATTAGACATTTGCTGCCTCACTTTTAAATACAGGTTTGGGGCCATTTCATCTTTTGCTTTTTTTTTCTGTTTTCTTTTGCTGCTTTGAACATTGAAATGTATGTTTCTCTCAACATTTGTTTATTTTTTTAGCTCCGTACTTAAGTCTTGGCCTAATAGATGGAGTGTGTCTGGACTGATCCACATAGTCATGAAACAGAAAGTTGAATAGAACATTAGGAGTATGGTCATACTGTATAGCATTGTTAACTTTTATTTTTTTTAATGCCTGGTTCAGAGGGACAAACAAATATAAAAGAGTAGTTCTATTTTATAGACTACTTTTTTTTAGATTAAAGTATTTGGTATATATGTATATAGTATCAGTATAACTTTAAGGTTTGGCTGTGTGGACAAAGTGGGAAAAACAGAACAACAGATACAACACAAAGTTGTAACAAATTGATTGATCTGTTGAAACCGTTTTCTTCAGAAAGGCATAAAGCATAACACAGCCACCTGCTTGATAAGTATCATTACTATGTGTTAGAAATACAATGGAATGCATGCACAATCAGATTTCACAGTCCCAACTATTCCCAAACAGAATTCAGTGATCAGAGCAAGCCTTTGAAGTTTGAGTTAAAAGTATGAGCTTGTCAGATATGACTGCAGGGTAGCTTTTCATCTTGTTATGGGTGCTTATAATTACACAAATGGCTACTGACAACTGTTTTGCATGCATTCTATGGTGATTTGAGAAGACTGCTATGTTGTATGATGGTTTCCTGAAGACTAGGCTTTCTTAGTCAAAGAAATGCCTGTTTCAGATGTCTGTTTCAGTCGATATGAAATGTAGCAAAAAGAAAATTCATACTGGTCTTGACAGATGTTGGTGCAGATGTGATCTTGTAGGCTAACACTAGTAACAGGTCTTGTTCAGTTGTTGTCAGCACACTTTAGTTGCGATTGTGGCTGGAAGCGTTTTAGCTAAGGACTTGTCTCTACAGTGAAACAGTCAGTGAGTCACAGGGACTGTTCATTCACTCCAGCATTCTTTAATACTAATAACGGAGCTTTAGTGACTGCAGGTATGATTTTTATTCTTTTTCTATGAAAAGAAGTAACAAAGATGTTGTGCTCAACAAGCTGATTTTTTTTTTTCCATCCTGTCTTTGTTATTTTCAAAACCGGTGATGATGATTTGGACAGAGCAAGTTAGTGCGCATCTCATCTGCGACCATCTCGTCTCATCAGCTTTTTGCTTTCACACATTGTTTGCACCAGCTTGCAGAGACTTTCTGAAACTTAATTTGCGCAGCATGAATCTTGGACAGTATAAACAGATTTGTCTTGTTCCATTCAATTCCTATTAAGTGGGTTCCACTGTAACATCACAGATATATTCATGCATTCAATGATTCAGGAGCTAAAGTACAGGTTTTCCCATCAAATCTCTTTGCTTGTTCTTTGTGTCAGAGCCTTTATTTGGTGACCATTTCTGTTTCGACAGTGGCTACCCACCTACCCCCAACACCCCAGGCAGTAACCCGCCATGTACCACTGTGGGGGAGTTTGCCCCGACTGGCGCCAAATATGCTGCTGCCATCGCTGCTGCCACGGCCACGGCCACGGCCACTGCTGTTGTGCTGGACGCTCACAATATGAATATGAATCAACAGTTCCCTAACCCGCAAATGCAGGTATGTATGTGTATCTGTTGAGTAGGAAGATAGGTGGAGCATGGCTCATGCATGAGGGCAGTTTCACTGAATTTGGGACACTTGTGATTGCCAAAGTTGTGAGCTTTGAAGTCATGGAACTTCAGTATTGGTGGATACTGACCAGTTGAAATAAAAGGTTGATATTTTCAAAATGAATATTATTTCGTGTGCTAGTGATACAGTCGGTAACTGCAAGGTGATCATAAAAAATGATAATGATCTAAACAGCGTGGAAATGCCACCACAATAACTAGCCTTCCAGTGCTGGTGATGTTTTCATGCTATATTTACAGTTTGTATTTTTCATGATCAGCTTCAAGCATTGAACGTAACATCTTTTTTCCCACACAAGAAGGCAGAGTTTGAAAACTTGAAAAGTTTCTTCGATCTAATCCATCGATCCTTGAAGTTACATGGCTTCAAAGCTCACAACGCACGTTGACAAACAAAGGTGTCCCCAAATCTGTTTAATTGCCCATGAACAAAATTAATCTGCATATTACCAATTTCAGTATGTCGTTAATCTACACACAAAGCAAGGTGCTAACTTTGATACACAGAGCAGAATAGACAAGTGAGTTCCTGACAAATTCTTCCGACCTTATGAATTGCATAATGCACAAAGTAATTCTCCCTAGAGACAACCACAGTCTGTTTCACTCTCCTTGGCTCACTAATGGTTGCAGATCATATTGTTTTTGAGATAAGTGAACCATGTAAAGTTCAGAGCTTTCCTGATCCTAGTCATACCATAGAACTGAAGCATATAATTGTGTGTCAGTGCAAGCAGACAGAGTGTAGAATGGGAGATTTTTTATTTTAGATTAATACCCATTTTTTAAACACCATTTGAAATGTTAGAACAGTTATACTAGAACAGTTAAAATGTTGGAGAATGTCCACACCTCTTGCATCTCGTTAGTTAAAAGTATTTACCAGATTCTATGTCTGAATCATGGGTAAATTCTTTCAAAAGAAAGATAAAGTTGTCAGCATGTTTTTGATACAACATTGGATTACCAATAAGACTGGCTTTTACATCTCATTTTTATCTTTCAGAGACAGTAACACATACTTATTCAATTCAAGTTTAATGCTATAAAGGTAAACAGTGTCTTTCATAGAACTGTGACCTGCAGTTCTGGTAAAAGCTTGGTATTGTATAATTACTACCAACAACAGTTGATGTGTTAATAAATGTTCAAACTTACCACTCCTTTTTTTTTTTACTTTCACCTTTTCAGCAACTGCCCCCAGCACAGAACATGCAGGGCATGTATGGTGGCCCCCCTCAGTATTCCCCAGGTATGGGTCCAGGTCCGCGACATCCCACGCCCATGGCAGGTCCCATGGCAGGCAAAGGGGCTATGGGCCCGGCTGGCCACATGATGTACCGCCGGCATGCCCCCTACCCAAGCCCTCACATGCTGCAACACAAACGCCAGATGTCATACCCACCGAATGGAACTCAGATGGAAGTGAGTTGGAAAAGCTCTTTCTTCTTGTGTGTGTTGGCGGAGGGAAACAACTGAGGGGTGGTTGGGGTGGGAGGGGATCTCAGGCTTTTTATATTTCATAACTTCACGTAAATGACATAGATTTGCTTGAGTCTGTGTGTGGTGTGTGCATTAACGATTAACAAAAGATGGAACGATAAGATGTCTTGCATGATCATGGGAGGACAACTTAGAGCAGGATTCAGACAGCACCATGAATGGCGACCAATACGTGAAGAAAAGTCACAGAATCCTATCATCTGACTCCAAAAGTGCTCGTTGTGTGCAGTTTGTCCCAGGCCCTCATGGACAGATGGGCGGCTACCCCAATCATCAGTATGGTGTCAAGGGTCCCTTCCCTCCTACGCAGCAGCCGCTTCCTTCTCCCACAGGGTACATGACCCCTCAGGGGATGCGGCAGATGGGACCTGGCCCTGGCCCCTATCCCAATGGCCAGCCCTACATGATGCCCAACCAGTATCCCCCCACGCGACCTGCCAGTCAACCTGCATTTGGCCAGTACCCAGCCCAGGTGAGAGGGGATACATACATATATATATATGTATATATATATATATATATATAGGGAGAGATAGGGATAGGGTGGATGAAAAGGGAGACTACAGAAAGAAACAAAAAAGTGTGTGGATGTCACTGCAGGAACTTCAATGTAGAACATGGAGCAAGGGAGGGTAACAGTGTTGTGCTGTGACATCTGTTGAAACAAGAGGAAGGGAGAATTTTGTGTAGTTTTGAATGTCGCTGTGCTTCAGCCACCTAAGTATTTGTGCCTGAGCATTTGTTTGATGAAAAAAGTGCTTTGTAATGGAGCAGCTCTCTCTATTATGTCACTACTGATGATGGTGTGTGTGCGAGAGAGAGAGAGAGAGAGATCAGCCATTCTAAGAATATTCTTTTCCAAAGTGAGTCAAGCTCATTTTATAACCAGCTGTGTTTCCTGTCTGTTCCCACAGAATAATTTCCAACAGAGCCCATTGCATGGCAATCCCACTCCGCCTGTCACTCCACAGAGCTACCCCCCTGACATCAAACCTCGAATGATTAAACATGGTAAGTCTGGAAACAGCAGAGGTACTACTAATTTACCATCTGATAAGATATTCTGCTGCTTTGAGGTGATTTTTTCAAAAGATGAAATTACATCATATTTTCTGAATTCTGAAGTGGAGGCAGATCTAATTTTTCTGAAGATAAAATCTTTGTTTGTGCAGTTGAGTGAAGCTTGTGAAAAGATGAACTGTCACAGAAAATCATCCAATGTCCTACACTTTCTGAAGAGATCTCTGTCAGGTGTAGATGCCAGACAAATATAAGGTTGTTGCCATTCTACTTGTAATGGAAATTCTTTTTCGCCAGATGACGGGGAACTGCGGTTGACCTTTCCTGTTCGGGATGGCGTGGTGTTGGCTCCTTTCCGTCTGGAACATAACCTGGCCGTCAGTAACCACGAATTCCACTTGAGAGAGAGCGTCTATCAGACCCTTATGTGGAGGTCAGTGCTCATCACCCAGACTTCCAGCTTGATATTGTCGGAAAATAGATACCTATTTTGTAAACTTGTTTTCTGTATGATTGATGCTGTTCAATGTTGCATTAATCCAGTGCTGTTTGTGTGCACGTGTTTAAATCATGGTCTTAGATATTTTTTAATATGGAATCAGTTTTTAATATGGAATCATTAGTTATTTTGTTACTTTAAAATCAACTCTTCTCGACTTCATTTACTGCTTGTCTGTTTCATCCTCATTGTCGTTATCACTTATTTATCTTCCTTTTGTGGTTTTGTCTGTTGTTGGTGTGTATTGCTGCTTTCCATGGGCTCCGGGGATGAGGGGAAAAATCTGTGATGTCTTACTCAAATGATCCATTCATCTAAAAGCATACGCTATAAACAGCGGTGTGTCCTGTCATACATAATATGCTCCTGGCAGTTCAGAACAAAGGATGACCACATCAGTGAGATGAAAGAGTGCAAAATGCAGGGTTTTTTTTTTCTTCCTTTTGTTTTTTTGTTTATCCCTTGGCTTCATCCTGTATACTGTCATTGCAAAGATTTATTATAGCTATCACTATGTAATATTCTTTATCATTGAACATGTAGAGTGGATTAAAGAATTAAAAAAAAATGTTGTTTGTGTGCTAGTTTGCTTTGTTTTTTGAGTTGAAAGTTCGCTCACAATCATGGACTCTGTAGTTTATGCTTGTGAAGGCATATTGTAACAAGTCATAGCTACACAATGAGATGTTGCCTGAAAATTATTTCACGATCCCTTCTTGATGCCTGAGAATCACAAGGTTGCTAGGATGGCCATTGTTCTGAGGATGGCCATGATATAGTTTCTTGTTCAACCGCGCCCACAGCCCTGATGTGGCCCTCTGCGGTCGGCTGGGCTATAAGCAACATTATCTTAACCGCGCCCATGTCCCAGTCTTAATTATTGATGATAGGGCATGAAGAGGTTTTCTGTGTGCAAAGGATATTTCTTTTTTTTTTTTTGTCTTTTTTTTTTCTGTTAAATTCAGTGCTTATAGCTTGAAAAAAAAACACTTTGTTGGCTGTTACAGGTCTGACCTGGAGCTTCAGTTGAAGTGTTTCCATCATGAGGATCGCCAGATGAACACCAACTGGCCGGCATCGGTCACAGTAAGCGTGAACGCCAGACCCCTTGACATTGAACGAGGGGAGAACAAGTCGTCACACAAACCCCTGTATCTGAAAGACGTGTGTGTGGCAGGTCGTAACACCATCCAGATCACGGTCACCGCTTGCTGCTGTGTGAGTGCACATTTAACACCATCTGTGCTTGTGTGTTTTGTCCCAGATTTTCCCACTGTTGTTTGCACAAAGCAGCCATTTTTGACTGGGCTTACCTTTTGCATATATGTTATTCCCCCCTGCCCCCCTCCCCATTTTTGATAAAAATTCATCTTTCGTTGAACTGACAAAAACAGAAGTTCCTTATCACACACACACAAAGAAGAAGAAGAAGAAACAGACCAAGACAAACGGTAGTCAATGTGCAAGAATTTTTTTTTCCCTAACCAGAAACAGAACTTTTTTTAAAGACATCAGAGACTGGTGGAGAAAAGCACCATTCATCATTAATCATAAGCATGGAGTTAGTGCTGCTTGGTCAGATGGTGGGCGGAAGGAAAGCTGCTGCTGCCCCTGAGCGTAACCAGGACAGTACCTGGACCCTTACTTCAGCTTTTTTTTTTGGGGGGGGGGGGGAGGGGGGCTTTCAGGAATTGCACCCATGCTTTTGTGTGTAGTCCTGCTGTTTTGTTTGTTGTAAATTTCAGTGAGATGCTTTTCCTAAGAAGCCTCTTGATGTGATACTTCCGAGTGTTCTTCTGGTCTTGTGCATTTCAATGGTTCCTAGAAGGTGTGTTGTGTAAAGCACGCCCAAGTTGTGATAAAAGGGAGGAAACTCCGGTATTGCGGTACGTGTGAAGGGAAGCAACTCGTACATTTTGGACAGTTGGGAAAAAAAAAAAAAAAACTGAAAAAAAAAGCTAAGCGAGAAAAAAAAAAAAATTCGAAACTGGATTAATATGGTTTTATGGAAGCATATCTAATCAATAATTCTAAGTTTCATAGCTGGATGTACATAAATGATGTTAATGGAATGACGGCAAATAATTGATTTTCCCACCACCAATAAAAAAAAACAGCAACAAAAAAACAGGTGCAAGAAAGGGTTGCCATCTTATATTGTACCCAATATTTCTTCTTTGCAGAGCCATCTGTTTGTCTTGCAACTGGTGCATCGACCAAGCATTAGGTCTGTTTTGCAAGGCTTGCTGCGGAAACGGTTGCTGCCTGCAGAACACTGCGTCACAAAGAGTGAGTACATTTGTTTTTACTTTGTCCTCAGTTTAGGTTGATGTGGGTCAGTGCTAATCTGTGACCAACTTTGACCATGTACTGTACTTTTTTTTTTCTTTTTTTTTTTTTGTGTGTTAAATGTCGGTTAAATATCGAATTTTGGCCACATAAGTTGAGAAGTTACATGCGTCAAAAGAAGACAGTGCGCAGAGATTTCAACACATAATTGACACGCATCTGTAGGGCACAGAAATACATACACAAGTATTTCTTATTACTTAATGCAAATTAATGAAAACAAAGGAAGATTAAAAAAAAAACCCTGTAAATTAAAACAGTACTATACTTATTAAGTATAGTTTCTTGCAGACCCACGGGTTGTGATCTGTTATGATTTGATCTTTTTATTTCATGTTTTTTGTTCTGCACCCCCTCACTACCGGAGCCAACTTGCTCTCTCCACTCTTGTAATGTGATAGAGATGAGTAAGCTTGTCTCCTGCATGTTATATATTTTGAAATTTGAACACTCGCTTCCTGCATGGCATTACCTAACAGGATTGTGTATTTATTCCGCCAGTTAAAAGAAATTTCTCCAACGTGACGAGTAGTTCCACACTGAACGGGGAGGACGGTGTGGAACAGACAGCCATCAAGGTTCCCCTGAAATGCCCCATCACCTGCAGCAGGATCCAGCTGCCTGCCCGGGGTCACGACTGCAAGCACATACAGGTTGGTCTTCAATCAGCGTTTTAGATCCCCCCATTTTTTGACACTACTGTGTAACTGTGCAACCTGTCTGTTATGATGTGTTGTTAAATAGAAGGTTTGTGAAATGGGGAGACAGAGTTCTACAATTAAAAGCTGTAGAGCCTGAGATTTTGTAAACTTAAGTCTCGCACTATGTTTTGGAATCGGAACTGTAAGCAGTGATCTCTGTATTGCTGCATGTTGGTCATACTCGGCTGTTGTTTATTCATTTTGTTTGTTTAGCCTCCTTTTCCATTTGGGATTGTATTGTAATCAATGGCTGTGTCTTCACCAATAATTACAATGGAAAGTGCATGCACGTTTAAACTGTTCTCGTCTTTTGGCAGTGCTTTGACCTGGATTCCTACCTCAAACTCAACTGCGAAAGAGGGACGTGGCGGTGTCCTGTTTGCAAGTAAGTTTTTTTTTTTTTTGGAGTGTATGTATGTGCGTATAGTGTCTTACTAAAAATAAGAAGTATGATGATTATTGTGGAAACATTTTACAGCAAAAACGTACTTCTTTGTGTCAGCTGAATAGAAATTGAAATTCTGTTCTGTTCAGTGTTGTACCAATCAAATCCAGACTTGAAGCACAGCTTGTGTTTGTTGGGCACAGCTTGCCTTGGAAAACCAACCAAACAAATGCAGGAGAGATGGTTGTAGAAAACTTTCCTACAAAGTACTGAAAGTTTGTGATTGTTTTTTTTTAAAATACGCTTTTTGGCAAGTAAATTTTAAGCTATGCAGGCAACCATCTCCCCATCAGTTGATCAGGCAGAAATTGGCTAGAAAACATTTAAGTGTTTTTGATATTGATGACAAGTAATATGTAGCATGTTAGGGATAACAAGCTCGTGTGAAGTAAACAAGAACAAATGATGTATTGATCACTGCTAAGATAAGTGTGTACTGTTAATGAAAACTGCAGGGATCACTGCTGAAATAATACATTGTGTACTGTAAACAAAGACAAAACGAGGCAGTGACCTCTGACATAGCAGTCGTGTACTGTTGAAGACTTTGAATGATCACTTCTAACAAATTGTGTGTTAAAGAAGGTAAATGATGCAATAATCGTTGCCGTAACAGTTAAGGAAGATGTAAATCATGGAATAATCTCTGCCATTATAATCATGTACTGTTTAGGAAGATAAGCTATGCAGTGAACACTGCTGAGACAAGTGTATTGTTACAGGGCCACATGAAGTTCGTGTACTTAAAGGTCTACTTTAGAGGTTTTCGATAATTGGTCAGCTTATGCAGAAATATGAAATGTTTGATAAATTGGTAAAATAAACATCCGATTCGCTCCCGATCACATGAAATCGATCTGCGAAAGTGGGCATTTTCACCTGTAATTAAGAAAACGCGAGGTAATCAACTAAATCTTGGCATGGCTTAACTGCTCTTGGATGTGACGTCACATGAGTGTCAGCGACGGTGACAGAAAGCGATTCTGATGGTTCTTGCACATCTCGCTCAGTATTTATTTATCATGTAAAAGCAGTGACTGTGATTGCAACAGCCAATGCGACTCTGGGGATGTTTCTGCAAGGCCTTTACCTTATCAGTTTGAACGCTAAGTTCTTTTTACCACGTCAGTTCCAGCTGGACCACGGAAAAGAGCTATTCAGTTCCAGCTGGACGCCCGAACACAGCATTCCGAAGGCGTACGGACTTTACCGAAGTCTCGAGGGAGGCAACCGACTGACTTCTTGATGCAATCAAGTATGGACGGCGAGCGGAGATTCTCCTTCCTCAAGCCTTAACGCATTCATTCAATTTTACAAGTGTGATCTGTCCATAGATAAGAACAGAGTAAACGTGCGACTATCGTACTCATCTGTACGAGCTTACCACTCCGCCTTCAAAGTATACGCGCACAATGCAGACGAAGTTTTTGATCCACTCGAACGGGCTCGGCAATTGTCCAAATAGCTCGTTTCCACGGTCCAGTTGGAACTGACGTGGTAACAAGAACATAGCGGCCCGGCATGTTTGCACGAACCGAATCCACTTCTTTCGAGTATCTGGATCAGATGGAAATGTGTGCAAAGAATATCCGTCTCCTGCTGAGCTGCTGCACTCGCCTACAGCACAATATCTGCCACCCCCTCGTGACTTTTTAGACTGTGGGGGATCGCAACTCGTGTTGATTTCACTTGGCGTTGGCTTGTTGTGTAGGTCGCGGCTGACGGCCACTCCATCAAGTGACGTCGCCGTTTTCGGTCTACCGCGTGGGGTTTGAACAGGTGTGCAAAAGTTGTTCTTTATTTATTAAATTCTTCCGGCGATTTAAAAAAAAAAATGAATACCATACTGTAGTTATATGACATGTAGACCTGTTTTTAACAAATTATCGAAAATCTCTAAAGTAGACCTTTAAAGAGTCCTGGGACACGTGCTTGATTTACATTGAGATTTTTAGGGGGTCCCCCTTAGTTGCAAAGAAAAAGAAGGGGGAGGGTGTTAAAATGTACCAAGAACAGTGGCACAACTTGTGATGTGACAAAAATATTGACAGAATTAGCTGGGGCTTCTGGAAATTACTGTTGTAGCCTGCTTTCCAGTAAAGGGAGATAAAGCTGGAAGCAGAAACTGTTGAGAGTTGGCTCAACGCAACTTCATGTGGGATAGTGTTCTGAACCAATTTTTTCAATGTATTTTATCAGATTTTAGAATGTTTGACACCGGAAGCCCTGTGTTAAAGAAGAAAAATGATGCAGTGATCTACACAAACGATTTGGGGCACAAATGGTGCTGTTACTGCTAAGATAACAAATTATGCTGTCAAGGAAGATAAATGATGCACGGATCACTGCAAAGATCATTGATTATGTACTCTGAAGGAAGACAAACATTTCAGTAATCATATGCTGTGAAAGAAAAAACACTGTTAAAAGTCAGTAATGATATTCGGTGTGTGCAGCAAAACAGCATTGCTGGAAGGTCTGGAGATCGACCAGTACATCTGGGCAATCCTTACTCACATGGCAAACTTAGACTATGAAGAGGTCACCATTGATCAAGCGGCCAACTGGAAACCAGTTCCGTTGAAGAGCATCAAAGAAGAAGATGCAGGTAAGAAAGTGTTTTTTTTGTGTGTGTGGGAAAATGGAAGAGAGCCAGATAGTGGAACATTAAGGGGATAGAAATTGTGTAGCTTTTAACATGCTTTGAATGTTTGTTGTTTTCTTTAGGAATTTCCTTGTTTTTGAAATAATACCAGAAATGGCCAATGTCATGGGGAAAAAATCCTGAAATTTAGTTAAAGAGGAAAAAAAGATTATTGTCCTCGACTGGCGAACAAACCAGCTGGGAGCAGTCCTGCACCACCCTTGGAAGCCTGCGCTGTGTTCACATAGGGTGCAGGCACGCATGCACAGGGCATTCCATTAAGAAGTCAAGGAACATAACTGCTCCCAGGCAAATGCCATTGTGTAATGTAACATGACAGAACTGGATGCAGCATGACAGAACCTCCATGGGAGCGTTCCCATGGGTTTACCAGCCCATATGTCGTGACTGCAGAGCCTGCGGGTGAAAAACACCGCCATCAAGCAAATGCTGCGTGCATCCCGCATCCTCACATGATGCTATTCCACTGACAGGTGAAGATAGTACAACTCCAGATATGGCCAAGCTTTTGCCATAAGGTCCGTCATCTGTGCTGTCTGAAGAGAATCCCAAGTTGCAGTCTTTCCCACTGTCAGCAGGACTTTCCTTCTGGTCAGTGAGTCTTTCCTCACCGTCACTGGACCTTTCCCCAGAGTTGGCCAAAAGGCAGACAAGAAAAAGATAACCCACAAGTGTGAGTGGGATCCAGAGAAGTACTTTCCTCAATTGCTTGCAAAGTGATGGGCTGTAGAAGTAAGGGCTTTAAATTAAGATCATCAAATGTTGCTGCATAGAACTAATGTTGCTGCATAGAACCACATTAATGTGAATACCCCCCTTTTTTTTTTTGGCAGTTACAGATGCTCCCCTCCCCCCCCCCCCCCCCCCCCCCCCCCCCCCCCCCCCTTGAGCATCCACTCCCCTTGAGCATCCACTGATTAAATAATTTGGTGCAGTAATAATGCAGTTAGTGAAAACCAGACTTCCCTTGGCTTTATATGACTCTCAGATTTAAACTCCAGGATGTTGGCAACTGTTATGTAGGTGTTGACATTAAACAAAGTGTCATGAACTAAAAGGACCATCAGGTCTCGGCCACAAGCCAAGTCTAAGATCCTATCTGTTATTTAATTCCCCACTGATTTGTAAACACTGTCCTGCTGGAACCCTGGAAAATGCACCGACTTTTCCACCTTTTGCAGGTCTCCTGTCTGGTGTATGTAGACAAGTGATGGATGGAGTTGGAGGATATAACCGCAGACTTACAAACCATTCGTATTCACCGATAGCTGTAGCATGGTGAAAAGAAATGTTCATTGACATCTGACACCTGTTTGCTGACTGACAAGTGTTCTTTTGAGTTAAGCAACTTGTGGTCTTCTTTTGCTGTGAGCATGGGCATGGGCATGTACATGCCTGGTAGGATAATGGTTATCGTCTAGTCTGGCAAGTATGGGTGAAGCTATAATTAGATTATTGTGTGGTAGATGCACTTTCAGGTTTTGTGTGGTCATCACTTGCATTGTGATTTTGTACCCGTTGTTTTCTGGTGAACTGAGCTTCATGTGTTGGTGTTCTTGTTGCTTCCGTTGCATCATAGCCCTCTCACAGGGTCCATTCAAGTCCTAGAAAAGTTTTGAAAGTCCTTGAATTTCAGGGACAACTCTTTGGATTATTATGCAGATATAATAAGCTCAGAGAGTGCTAAGAAATGGTGATTTTAAGAGAGCACTTTTACATTTTGTTGAGAAAAGTCACAGCATTTTCCAATGAATTAATAATATATTCCAGTTTATCAGAAAGTATCCACTTCTCTTGTATCTGTTACAAACTGGATTCAACTGAAAGAACTGTATGAAGCAAAGTGCGCATAAAGGCTTATATTTTCCATATTACCTTCCATGATTTTTTTTTGGGGGGGGGGGGGGGGGGGGGGGCTGTCCCATCTTCTGTGCCACCTCAGTGGCATTGCACCCACTCCATTCATTCGGAGCCCTGTCCACAGCCACCGCAGCCCAGGCACGGGCAATCCACAGGGAGCAGTCAGTGTCAAGTTGTTAAGAGGCAATCCACCGCAGGAGACGCTGCATTGCTGCCGAGTCACTTCGGTGGTGTTTACTGGTGCCTGTTCTGATCTGACACGCAGGACACCACCTGCTAAGCCCCCTTCTGACGACAATTGTTTAGTCGCAGAGCCAATGTGAGTGAGCTGTCCTCCTGGAGGGCATCACCATGTCCATCCAATGACAGCCCCCATGAATTTGCTGCTACTGTAGCACCATAACGTAACCAAACCAAGGCTATGGACATGGAGAGGACATCAAAACGGAGGTCACCATGAGAGCACGGCATAAAGGCCACAGAATTTGACTTTTTTAAAATGCTGATTGATGAGAATGAGGATGATGATGATACTACGGATTTCCATTCTGGTCTGAGACTGCAGTACAGATATGTACTCTGTGCTTACTTTTCGTAGTATATCCTGGTGTCAACCAGGCCCGACAGATACAGACACCTTCAGTGTTGGTCAGGAAATTTTAGCAACACTCTCAGAGATGCATATTGAGCCCATAGCAAGCTTAACTCACAGTAGGAGCCTGTTGGGGCAGAAAAATCACACATGGCTCTGATGAGAATCAAACCCACGACTTCCCAGCCAGAGGTCCACGATGCTAACCACTTTGCCACGGCAGCTGGTACCTGCCATAAATCTTGTATTAGAAGTCCTGGAAAAGTCCTCAAGGAGACTTTGAATGTGTTCCCCCCCCCCTCCCCCCTCCCAGGTCTGTTTGAACAGTGTACCCAGGCTGAAGAACTCTCCTCAGATCTGAGGATTTTGAGAAAATCACCTGATTTTCAGAGCCAGGAAAGGCGAAGATCAGAGGGTAAAAAAAGTCAGTTGAAAAAAAAATCGAGAAGTGCTTTAGAACCCCGAGTTTCATACCATATCCAATTTTTCCAAATCCAATCCAGGTTTTCATGATTCTACGTTTAAGTGCTCTGCCACTGGCAATTGTTTTGGTTTATCATGTCGCTTCATCTTGCATTAATCAGAGCATTTTAGTGGCGGGCAAATATGTAGGTGAACACAATTCGTTTAGCCATTCTTCTGGTTGTGGGTCATGCAGAGGCTTCTTCTTTTGAAGGGAAAATTTGATGTCTTGCATGTCACAAATCACAAATAAATATTGTGGTTATGTCCACAATAACGGTTATTGCTCTTTCACTGCCAAGACAAATGCCGATTTGATTTTTTCCTTCTAGAAATGTATTTTGCCTATCATTTTAAAACTACTTCGATTCTGTTTCGGCCGGGGCCCTCCAGCCCCCTTTACCCCCACTAGGGCATTGCCCCTGGACCCCACCAGGGCCTAGGCGGCCCATGGACCCCAGCCTTTTCCAGAGATTTTTCGTGTCGGCTGTTCTTCAGCGTGGTATCACAGACAAGAATTCATGCTCTTGCAGATTCCTGCTCTCACTATAACAAGCCCACCTCCCCATCCAGTACCCAGATGCCAAACATCAACAACTGGAACATGGGGGCACCTCTGTCCTCCCCCTTCCCCAACATGCCTCCTCAGCCCCATTCAGGTAAGTTTTGTGTGGAGAAGATTCGACAGTGGGCCAAGGAAAACAGGTTTACCTTTTTGAGCACCAAAACACAGTATACATTTTTCACAATTTACGTCAGTTCTTTGCTGATCTTGAAATTCATCTGGACAAATCCACCATTCCAGGTGTGAAGGAAGCCAAATTCCTGGATGTTGTTTATGATTTAAAAAAAAAATTTTAAAAACCCTGAACTTTTAAAAAGTCACATCCAGTATGTAAAAACTGCATGTGAGAAAGCACTGAACATTCTGAGAGTTGTGGCACACACAGATTGGGGCGCTGATAGGAAAACTCTTTTCCGTCTCTCTAGGGCTCTGATCTGCTCCAAGCTGGGCTAAGGGTGTGTAGTATACGGCTCGGCCAGATCTTCCTACCAGATAACTCTAGATCCCATCCACTATCAAGGGCTTTGACTCTGGGTGCATTCTGCACCACCTTTGTTTATAGCTTGTATGCTGAGGCAGGAGAATTATCCCTCTTGAACCGTTGGCTGGAACTTACCTTGAGCTACTGTTTGAATCTCTCTTCTGAATCCCAAAACCCTGCATATGACTGTGTTTTTGACCTCAAGTTACTAAAGAAATTCGATCACCACCCCAGTTTCATTCCACTCTTGGGAATTCGTATTCTTCCCCATTTGAACAATGCAGACATAGACCTAGAGTTGTGTGATTGCCCAAGTTTCCAGATGACCCATCCAGGAACTTCTTCACTACGGAGATCCTGTTTGATTTAGTCTCGCATCGAAATGATGCCTTCAGCTCCTTGGTATACAAGTCCTTTTTCGCTGAACTGTGTTCGAAGTTTCCATCCTTCAAAAGAATTTTCACCGATGGCTCCAAATCTGAGGAGGGAGTTCCTCTGATGTGTAGTGTGCAACAGGTCCTTCTCAGAGATGTTCTAAACACATTCCCACAAACAGCTCCATCCAGGGGTGTTCTAAACACATTCCCACAAACAGCTCCATCCAGGGTTCGAACGGAGTCCTGGAAGTCTGGAAAAAGTATGGAAAAACGAAAAAATCATTTCCAGGGCTGGAAAAGTCTTGGAATTTTGTAATTTGTGGCCATGGGTCTGGAAAAGTCCTGGAATTTTGTAAAAGCTGTGCAAACTTTTTCATGATGTCAAATTTCACTTTGAGTTTCTTTACAAAAACATTGAAATAGGAATAAAAACAGAAATTAAATCACCCACAATGATCGTGGTTTTCAGATTCCTCTGGCCAGAGGTTTAGCAGACTACATTTTTTTCTGCAGAGTAGCTCCCCTTTACTGTGAAAAGCGTTGCGCATACGCAGTTGGAACCATTGCTTAACTTCCTTTCGAGTCAACAGCACTGCCAGGGAAAATAGAGTCGAAGTATTAAAGAAAACATGGGAAAATGTGTGTTTAGCCTAGCCTGGCCAGACAATACAAATTATCGCAAATGGATTGCTCCTGCTTCCGATGGATTCAAGGCAAAAGCACGGTGCCTGCTGTGCAAGAAAGACTTCGACATCGGGAACATGGCCTTGGCGAAGCTGCTCTGAAAAGCCATGCGGCAGGCAAGAAACATCCAGAAATGATGCAGCTTTTAGACAAAACGACTCGGACTCCAACAATGACCGTGACTGATTATTTTTGGCCCAAGGATTTGTTTAGCATGGTAATCACATACAGAGGTGCACGCACACACATATTCTGGGGTCTGGAAAAATTATGAAAAGCCCTGGAAAAAGTATGGAATTTTGTTTGGTCACATCTGTGGGAACCCTGTCCATCTATACTGCTGAGCCGAAAAAGGTCTTGGTCGTGGCTCTTGAAATGGTCTCTACATCAAAACAAAGATTTTCTCAGACTCGCTTTCTGCTTTGGATGCCATTGCTCGTCAAACCTCAAGCACCTGCTGAAATTATTCAAACTATGCACCTCTCTGAAATCTGATGTATAACAGCATTGCTTTTGCTTGGGTTCCCAATCATGTGGGCATCGGAGGCAACGAGTTGGTTGATCAAGTTGCCAAGAGTGCCACAAAGAAAGAATTGAGCAGATTGTCTATCCCTCACACTGATCTGAAACGCAAAGCCCAGGCTTACATCAGAGACCTCTGACAAGACTAACAGAACTCGCAGATGGATGACAAACTGTTCCAAATCCATCCAGACCTGAAAGAGTTTTTACCGTTTCAGGGCAGGTCGTAAAGAAGAAACAGTCTTGTGCTGTTTGCACACACTCCTTTCACATCTGTTCGTATCTTTAAAGTGTGAAAAAGCTCCATGGTGCATACCATGGCATGTACCACACACAGTGAAACATGTTCTTTAAGAATGTTGGGACTAGCAGACTCCATGAAAACTTTGTTCAGAGATGTCCCACCTGATGTAATCTTTGAATTTCTAAAAGAGATCAACATTTTCCATCAGATCTGAGAGTTTAAGGAAGAAATTTCCGTTTTGTATTTTAAAGGGTTGTGTACATTTTTTCTTTTTTTTTTTTTTAATAAATGACTTGGGAGTTGACTTCAATGTAGTGAAAGCCCTGATATGGCCTTTTGCGGTCAGCTGGGCTGTAAGCAACATTACCTCTTTGTCTTCAGGGAAGTTGACTCCTGTTGATCAGCCGGAGATAGCTATAAAGGAGATAAGGAAGGGGAAAATACCCAAGGTTTTGTTAACAGTAAGTGAGTGAAGAGTTGAGAATGTCGGTTTTTAATTTTTTTTTGTTGGACATGTTAGCAATTCAGATATTGTAAGATTTCTTTGCTTAAACAAGGCCTTGCTTGTACAATTTCAGTTAGTTTCTTATGGAAAACTGTGAAATTTGTTAAAAAGAAATAATCAAAATACGGTATTTGAACAGAAAAAAGACATGGCCATAACCAACCTTTTTTTTTTTTTTTTTTTTTTTTTTATAGTTTGGCTAAGCAGCCTGATGAAGATGTTGATTGGAATTGCAGGACCAGGCGAGCCGTTGCCAGGCATGCAGAGCCAAGGGGACCCCAACCAAAGCAATATGGGTGCCGGCAGACCCCCCAGCTTACCAGGCCGATTGACACCGTCCACACAGCCGGGAGGCCGCGCCACCCCTCAGCAGCAAAATGGCAGCCACCCGCTCTCCCATCCGCCACCTGTCTCCTCCTCCTCCTCCTCCATCACTTCTGTACCCTCCAGTTCAACAGCTGCTGTTGCCTCTACAACAGACACTGCAAGCTTCCCCGACATCAACTTCGACTCTAGCCTCATCAATGGGGATTCAAACCCTTCTGGTCTTGATGTAAGTCACGTCCCGTTTGCTTTTTTTTTATGCAGGTTTTGCACTCAGATCGTTTGAAGTGAAATTACCAGTAGTCTTTTTTGTCGCCATAGTTTTTATGCTCAAAACAGGGTTCGTACAGAGTCCTGGAAGTCTGGAAAAATGAAAAAATCATTTCCAGCTGGAAAAGTCTTGGAATTTTGTAATTTGTGGCCATGGGTCTGGAAAAGTCCTGGAATTTTGTAAAAGCTGTGCAAACTTTTTCATGATGTCGAATTTTGCTTTAAGTTTCTTTACAAAAACATTGAAATAGGAATAAAAACAAATTAAATCGCGCACAATGATCGCGGTTTTCAGATTTCCTCTGGCCGGAGGTTTAGCAGGCGACATTTTTTTCTGCAGAGTAGCTCCCCTTTACTGTGAAAAAGCGTTGCGCGCGCAGTTTGTACCATTGCTTAACTTGCTTTCGAGTCAACAGCGCTGCCAGGGAAAATAGCGTCGAAGTATTAAAGAAAACATGGGAAAATGTGTGGTTAGCCTAGCTTGGCTAGACAATACAAATTATCGCAAATGGATTGCTCCTGCTTCTGATGGATGCAAGACAAAAGCACGGTGCCTGCTGTGCAAGAAAGACTTCGACATCGGGAACATGGGCGAAGCTGCTCTGAAAAGCCATGCGGCAGGCAAGAAACAAAGAAATGATGCAGTTTTCAGACAAAATGACTCGGACTCCAACAATGACCGTGACTGATTATTTTCAGCCCGAGGATTGTGATAGGTGAATTTTTTTTTTTTTTTTTTTTTACTGCAGTATGGGATGCGATCATGCATTGAATGGGGTGGGGGTAGAGAAAATCAAAGGGCCCAAGGGCGATACACTGGCCTATTTTTAGACACATACATACACACACACACTCTCTCTCTCTCTCCGATCCAAAATGTCGAAATTTAAATACGGAATTGAATAGTGAGCACATTGGCTTGTAACTTGTACTCAGCCATGTTGAACATCCAAATTAAAATGAAAGGACAGTTGAGAGGCTGCGAGGCCTAGTGTCCTAATTACCTGACCTGACCATCTCTCTCACACACAAACACACACACACTGTCTTTCACACACCTACACACACACATGCGCGCGTGTACGCACACACACACACACACGCATACACATACACACACACACACTGACTGTCTCTCTCACATACATAGACACACACACTGTTTCTCTCTTTCTCTCTCCCTTATCCAAAAATGTCAAAATTTGAATACGGAATTGAAAAGAGAGCACATTGGCACTTGTACTCAGCCATGTTGAACATCCAAATTAAAATGAAAGGACAGTCGAGAGGCCGCGAGGCCTAGTGTCCTGATTACCTGACCTGACCATATCTCTCTCTCTCACACAAACACACACACACACACCGTCTCTCACACACCTACACACACACACATGCGTGCACGCATACACACACACTCACACACTGACCGTCTCTCTCACATACATAGACACACACTCTCTCTCTCTCTCTCTGTCTATATATCTGTCTCTCTCTCTCTGTGTCTCTCTGACTTTTTCATGCACGTTCGCACACACACACACTAAATTTTTTGGTAAGTATTGAATGCCCTACTATCATTAAATCAGTTCTTTCTGATGTGTTTAGCATGGTAATCGCATACAGAGGTGCACGCACATACACACACATTCTGGGGTCTGGAAAAATTATGAAAAGCCCTGGAAAAAGTACGGAATTTTGGTTGGTCACATCTGTGGGAACCCTGTCAAAATGAGGGTGTATGATTCATAAGGTACTGCAGATGTAGGTAGTGAAGTTGTAACGTGTACAGGAGAAAATCATTGCATGTTAAATTTTGGTGTGATTTAGTGATGTACTGGCCTGATGGTCTCGACTGTGGTGTGTCAGGTGGGAATTTTATTTGTCAGAGATGCACATGTGTGCATAGTAATCATCACCATCATAGGAGGATCATTTTTCTTTATCTCTTTGATCACGTCGATTTCTGACTTGTTGCCAAGCTCCTCTTTCATGATTTTTCTACTTCTTAGCATCAGATTGTTATTCTTGCATAGTCATGTTTGCCAAACTCAGTAGTAAATGTTAAAAGCTGCCATAGTGAAATTAATGTCAACACCATAATGTACCCTGGTGGATGTTCCCACATTCATTAACTCTTTCATTCCTACTTTTTCTATGAACCATTACTTCCTCTTGTTCCTAGATTCTTATAATACAAGTATTCCCTTCATTCCTGGATTTAGAGAAAAAAAAGAAGAAATGTAAAGTCAGAACTGCCACATATGCAGTAGCAAACAGGCCAGAGGCCGCGAGGCCTAGTGTCCTGATTACCTGACCTGACCTGACCTGACCATATCTCTCTCTCTCACACACTCGCACACACACACACACACACACACACTGTCTCTCACACACCTACACACACACACATGCGCGCGCATACACACACTCACACACTGACCGTCTCTCACATACATAGACACACACTCTCTCTCTCTCTCTCTCTATATATATCTGTCTGTCTCTCTCTGTGTCTCCGACTTTTTCACGCACGTGCGCATCCACACACACTAAATTTTTTGGTAAGTATTGAATGCCCTACTATCATTAAATCAGTTCTTTCTGATGTGTTTAGCATGGTAATCGCATACAGAGGTGCACGCACACACACACACATTCTGGGGTCTGGAAAAATTATGAAAAGCCCTGGAAAAAGTACGGAATTTTGGTTGGTCACATCTGTGGGAACCCTGTCAAAATGAGGGTGTATGATTCATAAGGTACTGCAGATGTAGGTAGTGAAGTTGTAACGTGTACAGGAGAAAATCATTGCATCATGTTAAATTTTGGTGTGATTTAGTGATGTACTGGCCTGATGGTCTCGACTGTGGTGTGTCAGGTGGGAATTTTATTTGTCAGAGATGCACATGTGTGCATAGTAATCATCACCATCATAGGAGGATCATTTTTCTTTATCTCTTTGATCACGTCGATTTCTGACTTGTTGTCAAGCTCCTCTTTCATGATTTTTCTACTTCTTAGCATCAGATTGTTATTCTTGCATAGTCATGTTTGCCAAACTCAGTAGTAAATGTTAAAAGCTGCCATAGTGAAATTAATGTCAACACCATAATGTACCCTGGTGGATGTTCCCACATTCATTAACTCTTTCATTCCTACTTTTCTATGAACCATTACTTCCTCTTGTTCCTAGATTCTTATAATACAAGTATTCCCTTCATTCCTGGATTTAGAGAAAAAAAAGAAGAAATGTAAAGTCAGAACTGCCACATATGCAGTAGCAAACAGGCCAGAGGCCGCGAGGCCTAGTGTCCTGATTACCAGACCTGACCTGACCTGACCATATCTCTCTCTCTCACACACTCGCGCACACACACACACACACTGTCTGTCACACACCTACACACACACATGCGCGCGCATACACACACACTCACACACTGACCGTCTCTCACATACATAGACACACACTCTCTCTCTCTCTCTCTCTCTGTCTATATATCTGTCTGTCTCTCTCTGTGTCTCCGACTTTTTCACGCACGTGCGCATCCACACACACTAAATTTTTTGGTAAGTATTGAATGCCCTACTATCATTAAATCAGTTCTTTCTGATGTGTTTAGCATGGTAATCGCATACAGAGGTGCACGCACACACACATTCTGGGGTCTGGAAAAATTATGAAAAGCCCTGGAAAAAGTACGGAATTTTGGTTGGTCACATCTGTGGGAACCCTGTCAAAATGAGGGTGTATGATTCATAAGGTACTGCAGATGTAGGTAGTGAAGTTGTAACGTGTACAGGAGAAATCATTGCATCATGTTAAATTTTGGTGTGATTTAGTGATGTACTGGCCTGATGGTCTCGACTCTGGTGTGTCAGGTGGGAATTTTGTTTGTCAGAGATGCACATGTGTGCATAGTAATCATCACCATCATAGGAGGATCATTTTTCTTTATCTCTTTGATCACGTCGATTTCTGACTTGTTGTCAAGCTCCTCTTTCATAATTTTTCTACTTCTTAACATCAGATTGTTATTCTTGTATAGTCATGTTTGCCAAACTCAGTAGTAAATGTTAAAAGCTGCCATAGTGAAATTAATGTCAACACTATAATGTACCCTGGTGGATGTTCCCACATTCATTAACTCTTTCATTCCTACTTTTCTATGAACCATTACTTCCTCTTGTTCCTAGATTCTTATAATACAAGTATTCCCTTCATTCCTGGATTTAGAGAAAAAAAAGAAGAAATGTAAAGTCAGAACTGCCACATATGCAGTAGCAAACAGGCCAGAATAGAGCGGCGACCATTTTCCCACGCTGTAGGGGCCGTCTGGTATCCATTCCATTCATAAACACTGCCCCGTAAGCGACCCAGTCATGACATGTACCCATGACGCGACTTGCGTGAATTTCAAAGTGCTCACCGCGAGAACGGATTTTCCGGGCTTCAGGAAGGAAAGGAGGGATTTTGTGCTGCCCGGTTTTCGGGCTGCAGGAAGGAAGGATACGGTTTCTGCAAACCGGAAAACTGGGTTGTAGGGATGAAAGAGTTAATGAGACTCTGGGAATGATAGATGATACATGGTCAGACTATTAAGGAAAAGAACCTGTCAGGTGCATCTAATTACTGCTGTTCTGAATACAAGAGAGTCAAATGGGCAGTCATTGTTATTTGTTGATACTTCTTTCTTGTATTTTAAAGAAAACTCGCTGGAATGTCGATTCACAGGGTGGGAAGTGAGCTTGTTAGGAGGGAGAGAGAGGAGTGGCAGTAAATGGCTGCCAAGTTTCAACTTCATCCGACCAAGTCAGCAGATTTGATCTTTCATCATCACTCTTATAATTAAGATTTGGATATATTGCAATACGTCTTAGCAAAATATAAAGCTGAGGAATTGGTATATGTCTTAGCAGGAAGCAGGTATGGAATTTATTTTGTGTAATGACAACAGAAGTGTTCAAGTGTTCAGACCCTGTGTTAACATGGGTGTGATCTTGGTTTCAGCTCCTCCCAGACATCCTGTCGGACCAGGAGTTGTCCATGTACCTGGCATCAGACGACAATGCAGGCAGCACCAATGGTCCCAGTGACGATATTCTAAGTCTCTTCGATTCTTCAGACTGAGAGATCGCCAGCACATCAGTCTTGTCTTCTCTTCTACCATTTGCATGGGACAACACGGAAAGAATCAAACACAGTACTTGTGACCAGAACTATTTTGGAACTCGTGTGCAACTTGTTCCCCCCTTTGGAAAAAAAAAGGACCAAAACTTATTGTGGATGGAGTTCAGCATTTGCGTGTCATCTACACACCCCGGCAGTTTCACTGGTTGTTTAATGGAGGAACACTGACATCAAACTCTGATGGGAGGCAGCAGGGACAGAATGGGAGAGCAGGAGCGGTTTGGTACCTGGCACTATATTTTCATTCTGGACATCACTTGTTGGCAGGGAACCCACATTGCTACACTTGTTTACCACAGTCTGGGAAGTGTGTGCCAATGCTCCTGGTGCACCCCACTGTATACAGACGAGACTGCAACCAGTGCTCTTTAAGTGTCATTTTACATGTACAGTTGGGAGTGTAGGTAGTGCTTTTATGCTTTGTCGTCTGTACAGACTGGATGTAACGGCTCTCTTGTGGTCTTGTCCTGTGTGGAGAGTGTGGCCACAACTTCTGTACTCTTTCATTGTGTGTGTACAAATGGGACGGTAGCTCTTGTGCTCTGTCATCTTTATGATCATATCAATATGTTGTGCTTGTGCGTCTTTTCTGACGTCAGAAGTTTCAGAGGCAGCAAAACAAACTTGACCTAGACAAGAAAGTGGGGGGGGGGAGGGGGAGATTTTATGGAGACGCGAGAGGGAAGAACCATGTCTTCTGTATTTGCTCCCAGTTCTTATTTTGTGCATATGTTCTGTGGACACTAGCTGTGTTGTGTGGTGCACTCCTCTTGACCACGGGGCTGCCCACAGGAGGAGTTCTTGTTAACCGTGTTGTCTGCTACAGTGTAAGTGACAAAACATGAAATGGGCTGCTGACAAGTTTTCTTGATATTTTTTATTCTCGGTTTTAATTCATTTTGATGAGTTTCATGCACATTGACTGCTGTTTCATAGACTATGGGCCATTTGTCACCCATGGAGGAAGTTTAGGAGGAGAGAGAGAGACAGACACTCTGAACTGACATTGTTTATCTGTTCTCAAAAGGTGACAAGACAGTGTTCTCTGGTTCTGGTCCCTACTGCAGCCACTGCTTCTAAGACATGTCTGCACCTGAGCTGCCCCAGTGTCTCAGGTTTAACACATCCACATTCTATCTACACAAGAAACCATGAAAGGAGGCTTTAAAAGGAGGCCATCTTTTTGTTTTTCATCACACAGCAAGCTGATGGTTGGAAGAAGTGGGACGATGCTTTGTGGACCATACTGACTGATCTACTTCAGACCTCACTGCCTGATTGTCTTCAGTGAACAAAATCGCCCACAGCTGGTACTGTCCGTCGCATGGCGCTGCTTTACATCATCACTCCAGCAACGGTGGTTGTGGTCAATACTGGCAATATGGTCCAAATATATGTTTATGCAGTCTTTTGCAGAACACCACTGTTGCATGGGATCAGGGAGCATCGCTATGACTTATATTGTCTTTTCAAGGATTGTATACGATTTGTGTATGTCCCTGATCTGATGCATACTTTTATCTCCATTCCCCCCCCCCCCCCCCTCCCCCCATCACTCCCTGACTGCCCCTCTACTCCTCCCAACAAAAAAAAGGCAACTCTGTATAAGTGGAAAGGAACAGGAGCCCGTACTACATGCTGTACAGTGACTGTGTATTTACACCATTGTGATCTTGACCTGTTTGACAGATGAGACATCATCTATTGCAATTTTTTTAATTATGCAGCCGATTATGTCAGTCTGTTGTGACTATCACAGTATCAGGGCGCCAATATGCGAGTGTGTGGGTGTGCATGGTTTGTGTGCATGCCAGTTGTCTGGCTCCTCTTTCCTTCAACTCGCTTGTCGAATTTTTTTTTTTTTTTTTAAATCCAACCACAACAGAATGTTGGGTCCAGAAATGTAGTTTATGGTGAAGGATAGCTAAGAAGGGCTTGGGAAGGTTTAAATCTTTTAATGGAAGTGTAGTTATTAATATTGCAGGTTATGTTGAACCTTTAATTTTGATTTTATTCACCGATTTTAAATTAAAGGAAAAAAAAAAACCCTTGTTATATAGTTTATCCCCAGCCACTGGTTATGAACATTTGGAAAGGAGGGGTTAATGAATATTCATGAAGCGAATAATGAAGATGTAGAAAGGGGGGGAGAGAGGATTTTGTTCTTGTAAAGAGTTGTACTACTTTACAAAACCTTAGTTACCAGAAATGAATTGGGCAAGAAAGGGAAGAAAGGGAAGGAAGGGAAGGAAGGAAAAACAACCAGTGTTGATTTATTCAAATCGGAGCATTCTCTCTATGCATTTTACAGCAGTTTCCTTTAACTGAAACAGTGCTTCTTCCACGGACGACCATCACTGGGATTCTAGAACAAACTGTTTCTTTGATATGCCCCTCTTCTAGGATACCTGGGTTTAAAAAAGACTTTTCTTTTCCAAAGATAGCATGCATGACAGAAAAGAAATAACAGCCTCCTAGCACTAACCATAAATAGGGAAAAACATTTCTGTCATATTCCCAAGATGATGACCTAGAAGTAGAACTTTGTTATAAAGGTATGGCATTTACTATCATTCTTTTCCCCTCTGTTTGGAAGAAAAATTTGTGTGTGGTCTTCTGTTTTTTTTTTTTTTTTTTTTTTTGAACGGGAACTCTAAGACTCGTACTAACTCCTAAGTAAATATGTGGCTTTTCTTGTATCCTCCCATGAGTAACTGTGTGTATACCTGACTGATGGTTGTAAACTGTGAAAGGTTCACATCTGGTGATTGGCAAGGGCACCAAGGAGAAAGGTATTTGGGATTCATTTTACGTACATTGAGCTGTCAGCATTCTTGCCCAATAGTGATTGATTATAAGAGGTGCCAAGGGTATTTCCATTATGGCCAGGATGAAGAAATAAAAAAAAAACTCGTTAGTTCTCCGAGCAGGTGCATTCTTTGGGGGGGGGGGGGGGGGGGGGGTGCCAAGGGTATTTCCATTATGGCCAGGATGAAGAAATAAAAAAAAAACTCGTTAGTTCTCCGAGCAGGTGCATTTTTGGGGGGGGGGGGGGGGGGGCATCCATGACAGCACAGATTGTGCCAATTTTGGGTCTAGAAATACAGAAATTTGTTAAGATACATCTGGAATCTGAAGGCAGATGTAACCATGATACAAGTTACGGAACTTGCAGATTTTATTTATTTATTTTTTTTGGACAGAGCTAAGAACTTTTCTGCCGGGACAGTTAGTGAGTCAGCATTTTTAAAGATTTTAATAGATTGGCGATTGACGAACCATTTGCTATATCCCTTCCAGCATCCATACAGAATTTAAAGGGAAAAAAAAAATCGGAATGGAAAAGAACCATGAATTGTTCACCTTAGTAAGGGTCGGTTTTAGAAAAAAAAAATTCTGTTGAGCCTCCTAAATTACACAAGTAAAAAAAAAAGCTATATCAATTGAAAGGGTAAACATGAACATTTCATTCAGTATGCTTTTAAATGTCTTTAGATCTTTGAACAACAACAGAATGCTGTTGTGATGTTAAAAGAAAAGAATAAATTTTTATTGACACAAAAATGTCCAACATTCCTTGTTCCAATAAGTTTACTGCTTAAAAAATACCAGCTGTCATTTTTGTTCGTTTGTTTTCAGAAAATTCTAATAAAACTAAATGTGAAACAATGCAACTGTAATAACTTAATTGGTGGAAGGATAAAAGTGAGAATTTTGTTCAGATTGATGAAACCTACACACAACATAGCTAATGGGAACAGCTGCCTCATCATCTAAATATGACCTGTTGCAAAAAAAAAGTTTAAACCCTGGAGAAATAACTCATGATACTCAAATAATGCCAAAAAAAAAAAAACCAAACCTTTTCGATGATTTTCCATATATTGCCAGTGAAGGTTAGAAACTTTGTTGCACACTGATCCCAGCCGATTCTCATGTTTGTTAAGCTTCCTGGAAGCCATGAAAACCTCAGATAATTAAGGTTCAAAATGCTTTTCTGTGGTCAGTCAGAAAAGCACCTACCAACATGACGAACCTACAGATATCAAAAAGAGTGGGAGGGCACTTGGGGGGGGGGGGGGGGGGGGGGGGGGGTGTTCAGATCTCCACAAAGATCCACCAATCGATTTGGATATGCCCCATGGTTTTCACATCAAAATTTAATGGCAGTGTCATGGATTACACTCCATTTTTGTATGACATTTTATGAAAATCAGGTTTTAGGTAATCTTGCCCACAGACGGGCAAAAACCAATGGACGAGAGTGAAAATGAAAGTCACTTGTATGTGGGCCAAGAGGTCACATACTTGAGGCTCTGAACTTTTTCAAGTTCAGCAGTTGCCCTCTGCTGCATATTGATGTCCATCTTTGAAATGCGCTCGCATCTGGAAATTCAGCCACCCAGTCTCGGCCAATCTTAAAGATGTTTTGCTGCCACAAAGTCTGCGTATGCTTTTTAAAAAAATCTGGGCATCAGGGCGAGGATACAGGGTGATGCACATGAAAGCTCTTTATGTGGACAGCGGGTAAAGGACAGGAAAATTGTAACATTTTGGCAAGAGCACAACTGCAAGCACAAAACATATATTCTAGTGGATCTTCCGTTAAAGATAGCTGGGGGGGGGGGGAGGGGTCGTCTTCTCTCTTCCTCCTTCCTTCCTTCCAACAGCTTCCTGGTTTGTAGTGAAAAATAGTGCTAACATTTTTTTCAACTGAATATTTGTGCGTTTCAAAAGTGAATGAAATCTGGTGCATGTTCAGTACATTAGTGTAGACTACATTCTCCTCATTCGTATGAATAAAGTTGGGTCTATATTTATATTTATTGTTCTCTTGGAAGACATCTCATCAGTGTACAGTTCATGTATCTATAGTGTTATATATACATATATATATCTATATAAATATATATATCTAAACTAGTTTCAGTCTATTTGGTTCCTGCCCATGTTGGTTCATTTTTCAAATCCTGCTGTTGAATGCCAGCCCTTCTTACACTATTGAACATAACACTGCAGCTTCTGTACTGGCCACTGTTGACAGTATTTTTTGGTGTAAAAAAGAAAAAAAAAAAAAGAAAAAAAGAACAAACAGCCCCCCCAAGTGATGAAGTGCATTTTTTGTGTAAAGCATCTAATTTATTTTTTGTCTTGTTACTGCTGTACGGTAAAACAAGAAAAGTGGATGAGTCAGGGATGGGGATGAGGTGGGGGGTGGGGGCCCTCAGCCATCCAACTTCCCTATGTGGTGTTATCCTTTGTTCTATGCCACTCTTTTCTTCAAAAGTCTCCCACCCATATCTCGTCTTGTAATAGTCACACAATTGGATCATTTGCCTTCCTTTCCCTCTGGGGCGCGAACTGCAGAAAAACAAACACACACACACAAAGAAAATGTCTATGTTCAGCCAAAGATGATTGTCATTGTCTGTTCCATATAACCTACGTAGCAATGTACCCCATTAGTACTGGCCCGTGCTCTGGCCCTGTTCCTCTTGGCCTTACGTGCTGCACCTGGATTCTCCAGGGCTTTGTGTGTTTTCCATTGATGTGTCCATTTCTTCTGTTCATCTGTGGTTCTGTTTTTTCCCTCCATTCTGTTCATCCATGTTTTGATCTCATCTTCATTCTGTCCAATATGTTTATATTGTCCTCGTTCGGTTCATGCTTCTTTTCTCTTGTCCAGTTTTCTTTTCCCTTCTATTTGTCTGTGCGTGTGCTTTTATTACTGGTGTACATGAGCTCCCTCTACCCCTCCCTCGTCTTTCATACTGAAAATCAGAATAGCAGTTCATCAGTGCCAATAACCGCTGGTAGAGAAAAATCACAAATAAGGGGGGGGAATCAATCAGGAAATTAGATTTACAATTATAGGAATCGGGTTTTTCCCCCCTCCAAACTGGAAAACTTGATTGGTTTATTACTTTTTTTCTTCTTTCCTTTTTTTTTTCAATTTGTGTTGAACTTGCCGTCTTAAGGTGACTTGATGCATGTCTCATAATTTGTCCATCCTTACAGCTCAAACATTGTCGATGCAATGGTGCCTGTGAATGCAATAGTTGTCACGAGCTTGGAATCCATTGTCAGGCCGTGTCTTCTGTTAATTGAAAGTTAGGTGGAATACGCTGATAAAGGGTTTGCTTGTAGTTGTATTTTAATTGTCACTTTTTTTTTTTTTTTTTTTTTTTTTTCCCAACATCCAATCTCTGCTTTCCTTGGCAATATGTTGCACTCCAAACAGCAATGTCATCTGTCTTTAATAGAACTAATTATGCAAAATCAATTGGTGCATAGACAGGTGCGTAAAAGTGTTCAGTTTTGGGATGCAAGGAATGTGAGGGGTGGAGATTGTAAGGGAACAAGACGGTCGGCATAAACTTTCTGCTTATTAACTGTTCATTGTGGTCATGTTGTATACCCTTTCAGTCTGGTGCAAGCTGTGTGACCGGTACGGTCGGTCTGCTGTCCAGTCCTAATGTTGTAGCCAAGATGGTACTGAGTAGTACAAACCCACTTAAGCCCTCAGCTGATCTGTGCTTTTACTGATCTGTGCTTTTACCGCTTTCTACAGTACAGACTCCCCACCCCATCCCATCCCCCACCCCCAATTAGCTGTTCATTAAACATACACAGGAGAAGATGGGAGATCAATGTCCTGTCAACTGTAGGTTAAGGATTCTTTGTTGTGGATGCAAAGTAGTATGGGCTGCTACCTTGTAGCATTGTGGCATCTACCTGGCAGTGTGGGGGAGGAGCGAACTGTTGAGCGGTAATTGTACTTGCAGAAGGAAGGGGGGGGGGGGGGGGGGTCTTTGACCAAAGAGTACCAACTGTTGCTAACTTTCATGCATGAAATATCTGGCTATGTCTGCTTATTTAGCAGCATGCCCTTAAACATTAAAAACCCCACAACAAACAAAAAATGGTGAGAGCGCATTAGTTTGTTCCGAAGTATGCCGATGAATTGGACCAATTTTTGTCTGATAGAATCTATTTTTATGGTAGCTAATGCAATTAAAGATCGGGTAATTACATTATGGCAGGTGGAAAGTGAAACAAATACCTCACCAGTCCCCCCCCCCCCCCCCCCCCCCCCCCCCCCCCCCCCCCCCTCATGTCTTGCTTTCCAAAAGTCTGGAATCTTGCACGTGGTACACACTTTGTAGAAACTACACTCGTTTGTGTTGAAATGTACATCAACGGTTGTTTTTAGGGCAAGCTGGTCTGCATGACATACAATACTGCCAAGAGATGCAAGCAGGTGGTTAACCATGTTATTCATAAAGGAAACTACGCACTACAATGAAATTCAGAGTTGAGGTAAGCAACTGCCAGCCATCTCGGTATCTGACTTGAAACAGGAAACTGCCAGAAACTTTTTTTTTTTTTTTTTTTTTAGCTTAGCCTAAAATGAAAATCTAGAGCTTCAGTGTTCAGAATCGACACTTCACCATTCCTGTGTGTGCTTTGAATTATGAATCCTTGGTCCTGCATGTCAGATTGTTAGCATTTAAGCACCAAGTGTCTAATTTTGTTTTCAGTTTATTTTCTGGGTGTCATCTTTCAGTGAAAGAAGGTATGGATCTACTTTGCATACAGAGCAGGTACAGGGCAGAAACTGCTAATGGTTAACCGTGTTATGATTATGGACCAAACATAGTAGTGCAGATTTTGGTTGGTTGTTCATTTGCGACAGTAGGTTTCTGGATCTCTTTCAAGGTGGTGAGGCACTCTGGTGAGTGAGTGTGTGTGTGTGTGCGCATGTGTGTGTGTTTGGGAGAGGTTCTTTGAAGGTTTGTTTTTTCGTTTTACAAAAAATTTATAATGGGTCAGCTTTTCGTCAGTTACCTTGTTTTCAATACAGGGTAAAAAAAAAAATGTTTCATTTCACTTCAATCATTGGGTTTGGAGCGTGAAAATGAACAACTAAGGATTTCTTATTTTGCACCTTATTTAGTTGCATCCAGTTGTACTGATGGTTCTCTCATGAATTATCAAGAAAGCCCAAAACCTTAACTGGACAACTTGTCTGCTCTGAATATATGCTGTGAACTGACTTCATGTAGTTTGTCAATTTCTCAGTCCATTTTCCGCCCTCATCCTTTTGTTACCACTGCAAATCCCTTGCTTCATTGTGTTGTTTTTCGCTTTTTGCTCACATTTCTTTTCAATGACTAACATTTTTTGCAGTCTTTCCCACTTACTCATGGGTGCTCGGAAGAAACCGAAGGGGAATCGAGATGGATCATTTTTCAACTACAACTTGCGTGTACAGGATTTCCTCCCCACCCTGCTTTCTCTTTGTCCTTGCCATCTGCATTTGATTTGCTGTCTTCATAGCTTTTCCTTGGTCTTCTCCCACCCCCACCCTTTTGTTTTTTCCACCGTTGGCTTTGTCTTTCCATGTTTTGTCCCAGTTCCCCTTAAGTTGCGTTGCCTTACTCGTGTGTCTTCCTCCCCAACCCCCGTGTCCTCATTGTCTGCATTGTTCTTGCCATTCCCTTGTTGCCTTCTGTCAGGTGCAGCAACACATCCTTCTTTCCATAATGTGCCCCCATGCTCTGCCCGTTTCATTTCTCTTTCCATAGGTTTCATTTTGTCCGAAAGGCCACAGACACCCCCCCCCCCCCCCTTTTTTTTTTTTTTCCAACCCCCTCCCCTGTAATCCATGCATCCCTCTCCTACATTATTTTTTATCTTCTCTGTTGCTGTTTCCATGTAGAAATCAGCAAACAGGGACTTAAATTGGCAAGAAATGCGATCAACCGCACATGTTATAGTTTGAGGCGTAGGTGGGGAGGATTGTAAAGCATTAAATTTTGTGTGTGTGTGTGTTTCTTTCATTTGTTTTGGTAGTTGTGTATTTTTTTTTCTTCATAGTGAGATACAAAGGGATGTGAAGCCAGTTTTCTTTTTCTTTTCGTTTTTTAGCTTTTGGGCTGATGCAGTTTCATTTCTTTTTCTTTTTTTGGTTTGATATTTTTCCCCTTCTGAGAATGAAATGAAATAAAAATGTAATTTGGTGCTGTCCTCTGAGCAGTCAGAGGATTGGTGATTGTTCTCGTGCAGCAAGGTCAGCTTTAGTGTTTCTTCCCCTATGGGGGATGGCAGACAAACAATGGAAGGAGAAATTGACTGTTTTCTTTCAAGAAATTGTTTTCTTTCAATAAATTGACCGTTTTCTTTCAGGAAATTGACCGTTTTCTTTCAAAGTAACATGCTCTGAATTTGCAAGGTATTTGTTTTCAAGCTGATTTTCTAGTTTCAGATGGTAGGGAAACTCCTGCATTTCACCTTTTCAGAAAAGTTCATGTAGATGTTGGTCCCTCGTCTGTTATCAAAATTAGTATTAACTCATTAAAAAAAAAGGAAAAAAAAAAAACATTTGCCGAAAAAACACTACATGTTCACATTGACTCTTAGGTGTTCACCCTCTTTCTTTTTTTAAATTTTTTTTTAGGAAAACAAGTAGTTTCTCCCAGATGGTCCTGTGGGGCTATACTCTTTGTGTCTGTGCTGTCATGTTCGTTTGGGTTGACAATGGCACGAGTTTCTTTTCACCTTGTCACATGGACTGGAACTGTATCGACTTCAGCCCCATCCCCTTCTCATGTGATCATTATTATTTAATCCAAATAAACACAACAAAATAAAATTGGCTTGGTTCTTTTGTGCTCTGGTTTACGCTGCTCAGTTCTCTCTCTCTCTCTGTGTCGCTGTTTCGATGTGAGGGAAAGCAGCTGTGCCTACACCCATCTGTGGCACACAGGTAGGGGTGTGTGTGGGGGTCTGAAAGCAATTAAAGTGAATGACTAACAATGATGTTACCTAAAATCCATTCGGAACCGTACAACCACAAATATGACCAGGATCACCTTCCGCTCCCCCCTCCCTTTCCCATGAACACTCGCAATCGCACACCTAAGAAAGAACTCCGCAGGGAAGGGGAGATTACAGAATGTAACTTGGGTCTGGGGAAGTGTGTAAAGCGCGCTTCAAAGAGTATTGTGAGCACAGAAATATGCCCACATCACTTCGAAATCCTGGACAAAGACACAAATGCCTAACGTAAGTAGAGTAACTCCTGAAATGTGCATTCACAGAACGCCCTTACTGTTGACAACTGCCTCATTTTGACATGAGGCTAATGTAACCAATAGGCAGCTGGCTGGTCTCCTCCCTTATCATATGGTTCTCAAAAGCCATTATCTATTTATTTTCTTTTAGTTTGTTTTAAATGTCGGTGGCAATCAGATATAAAGCGTGGCTATGTACTTTCTGTTTTTTTTTTTTTTTTTTTTTTTTTTTTAGATTGTTTTGCCGAATGTTGTGACTATCCGAAGGCTGCAATCTCTGGAAACATCAAACTACGTACGCTTAATGAACAAAATTTAGAAATCGACTCAATTAACCAAAAACGGTCATACACACAAAACTCCACTCCCTTTGTTGAGCAGATGGGATTAATACCTGCCTTTCTATACAGGAAATGTCCGCAGGAGTATCAGCCTGCGTACGCAGAAGAAGAAGAAGAGAAGAAGACTCAATTGACCTGAAGTAATTTTGATAAAAACGAGAGAAAACGCTGGCAAGTCTAAGCATTCCTATCAGCATCAAAGGCTACCTCTGACACGTGGGTTCTGCTGCCGCTAAAAAAGAACTCGACCAGTGCGTCGAGAGCAGGTCTGAAGACATTTATCAAATTTATTGGAGATAAAGTTTTTAATACAATCCTGAAGTCGAGGTACAGACCAGTCCAACTAAAGTAGTGAATCCTATAACGTGGATCGGAAACTGAATCTATAGTGCAGCATTATTGACAACGTTAAGAGATGAACGCATTGTGAACCTGAAAAAGTGCTAGAACTCATTCACCAGAACGTCAACACTTGCGGTTCCTCATCACAAAATCACAGAGAGAGAGAGAGACAGACAGAGAGATCCAGTCAGACGACCGTAAGCATTGTCGCGTCTAAAAAAAAAAAAAAAAAAGTCAGACACTGACACACACGAGCGCGCGCCAGGTTCAGGTTCATAGGGACAATTGCTTTTGCAATTATAGCCAGAACTGGCTTTACACGTCCCTTCTATGTGTTATCTGGTCTTAGTAAAGGTCAGGTCTTAAACTCTCTCAAGTCTTTATTTATCATAATCAAAATAAATAGCCTTCAATAATGTACTATCATCGATAGAGCTTTTGAAAAAGATTTGAATTTTGTGCACGTTTAATATTAGGGTTAATTTATTCCAAAGATATGTTACTCTGTTACTAAAAGAAAATTTCCTTAGGTTAGTGCGACAATATTCATGGCAGATTTTATCCACACTATTTCTGGTAGTATCAACTCTTGATGCAGTAAAGAATTTTGAAATAGGAATATTGTCAACACAATTAAATATTTTATAGACTTGAATCAAATCGCGCCCCTCACTCGTCTTGTTTTTAGGGTAGGCAGTCCAAGAGCTGTTAACCTACCTTCATAGGGAAGATTTTGTAAATACTCTTTACTAGCTTTGTTGCTCTTCTTTGTACTCTTTCCAAGGCAGCCAACAAGCGAGTTCGCCGAAATGCCAAGAATTCATTTCAAGTGAAGTCATTAAGCCTACACCGCAAACCGCAATAAAATAAATTTTTAAAAAAATGTGTGGTCAGTGCTTGTAAGAATAAAATAACGTGCTATATAAACCAACCAGCCAAGCTAGGTGACGTACCTGCAGGTATCACCTTCGCCTCCCGTGTCTTTGATGATTGTCTTCCAGCATGCCTGTCTTGGGCGCTCCCAGCATGCCAGCCGTCACGTTACTCCCCGCTCTTCCAGTCAGGAGGAACTCTGCAGATAACCAGATCCAATTTCTGAAGCCTTTTGGTCGGTGCTCCTTCAGTCTTACTGCCCCAACTGTTTACCTCCTACCCTACGTAACCAGCCCACCATGTCCGTTTTCAAAGTACTGCTAAAAACTTTTTTTTTCCCCGCATGTAATTCTTAACAATGCTTTTCCCACATTGCGCGTAAACAATACTTTCTGTTGTTAAGATAGCTGTTGTATGTGAACGAATGAAGATCTGAATAGTGTGTATGAAAGCGCAATGAGTAGGTTAGTTTAATTCCGCTATACAAATAATCATAACGGTAATAAAAAAAACAATTATTATCATTATTATCACCATTAGTTTTACCCTCTTGAACATGAAATCATGACTTCTCCCCCTCTCCTCCCCCATTTTTGTCCTACCTGCATTTTGATCACATTTTCAACATCGCAGACACAGACCTGATACACATTCAGTTAAGATCACATTGATTCCAGCCCAGCGTCCTCACCCGCTAAAGGTCACAGGGCAGATGGGGACAGTTATGCCAGGAGAGTGGCTACATGGGACCGGCCTGTCACCACACCGATAACTCGAGGACAACACATCAAAACTGATGGGCGGTGAAGGTGGGCAAGTTCTATGTATTGGGCACCATCGGGATTCGAACTCGCAACACCTGGACTACACGCTCTACCGTTGGGCTAACTTGGAACCCACACAGACATTAAAGCACATGTCCCTCTTCAGATACCCAGGTTTCATTATGAACAAGGAAAACTGAAAATTAAAAAGTCAAAATGAAGCTTCTGCGCGAGCCGACTATTTAGGCCAAGTATTCAAAATCCTCCCCAGAACCACCTTCATCTTCCCAGCTCAATCTTTGCCACGTGCTGGACACTGTGGATGCAAATGGAAACATCCTGACAGTCAAGACCCACTGCTTGGGTGGCTTCAACATCATAAAGAAAATGATCAAGACGGTAGGTCCAGATAAAATCAGCCAGAACAGAACTCTCCTCGCAGTGCAAAGAAACCGAGAACTCCACGGGTTTAAGGCCATGCCTCACAATGACTCCATGTGCAAACAACCTCGGGACTGCTGGGTACAGTGGAAGCTAGGCCTCAAAGGGGCAGAGCGCAGTAGCTTGGAATCGATGAAGTGAAGGACTGAAATGGAGCAGAGAAAATGGAAGGGAGGGGGGGGGGAGTGCGGGCAGGGAGGGGGGTGAAGGAGGAGGGAGATCCCCATATACAATTCTCACGTCCGACGCACTGAAAACAAGCACAGGGTAGCAATGCTAGAAAATCCTGCATCTCTGACCTTCCGCCAGCAAAACCACTGACACATGATAATGCCCATATCAGATCAAAAGGCCCTTGATAACAACCATAGCAGCTAGAGCTCTAGCCATTGGCAACAGCTTAGCTGCGAATCGAGCTGTGTTGGTTATCGTAACCACTCGGCCGTGTCTCAAACCACATGCTGTTCTCCAAAGTAAACATTAAAGCAACGACAAAAACACACACATTAGTGTAGACCGAGGTTCCCCAGTCCAATCAAAGACAACAGCCTTCTAGAGTATGTGAGGCATACTGGCACTAGTGAATAAACATTTACTGGGCGATTCAACCCGGACAATCACCACTCACCGCACTGCGATACTTTTGCACTGGTGTGTGAAAAATGTGAAAGCCACTTGTAAAGTTTGGGAGCGGATGGGTGGGGGTGGGGGGTGTATATGTCGCCATTATATGTTTAACAACAGACGAATCATGAGTTCGTTTGTGTCGCGAAACAAACTTCCACATGCTTCACGTCACTTTACTGATCAAAATATATCAGATTCTGTGACACAATCCTCTGTGTGTGTGTGTGTGTGTGTGTGTGAGTGCACGCGCGCGTGCGTGCGAGCGAGCGAGCCAGCGAGAGAGAATGAGAGAAAGAGAGAGCGAAAGAGACAGAGAGAGAGACAGAGACAAAATACAATAGTAATAGTGATGGTGGTGGTAGTAGTAGCCTTAGTGGTGGGAGGTGGTGGCCTTAGTGGTGGGAGGTGGTGGTGGTGGTGGTGGTATGTAACGTATGATATACAACAGCAAAAATTGTTGCAAAAATACTCAGAATTGACAGTGTACCCATTTCTGTCAGTCGTGTATTACCAAACGTATGCCCGCAAGCATGCTTCATACCATTTTTCCTCCGCCTCCAATCACCTGTCTGAGCAAGAGACCAACTGGCCGGTTATCGCCAATAGCGGCTAAACGAGTTGTAAGGGTTTTAAGGTGAAAAGGCTTCAGCGACCGAAGGTCACAAAACCATTATCGAAATATATGAAAGTGGATTCACGGGGTTTTGCCTGCCTGTCTGTTTCTCTCGCTCGCTCGCGCGCCTCCCGTGACTAGACAGACGCTCTAAGGTTGTGGTGAATGAACGACCGGCCAATTAATAACGACATCGAATAATTTTCATCAATGCCGTCAATGTGAGAAATTGAGATTCAGGAAAGATCTCACTTGAAAGACACCAAGCTGGAAACTTTTGCGTCTGCATGCAGCAAGGAATTCTAGACAGGAAAGAAGTAACTGATACAGACAGCATAACTTGTACATTATCTTTTGGGATACACCACTGAGGAACACCCAGTTTCCGCTCATGAATGTCATAAGCGTTGTGCCTACACGAATTAGAAACTGTAGGTCAGTCGAGAAGTTTTGAATGAATTGGGGTAGAAGGCCTCGAAGCCCAGATGATAAAGATAAGTGAGAACACCAGATTTCCAAATGGCGTCACAGGCTTTCTTCCGGTCGAAACAGATGATCACAACATACTGCTTTGTGACAAAGCCTTGCAGTTAGTGGACTCCAGGCGGACTGAGGCGACTACCATGGAATGAAACTCGCGGAAACCACACAACACAGTAGTCGAAAGGCCATCGGCTTCCTGCTTCCACGTGAGTTGACAGTTTACCATTTTATCCACCCACTTATAAAAACAGCTGGTCAGAGCTGCATGACCGTAATTTGTGCGGTTTACTAACTCCCCCCCCCCCCCCCCCCCTGCATATTCTGGAACTAGATTACTTAGGGCCTTTTGACAAGGAGGGCGGAAAGAACCTTATTGCCCCGATATGACCGTACACTTAAAAAACAAAACAAAAAACGTTACAGTTCTCTGGGAGATTTTTCAAAGACGAGAATCACTACAGGTCTGAACAGCTGATTTGAATTCTTTGGGAGAAAAGGGCAGCCCGTCATCTTCAGTGTTATCAAAAGGAAAGTGGCAAGGACTTTTTCCTCTTGAGGCGTTTCTTCAAAACAGCAGATTTGTTGGTCGACGTGTTCTTTTCAATAATGGAAGACAATAGATGGGCAACAGCTTGTTTTTCGAGCATCTAGGCGTCTGCAAGTTTGAGATGTTGAATAGAAGATTTTTTTTTTTTTTTTTTTTTTTTTGCTGTCCCAATCTCTGCGCCACCTCAGAGGCAGTGCACCCACGCCGCTCATTCCGACACCCCGTGCACAGCCACAACCCGGTCGGCCCCGCCGCAGCCCCGGCACCGGCAATCCACAGGGAGCAGTCAATGTCAAGCCTTCAAGAGGCAACCCACTGGAGGAGACACTGCACTGCTGCCGAGTCACTTTGGTGGTGTTCAGTGGCGCCTGTTCTGATCTAACATACGCAGGACACCACCTACTAAGCCCCCTACTGACGACAATAATTGCTTAGTCGCGGAGCCGGCGTGAGTGAGCTCTCCCTCCGGAGGGCGCCACCACGTCCGTCCAACGACAGCCCCCATGGACTCGCCGATACCGGTGACCCCGACGGAACCAAACCAAGGCCACAGACGTGGAGAGGACATCGAAATTGAGGTCACCATGAGAGCAGGGCATGAAGGGCCACAGAATTTGAGACATTTTTTTTTTTTACGCTGATCGATGAGAATGAGGATGATTAAGATGATGCTACGGATTTCCATTTTGGTCTGAGACTACATGACAGGGCTGTACTCTACGCTTCCTTTCATAATATATCCCAGCGTCAACCAGGCCCGAGAGATGCAGGCACCTGCAGTGTTGGTCAGGAAATTTGAGCAACACTCTCAGAAACGCATCCATTAAGTGGATGAAACTCGACTGTGTGGTCCCAGTCTTCCCAACTGAGTCCGCAGCAACTCAACTCTGGGTAGGAGCCGGTCGGGGCAGAAAAACCCACATGACTTCTGATGGGATTCGAACCCACGACCTCCCAGCCGGGAGTCCGCGACGCTGACCACTTCGCCACGGCGGCTGGTGAATAGAAGATTTGTCTTTTCCCTTGAATTTTCTTTATGATTTTCCAGGCAATTTTCCAAGAGCGTTTTTGCTGTTAGCTTGGAGCAGAAATCCCTATATATATATATATATATATATATACATGACGGTTTTTTTTTTCATCCAACAGCTATTTTGCGCCGAATATGAGAAGATAAGTGGTTTCTCGTTCTTTGTTTTCACTGTCCTAAATGTTTGTTTTTGCCTGAAGAAGACCCAAAAGATGGAAATGCATTGTGTTTTGTCCTGTAATATGTTTGTCTTTATCTGTGGCGGTAACTAACCTCTTTTCTTTCTAAATTTTGCTTCATTTTCCGCCCTCAGTCAATTCGTTTTGAAACAGACGCTTTGCTCGTTTTGTGAAGACGACTTTTTGCACAGAGATTTAGTCGGGCCCAAACGTTTGGTCCGGGCTATGGTAAATACGAGTCTTTTTTTCTGATAGGTTTAATTTATTAGCTGCCATAATTAAAGAAGGGTATTTTTGACATCAAGAGTTTTCTTGAAAATCATTGGGACGTTGTTTTTGGCAAAGCTGGTGACAGCATTTGTCAAGATTTCTGCCAGATCAGGATTTTATTGGCTCCTTTCGAATATCCACAGCAGAAAGATCCTAACCTGCTTTACCAAATCTGGGATGCTCGAGTAAAATGCTGCTAGATTTCAATAAGAGAATGATCCGTTCCATGCTGTTCGTCGTGAGCAGTCCAGTAGTTGTCCAAGGATAAGGAAGGATCACACGCCGACAGATTCATGCATAAAAGTATACCAATGGAAGAATGAAAACATGTTAGAGATCCATCGTTCAAACAGCGCAAGTGGAGCTCAGAGATGGCATCGTCTACAGGAAGACCTCGTGGTGAGGTGTGGACACAACCCCAATGAGGACTATGGCCATTAACCCCCCCCCCCCCCCACTCCCCCCCCTCCCTCCAATCCAACGCAAAAAAGGTCGTGAAAGTTATTTGATCAGGCTGACCAGCTCTTGTCGGCTGACAAATATAGATAGTGACGGGCATGAACACACTGTCATTGTTCTATCCGGACTAATCCAAGCGGCGAAGGCTTGAAGAGGAGGACTGACGGGGCTGAAAAACACAAACTGGTGAGCGATTAACAAGACTCCCCCTGATACTCCGAATGCCGTGGGTGGTGCTGGTTTATAGAGTACACTGAAACTTCAGAGTAAAGGCCTTCTGGTTATGAGTTTGTTAATGGCTTCAAATGACAGCAATAGAGCTGAAGCATGTAAAATTTTGTTGTATCTATTTTAGAATTGAAGCTCTTAAAAAACTTGAATCCAATGCCCAGAAATACTGTTGTACCCATTTGAAGGTTATAAGACAATGACAGTCTAGGCAATATCCGTGTTGTTACCGTCTGTCTCCAATGGAACAAACTCTTAAGTTTTCATTTCATCTTCCCCCTCCTAACCTGTCTCCAGCTCCAACGGCAGAACTGTCAGCAACTGGAGACTGTCTTGACCCAGTGGAAAATGGTGGACGGCTTTCTCATCTCCACAGTTTTTAACATTTCCGTTCCCCCCTATTCACACTGTACTCCTCTTGAGGGGTTGAGGTCGTGAAAGCAGCAAGAAGTGGACAGGAGAATGGGGGGTAGGATTGGTGGTTTGCAGGCTGCCTGGCAACGGGAGATTTTGACAAGAAGGAATGGATAGCGACGGCTTTACACCACCATCAGACGTGATACATGGCGGGTTTTATACCTCTGCATGTGGCACGTACTTTTCCTTGCAATGTCTTAAATCACAGGTCTCTATGAATTCCGACTGGTAGATTTTTTTTCTCATTGCTGCAGAAGAGATTCCAGATGGGGGCGAGTTCTAAGCAACAAGTTTCTTTTTCTTCGTAAAAATGTTCTGGATTGATTATACAAGCAGCTAGTCCCGTGTGATGGAAAGGCGCCTCCTGTCTGAGAAGTCCCAGCCACAGAGAAATGCTGAGAGCCACTGCTCTCGCTGTCTCCGGGATCTTATTCCCATTCATTAAGTGTCTATAGAAGAGAAAGGAAGAAAGTGGACAAGAAGACTTGATGATAAGCTGAAGAGAGAAGAGATCCTGAGGAAAAAAAGACAGAAGAAAGAACCGTTGTTTTGGTCTGCACCTTCATCTGTAACCTATCTAGGATGGGTAACTATGCCAGGGGCATCCAATCTTACCACAGGCCTGGAAGCATTTTGGAAAAAAACAGCGTTCGATCAAAGTAATTTAGCCTCGTTAGCATAGCCTACGGGGTCGCTGGGCTACAAAAGCCCTCCGACAGCGACAGGGTCGCAACCCCTAGAGGATGGTTGCAAAATGAAGTGACTGCAGACGGAAATCTGAACAAATCTTAAAAAGTGTTTATAGTAACTCCGCCAAACAACGTGAACAGACGAATCACAAGACAATACACCACGCGTTTCGACCTCTAAGGTCTTCTTCAGTTAAGATAAACAACATTCAGGACGACGGAAACGAAGAGCGAGCAATCACTTATCTTTGTCAAATTCGGCGCAAGATTGGCGTTTTTGTTTTGTTTTGTTTTGTTTTTTAAATGTAAAACGCAAGACTTTACGTTAAAAAAAAAAAAAAAAAAAAAGCAGTCTGGATGGGTAGCGTTCTCTTGCGCTAGCGACTGAACTTTGAGAAAACCGGAAGCACTCAACCACATATGTGTGACCCCACCCCTTGCCTTAACCTGTCTCCAACCGTATCTAACCCTGACTGCATGCAACCTTCTTGACCCTGGCTGGGTACAACCACTGGAAAATCATTACCGATAAAGTGTGACTGTACTGTGGGGGAGGGGGAGGTGTGTGTTTGTATCTTCATCGATAAAGTAAAAAGCGTCCGCCGTCGTGGTATGACTGAGAATGTGTCATCTCCTTTCAGCAAAAGATCGCCTAGTTTCGACAAACATTTGTAAATCGTCGCAACACAACACACCGTGCGAACTAAAAAGGTGTGTTGTTGAGTACAACAACAAAGCTGCAGGAGTGGTCGTAAGCCTGTGTGCTCTGGTCAGCCCAATATCCATCGGCTCACTCAGGAACGGCCGTTACGGCGATGCCGGCAAGCTGGCCTTGAAGCAGGCGACTGGGGTACATCACGTTTTGCCCGGTCTCAGTTCGCCCACCCTTCTGTTCTCATGCGTGCTGGCGAGTGTTCGCTTCCATGGGCTTCTGAGTTTCACCGTGGCCCCCGAAAAAGAAATGACCCGATCGACACTGACTGTTCTTTTTCGGGGGCCACGGTTTCACCCAAATTTTCATGCACGGTTTACCCAAACAGTATTTTTGTCCGACCTTCACGTTCCCAGTTACAGAGTGAGGGAGCAGAAATTAAACAGAATTTCGATCGAGTGAGTGGTATGAACGCTGGAAACGGACTGGCATATTCCCAAAATGTAATCGCATACTGGCTGAACGTCCCATGGGTTGTTAAAACAAATCGGTAAAGAAAGAATAGGGGAGGGGGAGGGGGAGGGGAGGTGCAAGTCTCATAGTTAATTCTGAATTCCGTTGGAAGAGTAAGGAGGAGGACCAGATGTTCTGATTTGCCATGTTCGTGGTTGAAAGTCAAGATGTCATAAGACTGCAAGAAGAACTGCTCAACGTTAAGTGTTTGTGTTCTGTTCTTCTCCTCTCTCTCCAAGCGCCCACAGCGACCTGTTCAGAGCAGAGTAGAAGCCTTGCAGAGGAATTATATGGTTAGTGTCGAAGAGCTCCCACCGCTACATTCAGCAGCATTTTAAGGAGAAGTTTCAGACTTGTGTCTGTGTCAAATGATCTGTGGAAAGTGTTATGACAAAGAAGAAAAAACTGCATTTCAAGAACTGGCAACACGCACTGGACAGGCTTAACAACATTGAGGAGAGGACTATTCACTGTCCAAAAAGTTAAGAAAAAAAAAAAGCGCATGAAATAAATGCCTCATCGTTGGGGAAATTTCCTTTCTCATCCTTTCCCGAGCAAACATTTCTTTTCGTCAAATATGACCAAAGACAGAAAAAAAAGTTCAGTTTACAAGCCCTCCTGTCTGCGCAACTCCGAGTTGAAGCTCATCCTAGCTGGCTAATAATTCACTGGAATAGAGTTATAAGAAAGGCAGGAGGCAGAAAGGAGGGTTAGGGTGGGGATGGGAGTAGGACGCACGCACAAAAATCGAGATACACGCACATACTTATCTTTCCGTCAAATGTTTAGGCGAGTTTGGTCACAGGAAATGTTGAGAACGTTTTGACGTGACAATGACACGTTTACATCCAAACTGTTCAAATCGGCTTTTTCATGTCTCAGTTGATTTGATTATAGACATATGCACAATGGAGTTTTGTACATTTTACTTGGGAGTTCATCATAGGCCAATTGCGTAAATTACGATTCATAAGCAGCATATCATTCATCGTATAAAATTTTATGTCAATACTTTTTTCCCTGATCAAGGGTTTTTTTTTTTTTTTTTTTTTTGAAAATGCTAATCGTTGCCAGCTCGTCTAACATCCATGGCTAGTGCATTCCAGCAAAGTGCAATTTCGTTACTAAAACTAGTTTAATGTGATCTTCGAGTAATCAATGAACAATTTGTCGGTGGCATTCCTTTTTACGTCAAGAAGATTTTGTGAAAAATTTTCACTGGTTCCAGGTTGTCTCTGCCGTTAAGTATCATAAATGGACACCTCTTACTCTTCGAAATATTTGATTGAAAGTCAAGTCTTTTCAATCCTTATTCTTATATTCTATCCTGCATACCATGCTACAAGGCAATTTCTCTTAAAACTTTTTTTTTAACAGCAACAGACTGCCTCTATATGTTGGATACCTTTTAACATTTCTGCATTCCATATGAGATCTTACAAACGTTCTGAATTCTCCTACAAATATATCACAGTCGGCGTATGAAAATACCACCCCCCCCCCCCCTTTTTTTTTTTAAAGTACAGACTTGCCTTAGCAATGCCGTTATTGGTGTGTCTATCAAATATAAGTCCTCGCCAAAAATGACTCCAGGGTCTTTTTCATCAAAAAGTTTTTTTTTTTTTAATGGTCTCTTTAGCAGAAAAGAAAATATACTGAAAGATTTCACGTATCACTCCTATTACTAAGCCCATCTATATCAGTCTGCAACATATCTGAGGCTGGTCAAGTTATAACTTTTTGTGTTATCTGCGAATATTTAGCAGGGGCTAGCGACAACATCCGGCAGTTGATTGATGAAAATTGTCAACAGAACGTGTTCAGTCACACTCACGAAAGGGATATCACATAGAACTTTAGTTTCTGTGGCGTGTGTGCATTCCCAACTCTGACACTCCCGAGTTCTGTTCTTGAAGAATGAGATCCAAGCTAAAATACTGCCACTCACCCCATATGAAAGGTGGTGACGGTCAAATGGGACAGAGTCAAAGGCCTTTCGAAAGTACTGAAGTGTTTACACTTTGGAGTGTTCGTTTATATACGTAAGCACTTGCACGTTCACGCACATGCACTCAGCCCTACCGGGTCAGTTTAGACACTGGTTTAAGGGTCTTGTCAGGATTCATGCCAAGCCTTGAATGGCACTAACTACAAAGTCCGAGTCCGTTGCTCTCATTCTCCAGTCATACTCAGTCGTCGTGCAGTCAACGACATCCCCAAAGCCGTTGTCAATGCCGTTGTAACCGCCTACGGCTGTCCTGTCGCGGTAGCTATGGGAAGTCTGTTTCCTATGATCTGGAGGCCATACTTCTGGCCTGTCATTGGCACACTCTGCCAGACACTGCTCGTAAACCAGCCACAAGTTGGAAGATCCGTCCGCTATGAACATAGGTGTCGTACTGCCAGTTTGTTCACCTTATCGTCAGTGCACAGTTCTCAAGCGACGATCACTCCCACCAACATCCGTGCGTCACTCTAGTCCAAGCAGACAACATCAAATGATTTTTTTGTTTTTTTTTTATTATCCAACATTTGTGAAAGTCCTCCATCATCTCTAACATCAATGTCACGCAAGAACGTCCCGGTCTAAAGTCACGCCGGCACTTAGAAAATTAACATTTTGTCGATCAGAATTTAAACGATAGCATCTCCTACAAAACAATCTAAAACTTTCCAGATCACACACATGAGACTACGTAGTCTTAATTTCCTGCCGGAGATTTATTTCCTTTGTCAAAGGTAACTGTTACTTTTGCTTCCTTCTAATCGTTAGGAATCAGTCCTTCAACACCTTTGTAAGCAAGTGGCATACTGGAACAGCAGTTCATTATGAGCTTCTTTGAACGCCCTCGGTAAAACATCCTGTCTAGCCACTGAGTTTTAAACACTCAATGGGTCCACCAGCCTTGGTAGGCTTCAAATTCCCGAGTGTTTTCACAACTCTTTTGGAGTTACGCATACTTCTGTTAACTTCACACCAATAGACGCTGAAGCTGGTTTTAAAGTCGGAACATCATCTACGTTTCCCTACTGAAAATGCTGGAAAAGAAATAAGGCCTAGTCATTACGTCTGCCTTTTTTGCCTCCGTTAATCCTGCTGTTATTTTACCATCCTCCCTCGAATGGGGGCCAACTACCTCTGGTTACATTTATTTTATTTCCAACCTACTTCCAAAACCACATAGAATATAGCTTTTTTTAAAATGTATTTTATTATTATTATCATTTTTTTTTTTTTTTGGGGGGGGGGGGGGGGGGGCTATTTTTGTTTCATTGTTACGCTCTGTGTGTTTCACCCCTTAGTAACATAGATTTTGTTGTTTACTATAATGCTGCTGACCCATACATTCGAGTGGTTACAAATCTCTTATGCGTTAATTTTTCTTGTGTGTGTGTGTGTCTTAGTAAATGATTTATTCATCCATTAGGGTTTACTTCAGTGATACTACTCCATTTTCTTTTAAGTACATCGACCGGTGTGGTTAGTATAAAAAAAAATCAACCAAGGAAGAAAAGCACGTGAGTACAGAGAGAGAGAGAGAGAGAGAGAGAGAGAGAGAGAGAGAGAGAGAGAAAAGAGAGGGGGGGAGGGGGAGGTGCGCCATGAATTGCATGAAGGCGAGGGAGAAGCATGAACGGAAAATGATGCGCAAATTGTCTGAATTCAACTCGCGTTCATGATGGTGTCAATTGTTTAAACGTCTTAATTTTCAGGCACACATGAAGGGAGATGGCCGATAGGTTATCTCCACATGCAGCTGAGCACATTCACCCGTCTTACACTTCTTTCCGTCAAACGTCAAGGTCAGTTTGGTCACAGACAATATTGAAGAAAGCCTACATATGACAGAAAAAGGCCCTAATACGTCAATAATTCGGCTTCGATATTTTGACAGAAATGACAATACAAATCACAAACAAATAGCCTACTTACCAACACAGCAGGTCTTCCCCACGATGTGCAAGGCTGGTGTGCAGGTGTGTTTAGCTGCCTTCTGTCTTGTACATGGCGTGAAGGTCAGTCAACATTTATATTCGACGTCAGTCCACAACGCAAATCTTGCGCAAACAGATTGTACTGCGTACAACAGGGGTGTCACATACGCAAACTAGTATGTCGATATTACTGTGGTCTCTCGGTTGATCCTATACCTTCGAACACGTTGCACACACTGTCGCTCGCTCGTTTTACAAAGACCGGTCACCTGTGACCTGTTTGAGCACACTCACGCTTTTCACGTGCAACATGAAACCTTTTCCAACCGGCGACACCCGAGAGGTGGGTCCTCGAGAGGTTCGCTATAGCGGCGGATTAACACGGTTGAATGCCCAGTCAGAGCCAAAGAAGACAGATCCTTCCTTTCCAGACAGGAAAGTCGTCCAGAGACCGAGTCCTACTGCATACTGTTTTAACGTGGCTCGACGACTGACTGTTTCTGAGAGGGTGGTGAAACTGCTCTATTCATTGGTCCTCTGTTCCCTGCTACAGTGATCAATATTAAGTCGTTGACAGCTACTGTTGCCAATGAATGGAAGATTAAATACGGAATGTAGAGAGAGGTCAGAGCATCCTTTTGACCAAAGGTAACCGCTCCCCATAAGCAAAACCTGAGGAGCAATGTGTCTAAGATCTCAGCTTTAGATGCCTAAGTATAACAAAGCATTACAAAGGCAGTTGTATTCCCTACTCTTTGCTGAGTTACATTCTATTCCCATGTAGGGAACGAAAAACCATTTGCAGGTTGACGGGGAAGGAGGTGGGTGGGTCGGGGGATGGGGGTGGAGTGATGTGTGTATGGAGAATGGTGCCAGCAAGCGAGAGCAGTAAGCTTAATCTAGTAACTACATTTTGATCGTGCATAATCTCGAATTACGGGAGCGAGGGCTCTAAAAATTTTAGTACCCCCCTCCCCCCCCCCCCCCACATTTATCTAAATAAAGCGCGATGGACACCCCCGCCCACCCCCACCCCCCACCCCAACCCCTTCACTTCTTTTTAATTATACTGATTTTGACAAGTAACCTTATTTCAACTCCATATTACTCTGCCCTTAAAACGGATAGGCTTTCTTAAAGTTAGACTGATTTTGTTTGGTTATCCATTGATTTTGGTCAAGTTTCCTACCCTAAAGATGGCTTTTCGACATGTTATACATGTATGCAGTGGTAATGAGAGTTTGTATTTTTCATAACCAATTGAACTTTTGGCTATCTCCTTCACTAAATGCACATTTTACAAGAAAAATCTTCAACATCAGTTAAAAATGGGAAGAACTTGGTGTTACCTTCTCCTGTAAGGTACACTAATTTTCCTTTCTCAACATTTTTATCCTGTAAAGTGATAGTTTTCGATACGTTTGAAAATGTGAGAGGGCACAAGAGCACATGTACTGCAACGACACTTCCGCTAAAACTTCACATCTGTGCGTAAGCCTTCTCTCTGTTTACACGAATGGTTGTTATGTTGAAGTCATATAATGGGATATTATTTTCTGTATAAAATGGGTTTAATTACTGGGGATTGTCAGAATTGAAACTGAACAGTGACACACATACACCGTCTTTCACCACAACACAGAGAGAGAGAGAGAGAGAGAGAGAGAGAGAGAGAGAGAGAGAGAGAGGAGAGAGAGAGAAGAGTACAGAAGCAGGGATAATTAGCTTAAGTTTTCGTTTTTTTCAGCTTTAAGCAAATTTCTGAAAGCTATTTGATCAGGTTAAAAAAAAAAGTGTGCAATTTGTAGCGCATCTTCTTTTCATACTGATGTGCAGTGAAGCTACAGTTTGGCTTCGCTGCATGATAGGCCAGCATACATGTCTTATGTGTGACGCTGGTCCCTAAAAACGAAAAGGCACATGTTATTTATGTTTAATAGCGCACTTGTCCACAACCCCCACCTTTTGGAAATTCTGTGCAAATAACTTCATATTTTCTGACAGCTCTTCGACCACCTCTTCTTATTCACATTTTTTTTTCCTTTTAAATTCACTTATCTATTTCTTTTTAGTTTCATTTAAATTGTCCAGTCTCTCTGTTTCCGTGACCTATTTGTGTTTGGCTAAACGAAAAACTAAAAGTATTTCTTTTATTTCTTTCTGTTTTTTGTTTTGTTTTTTGTTTTGGGGGGGGGGGGGGGGGGGGGGTACGGTTTACAGCATGACTTGTTTTTTATATGTACTTTGGCAATCCGCTGTGGTCAGAATGGGCATTACCTCATCATTCTGCCTGTACGTTATTATCCCAATGTGGCTTAAAAATTCTGATTACTTTTTTTTTTTGCTTTGAAAAATTTTTATAGTGATTTTTCATTTGATTAATTTCTCATTCAAGTGATACGAGTGACGAGTTCGGCACACTTTGGTCTTTTGATTGACTTGTGTTAAGAACAGGTTTTTTTATTTTATTTTATTTTTTAATTTTTTTTTTTAAATACTTTATTTGGGAGTGTGGGGAGAGGGACATAACATGTTCTGTTCTCTTTTCTTTTTTCTTCTCTTCTCCTCTTCTTGTATTATTTTAAATACAGAAATCTGCGGCTTTTCTTTTTCTTGTGGAGAGAACCCTGCAAATGCTCCAGGCGATTTGCTGAGCTATGAAGGAGAGTAATGACAACACACCACCACTTCAGGACTTGATTGCGGTTAGGGACGTCACAGGCTCGTAGACGTATGATAACATATAACACACCAGTTGCTGCATGGATCGTGTGACAAGGATCACTCTGGCATGGCAGGTCAAAAGAATTGCCCCTAGTTCTGCTAGTCTTGGCTGCAGTCTCTTAACGTATGCAATAGAGCTGTTATGTGTATATTCGTTAGGTTGGTAGTCTTGGCACAAGTTTTTCGCTTTCCACTGCTGTCTTTACTCTTGCGTACCGAGCGCGTAGGTGTGTGCGAAGATAACGAAGAAGAGAGGGCTCGCACACTGATACACACATAAACACGCTCAGACTCACACAAAGGCACTGAAACACACACCACACACACACACACACAAATACGTCGGTGTGTTGACGCGCATGGAGAGAGAGAGAGAGAGAGAGAGAGAGAGAGAGAGAGAGAGGAGAGAGAGAGAGAGAGAGAGAGAGAGGAATTCTTAATAAAAACCAAGCAAGAAAACAAATGAATATTTGTACACTGGTGCTCTTTTCTCCCCCCCCCCCCTCCCCCCTCCCATCATAACAATGCTGCATGGCAAGAATGGTCAGAAGGAAATCGGGATCGGATCGGGTGAAAGAATTTCTGTTTTCTCCAAGAATTGTGAGAAGTATTAATGTTTAAGTCTTTCGAGGGGGTTGGCCGAAACTGAAAGTAAGGAATTAAGTCCGGAGTTGTTTGGATATGACGAATCATTCGATTCGATTTGGAAAAGTGGTCATCTTGGCATGTTTGAACGCTTGAGGGAAGACGGCTTCAATGCGCGAATTATGCACATGTGTGCATCATTATTATTGTTAGTATGACTACTTATATAGCGCCTATTCTCGGTTTGAGACCAAGCTCTAAGCGTTTTACGATCCATTTTGTCTTTACACAACGGGCTGCCTACCTGGGTAGAGCCGACTGAAGAGCTGCCTGCTGGTGCCATGTTCAGTCGTTTCCCGCGTCATTCAATCTGTCAGTCAATGAGATTTTCATTCACAGTTTCATTCTTTAGGTGCACACGATGTGTAACGTGTCATGTATACCAGCGGCTACACTTGAAGTCTCTTCCCAAAGTTGGTGACGGGATTTTCATGAGAGGAATATATTATGTGTGCGTTCACACATGGAATCTCGTTTTCTAGTCTCATTCGAAAGACTTTTGGGGAAGTGGAGTCAAAACCAATATTAACTCAGAGGGAAAAAAAGAACAAAAACAACAACAACAACAACAAAAAAAAAAAAAAAACGCAACAACCTCTGTACCTAAACTCCCCGACGGAGATCCGAAAGCGCAACCCAGGATCACCAGAACCACGAGTCCGGCGCTCTACAAACTGAACTATTCCAATCCCATAGATGTATAAAACATACTCACACACACACACACACACACACACACACACACACACACACACACACACACACACACACTAGATGTCACAAGAAAGAAAGAGGCAGACAGACAAGAGAGAGAGAGAGAAAGAGAGAGGGGGGGGGGGGGGAGAAGAGCCTGGTTGGTACCATGCAGTCTGCAACAGAGTAAGCTGGCATGCACCAGACTGCGGAGCTCATTCGTCCTTCGCATTCCGGTCTCCATGGCAACAGAGGCAGTCGTCTCCAAGTAATTAATGCCTGATGCACTGCGTACGAGGATATCAAGGAAATAAAGCAACATAAACAAAAGAGAAACGGGAAGAAGGAAAGAAAGGAACACATTCGCCTAAATCGCGTGCCCCCGCACGCGCATGCAAGAACGGACAGAGAGAGAGAGAGAGAGAGAGAGAGAGAGAGAGAGAGAGAGAGAGAGAGAGAGAGAGAGAGTTTTTTATGTTCATCTCGATTTTTTTGTTCCTTATCTTTACTTACGTACGTTGCATTGTGGGACTTATCTTGATAAAAGATGCTTTCTCTGAAAGGAGAGAGAGAGAGAGAGAGAGAGAGAGAGAGAGAGAGAGAGAGAGAGAACAAAAAGAATAAGAACAAGATCAAAAAGACAAAGAAAAAGAGTTCGGCCTACACACACACACACACACACACACACAACACACACACACACACACACACTTTCCTCTGCACGAGTTTGGCAGATGTAATTGATTACAGGTTAGGGCAGGTGGCGGCACGATTTGCTCGACAACTGTTAGGCTGACGTGAAGCAGAACACTGCTTCGGTCAGCAAACTTTATCCACTGGTTGGAAGGAAAGGAAATACTCATTAAGAAATTAAAGCCAGCATTAAAACAACACAACAAACCTAAACGGTGTATTACACACACAGTGCTCGCCCCTTCGTTTCCTGAGTCGTTATTACACACATGGGCAACTCTTTTTACCTCCCCCTCTTTTTTCCCGTGTCTCACATACACACTCACGCACACATGCAAGCACACACACACACACACACACACGAGCACGCGCGCGCAGAGCGAGCGAGCGAGCGAGAGAGAGAGAGAGAGAGAGAGAGAGAGAGAGAGAGAGAGAGAGAGAGTGAGAGAGAGAGAGAAAGAGAGAGAGAGACACCTAGACAGACAGAGAGAAGGCAAAATATACATTGCTGAACACAGTCATTGCGTTCGTCTTTAGCATGGTGAAAGAATCAATTTATTGACATTCAGCAGAATTAAGTTGAATCCCGCATTCTTCTTAACGATAATACTCCATCCTTGCACTTAAACACTAAAAAAAAAAAAACCGAAACAACAACTTGAATGCAGTGATAAATGACCTCAATTTGTTGACGTTCAGCCTTGCATTTTACTCAAAATGCTCAAAAAGTGCTCCTTCACTGTCGATTCGGCACTTCAGTTTTGTTAGGTCTGATCATTTTTCGTTCATTTGAAGTGGATAACTTTGTTTACTGACGAATAAGAACGAATCAAAGATTCATGCACACAACAAAGTGAGAAAAAGTTGACAAGTGCAGGTAGGCTATATAATAGTCATATAATAGTCACAGTTTAGTTGGTTACAAATCTCCGAAAGACAACAAAATTAATACGAAAATTGTGAATATGTTGGATTCAGTGTGTGGGGAAAGTGTGTGTGCATTGAAGTTGGAGTCAAGCCTCATTAACAGAGTGAGTGAATGATCTACGCCTTGTGGGATCATATCACACACGTAGTCCAGTAGGCTTTTTCTGTCTAGAATCGGCAATACCGTCATTTTGACTTGGTCATTTAGCAAGAAACTGATTCAGTGATTCTTGTTTTCTTCATGGAAATCATTTCAAAGTTTGAATTTAATTCACATTCTTTTTTTTTTTTTTTTTTTTTTTTTACACAAAATCGACTGGTTTTGGTTTCTTCGTGTGAATCTTCCTTTTATTTCAATTTTACTTAAATTCTTTTAAACCAAATGGACTGATTCCGGTTTTCTTCGTGCCAATCTTTAGCTCCTTGTTATCATCATTTTTTTTTTTACACAAATGGACTGATTGTGATCTATCTTCAGATAAAATGTCTTTTCGTGTCAAGTTCTTAGAATCCAATGGACAACTTAAAAGACTGCTAAAGTGTATTTTGATGTAAATCTACTTTTGTTTGAAATCCTTTGACACCAAATGGACCGATTTGTATGTATTGTCAAGTAAATCTTGATTTCACTTAAAGTTGTTTTACACCAAACGGACTGATTCTCTGCCGAAGATCCACAAAATTGTTATCACACGTAAAATAAAAAATGTGTGTTATTGGACTCAACTGAGACTATGTACATATCATGAACAATACGAATAATCCAAATTAAAACAACCTTCGCTTAAATATTTTCTACAACTCACTGTCCGCTGACAACGGGGAGGAGCTGTAATGTTGGACACAGGTAGAAGACCTAGATCAAAAGATCCGATGATGAAGTGGAACAGACATGACCATGATTGTTATCTAAACGCAAAACGGTTGTCAACATTATTATTGTCCCAAACGAAAAGCTTGTAGGATCGTCAAGCGCAGAGCAATCCACCAGCATAGAAATAACGAAGACAACGTTCAATACAAAGGGATTGTCACACCATTGTCCAAAACGAAAAGCTTTCGGATTCGCAAACACCAGACCATTCCAACCACGGTACAAATAACTGATACATCAATGTCTGTGAGTCACTCATGGTTTGGACAGGATCTGACGGCAGAATGTGGTGACCACGTGGAGGGATGGAAAGAGATCGTTCTGAGAGAGGCGGTGAGGGCATTCACACATCGCAGGCTGGCACGCTGCTGCGTGAGTAGGGAGTGCTGGCATAGCTATAGTCATCGTCACTGTACTCTGAGGAGCTATAGGCGGAAGAGGAGGAAGAGCTGTCATATCTAGGAGGAGAACGCCAGGCTTTGGGCCGTGCGTTGTAGTCCCCGTACCGGACTTTGAGCTGACTTCCGTGGCTCCTGGATCGTTGTGGCTTCCACGCCTTAGGCCGGGGGTTGTAGTCCCCGAATCGAATCTGGCTACGACTGTTGTACTGATCAGAATCAGGTGACCTCCAAGCCTTGGGGCGGGGGTTATAGTCCCCGAATTTCACCTCGCTTTGACTCTCGGAATCCCCTGTCCCGTGGAAATGCTCCCTCTCAGAAGACTGCCAGGCTCTGGGTCGTGGGTTGTAGTCACCATAACGCGTCTTGGACCTGCCCTTCCGATGCTTGGACCTCCAGGCTTTGGGGCGGGGATTGTAGTCGCCGTATTGGACCTCGCCTTTGGGACTGACGTCCTCAGACTCCTGGGACATCCAAGGCTTGGGTTTGAGGTTGTAATCCCCAAACTGCAGAACCTGCTGTGGACTGTCGTCGTCTTCCTCGTACACCGGCTGCCAGGCTTTGGGCCGTGGGTTGTAGTCACCAGCAAGGACCTCATCGTCCTGGGCAAAGTCCTTCATGGTCACGGCGTGCCAGGACTTGGGACGTGGTTTGTTGCCGCCCTGCAGCTGTGGCCCTTGCGTCTCAGGATCGGTGTATGAGGGGTAGTAATCCACGTAATCGGGGTCCACCTTAAGTAAGCCTGAGTGATGCTGTGAGTGGGTTGCTGGGTTTGCTGAAACACAGTAGAACACCAAGAATTCGTGATAAATGATAGCATGAATGGCGGTGTGTGTGTGTGTGTGTGTGTGTGTGTGTGTGTGTGTGTGTGTGTGTGTAAAATGTTATTATTATAGATTGTGTAAAAGTTTATTTCTGAGACAGCTTTATGTAAATATTCTTTCTGATATATGTTGTCAAACTTGCCAGATTCATGTATAGTAAACACAAACTCGCTGCCGAGATGGTGGGTGAGAAAACGGCATATCCCCCCCCCCCCCCCCCTCCTCCCATTTTCTGTACTCTATAGGAACGATGACTTTTGGGTGGGTGTACATTCACCAAACATTTCAACAAATGTTACCACTGTTACTATCCTGATTTGTTTGTTGGTTATCAAGTTTGTGTGTACGCATAAAGGAAGGAATGGTAGGAGATGGAGTGGAGGTAATCGGCGAGAACGGGGCGGTTGAGAGAGAGACAGAGAGAGAGAGAGAGAGAGAGAGAGAGAGAGAGAGAGAGAGAGAGAGAGAGAGAGAAAACGAAGGAACGAACGAAGTTTAATGCTATTAGGCTGTAAAGCCCATTAAGCAAATCGGCGCGATGTACAACAACAAAACGCGACTCGATTTCGATTTCACTGACATGGAAACCACAGCAATGTCCTTTTCTTTCACTTAACATGACAAAATCGAGAACGAAAAAATGTCACTGGTATGCGTTCACCGTCCGTTTTTTTTTTTTTTTACTCTCTAGATGACCATCACCCCAGGTAGAACTGGATCAATCCGTGGAGAGCGTGCAGCGGCCGTAGAGCACGTGCTTGGGTCTCTGCATGTTTCGTGTTGCCGATGCGTCTTCCTTTCCGTAGGCAGGCCTGTTTAACACATTCCTCCGATGACATGTGTCTTTCTTCCTGCTTGTCAAACCAGAATAAGCAATCATCTTCCGAACACGGATCGCAGGAATATTCCAGAACGACATCGTCTGATTCACATAGCAGCACACCCACATCATCCGTTTGATGAAACACGACCTTCCGAAATGCTTGATTTCTGTGTGGATTTTGCAATCGTCTCTGCACCTGTCGCTCTGTCAGAGTAGCGACATAATCCTTAACCACTCCCGTGTCAAAACCAGCGACAATTTTGTCTATAACTTGTTCCAGACTTGTGTCGATGTCCGACGGGTGGTTTTCTGCGTCCCTGATGTTACACTCCGGCAGATGGGAATGCAAAGGCAGAAGCGTATCCTGAACATGCGACGTGTCACAATCATGGCGAGTCGGCTTGATGTGTTCTTCCGCACTGTGCTGTGTACTGAGTTCGTCCGATTCGGTGTCCGGCACGGCCAGTTCATTGGCATCACTAATGGTACTGAGACCAGCACCAACCTGTTCAAGACGTCTGTTCTGCTGCTTCGCTCTCTCTTCATCTCGTCGCACCTGGCTGGGGGGCTTCTTCCTGTACTGAACTTGCGTTCTCCGGTTCAACACAGGATCCGCCATTATTGTTGACACTGGCTGACCGGCTTCAGTCGCAGAACGATCACTGTGTTGCTGCCTTCTCCAGTGATTTTCCAACTTGAAACACAGTTTTCAGTCAGCAGGGCGTTTAGGGTTGTCTCCGCAGTCGCTGGAAGTCAATAACTGGCATTCTCGCAGGAAAATAGAAAACAATTAATGCAGCTGAAATAAATGGCGCCCTGCCGCTTCGTGTCAAATCACGTGACCCAGAGAGAGACAGAGAGAGAGAGAGAGAGAGCAAAAAAAACAAAACAAAACAAAACACACACACAAAGAAACACCAAACATACATACATGTGTGTTGTGTGTGTGTGTGTGTGTGTGTGTGTGTGGTGTGTGGGCGCGCGCGCGCGGTGTGTGTGTGTGTGTGGTTAAGTAGGTAGGTAGACTGTTCAGCAGATAGGTAGCCATGCCGGTAAGTATGAGGGAAGTAAAGGGAAATTTGAACAGCCAGACTGTGAGGAAGATGGTCTAAAACTGTGACGGTGCGTGCTCCTGTCTGTTCCAGATTTTGAACGTGAAAAATAAATCAACAGATTATTAAATCATGATTATTTAACATAGTGATGGAGCACTGGGGGGGGGGGGGGGGGGGGGAGGATAACAGATCCCATCCTACCCCCCCCCCTCCCCCTTCCCGCTACCGCCACCTTGCCTTGACTCCATCTTGAAATGCTCTGCTCCTGAGTAGTAAGCCTGAACATCTATTGTGAGCCTGCTGCTTTGGTGCTTAGCGCCACCGACTGCCACTGAGAGGTCAAAGATTTGAACACTCATTCTCTTTAATGATCGGCAGTTCTATCGTTCTGGTTTGCCACGTGACTACGCCTCTCAGAATTGATCATACCCTGTACAGGTCATGCCGACGTGTTGGGGTACATCGTGCGGCATGCGAGACAAACACTGTTCTGGCTTTGAACCTTTTTTTTATGCCCGTGATAGAGGACCATACCAACCTTCAAGGGAAACATCGTTACTGTGGCTATCGTCATTATATTCGGTAAAGAATGGTACTTTGGTAGGGAGAAATAATAAGCCTAAATGCCCCATTTGCCCTAATGTAAGCATACGTGTTTATGAAACAGATATTTTTTTCTGCTCTGAATTCTTTGTGACGTTGTGAAGTTTCAAGTCTGATACTCACAAATCCGTACACCTGTGTGAAGGCCTATTTTAGTTTCTTTTTCAAAAAGGAAGTATCTATATGAAAGTATGTGTTTGACAAAGATACGTAAAAAGTTTAAATGGTGCAGTTTTCATGGGTAATCTTTACAGACAATGAGCATCAGAATCATTTCATTATTGTCGTAGATTTCGCGGTAGGCTTTCTTCCAGAGTCATTTGAGCGGAGCGTGCTGTACATAGTTGGCTCAAATGGGAAGATTGAAACCACAAAACGAGTTTATTCTCTAAATGGATGCGTCTCTGTGAATACTGCTCAGCAAAAGTCTAGAGCAACTAACCAAGTGACTCGAAGTGACTCAGCAGCAATGCAGTGTCTCCACCGGTGGGTTGCCTCTTGACAACTTGACATTGACTGCTCCCTGTGGATTTCCGGTGCTGGGGTTGCGGAGGGACGGGCCAGGCTGCGGCTGTGGACGGAGTGTCGGAATAAGCAGAGTGGGTGCAATGCCACTGAGGTGGTACGGAAGATGGGACAGCAACAACAACAAGAAAAAGTTTAGACCAAAACCACAGGTATTTGTATCAGGAGGGCCTGGTTAAGATCGGGATATAGTGTGAAATTAAGCGTAGGAGCCTGCCAAGCAATGTCAAGACCAAAAAGGGATTCTATTATTGTTATCGTCCTTATCCTTAACCATTCTCACAAACACACACACGGGGGAAAGAGAGAGAGAGAGAGAGAGAGAGAGAGAGGAGAGAGAGAGAGAGAGAGAGAGAGAGAGAGAGAGAGAGGATATCAATCTCGAAGCAGATTTGAGGAATACCTGTTCGCTGAAGATCGCTATCCACAGCACACCAGCCCTTGGCGTTGCGGTTGAAGTCACGGCCCAGTACGGCAGGCACACGGGCTGATGACCTCAGGTCAACCTTGGGGCCCTGCACAGGCCGCATCTGCGTCAGGTCTTCTGGAGGCGCATAGCCCAGGATCCTGTACAACTTATGCAAGCGTTCGGCGTCAGAGAGATTGTCGACGGGGTCCTCTTCTTCATCTCTTGAATCCTTATTTCGGTTCACACGATCCATGAACGCCATGTGAGTGGGCTGAGAGGTCGTCGCGGGAGCCGACCAGGGAACTGGGTGGGGTGCGAAAAGTTTGGGTCCTGGAAAGAAGTCTTGCCCGAGTCCTGACGTCGGATGATCGCTGTCATCAACGATGTACTTGTCAGTACGTTGTTTTCGTTTCTCGAACATTTTGCCACCACGGCCCTTGTTGGCGCGGAGGTCGGCTGCCAAGTCGAAAGAGGCCTCGGGGGCCATGAGGCGGTGGTCACACTTCTTGGCATGAAGCCTCAAGTACTCGAACTCGTTCTTGCTCAGACTCATTTTGTCGTCTGTTTCTGCTTGGACAGCGGTCTCCTGTGTCTATTCGCAGGACGCTGACCAAAAGATATTACACTGACTTCCTACACTCGGAAGCTACGGAACGAGGCGTGTACCCAAGTACTGTCTCCCAAGACTCAGCCCGTCTCTCTGTCGCCTTCTCAAACGTAGGGAAGACACAGCGAACACAGAAGATGACCACTCACACTGAAAGCCAGGTTAGTTTTCTGGAGTGCCCTGCGCACGAGGGCAGAGGGTCTGGCATGGCCTGCGCTTCTGCCCGGGGTGAAACCACCTACACTCGGCGGCTCACCACATCAGTCAGTCGTTGGCCGCAAAATGGTGGAGTGCCAAGACTGTGGCTGCACAATGTTTTCTTTTGTTCCCTCGGCCGGTCAGGATTGCCTGCTGCCAGAGTTGATAATAACACTCGCTGTGTATTCTCCCCCTTTGTTGTCTCATGAGTTTGTGCACTACTGCCGCAGAAAGATGAAAGTGGGTGGCGAGGGGGTCACGTGAGGTAGTGAAGATTGAGACAAGGATATCGCGTAACGAAATTTTGAATAAGTTCTTATTTTGTGTGAGTAGATATTCTCACAAAAGCGTGGAGAATAAGCAGTGAGACGACAGAGGAAAGCGGTAAAGGGGGGAGGGGGGTGGTGGTTGATGGGGGTGATGGACCACAACAGAAGGGGTGTCTATGCCAAGAGCGGTGCCAGCAGAGGGTTATTACGTTTGGCAGAAGACATGAATGTGTCTTGTCAGCATCGTCAGTCAGCCTGGTCGACCATGCCACTGATGAATATGTGGGGACGCAGGAGCCGGGAAGGAGTAAAATTCACAGCGTGTGTGTGTGTGTGTGTGTGTGTGTGTGTGTGTGTGTGTGTGTGTGTGTGTGTGCGTGCGTGCGTGCGTGCGTGTGTGTGTGTGTGTGTATGTGCGTGCGTACGTGCGTGTGTGTGCGTGTATGTGTGCGCGCGTGCGCACGTGTGTATGTGCACACACACACACACACACACACACACACACACACATGCACATGCATATCTAAAAGTGGCGCATCAATTTGTCTATCTACATGTCAGCTAATCAAACAATCACTGAATATGAAGGACATTTGACTACCACTTCGAAGGTGCATTAATCATTTCTGAATGTCATTAATCCCAGCTTTAACGTGCGCGTGCACTCTCGCACACACGCATAAACAAACAGCAGGAAAGCAAACTACGCACATGCATACACACGCGCGCGCACGAGCGCATGCACACACACACGCACGCACGCGCGCGCACACACCCACACACCAGAGAAAATCAGAAATATAAAATGTCCCGGTCAACTCTGATGATAAAAGGCGCGTGTCTGATGATAGCAAATTCCATGGGAATCAATTGCCAGCAATGTCCACACCATATCAACGCACGCGAGCGAAGGAGAGAGAGAGAGAGAGAGAGAGAGAAGAGAGAGAGAGAGAGAGAGAGAGAGAGGAGAGAGAGAAAGAGAGAGAGAGAGCATCTTTGAGGGGAGGGAAACTCCGTGAAGAGAACCGTGAGGTTTTGAAGGTACGTGTCTGTTCTGTACAGTGTCATCTCGCACTCAGCCCCGTCTACCTTGTCGTTTTGGCAGAGTAACACTAACTTACCCCCCACCTGTAGGGATTTACTCCTAAGGCGGGATGGGGATGTTTTAAGACTTACCTAATTCTTTTTGTCCCTGGAAATTCAATCTGAAATTACCTTTAAGAAAACACAAGAAAACTCCACTCTTTTTGCTGGTATATGTATATATATATCAGTCTGGAGTGGAGCAGTGTGCAATACCTGGGAATGTGCTCATTTGGGATACACGATTTCTCTTCCCTATTAATAAATTGGAGAGAGAGAGAGAGAGAGAGAGAGAGAGAGGAGAGAGAGAGAGAGGAGAGAGAGGGAGGAAGGGGGAAGGGAAAGGGAGGGTGGGAGGGGGAGAGAGAGAGAGAGAGAGAGAGAGAGAGAGAGAGAGAGAGAGAGACGAGACAGGAGAGAGACAGACCGAGAGAGACGGAGGTAGGAAGGGGGGCATCTTCTTCCCTGTTGCTAATTTTAAACTTCTCGTAATTAATTTGTCCAACAGAGTGAGACAGAAAGAGAGAGAGAGAGAGAGAGAGAGAGAGAGAGAGAGAGAGAGAGAGAGGAGGAGGAGGAGGAGGAGAAGAAGAAGAAGAAGGAAAATATGAATATACATTGATAATTGAGTCCATATCTCTTGTAGATCGAGTTCACACAGTACTAAAACAAAAAACAAATCGATTTGGTTTTACTCAGACATAAAAAACACATCTGATGAAAAATAAAGGACAAACGAAAAAGAAAGGAAAGGAAAGGAAACGTAAACATTGATATTACAGTTTAAAACAAAAGAAAAAAAAGTCTGAATTAGTCTTGGAAAGTTGAGATTTATGTCACTGCTAATGATTTATAATAAACGGGAGAGAGAGAGAGAGAGAGAGAGAGAGAGAGAGAGAGAGGAGAGAGAGAGAGAGAGAGAGAGAGAGAGAGAGGTAATAATATACTATTGTCTACGTAAAGGTGGGAAAGGGAAAAAGAGGCAAAGGATGGATTGATGGAAGAGTCTTTTTGGCTAAGAAACCGAGAGAAAAGAAAGAATCAACAACGGAAGATGGGAGTTTAAAAAAAAAAAAAAAAAAAAATAATAATAATTTGATCACAAGTGTCCAATGGAAATGTTCAACCATGAAAAAAGATTTTGAGATCCTATGCAGGCGCATTAGGAGGAAGGCAATACAAATGAACCAGGTGGAGGGAGTTCATAGGTAATGTAGTTTAGACAGGCGTTGAGAGATGGGGCAGACGAAACGGAAAGTGCTTGGTGGGTAGAAGGGGGTGGGGTGGGTGGGGGAGGAACCACGGAAAGTACACACATATGTATGTGGTGGGAGCGCTAGTTGGGAGGAAGGAGGAGGGGAGGCGGTGGTAGGATGAGTTTTACATCCACAAAGTTTATCCCCTGGGATCAAAAATGAAAGGGAGGGATACTTTTTGGTTAACACCTTTCTTGCAGGTACAGTCGTTTATTACTACCATATGTACTGTGAGGTACTGCCAGTAGTACATGAAACCAGGATCAATGCAACGACCCGCACTGCTGGAGAACGTAGGGTACACGTGTAGAAGAGTGTTAGACGGAGAAAGGACTTGGTTGTCAAGCCACAAGGAGTTTTGCACTATCCAGTCTTTACAGTAATAAAAGTCTCCAAGGGGGAAGGTGTGTGTGTGTGTGTGTGTGTGTGTGTGTGTGTGTGTGTGTGTGTGTGTGTGTGACGATGTTTTGAAAAGCTGCAAATCCTGACTTGACCACTAAAATAGCTTACCAGTCGCCCGTTACGTCCTCTTCTTTCCTGACTGATTTATTCATCTTTTTTTCTTTTCTTCGGAGATGGTAGGGGAAGAGGCAAAGGAAGAGGGGTGGAGGAGTTGAGAGGAGGATTGGGTGGTGGGGTGGGGATGGGGGATGAGTGGGGAGGATTTCAAGGGGTCCTATTATAGTCTAGTTCCGATCCAGGACATTGCGCGTGTTCCGCTAAGGTGTGGTGGTTTTGAACACGAGCCGGAGTTTTTAGATGCTTTACTATGAGGCAACAATTTGACCCTCTTCTGTTCCTGACCTGGGGCTATGATGTACTTCAACAAGTTATAAAAGCCTGCCTCTGTATGTATGCTTTATTTGCCTACTTGCCTGTCTGCCTATTCTATTTGTTTGGGCTTGGCTGGCCAAGTGAGATTCTTGTTCCTAGATCCAGGGTACGACTATCACTGGACACGGCCAGGTTGGAAGCCTTTTGGGCCATCGCTTGCCTGTTGGATGGAATACACAAAAATAACCAACATACGTACTAGTGTCATGATACTGCATCAGCCCCAAAGACGGAATGTGGCAATTTTATGTTGAGATTACAAGTGGTCGCTTACGCAAAAATCTCACAGTGGTGAACCCCGAGTTCTAGCCGAGGAACGAAAAAATAAATCTCTCTCTCTCTCTTTTTGCGTGTGCGAGTATGTGTGTGTGTGTGTGTGTGCGCGCGCGCGCGCGTGCGTGTGTGTGTGTGTGTGTGTGTGTGTGTGTGTGTGTGTGTGTGTGTGTGTGTGTGTGTGTGTGTGTGTGTGTGGCGTGCGTGCGTGTGTGTGTGTGTGCTCAGTATTGAGTTCTAGTAAGAAGAGGACCAGAACCCTAAACGCAATGGCGGAGGCAGCTGAGAACTCCAGCTGGATCTGGTCGAGAAGGAATAATGTAAGTGAGACGCCCAACAATCCAGAGAGTGCAGGTTCGAGTTCCAGCAACGCCAAAAACATTTCTGACAACAGGACATGTGGGAGTCATGACCTGAATGCGGTCCGGTCCCCTGAGAGTGTGAGGACCTCTGGGCCGAAGCACTTGTCTAGGTGTTCTTTAAAGACCTGCTGTCAAGCTCTCCCTCGGATTCCTGCCATGTACGCGAAACAATGTACAAAAGTCGTAGCACGTACTCTACTAGCAGTACACCAGTGACACACCTATCTTCAGTCAGTCATCAGTCAGTCATTCCCCTGACCGCTGGGGTCGTTGGGGGGACGTGATGAGGCAGCCGCCGTTTCTCTGCAGGCTCTTCTGTTGGTGGCTGTCTTGAGGAGATCTGGCATGGTCATTTTGGTCCAGTCCTTCATATTGTCGGACCAGCTCTTTCTCTGCCGTCCTCGTCTACGCCCTCCTTCAACGGTACCTTGAAGGATGGTTTTGGAGAGGGTGTTGTGACGAATGACGTGGCCAAACCATGCCATCTTCCGTCGTTTGACGGTTGCCAGAAGTGGTTCGTGGGGCCCAACTAGGTTAGTGACCTAGTTGGAATGCAAATACACGTTGCCGATTGGCCGCAGAGCTTTTCACAGTCTAAAGATTGTGGAATGCATAGTGTCCCTCCTTACCTATCCAACTCTTCCTCAACCCCCATCACATACATATACCCATCCGTACACTATTATCCCTCTCGTAAAATGCCCGGAAACACCGTGTCCGCTTACTACATAAATGGTTTAATCATCTGGCGTTACCTTCAGCACCATTAAGGCCAAGGCTCTAAATTGCTGGCTGTCGGATACCGACATCTCTCTCTCTCAATAGTGTTATAACGATCTTTCTTGCTCGCTCGGATGTCTCCAAGCAAACAGATGGCTAGCATCTGCTGCATTGCTAGCCGGATATATTTTCCCGCACAGCTTCTATGTCTATTTTCATTTCGCCGCCGACGAAGGTGGCCCACCGTCGGGGCGGGAATAAAACCAACATATTCATTTCACATTTTACGTAGTATACTATCTGCACTGGAAACTGATAACGATTGATACCTGGCATTACCCGTTTAGATTCTTGACTAGAGAAAATTACTTTCACACAAACTGGAATCATACATGTAAAATTTCATATATACAAAGGAGGAAAAAAAAAAAAAAAAGCACCGGACCCAGGGGACAATACAGAATTGCATTACAGCTATTTTATTCTCAATATCATCAAAACTTAGGAATTATCTCTGACACGGTATGAAACAACTGTAAGCAAATAAAAATGCTTATTTCACTTCACTTTTCATCTAACCTTTCAAGGCATGCTACTCTACTAGAAACAGAACTATAACTATCTCACCATCACTGAACCTCATCAGTCAGTCACCCCGGAAAAGTCATGCTGAAGTTCCTACTCCACTGATTGAAACTACAGGCTGAGATAGTAGGGTACTGCAGTCAGCACTATGGGCCACAATGACAAGATCCAACATCACTATCAGCATCAACAGAGTCATTGAACATTATGACTAAGCAATCTGTAAAATCCTGACCACAACAGTGCAGACCTATTGCCAATGTTAGTCAAAGGCTGCTGACTAAAATCCTGACCACAACAGTGCAGACCTATTGCCAATGTTAGTCAAAGGCTGCTGACTATATCTTACTTTCAACATCTTTCTGGAAAGGATGAAGTCGACGCACAGACAGATCACAAAAAGATCGGCAAGCATAGGTTATCAAAGGAAAGTCACCAACGTAAGTTTTACCGACAACATCAATGACCTGCCTGATGTAGAATGAGTGGATGTCTTCTTAAATGTCTTGACAGAAGACGGCACGTAGACATGTGAAATGGAGATCATTGCCGACAAGACAAAATCATGGCCAGCAATTTCAAGAGCCGTCACAAAGAAGTAAGTCATAGCGGTGGGCCAGAAATCTGAGACCATCATGAACTTCCAGTAGAGCAGACTTTGGTTATAAGGAGAGAGATACATGTGTTTTCTTACATCCGAGATCTTTATTACATCAGAGGAGACTGATCTCAGATAAAAGTAGTTTTTGTATGGCACTTCTCTTGTGATTTTTGTGTGACACATTTCTTGTGACTAAGGTCTGAATGCAGACTGTATGTTACCCGTATTCTGTGTGTGTGTGTGTGTGTGTGTGTGTGTGTGTGTGTGTGTGTGTGTGTGTGTGTGTGTGTGTGCGCGTGCGAGTGTGTGTGTGTGTATGTGTGTGTGTGTGTGTGTGTGTGTGTGTGTGTGTGTGTGTGTGTGTGCGCGCGCGCGTGCGCGCACGAGCAAGATGCTTTCTTCTTTGATTTCATTTGACAACATGATCGGTCTTTCGCAATGTGTCCGTGTCTGTTACATCTTCATTTTTTGGAGAAAATGAACTAAAAAAAATATTTAGCACCAGAGGGTGGACAGACGTATGTCAGGGTTGTTTCCCATCTAACACACTTTTTTGCTCTGCATATCAAGAAGTAGTAAAAGATTAATTCACCGAGAACATGCCAATTATGTCATCTGGATCAATGATTGTGGCATAACCTAAAGATCTACCTAAGAGCTGGCCACACAAGTCTGCACACTAGAGCACTGGTATGTGTGTCAATGTCATGGCATATGCGAACTTACTCACATACATGCACGAGAGAGAGAGAGAGAGAGAGAGAGAGGAGAGAGAGAGAGAGAGAGAGAGGAGTAAGGGAGGTGGGTCAGGGGGGCATCACAAAATTCTACGGTCAACAGTACCATATTGCCTATCTAGCATAGAAAAACCATTGAAACACTTTCTTGAAAAAGTCGTTTTGCTCCGAGCGTCTCATCTTCTGCTGTCTCTGCTCATGTGTACTGCTCAAGAACCGAGTTTCTACATATTTCTTGAGATGCTACAGTGTGGGCAGAGGAATCTTTAATTCCTTGGCAACGAGTTTCTTTTTCTCTTTGGGTTGTTCTTCGACAGCATGTATATTCAAATTTTCATCTTCAGGGAAAAGCTTTGACGCTTTCTACCCTCTGCCACTTCACCGTAGCTGTGTCAAAAAAAAAAAGTACATGATCGCATTGACTAGAAAAGACACGAGCCCACAGAAGACATCGCAGACTTTTGATTGTTTATATATCAAACCAGCATGTAGTATGGACAAAATCAAGAAGTGCACCCCCCCCCCCCCTCCCATTTCAAGTCCCTGTTATCCTTGAGTCTCTCTCGGTAATCCTGTCTAGATCAGTTGCATCTGGTGCTGGTATTTTCGTCACTGTCATATACCCTGGTGACGGAAAACCCTTTCTTACAACCGGCGCGTTTCAATGAAAACTTTCGCGCACCTGAGTCAAGGTCTTTCGTGTTTTGGGAAAGGAAGTCGAGCAAAAGAGAGAGAGAGAGAGAGAGAGAGAGAGGAGATAGAGAGAGAGGGGGGGGGGGAGGCAAGACTGCGTTTTGTCAGTAACGAATTTTATATATCCGAGGTTATAAAGTAAAACAAAGAAGGCCTGTGGCAGGGACATTTTTTTGGCTGTTGTCGCCAGTTTTTGTGTATCGGTCAGACGAGGCAAGAACATACTTCACATGAAAATACTGAGGTCACGCGTTCAATGGGCATCTCCAATTTTCTGTACACATCCGAAACTTGGATACTCATAACAGGTTTCCAAAAACGACGTCAGACCCTGGAGACAAGATATGTTTCCTGAAGATCTTCAGTATCTCGTACAACGATCGCATGACAAATGCACGAGTTCGCGTTGATTAATTTTTGATAAGCCACCGGACCATAAAGTACAACAACCTGCCCACCGTCAGTGTTAAAGGAGAAAAATCACGAAATGATACAGACACGTTTCATGAAGTCAGCCTGGCAAAAAAAAAAACACACCCAACATTGCACTGTGACAGGGGCGTAAAGAACAAGCCAACAAAAGTAAAGGTAGGAGAATATCAGGGAGAAGGCAGCTCTCAGAGCGCCAATGACGACCTCAACAGTTCGAGAGATCTTGTATGAAAGTCATTCGTGCTACTTCGACAGCCCCTTCCTGGGGTTATGAGATCGACACCAGGAGACATTTTGGAAGTTAACATTGGCAAACACACCCGTAGGATAAGTAACAACAACAACAAAAATATCTGTTTTACTTACATCAATATGACTTAATTCCAAATTGGTGCACTGAAACTGCTGAAACTTCTTGTTGCTTCGTCTTATTCACATTTGTTTTTCATCGCTTCCACTGATAAGAACACCAATGGCTGCTGAATACTGCATTGCATCTGTTGGGGCTTCCCTGCCAGCCTAATTATCATTTCTTCAGCAGCGTTTCATTTATATTATTACAAAAGGCGCAATCTCAATTCTCTCTCAAATGAGATGAAGTCGATATCCCCCATCCATCCCAGAGCAGATTTATCACTGAAATTTCTTACTCACCACACCTCCCCCAACCACCCCTGCCCTGACACTAATTTATTCTCTTTCTCTCTCTTGTCTCAAACCACACATATACACATACTAGCACATAAAATGCACAGTAACTGTGTTCTTAAAGTAAACTTTATTGCTGAAAAAATATTTCTCAACTAACAGTGAAGAAACTGCTAAAATACATCAACTATAACAACAACAGAACAAAAGCCCAAACACTAAACACAGTTGTGATGGTGTTGTAGTTCTAATGCGGTATTATTTTAAATACAGGCCAGAGTAAAGGAAGATGTACATGATGCACATATGTTCATCAGAAAAAGGAGAACATTCCAAATAACAATTGTATTTCGATGGTTTACTTGAATAGTTAATGGTCGATGGTTGGTTCTGAGCTGCTCAGTGCAAATAAACAAACAAACAACACAACAACAGTTTCATGTTATAATTCTTATGAGGTTTTTTTTTCTTATCTCTTCAAGGGAGCTTTATCAGACTACCCTGAACCAGTTTTTCAAAACTCTCTCTCCCAGCTACAGAGTATGATTACGAGAGGTGAAATCCATTGATCAGTCGTGACAAGCTTCTAATACAATAATGAAATACTTGTGTGTGTGTGTGTGTGTGTGTGTGTGTGTGTGTGTGTGTGTTTTAGAGGAGAGAGTGGGGGAGGGGGAGGTGGGGGGGGGGGGAGACAGAGGGACTGAGTTCAGAAACAAAATGGACAAAAAGCAATTAATATCAAAACCAAAAAAAAATCTATTTTGATTATAAAAAAGCAGCACATATTCAAGGTTTACTCTTTTGATAGGAGAAAGCAATTACAGACAGGTATACTATTCTATTTTGATTTGATGAAAAGCACTTATTAAATAGAATGCCTTTTGACAGAGAGCACTATTAAGCTTTTGTGTAAATGATTTTTTTTAGGTTGTAAATCACAAGAAGCGCATATAATAGCAGATAATATTAAAAGATACAGATGTCTAACCTCCAATTCTGCATATTCTGGTTTTCCAAAAGACAAATGATTTGTTAAAAAATTTTTTTTTTTAAATCAGATTTGAGCAATGTTTCCTTTGTGTCTGACTAAGTTGAACACACACACACACACACACTCTCTCTCTCTCTCTATTTGAACAGGCGCTTACATTTTACGTTGTTTTTTTTTCAAGCAAGCAATGTAGAATTTGTAGTAGAAGAAAAGAACACCCCAAATCACCCAGCAATTCAAAACAAGGTATCCAAGGAGTTGAAAAACGTAGCACTGGAGTGTTATTTATGTATGCCAACCAGTTTCTCTGGTATTTTTACATCCACTTATTCTCATCAACATTTGATCAATTTTCAGTTAATTGAAAGACATATTAAAAAAATTAAGGGATCATCTTAATTGTCACATTTCTGTTCCCTGCGTATCCAGCAGAATGCAAAGCGTACAAAAATTCTACAATGTTTGGAAGATATGTTGAAGAGGCATTGAAGGTATAAATATATCTGCAGCCATGGTAACAGTAGGTCAATATAACAATAATGTTGTTCAAGAAAAGGAACATTACAGATTCTTTGATTTCAAGGCCATATAATGACACACAATACATTCAACCTGAAACAAAATGGCCCAACACACTTCAAAATATACTGCATACGAACACACACACACACACACACACACAGTCAAATACAAAATGTGGAAGACAAATACAAAGAGACCTTTGATGGGTGTGTCCATGACAAATGTAAAACTGGATCACAAGATACTGTCATATTATCATCAGCAAAACACATGTCAGTTCTGATGAATTAAATAAAAAATACCAGAAAAACATGCACATGAGCTGCTTCACATACACTCACATCTACCACATATACAGACATAGATCTGAGATGATAGCTGCACTTTCTGGGGTGCAAGCATTACTTATTCTGTTGGGAATATGGTTTGATATAGGAATGCTCTGTGTCCTTTATTTATTTAAGATCAGCAAATTCCTGCAATTCTTTCATTAATTTGATAAGAGGAACACACAGCCTTGTACATATGCACAGAATGCTGTATTCACAGCAAGGAACACAGCCCTGTACACAAGCATAAAGAACACTGCATTCACAGCCAGGAAGCCAGCCTTGTACACATGTACAGAGGGTACTGTATTCACAGTGAGGAACACAGACTTGTACACATGCACATAATATACTGTATTCACAATGAGCAACAGAACTTCATACACATGCACAGTGAGCACTGTATCTATGGTGAGGAACACATCCTTTACACATGCATAGAGATTACTGTACTCAAACTGTGGAGCACAACCTTGTACAGAGTACTGTATTCATAATCATAGTGGAACACATGGATCAGCACCAAGGTTTTTCTGTTGTTGTTTTTTTTTTATTTCCTACTGTTTACCGTCCACCACCACCCCACCCCTGTACCTTCCCACCTCCTGACTTCCCTCATTGCTTATAGCCCAGCTGACTGGGCTAACTAAAAATGAGAAAATTCATTATGAACTAGAAATGACTGGCAGCATGTTCACCGCAGTTTCCCCTGGCCCAATCTAGCCAGGAGTGTTTGAACGTTGCACCGTAGGATGCAACAAAGAGAGATGGTGAAACACTTCAGACCAAACTAAAATGCCATGCCTTTAAATGGCACTATAATAGAAAATCATGTTTCTCTCTCTCTCCTTCTCTCACATGCACAGAGTTTCAGTTTCATCATGGTGTGACTGTGTGCAGACTAGTCCATATACACCTCATCTGCTAAGTTTCAAGACCACACTGCGCACAATTTAAAGCTGATGAATAAATGAATGACAAAGACGAGAGAATTAAAAAAGAGGGTCTCATGGTTACAACTTAACAGATATCTGACTTGCGCATTTGCCCAATGCAAGCATGCGCACACACACACAGAATGGCCACTTAATCTTATCATTCAATACCATAAACCTAAATGAATAATCTATGTCTACTGTTTATAAGAACGGTTTTATTAATCCACAAAACACACCCACACACACACCCACAACCAATTACACTGGCCATGTCTATGAAAAGTGTCTCTGTAGTGGACCTGCACATCTGTGGGAAAATTTGACCTGAAGAATCTATAACATGAAACATTGGCTTTTGCGTCTTGATGTACCTCTGTCTTTTAATCTATTATCGTGGTTGTCACTTCTTCAAATAACTAACAAACTTCATAACTACCCCACCTAGCCTGTCCAATTCCCTGTTTTAATCTGCATTGGAAATACCCAATGCTGTCAAATTTGTGAATTAGCAAAGGCACACGCACGCGCGCGCACACACCCACACAGAAATAAGGTAATCTAAAAAAAGATGGTGACTTCTTGATTGAATAATTTACACAATTCTTAAATAGCTCTTTCACATTTTGCTTGTTCTCTCTCATTCTCTCTCACTATTTGTAAAATGGCACCTCAAAACAATTACATCAAGTCACAAACAATTCCTAGTCTCTGTGAAATATAATTTGCTCTCTCAAGACACAATACATGGCAGTCTGGGCAAGGCAACATTTCTGTTTTCATAGTTCTTATATCTTTTTGTGCTCTCATTTCAAGATCTGTTCAACACATGCATTCTGCCTTGTTTCAAAGGAAGGTGTACAGTCTTGGTCTTGTAAAAGATAAAGCAAAAAAAAGAGTTCTCAGCCTAGACATTCTTAGTACAAAGCTACCACATTACTTTTTCTCTTTAAGTGTAGACATCAACATCACAGACAAAAAGCTACACATCATGAATATCTTCATCGAGTTAACATACCAACACATATACACAGCATCCTTAAACCAAATTCCGCATTCGTTATATTACTTCATCTACATTTAGTGTAGTATCCTGGTTCCTTTATTTCATTTTAAATAACTTTTCAGCTACTGTATGAATATTCCATACACAGCAGCTTAGCAGTTTTGATGTTTATTATGCCACGAGGAACAATCTAAATTTTAAGAGTGTTTTCCATTTTATATGAACCTTTACAAAGAAAGACAAGTAGATGTAAAAGAACTGATATTGTTCTTGTTGCACATATGCAGAATGTAAGATGAATAAAATAATATTAACAGCAGAACTGGCAAGAAACCAAGCAGCAGTCTTATCCATCACCATTCAAAATCAAAGGCTAAAATGAAAAGGAAACTTTGAACACTAGAGCTTCTGATTGTTAGTGTGCCCACATCTTTTTCTTAAATGTTTTTGAAATGATGTGCACTTCTTTGACCACATGCACCCAATGGATGTATAACCATCAAACAATGCCAGACCACACTGAAGAGTGACTGTCAGTCTTTTAACACAGCCTGAGGTAGCAACTACAAAATGAGAAACCTTTAAAGTAGAAATGCATTGCACGGTTTGTTTGGATAGGCTGCTGTAACTTCTAGCAGCCAGTCACCATTGACTTTACTCATCAAGGAAAAGTGTCCCAAATCATCTAAATATGTCTCTGAAGAGGAAAGCAAATTCAAACATAACTGGCCTTTCCAACCAAACATGCCGGAAAAGGCACAATTTGAGGTTCTTACTTTTAAAGCAGGTGGGTCGATTATTTTCACAACTGATCCCACATTTTCACTTGCAGTGGGCCACTTGATCCCCGATACCTCAATCTCAGCTCTGAACATGGTTTTAAGTTGTTAAAACCAACCAAAACAAGGCAGCTTGTGCCAACTTTCTTTAAGTGAACATCAAATCAAATTTAAAACTGGAAGCAACAAAATTAAAAAAACTTTTCCTTTTTTCAATATTTTTAAGCTCACTTTGTGAAGAGTTTTTCCTGTTCAGTAATGTGGAATGAATATGAAACAATTCAAAAAGTGAACAATCAAAATTCATCTTTAGATTTTGATTTTTTGGTCGTCTTCTTCTTGGGAATACAGACATTGCCATTTTCTTCACTATAACATAACAGCTTCTCAACGGATCTGTTTTCCAGGAAATAGTTATAGATGACATCTTCTCCTAGGGTTCCGACATACTGTTCACACATCTGATTGAGCCTGAGGATTAAAAAACAAAACAAAGAAAAACACCAGTCATTAGTTTTGCAAACTTCAAGAAATATTGTTCAAATTCATGCACTTTTAAGGGGAGGTGGGGATGTGGGAAAAAAGGTGATATGATTGTGTCATGTATCTTTTTAATTTCCACCCTTGGAAATAATTCTGATGATTTTAAGTATCATGAACTCTATAAGAGGCAGGGTACACAAAAAAGAGTTCTGTGACGACCAAGAGTTAATTCTTGTTAAGCAAGAAACAGTATAATGTAGACTTGGCACAGCTATTGTGGCTTCAGTGATTTCCTGATGGTGTAATTCTCCTAAACCAGTCCAAGACTGGACCGCTAGTCATCATGAGATCAGGTAGCTGGGCTTGAAAAGAAGCTGAAGCCAGAGAGTAAAGCACCAGATAAAAGTAGGTTTGTTAACGTCACTGAATTTGACATCACACCTAAAATTTTAAACCGTTTTACTTCTTCACTTGAAGACTGGGCTTTGTGAAAAACCTAGCATGAATGGTGAACTGAAAGATGTCAAGTTTTCTGTTTTCAAGTGTAAGTCGACTTTTTCATGGAAAGACCACAGCAGCGTGTGTGACTTACTCAGAAACAGTTGTATATGGCTATTAGTGAGAGTGCAAGTTGGAATAAGGTAGCGAACCATATGAAAATTGACTTGAAAGAAAAATTACTATATCGCTGAACGAAAAGAAACAAACTTTTTATTTGTTTCTTTTGTTCAGTGGCATAGTAATTTTTCTTTCAAGATTTTTCAATTTCCACCTGCAAAGTCACCTCACTTTGAAACTAACATGAAAATCAGTCAGTACACTGCAATCCTCTGGTTAAAAATATACTGTGACCTGCAACTTTTCCTTGTGGAGTGAAGTGTTGACAAAGAATGTGGTTTCAACAGGATTTGTTTACAAACTTCTACTTTGCAATTGGTCATATTCCTCAGCAAATACTCTTATTGATGTGAATCTGGTTTTAAAGGTCTGTGCAAAAGCAGCCGTCTGACTAGAAAACAACCACAAGGCTGTGAACTCTGTACCTATGAAATAATTAGCAAAAATGTATTACAGAAAATTCCAAAATAATGGTGAACAAATGTGTGGTAATAATGACAAAAATACAACAATGCAATAAAAGGAACTATGGGTATATTTCAATGCTAACATATTACACATTCCAAAATTACTTAACAGTCTTTGCTGTAAATTAAACATTTTTCTCCATGAGAATAAGGGCAGGTTTGAGATTTCATTTCAATTTTTTTCTTTTCAAGTACCTTGTAATTTTGTTTATATTCTAAATACAAAATTAGCCTGTATGTGCACAATCCTTCTTCAGCTCCCAGATACATTGGAAAGATATTGATTGCCCTGGGACCTCTTCAAGTTCTGCAATGATCCCTTTTCTTTCAGTTTACATCTAATTCCCCTGATACCGACAGTGTTTCTATTCACAAACCAAAAATGTAATGTCTAGGCTTGCCAAGCCATGCAGATAATCAAATCAGATATCAGATCTACATCTGTAATATTGTCCAGTATCCATTTTCTCCATGTCTTTCTGCCATCTGGATCTGGATCATCATGTTGCTGGAACCAATTTGATTATTTTTGCAATGCCATGTATCAAGACATTTCCTAGCGCCATGTATCAAGACATTTCCTAGCTTTCCCAGCTGCAAAAATGTTCTTCCTCCCACTTAAACATTGGGGTATCATAGGAAATTCAGACTTTAAATTCAAAGCTTTAATCAAAATATGGGTTTCATGGTCATATGAAATAAAAACCTGAACAAGTGAATGTTAAATTTTCAAATCCATAAACATGTCACTAGAGGAGGGTAAGGACAGACAAAGATAGAAATGGAAGGAAAGACTTCCAGAAAGAGTGTACCTGGATGGCCATCTTCCTCCACCTTGCATGACACCTGGTTCATCCTTTGTCTCCAGCCCTTCACCTGACAGTCTCTTTTTGCCTTTCACCTCTTTGACACCATATCTGTAACATAAAAAGAAATGTATACATCACAATCTTGATAAGAAATCTTCATAAAATGCTTTTCAATCCATTTCCTTTTTTTCCCATCACATCTTCTATGCCTCCTCAGTGGCGTTACTGCCACATTGCTTATTCCTGCTTTCCTACGCAACATACACTTAGGTTTCTCTGGTCATGGGCCTACCTCCAAAATCCAAAGGAAACAATCAGCATAAGGTCATCAAGAGGCAACATATCAGAAATGGCACTGCTACCTAGTCACTCTGGTGGTTATCAGTGTTACCTTTTCTGATCTACCATATGCAGGCATCACCTACAAAGACCCCACTGCTGGCAATAACCGCTTAGTCAGGGATCCAGCATGAGTAAGTGTCAGTCTATTTCCATATTTGTGAAACGATCATGGCAGCAAAATTTGAAATAGTTTTTTGCTTAACCTTTTCGTGACGCACTGTGCGATAGTGATGGCAACTCAGTCGACCTGTTCACAACGAACCTTTCCATGGTAACGGCAACGCTGCTGTACTCTCCCTGGACAGATTTTTTTTTATAGTTGTGCCTCCGTTATGGCACAACTATAAAAAAGAAACTTGTTCTCTCGTCTATGGTCTAAGGGATGCAGCTGCCCTAAGTATTTTGAACTGGGTTCTAGCCACTGGAAGGATAAATTTACATGTGCTAGTGATGACCTTTGTGACCCCAGAGTAGTCCGAAACAAAGTGACCTGTCTAGCACTGGGAATTTCTGCAAAAGGCACATGTGAAATTTCCTGCCTCGCCAACATGTCGGGCAGAAGAATAATTATATGAGGTGTTAGAATTGGTTCAGCAAAGTGGTTCAGAGGATGAGGGGGGTAAAGGTGTACATAAGTTTATCAAAAAGAATCTGAGCTTGATTTATTTGCTCTGTGTATTTAACAGTTTTATACATCGTATCGTCTGAAGCCAAACAGTGAAAAGTGTGTACAGTGTGCAATGGTTTATTTTTATTTTTATATTTTTTCACTTGGATTACACACATTGAATACCTCAGGCTTTCTCTGCATCTATTCAAAGTAAGAGCGAAATTTCATGCCCCTTTTCTTCCTCATTTGCTGTTGTTATGCAAACCATGCAAATGTAAACAAGATTGTGTTCTATGTTTAAGTTATGTTGTTTCCATAACTGTAGCGTTGATATTTTACCCAAAATATATTTAAGTCTATGCTCACTGCAAAGTTTGTGTTTTACCCTTTCCGTTGATGTATAATAATTGGACGTAAAATAAAATAAAAAACTGTGAAAATTGTGCATCTTCAATGGTTGTAAGCACGTGTGGTGCACGTGGCTGCAGGGAAGTGACATTGCTCTGCCGCGCCCATCACGAAAGAATTAAACTAGCTATAATTAGTTCAAAAGTAGGTGGCGATGATTTGAAAGTACTCCTGATTTCACGAAACATCAACAAAATACAGTTTAACAACAAAACATTTTAGGTAATGTACAGGGGTAGTGACTGATTTTTCATTCATTCGTGCGGACTGGGAGATAGGTTAGTTAAAAAAAAGAAAAAAAGAAAAAAAAAGAAATGCAATGGATATCCGTCAGCCTCTTACAGACACTAGCGATTAATAGGACGATATTTGCATGTGCATGTGTATGTTTATGTGCGTGTGTATGTGTGCGTGTACGTGTGAATATGTGCATTTGTGTTTGTCTGCATGTGTATGAATATATGTGAATGATGACATATTCATTCCATCAATTTACACATCCTTAAGTATATGTCAATAATTCCATGCACAGTTGTCCACTGCCTGTTAATAATGTACCTAGTTTCATAAAAAATGCAAATTGAAAACACACCCAACTTGGGCTGGTCCCCATGAGGTCTGACACTGGTTATCTCATCTGTCAATAATGTATTAAAAATTTTAATGACATGTTACTCCTTGCACTACAATATTGACACTGTAAGTTTAACAAGAGGGAGGGGCAATTAGGAATGTTGCTTGTAGAGCCTTTAGCATGGACCTTAAGGAAGAACGGAACAGGTTGAGTGCCAAGCATGAGAAGACAGAACATTCCAAAGCTGTCGGCCGTAAATGGAAAAGACTTGAAAATAGTGAGATCTTCTTTGGAGAAACATCGACAGGTCAGTCATGTTAAGTGGCAAGTGAAGACATAAAGAATGAAGGTAAATGGAAACCAAGTCTGGAAAAAAGCTTGTGTAGAGCCAGATGTGATAAAACAAATGCATTCAGTTCCACCTGATTCTCTCTGATTCCAAGACCGTTAGTGGTAGTCTGAGAAGTTTTATCATAAAATGTGGTGCAAGGTTTACAATACCTTGCTTTGAAGATAGTACCTGCTGCCAAGATCAGTACTTTCCACATTAGTTCGAGGGTAGAATCTGAGCAGCCAGAGAGGACAGAATTGCAGGCATCACTTCAAAAAAAAAAAGAATTTAATTATTTTTATCATCATTATTAATCTTTCATCTGCAATCTGCGTTCAATCATCCATATTAAGTAAAAATAACACATCTGGACGATTTTTCTAGCATGTAGTTTGGCTGTTTCCACAGTAAAGTCTTAGTTTCTTGCATTGTCAGATCAAGAAATCTTACCAGAGCCTATGGTGATGGAAGAAGTCAGAGAACACTTTGGATTAGCGGATTTAGACAGGAGTACTTCAGTCTTGTTACCATTGAACTTCAGCTTGTTGCTTCACATCCACATTATCTTAGGGGCACAGTTTTGGAGTGTATGTGGACTGTTGAACTTAAGTGTTATTTGCAAATAGATGATATTCAAATGCATGCTGCTTGATGGTCGAAGAAAACAGTGAAGTGTACATTACAAATAAGACTAGAACAAGAACCAAATGTTACAATATACATATATACTCATCAAATAAACTCTCTACAGGGTTGGATGTAGACAAGTAATAAAAGTTATGTTGCTTGCATCAATTACTATCAGGTAATGTGAATGTTTCTTAACAGGAAAGGAGAATGGTATAATGATATAATGCAACAGACTTGTCAAGTAACAGAAGCATGGACAACATGTCTCCCCACAAGGCAGCAAGAATGTCACCGGAAAAAAAGTCTCCATGTTATGTCCAGCTTTTAATGCTGACTGAAATGAAGCTGACTGAACATCATTTTCCCCCAAGCATCTTACAAACACAATGCAAATTGGAAACTGTCTGATATATTTCATCAACAGATGGTTTCTCAAGCAAGAACTGGAGTACAACTATTTCAATCCCTGTGGGCATGCTGTCAGAGATCAAAAATCAGTTTATAATGTTGGTAATGGCAGGAAGCATGACCATTATCAAATCACATCTGAATACAGAAGTTTGTAAAAAGCAAGAAGCATAACCGTTAACGAATCACATCTAAACACACAAGGTTATAAAAAGTCATACATATAACATGGTGAAGGATGGACACTGAAATCATACACATTTTTTTTAATCAATTGAGAGTTAAACCAATGTGGTAGGCATTTCATACTGATTGATCAATTTTGAAAAAAGACCCACTGATTTTTTGGTAACCAGTTCAAATGACATAAGGTATGTACAGAACCGAACCAACACTATCATTTCCTAGAAAAAATCCTCTCTTCTATATCCCCTCTTGTGGCACTACTCCCAACATGCTCATTCCATTAAACAATGCACAGCCATATCAAGAATCATTCTGTTGCAGCATAAGCACCAGTTGCCATGAGCAAGTCAGTCTTAGGAAATGCTGCACAGCTGCTGAGTCACTTCGGAGGTGTTCAGTGCTGCATTCAGTGATTCCACATATAAGGAACACCACTATGAAGCCCCCTTACTGATGATGGCAGCTGCTGAGTTCGGGGAGTCAACATGAGTGAATGTTCCACTGGTGGGCATGACCACAGCAGTCTCCATGAACTTGCAAATATTGACCATTTTGAATGAATTCATCATGGGCATTAAACTTGGAAAAGAAACTGAAACTAAAGTCAACATAAGAGCATGGCATGAAGGTTCACAGAACTTGGTATTTTCTATAGTGTCCCTTTTTTGCCTTCACAACTTTTCTCAACCAAAGTATCTGAAGTCTGGATATTCAGAGTTTTAATCCATTATATCTAACTTGCTGAAGAAATGGATAGGACAGTTTTCAGTTTAAAAAAAAAATGGGGATGCAGGAGGGTGGGGGTGATTATCTGTTGCTGCACACACTCTGAATTAATCTGATTTTCATCTTTTGTAGGAGGGAGAATGGGGCAAAGGAGGGAAGGGAGGAATGAGGAAGTTAGCTGGAATTTCTGCTGGACCTGCTCTCTTCTCAATTCTTGGTGATCCTCTTGGGCACAACCAGCTAGCAAAATCTGCGCTGTAATCATTTCAGCTGATGCTGGTTATACAATTTCAGCAACACTCCAAGAGATGGATCCATTAGGTGGATGCAGCATGACTGTGATGTGCTTACCATTTGAGCCAACAGTACAACTTTCCAGGCTTTGAAAGAACTTACTTACCCATCAAAGCTATTTTTATCCTGGCACACCTCATCCAAAAGGTCAATGATGTCACTCTCCAACAGCTTGTGTCCTTTTTTGTAACGGTTCTGGATCCTTTCTAGCTTTCGTGTCATCTGCACACACAAACACACACACACACACACACACACATCACTTGTCACCTTAGTGTTTAAATCTTCAGTCTGCTAATACACACACACCACTTGTCACCTTAGTTTTTGTACTCCCAGTTCGTATAGAACAGGGAGTACTTTAGAATGGGAACGAAGAAATGCTGTCTGTGTGTCTGTCTGTCTGTGTGTCCGTGGTCAAAATGTGTTCCACTCGCTCCAGACAAAACTACTGGGCCGATCTTTCTGAAAATTTGTAGGTATGTTCATTATGGGCCACGGATTATGCCTGATGTTTTAGTTTACCGCTATAGCCGTTACTAGCGGCTGTAATGGCCCATAATGGTTTTTCTTCTTTATGGAATACCTCAGAAAGTACTTGGCCAATTTATAAGCGGTTTGGATGATCTTGTGACAAATCGGAGCCTCTGTCCATATGTAAGTGATGTAATGCTGAAAATGGATTAAACAACCGTTAAAAACCATTATTCTGCCGTTATTTCTTATATATAGGTGGATTTTAATGAAATTTGGTATATAGAAAGGTTATCACACACAAATGGCACTTCTATATAGTGTTTCAAAATTTGACCGCTAAAAACCGTTATTCTTGACATATTGTCCGATTTGGATGAAATTTGATATGTACACAGGCTTTAGCACAGTGAGCACTAAAATATCGGTTTCAAAAGTGTATATTGGTTATATAACCGTTAAACCGTTATTTATTTTTTTTTTTTATATATTGATGGGTTTTAATGAAATTTTGTATATAGAAAGGTTATCACACACAAATGGCACTTCCATGTAGTGTTTCAAAAACTGACCATTAAAAACCGTTATTCTTGACATATTGTCCGATTTGGATGAAATTTGGTATGTACACAGGCTTCCCAGTGAGGATTAAAATACCAGTTTCAAAAGTGTACATCAGTTAAATAACCGTTAAAACCGTTATTTTGCCTTTTTTTCTTATCTCACAAAGCACTTGGCCGATTTATAAGCGGTTTGGAAAACTGGGAGTACGTTTATATGCTTCACATCTTGTTATATCTTCAGTTTAGTAGTATTTTGAATGACTTAACTTTTATTGAATACATTCCAATAACACCCTTCTGTGAATGGGCTGACACTTAATTCAAATTCAACATCTTATGCCAAAAACCTACATTGCAAGAAAGGTTGAAACTTGTTTGAATAGTTTGTTGTGTGTGTGTGTGTGTGTGTGTGTGTGTGTGTGTGTGTGTGTGTGTGTGTGTGTGTGTGTGTTATGTATTGAAGTACTTTCATTCCAACAGCTATTCACACAAAAAAATAACAGTATCCATGTATAATGTCTACATATTATCTCTTTTTTTCAAAGTCCCTTCTCTCAAACTGCTGCACAGTGTGACCATTGCTACTACAGAAAATTTCTTATTTCAGTACAATTTACTATATTTTTGGATCTGTTTTCATTAATATTTTGAGAATTTTGCAATACTAGGGTAAGTTTGACACATTACACTGCACAGCATCTTCCGTAACTTAGAGTTTTCTTTATTTCAAGGCCATCTCTTTGTCTCCTTGATATAAGTGTGTTATAACTGGTCTGAGCAGCGACTGTCAAGGCAGAACTAATGACCTCCATACAACAACTTTGTATCTGTTGCTGTTCACTGTGGGGCCTACTTCAGCTTTCACAGAAAAAAATGCTTCTTTGAGGATTCCCTTGATACTAGGCATTACAGAAACAAAAAATTTTATAGTGAAGAAACTCCATTATGTGTCAACGACTATGCAGTTTACATAAAATAACTTGTTCTGATGTATGAGATAAACTCTAGGAAAAATTAGAAGGAACTAATGAGAATGGAGATCTCTGTAACGGTTGAAAGAACCATCGGTTCCCCTTTTAATCCTGACATGCACCAAAATTTAACAATTTTACTCTTGGGACACATGCTGGGTACAAGATGGAAAATGTCCAGCAAGTCCAAGCAGAAGACTGTGAATTACGATTTTCAGTGCGTACAAGAGATTCATAAACTTTAGATCAGTGGAAATTCAACACATACACAGCAGCAGGTGAAAGTGATACCTCAAGGGGAGGCCAGAATCCACTGTCACAATAAAAACAATCAGCAAGGACCCTGCAAAAAATTACAGCTGACTTAAAAATTGAACAAACATTTGCCATTACTGTGTGGCATGTTTTGCGAAAGTATGATAGCTTCAAATGTTTTGTCAGGAAAAACTTTAAGAATCTGTGAGATGAACAGAATGAAGCAATTAAAGTGGAGAGTGGACTGCAGATGCTACATAAGTGAATGGTATCCACTAAATGCTCCAGTTGAAACTTGAACAAAGCTATTTTCACCATTAAAAGTCAGACTGAAATCAGGACTGAAAGCATGGAATTTTGGAGGAAGAAAGAAGCTTTATGACACATACGTATTAGCCACAGTCAATCTCAGCACAAGAGGAAGACTCTTGTGATGATGTGGGGCTGCATCTCTTGGAACAAGCTGGGGATACTGTGTATAGTTGATGGTAACATGAATGCAACAAAATACATTGACATGTTAAAAACATAAAAAAGAGTTGTGAACTGTGATTGCAAGGCAATATGTATACTAACTTTTTTAAAGGTGACAGTGCTCTGGTCCACAGTGCCAGGATCATGACAGAAAACAAGCAGATGTTCTCATTTATGGCATTTCAGTTCACTGCATGACATGACCAGCATGGTAAGCTGACTTGGTCATTATGAAGAACATGTTGTTGAAAATCCTGGACTATGAAATCAGGCACATGAATCAACATTTGAAAAGAACTGCTCAAAGCTGTAATTCAGGTGTAATCAGACTTCCCTTCTGCTCACATTGTATCATTGTGATCTCATTCCCAGGTGGATGCAGACACGTATCAAAAGAAAAGGAAACCCACGAAAGACTTATGTTACTGAATTTCACATTGCTTTCATTCAAACAACAGGGTTTACAGCAGCATTTAGTTTTATTCAGCAACAAATTGGACAGATAAGGAAATTTTTTATCACAGCACTTCTTTACCCATCACTGGCCTGAAACCTTTAGCAGTGCTCTGTGTGGGACTACCACGTATCAAAATGTTCGCCTAATCATAGAAACGAACAATATAAACCCAGGCTAGTACTTCAAAGGCAAGTTACAGGCCCGACATAGTTGTTTTAATTAAAGCCCTTAATCATGTCATTTTGGTGAAAGGATCGAGACAATACTTCTTTCCTTTGGCTACAAAGTAGCACACATATTTATGATGCCTCGCTGGAATTATCTCATGATTCAGTAGAATGTAGTGCATGCCCTCTTGACATCAATAATATTTAATGAGATCTACTTCAGTCACTATTTGGTTTTAGATGAAACAGTGTTCATCCCCAACCTTTGCACATCATCACAGCAATTGGCACTTTATCTTGCCCCCTCCATCATCAATATGGACTGCTTTGGTGATTTTCAGACAAGCATATCTTTTGTCCATTAAATATTGAGCATTTTGATTTTCAGAATCTCCTAACCACGGATCTTTTTTGTTTTTGTTTTCTAGACGTCCATCAGTTTGTTTACATCTGTCCACCTAGAATCTGCACTGTTTTTGTAATCTCCGTGCATATAAACAATGGATGCAGGATTACTATTTTTCTTGTGGTTACAAATTAATCATAACAGTTACAAGCAAATATACTTCATCCATCACTGATGTAGACTAGGGTTTTTTTTTTTTTTTTTTAATGCTTGTGGGAACATGAATTTGTCTTAACCCTGGGCTCAAAATACCCACCTTTCCATGACAATTTAATCATCTGGCAGACAATTGAAATTCTCTTTTCATTTGTCCATCAAACAACCATGTTTGCTAGCAGCAATGAAAGGAAACTTCAGTGTACACCAATAGTACTGCCATTTCTCCCTTTTCACTTGGACACCCTAACTATGCCATTCTATCCTCCACTTGCCATCCCCCTCTCTCCCCACCCCCTCTCCTGTCTGATTTTTCTTTTAACAGAATCCTACCACAAGACAAGATGTGTTCTTTGCATAAAATTTGTCAGCAGCACACAGGCATTGTACTTAATCAGAATGTAAATGGTATATCTACTCCCTTTGCTTTTATTTTCAAATCTGATATGAAGTGGATTTATCCTGGAATATGTGTGTGCTGAGACTGAGACAGACAGCAAGACAGGCAATACAGAGACTTTAATATTTCAATTCTGTTCTGGAATGTGTGAATAGTGGAAATCTGACAAATTTTTTTTTCTGATAAAATTTTAAACCACATCAGGGCACTTTTTTCTAATTATACTCTGTTGATTGAATAAATTGTTTTATATCATATTTCTCTGTAACGCCTCAATTAGATGTTTGCAGAACATGCGGTTATCAAATTATGTCTGCCAACTCGTCCTGCTCTACTGATAATTTATTTTTGTTAAATATCTTGTTACATGGGGGGAGGGTGAACAAGGGGGAAAGTAAAAATTGGGAAGGGGGAGATGGTGATGAGTTGATTTTCTTATATCTACTTGTCCTTAGGACATCTAAAAATTACCTGGGAATTTCTAGCCCTGTATTCTGATTTATTTCATTACATTCCATGTTTTGTTGGATTATAATATATATATATATATATATATATCAGCTGCTTGCTAATCTTACTTAGTTAATTTCCAAATTATCTATACTGTCTTGATCAAGTTTACCAACTTACAAGGAAAGCAATTATTCTGCATCCATCGCACATAAGATCTTGTGGCATGTGCATTGAATGCTGATCTTCATCTGTGAGGTTCGCTGGTTTGAATGACAGTGCCTGCATTCCTGGGGGCGGTCTCATCTTTTCCGACGCTGGATCCTGTTCCTCCCATTCTTGATCACCTTCAGTCTTATCCTCAGCATCTTCGACATCTTGATCTTCCCCTCTTGCGTCGACTTTACCAAGAAGTAGAACGCATATCAGCAGAACAAGCAGAAATACATACTCTACTTTCTGAACTGAAAACAAAAACATTTTTTTTTTAAAGATTTCTAGCGATGCTAGATAACCCGCCTGTAAAAACGTCACTGGCCTATAATATAATATTCTCGAGAGTTCCCTTCGTTTTGATTCAAACTGCCGTCTGCTTTCTCGGCCGCCCAGAGTTATCTGCCGTCGTCATTGAATGTGGTGCTGATAAAAAGATAAACTGTTGAAAAAACGAAACGTTGACTAGCTCTTGATGACGAAAACTAGCAGATCACACGTGTCGATTTCTCAATGGCCAACGAAAGATTGAAATAGGCCCTATAGGCTAGGCTATAGGCCTAAGTGCAAGTGAAAATCATTGGCCAGTTGCCACCAATCAGTGCAGCAATAAGGCCTAAGATCAATGCCGGAAATGACCGATACTTTCAAGCGAGTCTCAGAAGTGGCGCAAACAAACAAAACAAATCAAACAAACGAACGAAAGCAAATGGGTGAGAGGATTTGGATCAGACTAAGTAAATGAATGCCAGGTAAAATCTTTGCTTCCAAATTTATTTAACATCTTACATACATGACGAACACTGACCTAAGTATTCGCATTTGGTAGCTCCCCTTAAATAGCACCCCTTAAAACAAACATTTTCAGACTCAACCATTGCCCTTCGGGCGGCTGAGATGCTTGGGGCTGCCAGCAGTCAAGCCTAGGCTAGGGCCTATTACAAACAGGCCTAGTTGCTTTGTTGGCCTATTCGGTTCCTCCACCCTTACCCCTATACCCGCCACACCGCCCCTACACACTCTCCGCCCTTCTCACCCTGACTCCTTGTCATGTTGATAGGAGCCCCTCCCCCCTCCATTCTCTTACTTGCTCCCTTTCCTCCCCCACCTTCCTCTGCACGTCACAATACAACCGTCGCGAGTCAGGATGAGCAAATCAGTAGTCACAGTGGGGGTGGGAGTGGTGGGCTTAGGGAACTGGATGAAGAAGACGAAATGAGGGGAGGGGGTGAATGTGAATAGGCAGTTTCGGTTTAGCCCATATGTAACGGGAATGTTTGATTTTGCGGGACCCCTGACACTGACAGCCGAGCAATCTCAAATCGTAACAAATAGCCGGGGGAGACTGGAGCAATGAGATTCCATGGTCCCTCCCCCCCCCCTCCCCCCCCCCCCCAAAAAAAAAAAAGACACGTGATTTTTTTTGTCTCAGTCTTGAAACCTCGTTATCTGCCAAAAGAGGTCTCTAAAAGCTTTTCATAAATTTAGATCATCCGGTCAGACTTCCTGATCACGGCGTGGGAGTCCTTGCACGGGGCTTAGGCGGCCCGAGCATCCCGGCCTCGCCAGATCTGGACCCCCCTACATCAGTCATTTACGTCCGACGCTTGATGTCATGACGGAAATAGGCCTAAACTGAGATCACACAACGATGGAAGTGCGACAAGACTCGATCGGACAAGCTATGACTGAGAAAGCCGTCAATTTCGGTCCAGTTTGAGAAAGAGAATCAGCTTCATTTGCAAGTTATTTGGAAATCTGACATTTTGAGAAAAGTTCAGTGGCAATCGCATACTTTCGGCCTTCTTTTCCCGGGAGCTTACTAGTTCGTGAACATTTAGAAAACAGCTATCCAAATCATTTAAAAGTGTTTACAGATGGGTCGGTAATGGAATCCTCTGATAGTGGTTCAGGCTTTATGAATACCAACCTTAAATGTCAGGAAATCATATTAAGTAGGAAAGGGGTTTTCAATCTATACCTCAGAATTATATGCAATACTGAAGGCTTTGAATTACATATATGATACATCAATTGCTTTCTATCAAATTTTACTTTGTGTTGATTCCAAATCTGTTTTACAGTCACTAGAGCGTTGGGACTGCAAAGCTAGAAAAGATTTGCTTTTTGAAATAAAACATCTACTGCATTGTTTCATTACACTAAGCATAAGAACTGATTTTTGTTGGGTCCCATCTCACTGTGGTATAAAGTGGAATGAAATAGCAAGTCTTGCAAAAGAAGGAGCAAACAGAAAGACGGAAAATTTACTAAACAATCCCTTTAGAGAGATCTATTCTGAATTGATCCAAATTATGGAAAAATGTATGCATAAGCAGAATTCTAGTCAAAAAATGGCTACTTTACCGTCGTGCCCAAGGCACATTGTTAGATTAATTCATAAATTAAGGTTGAATACTTGGAACACTAAATATTCTCATGGTATATCTTGTGTATGCAGAGAAAACATTTCTGTGCATCATCTTTTGTTTGAATGCTCAGTGTTGACCCCACTCTATGAGGAGAAAGGTATTCAGATGAATAACTTTGATAATGTTAATACTGTCTTATATGGTTCATATGTTGCTGAAATTGCCATGGTTATTTCGCAGTCACAGGTTGCAAAATTTTTATGAAGATCAACAATTTTGTGTACCGCTAGGGTATTTTACTCATGTCAATATTCATATATCAGATGTGGGTTTGAAAGTACTAATGTGGGTGATAAGTTAAGTGTGGAGGTTTTTTTGTTTTTTTTTTAATTATAAAAGTGTCTAATATCATCTGGCGATGAAAAGACATTAAATAAACCACTGAACTGAACTGATTACTAGCCTAACTAGTCGACAGCAGCAGCGGTCACGAATCTGGCCTATAGATGATGTTTCCTTTTAATTTTTTTTTTTTTTTTGCACAGGACTTAGTGTTGATAACGCTGCAACAATGTTCCCCGGCCGTCTCCAGGATCAAACCCACCCACTTCACCCCTCTCCTCCCCCCCCCCCCCCCCCCCGGCGCCATCCTTTACCGTAGGTTAGACCTAGGCCTACTGCGCGCGCGCGCGCGCGCGCACACACACACACACACACACACAGAGCTGCACCGCACACATAAGCAAGCGCCCCGGCATTGTTTTCAATGATTCAGTTTTCACGCCTTCATTTCTTCTTAAATCCAAGAGTTAACTGAAGGGCGCTGTCCGGAAACAGTGCCACCGCGATCATTTCCATGTTAATGTTATAATCAGCATCCATGCATTGTAATTTGTAATAGGCTACTTGTCATTAATCTCAGTACTTTGAAGTGATAGATCTGGAATGGCAAATGGGAGAACTGTTCGTTCTGTTCTGTTCGTGCCAGAATGAAGACCAAGGATGCTGCGGATGCGGACTCACTTGACTTGTGTGATGGTGATAGGCTAAAAAAAAAGAAAGTGACCGCTGTTAATGAAAGGACAGATAGGCTTAAACCAGCTTTTGCTGTTTTTCTCAATCACAGACCGGATAGTCAGACAAGTGTGGTGTGCAAGGTTCTCGAGCCAGTAATTCAGTTGTGACTCAAATTATTGAGCATCTGAAGTCGAACCGACAGTCTATTGTCTGTTTATCAGCACAGCTTGTGCTGTGGAGGTCATGCTCCACAAATTTCATTGTTAGACGAGAACAAAGATGTCCGAGCGATTCAGCTGGATCTGGCAAAGGCCTACGATTCTATGCTGCGCATCAGGCCCTAGAGGAAGCATGACTGAGGCGCTGGGAGGACAGGGTTTTTAGACTGGATCAATGACTCTCTTGTGGGAAGACGGCAGAAAGTACGCTTTAATGGTGCTCTATCGGAATGGGCAGCAGTAGGATTGGCGTACCACAGGGCAGCGTTTTCAGATCTGTGTCGTGCGTCATTTTTTTTGTTTTTGTTTTGAATAGGCCCACATGGCTTGCTAAAAGTAGAATTTAGTTTGTGCCAAATCTATAGGCCTACTGATGACGATAGAGTATATAGCCTAGTGAGTTTGTGCCAGATCTATGATGATGACACTAAAAATATAGTAAGATTAAAGCACCAGAAAATATATAGAGAAGTGCCTCAGAGGGACTTGGTCAACTTAGTAGATTGGGCCGACACGTGGCAAAGGGGCTTCAGTGCAGAAAATGCTAAGTTCTTACTGTTCAAAAGGGTAAATGCCAGTAAAGCTATAAAATGATAAAGCACAGGAGCCAAAAGAAAACAGATTCCAAGCATTTGGTTTAGCAGGATTTACGTACACACGTAGACTGTGAATTAAAGTCTTCAAAGAGCATTGGTATTAAGTGAAGCAAACAGGGTGATAGGCATAGGACTCTTCATAAAGTCGTTTGCTTTTTCAGACTGCCTCGTTCAGAAAGAGACAAAACTCTCACAGAGGGCTTGCTTCGAAGATATACGAAACTTGTTCCAAGACTGAAAAATCGCCTAGGCCTGTAGCCTATCAGTGAAAAGAGCATTTCAAAGGTATTCTGCGCATGACCGTGTATAGCAGACTGAGAGGTGATTTCATTGAGACTTAGGCCAAAAGGAATTCTCGTGAGCTGTACAAACCCAGAATGTTTTTCATTCTTAACAGAGAGAAGAACCAAAGGTCCACATGTACAGGTTAATGAAATCCAGATGCAGCACGAAATTATGTCGAGACCTTTTCTCACATCGAATAATTGAACATGCACTGGAATCACCTGCCAGCGGAGCTGAGTTGTCTTAGCGCCTGCAACAATGAACTGTTTTAAGAATATACCTCGCTGAGGAATCATGTTTAGTGTAGAGGACTCCCCCCCCCCCCCCCCCCCCCCAGTACTAGATCTGATCAAAAGATTAGTAGCTGGAAAGTTTTAGATTTAGATCTGGTCAAAATGTCAAAAAGTGTTTTGAAAATGAAGGAACCACATCCCAATAGGCCTAACTGGTAACTCTTGCCTTGGACAGGCCTTACATAAAGGCGAAGTCAACTAGGTCTATACGCTAGGCTTACAGGCCGATTCTACTCTCTTCCCCTCTCCTCATCTTACCTCAGCTCTACTCAAGTCTACTCAGCTGTACTCGATTCTGCTCAACTCTACTCTACTCGACCAAATCTTGATTCTGCTGCGGCCTATATGCGAGCAGCCATGGACCCCCGTCCCATACACATAGAATATTCATTCGTTTACATAGGAATGTAAAGGGTATTGGCCTATTGTCTGAACTGAAGCAGGGGTAAATGATGGACTGGGGCTGTTGGCACCAGTCAGAGTTGTCTCCTGTCTGCTTCTGTTTGCGCCGAAACTGAAGAGGACAAAAGAACAAGAAAAACATTTAATGAGAGAGAGAGAGAGAGAGAGAGGAGAGAGAGAGAGAGAGAGAGAGAGAAGTATCATTTTATGTCTTGTTTACGAGCTGCGCACTCCATATCTTTCCATCGCGCCCATATCTGCTAGACTGGCTAAAACGAAGAATATTATAGATTATTTAAAAAAAAAAAAAAAAAAAAGATTCTGGCAATAGGCCTACTGACTGAACGTAAGGGGATCGCGCAATCAATCTTAAAAGCCCACCGCATCGACATGGCATGTACAATTAAGCAGGCTGGCCCAGCACATGTGTCGATTTTACCCGGAGATATTTAATTTAACTGCGATAGGCCCAGCTCATCAGTGGATCTGTAGCCTACTGCACTGGTTCGAGCCAGCTGTTGCATTTGGCACAAAGCCTTGTGTTGTTAGTGTTGCATCCACGCATGAAGAGCGATGGAGGTAACATTAATATCCGGACAAGTTGTTCCAAGATCGGTGTGTGAACGGGGACAAAACTATTCATTCCGCATGGATTGATCATTTTCGTAATAATTGTTGACAGGTAATCAATGGACCAGTTAACCCCCCACCCCCAAACGAACGCACAAACAAAACAAAACAAACAGAAAAAAAACAAACAAACAAACAAAAAAAACAGCACACACACACACACACACACACACACACACACACACACACACACACACACACACACCTCAGATGAGGTATTGTCATCAGGAGGCACATATTGGAGAGAGAGAGAGAGGGGGGGGGGGGGAGGGAGGTGCTTGAGGTTGGGATATTCTGACAATTAAAAAAAGAAATTGCTGACACCACATATTTAGTTTTCAAGAGATTGATCATAACAGGCATTTCTTTAGCACATAGACACTCATTGTGTTGCACACAAAGAACATCAGTTTACCTATTATTAGAGAAGACGTGAAGTGAACTGGCTCATACGCTCTAAGTTTATTAATGCATAATCGGCGACAGCGTCTTATAATGTAGGCCTAAGGGAGAGAAAAAGCTGAGCGTCGTCTGCATTCATAATGTACTAGTTACCTACCTTTGTACAAAATTGTGACCACCCGCCTCCGCGCTTCGCCTTTCCCCCTCCCCCATCCCTCCTTCATTCTAATGCTGACTGCTATCAGTGGAATATTGTTTTGTGCATTTTTGTCTGCTGTTTGTAACGTCTGGAGAAGACACGGTCCTCGAAAATTCGTTTGTTTTGTATGGTACATGAACTATGCGTTTGGGCCAGTTAGCGAACACAACTTGACCGGGTACGAGAAAGCCGAATTCTCTTTTTCCAGGACATAGGCGAAGACAGAATCGCGTTTTTCTCCTAAATTATTCTAACACGGTGAAAAAGAAAAGAGTTAGACGACTGAATACCGGCTTTGGTCCCCCCCCCCCCCCCCACCTTTGCGGGTGGGGGTGGGGTGGGGGTGAAACTTTCTAGCAGTCACGATTCTATAACTCAGGCTTAGGCCTAGAACGATGATGTTTCCAGTTGCACAGCCTTCAGTGTTGATAGATATGACATTGTTCAGTCATATGGGAGTAGTAATTGGAGGGGGTGGGGTGGTGGTGGTGGTGGTGGAGGGATTACAACTCAAAACCTGCCTTTTAATCTCTCTCTCTCTCTCTCTCTCCACACACACACACACACACACACACACACACACACACACACACACACACACACACAGTGGCATGCACCCCAGCCTCATTCTTTTGTTTTGTATCTTTTTCAAAGTTCCAAAAGCTCCCTATGGAAACGCGCCGTCCGAAACAAGCGCACTGGCGATCATTTCCATGTTGATCTTGCAGTGTGAAGCATGCGTAAATTTCATGTTTCTCATGACACCGAGGTGATGCTAGATTCTGACCTTCGTTGCAGACAGCCGCGCGACGTACCACGCACGCCGCGCGCGCGCGCGCCACACACCACACACACACTTAGGCCCTAGGTCTATTGCAAAACAGTCTTGATCTTGTTAAGGCCCAGATCTACATGTGAACGGCGAGGTATCCTCTGCTCCCCTTCCCTCCAAACAGTAAAGATGTAGGCCTAATTGTTCAATGGGTACAGTATCTGAACTAAAGTGCTGTGCAAGTCCGAGTGACCCCCTTATCGACGTAGGAGAAAAAAAAAAAAATCTTTCACCACCTACCTAGTCGACTATCGTTAAACATAGGACAAAAACCAGGATTTGGGAATTACCGAGACACAAATGTATTAGGCTACAGTAATCCGAGCGGCTTTTTTCCACGTGCTTCCGACGCGTCTATAGCTAAACTTTTCGCTAGGCCTAACGCGAATTCAGATCCGAAAACAGCGGTAATAGCCTTGTGACTGGATTTTGCCTATCAGGGTCGCTTCTTAATCTAAAAAGCCAGATCCGAAAACACCGGTAATAGCCTAGTGACTGGATTTTGCCTATCAGGGTCGCTTCTTAATCTAAAAAGCCTCACACGCAATGACAGGACGTATGCAAATGGTGCAGAGTGGGGCCCACATAAGAATCATCTTGATTTAGGCTAGCGGTAGGCCAGGCCAAGCTGGATCTATATTGTACTGGCTCGACTCGAGCCAGCTGTTGCATTTGATCGATAGGCCTACGCCAACTAGCCTAGCCTAGCATTGTATTGCAGTAGCGTCAGAACCAGGGCGGGGGTGGGGTGGGGGTGGGAGGGCACGATACAAAGGAGGGATAAAGAATCTTTTAACATTCTTTTTTAAAATGAAGGGAAAAGAATCTGATAACATTCTTTAAGTCATGACTGTGTGGTTCCTGAACAGCATTTTGGCGAGATTCACTAGGGGTGAATTCTTGGTTCAGGTTGCATCAGGTCGGCTAGCGCCAGTCTGCTTCTTTGGATAATGAAAAACGGACTGCCTGGAACGATTATGCCACCACCCGACCCACCCGGCCTCTCCCGACATCGTAGTCAGCCATATTAGAGCCCGGTCATCTGTACCCTGTCCTTCTTTAGCACACAGGCCAGGCGGCCATGCTGATTATTCGTTTGTCTTATTTTTATTTCTTCTTTCTTCTTCTTCTTCTCTCTCTCTCTCTCTCTCTCTCTCTCTCTCTCTCTCTCCTTCTCCAGTCCCGGAGAGTGTGTGCGGGCGTGTATGTGTGTGTGTGTGTGTGTGTGTGTGTTGTTGTGTGTGTTGTGTGTGTGTGTGTGTGTGTGTGTGTGTGTGTGGTGTGTGTTGTGTGTGCATTGCATGTATGTGTGTGTGTGTGTGTGTGTGTGTGTGTGAGAGAGAGAGAGAGAGAGAGAGAGAGAGAGAGAGAGAGAGAGAGAGAGAGAGAGAGAGAGATGGTGCTGTTACTGATGATGGACCTGTTTGGTTACGGAATGTCACCATGACCACAGTTCTAAACTTGACCAGTAACTGATGCCAGACTTCATAACTTTCATCCCATAACTCCGGTTCAAGTTAGCCTGTGACCTGTCTGCATGGATTTCTCTTTTGCTATGACAAGTGAAAGCCGGGGGAAAAACTGAACTGCTGATACCAAAGTAATTCTTAGAGCTGAACTGATGATGAATGGGATTCATTTATATCATTGACACGCATTGTGTTTCGGATTGAAAAAAAACAACAAAAGTTTATTCATTTTAACAGAAAACTCAAAGCGTAAGAAAGAAGTCTTTTAGGTCTATTATTTTAACAAAATCTAAAAAAAAAAAAAAAAAAAAAAAAAAAAAAGGATGAGATGTTTGTCAGTATCAATGTCAACTCTACTGTCGAGAAGAATGCTTTACACAATCATGGGATATGCCTATGGAGATTGAAATATTAATGGAAAGGAAAATCCAAGCATTATCATCGTACTGTATACCCCGAATACGGACATGTCTGTCACTGATTCTTACAACGTAGCTTTTGTCTCCTTAGAAACACTGTTCAACATCATCGTCATCATCATCATCATTATTGTCATTATTATCATTATCACTATTATTATCTTTATCATCAGCATTATTATAATCATTACTATTTTGTTGTCATTATTATTTTTATCATCATCAGTACAAAGTCTTCACTGTTTTGTTTTGTAATCTGGCAACCAGCAGCGAGTTTAACCACTGAGCTGTCATCAGCTGTCCATTCCGCAGTGCTGTTTGCTAGTACATCGTGTTTTTTTCCCCCTTGTGCAATGAAAAAAAAAAAGAAGTAAAAATCTGGAGCACTCAGCGCGGATTAAGTCCCACTGCTTTAGTATAGTATAGTATAGATAGTATAGTATATAGTATAGTATAGTATAGTATAGTATAGTATAGTACGGGGATGCTCCAAATGCAGGTAGGCCTTTAGGCCTGTCGCCGATTCTTTTCAGGTCTCATTTCTTTCCTTCTTATAATCTTCTGCTGGTCTTTTGACCAGCCGTAGAGTTGAGGACAGCAGTACAGGCTTATAACATTATTGTACATGTTGTACGTAAATGTTTTATTCCCTATCGGACCTAATTTCCCCTTTCTGTGCCCTTTCCTCCCTCCGTACGAGGTGACAGCCCCGAAAGGGCTCAGTGTGGCCCAGCTGGGCTACAGACAACTGAATTTGACAATCAAGGTGTATGCAGTTGGGAAAAGTGGGTAAAGGGAAGCAATCCATTTATTTAGCGAACCATGTTTCTTAAGACTACCTTTACTTGTCTCCCTGTTGGGAGGTGAGGGTGTGGCAGAAGAATGTATGTGCTTACTATCTTCAGTGGCAGAAAAAAAAGTGACATTGATAGAAGAACATAATACGACACAAATACACACAACAACAGCACTGTAGTGTGTTAAATCTCATGCATAACTAAAAACAAACACAGAAAAAGAAAGGTGAATCATGGATGTCATCAGCTACAACAAATGTAGTGTAATGCATGATTTCACCATCAGAACGTATTTTGGTCACATCTAGGCCTGAAGCTGATTGTGTTTCTTACTTGCATAACAACTGTATATTCATTTTTGTTATTTCGTTTGTTTTTACCCAACTACGAATTGTTTTTCGTTTTTGTCTTCTTTCCTTCTTCCTCTCCTCTTTCTTCCTCCCTTCCCTTCTTTTTCTCTGTCTGTCTGTTGCTTTCTTTGTATAAGCAGCACGTTATCAGAGTGAGTGTGCCAGTACACCACACATTAGAGAATTAACAAACCCAGACACCTTGTATCAAACGCCAAAACACTAAAAATCAGCAAGAATATGGTCCATTTGTAAGAGAACATACAGACTGTTTATGGTGTGTAAGAGACTGGTTGGGGGAAAAAAAAAAAGGGGGGGGGGGGGGGGGGGGGGGGGGGGAAGAAAGAAAAAGAAGAAAGAAAGAAAGAAAAAAAAACAAAACAAAGCTGGTAGTGGAAACTTTTTTTTTTTTTTTTTTTTCTCGCTTTTTGTCATTTGTTTTTTGGCAGAGGAAGAGGACAGTGTGAAGCACCAATGAACAGGTGGGTTTTGGCCTGAGGTGGAGAGGGGGGGGGGGGGGGGGGGGGAGTCACCGCCTTAGGTGCTCCATTGATCCGACAACTGATGCCACACACACACACACACACACACACACACACAACACACACACACACACACACACACACACACAACTTCACAATCAGAACATATTTTTCTGCATAAAATTCGGGTTGTCCTAACCAGGGAAATTGCGTGGCCACAGAACAACGCCACCATTTTTTTTTCTGTCTGCCAAAGTGGGTTCGTTTACATGTGCTAATCTGTATACTGAAATACAATACAAAACAAACATGACATACAGATACTGTAACAATACAGACTCGCCATAAACATACACAGACACACACACATACTCACACGTGTGCACACATACATACATGGCGCGTGCGCATACACACACACACACACACACACACACACACTACAAACTATATATATATATATATAAATATAGAGAGAGAGAGAGAGAGAGAGAGGTTACACACGCATGGCAAAACCCCCCTCACCCCCCCCCCCCACCCCACTCACCCCACCCCCGCACGTCATCACACACATAGCACCACAGTCAGACAGACACACACACACACACACACGCACGCCCACGCTCCCTGAAAACATACACGAACACTGCAATATTATTATGATCTGCCTGTCTGTGCGTGATACGATAACAGAGGCCCTCCCGTCTCCTCCTCCACCCTCTACCGCGTGGATGTTCTCTCAGCTGCGGAGAATACGATTTATTCTGCTAATAACTCACGAACACGACACCACGCACGCGCGCGATCACACACACACGCACACACACACACACACACACACACACTCTCTCTCTCTCTCTCTCTCACACACACACACACACACAACCCGCACGCACACACGCACACACACACACAACACACACGCGCGCGCGCGCACGCCCACGCGCCGTCGATGCTCACACACAACATGCACGTACACTGCAACCTTACAGTAACATTGCATGTTGCACGTGCTGCACATGATAACATGCCCCCCCCCCCCCCCCCTCCGGGCAGCGCACCCCCATCCCCAACAACGCCCTTCTGTCCCGCCTGGAATTCCCCCCAGTCACGAAGAGCATGATTTATTCTGCCAATTACTCCACGGCCAGTCCCATCAGAATCCACCGCTCCGGATGGTGAACATCCTCCTCCGGTTACACACACACACACACACACACACCACACACACACACACACACACACACAGGACAGCGCTAGACAACACACACATACACAACACACAGAGAGAGAACGACGAACGAACGAACGAACGAAATTTTATTTTACCAGGGTAATGAGATAAGCAATATAAATGCTTTTTTCCACCCAGCCCTGGGGCAAAAGGAAAGAAAAACAAAGATCAAATTAATGCATTTAAAGATCAAATTAATGCAAATACATATACAAAGAACAAAGTATAACATGATCTTGTACAGTTCAATACAAATTAGCTATTGTCCACACCATTGACAAACGAACACAATAGAGAAACGCGTGAACATAGCGAACAAGGGGAAGGAAACGGGGAAGGAAAAGGCCAAGGGGTAGGTTAGGGGTAAATGGAGAGAGAGAGAGAGAGAGAGAGAGAGAGAGAGAGAGAGAGAGAGAGAGAGAGAGAGAGAGAGAGAGAGAACGAACGAACGAATTCTACTTCAAGAGGGCAGTGGACAAGCATGGGTGCCTTCCACATCCAGCCCCCTGGGCAAGAAAAATCAATATATAGTAAAAAGCAAATCAAACAAACACACATGAAAAAATGCAACAATTGCTTGCATGAAAACCTTTGACAAAAGAAGTAAGAAGAAAAAAGAACCAATAAACACACCACCATCACTACCAACAACCACAAGAAGAAAACAAAATAATTAGGGCAAGTGGGGGGGGGGGGGGGGGGGGGGGGGGGGGGGGTGAATGGAAAGAGAGAGAATACGAATATTTTATTGAGGGTAAACTGATAAGCTGATCAAGCTTCTTTACACCATGCCCTCAACAAAACAAAACAAAACAAACAAAAAAAAAAAAAAAAACAAAACAAAAAAAAACCCAACTTACAACCATGTTTTTTGGAGCGGAAAATGGCCATTTGACTAGGACTGGGGAAAAGGTCCTAGAAATCGAAACCATGCCGGCATTTTAAAGGTGTTTCCATAAGGTATTGTGGTAAGCCTTTTTGAAAGATATCAAACTACAGCTGTTCTTAAGATGATCGGACAATTCATTCCAAAGTCTGGCACCCGAGTAAGTAAGGGAGGTCATGAAGAGATTAGTCCTAGGTCGTGGGGTGAAAATAGTACGTTTGCTACGAATATCGTTTACAATGAATTTTCTATGGAGATAAGACGGCGTTAAGTTATTTATAATTTTGTACATAAAATTAGCTTTATTAAAGCGGCATTTAAACTCAAAGGGAAGAATACCTAAGTATTTGTAATCACTGGGTAGGAGGGACGATGATTTGAGCAGAATAAGTTTGAGAGAACGTCTGTATAAGCTCTCAAGTGGTCTTAAGGAGTTTTTACTTGCCAAATCCCAGCAAGTTGAAGCATAGTCTATGTCCGGTTGGATGTATGCATGGAAAAATATCTTTCGAGTATGCTCATCAAGAAAATGCTTTATTCTATTTAGCTGAAACACTTTCTTGGACAGTTTTTTACAAAGTAAAAATATGTGGCTAGACCAAGATATGTTATTATCAAGAGTAAGACCTAGCAATTTGTGCGATTCGACTTCTTCCAATGCTTTGTCATAAATTTTAAGGCTTGGCAGGCTGGTTTTAATGTTTTGTCTTTTCTGTCTGGTGGTAACTAACATGAACTTTGACTTGAGAGGGTGAAGAGCCATATGATTTGCTTCGGTCCAACTAACTAATTTATCTAAATCTTTCTGCATGTTGCAGCACACTCTTTCCGGACTTTTATCTTTATTATAAAGGGTAGTATCATCAGCAAACAGTTCAGTAGACGACGTTACATGAAGTGGTAAATCGTTAACATAAATAGAAAACAGAATAGGACCTAAAATAGATCCTTGAGGAATACCATATTTCACCGTCATAAGAGGTGACATAATGGAATCTTGAAATACTGCTTGTCTTCTATTGTTCAAAAAAGATGACAGGAGGTTTACTGAGTCTGAGGTAAGTCCATATAAGATACATTTTCTAGATAAAAGATCATGATCAATGGTATCAAATGCTTTTGCAAAATCAACAAAGACAGCAGCAGTGAATAAATCATTGTTTATGTTCGAATGCCATTCTTCTATTAAGTTTGTGAGCATGGTGTGGCAGGAATGACTGGCTCTAAATCCACTCTGATTGGGGTGAAATAGATCATATTTGGTGAAATGTGCCTGAAGATTACATTTAATGTGTTTTTCCAAAGGTTTGGACAGAACAGATAAAATAGAAATCGGTCTATAATTGGATGGGTCCGAAAGATCACCAGCCTTATGAATCGGCAGCACTTTGGCATCCTTAAATACTTGTGGATAACAACAATTTTCAAGACAGAGATTGTAAACATATGTAATGTGTTCCGAAATAATGGGTGCAGATATCTTCAAGATTTTGCTGTCAAGTCCATCCAAACCCCGTGAACGAGACTGTTTTAAAGATGATAGTTCTTTGAAAACTTCGTGCACACTAATGAATGGGAACTGAAGTTTTGTGTATATAATTTTTGAATCACAAAAATGTTTTAACAACAACAGATCATTTGACTGTGAGTTGTCTGTCGTGACAACTCGTTGGGCAACAGTTGTGAAATGTTTGTTCAGCTTTTCGGCAGAGAGATTATCACTACAAGGGGCTGTTACTAAAGACTTTTTCCCTGATAGTTGGTTTATAGCTTTCCAAATGATTTCGTATCACTTTTAGATTTAATCAAGTCATTAAAATACTTTTTTCGAGCGCGTCGTTTCATTGCGGTTACTTTGTTTCGCTGTTTCTTGAAGTTATCGTCTTTGCCAGTGTCTTGCAATAGTTTCTCGCGAGTCTGGATTTCGACATTAATTTCTGCATTCAACCATGGTGGTTTTTCTATGTATTTGACCCGCTTGGTTCTAAGGGGGGCATGTTTATCAAAAACGGACATGAAAATTGTATACCATATTGATAATGCTTTATCCGGGTTTGTATGTTGGTAAACCTCTGTAAAGTTTGCCATGCTTAAGTCAGACAGGAACTCTTCCTCAGTAAAGTTTCTATAGGAGCGAAACGATATACATTTATTTAGAGAGGAGAGAGAGAGAGAGAGAGAGAGAGAGAGAGAGAGAGAGAGAGAGAGACAGACAGACAGACAGACAGACAGACAGACAAATAGCGAGAGAGAGAGAGAGAGAGAAAGAGCGAGAGAGAGACAGGCAGGCAGACAAATAGCGAGAGAGAGAGAGAGAGAGAGAGAGAGAGAGAGAGGAGAGAGAGAGAGAGAGAGAGATGCGGATGCGGATAATTTATTCAAAAAGGCCATAGCCCCTGTTGAAGGGGGTGGTTTATACATGCAATGCATGAATTCAAGAATCATATACGTAATGCAACTAAAAGGAGAACAAAATCATATGAATACAAGAATTCGAACATTCAACGCAAAGGAAAGGAGAAAGATATCAATCACGCACAGCAAATGGAGCGGATTTTGAACGCCTTATACAAATAAATGGCAAATTGTCTTATAACATCTTCACGAGCAGAAGTGACCAGCAAGATAAGTCTAAATGCAGAAGCGTGTCTATGATATTTTGATGGGATAAACTGGCTTCTAAGTGTTTCCAAGGCGGGACAGCAAAACACAAAATGAACCTCGTTTTCACGAGCCTCTTTACACAAAGGACAAACAAGTTCAATCTCCCTACACTCTTTACGATAACGATATCGATGAACGTTAATATCAGACACTCCAAATCTAAATCTTGTCATTATTTACTTTAAATGGCAGTCCATTTGTATAGATAAGTAGGTTGGGATGCGATGTAGTGGATTGAAGTGTCTGTATAAATCAAATCTATTACTATCATGAATGTAAGCATTCCAGTCTTGCCATCTACAATCGATAAGCCTGGTACGAAGCATTTTTAAAAATGCAGTCTTGTTTCCGACACACTGGTTAACCCACGCATATCCCAGTCCTAATTCATATAATCTCATTTTGACTTTTGTCACCCAGTTCACCTTGCCCCTCATATCCAAACCAAATAACATCTTATAGGCTTTCTTCGGTAATCTTGCATCTTCCATTTCAAGTAACTTTAACCAATAAGCTATACATCTTATAACAGAATTTAAATAAATTGGATATCTACTTGTTTCGCCATAAATCAAATCGTTTGGTGTCTGCACAGACACACCTAGAAATTTTTTCAGGGCAAATAAATGGACTTTTTCACAGTGTAGCGCAGCATTTTCTAAGCCCCAAACTTCAGCACCATACTGTGCAACAGGTTGGATTTGAGAATCAAACAGTTTGATGAATACATGAAAAGATTTATTTCCTAACCTAATCGTGTTCAGAAAGGGTGGCTATTCAGGTGTTCGAGAACAGTGGACTTACGATGGAATCCGGATGCCAGTAGTTAACATCTATAAATACCTCGGAATTTATTTTTCGACACAGCTAAGTTTTTCTGCCGCTTGTAAAGATCTTTCGAGCAGAGCTAAACATGCTTTGTTGTGTATTATGCAAAGGTTATCTAGAGAGAGAGAGAGAGAGAGAGAGAGAAGAGAGAGAGAGAGAGAGAGAGAGAGAGAGAGAGAGAGAGTTGCTGCCGCTATTCAGCCGAGTTGGCCTTGAGATGTTCGACCATCCAGCAGGTCTTGCAGTTTCGAATCACGACAGCGCCAAGGAAGGGACCACAAAAAAAAAAAAAAAAAAAAAAAAAAAAAAAGTGACAGCAGACTGAGGGATGCAGCCAGCAGTCTCCCTTGAGAGTAAGAGAGCTGTAGAAGGTCTGAAACAGTTGCAGGAGGCGACGGAGTAGGAGGGGAGATGGGGGCGGGTGGGGGTGGGGTTTTGTGCTGAGGAGGTGAGGTGGGATGAGGGCTTCTTGTTTTCAGACCCTCCGCTGTCGAACCGTTCCGTGTGTGTGTGTGTGTGTGTGTGTGTGTGTGTGTGTGTGTGTGGTGTGTGTGTGTGTGTTTAACCTACAGAGTTCCTCCCACGACTTAAAGGCGCAATCTCCACCCCATGGCCAGAACTGAACGATGTCACCCAGAATCATTACAGGAAACAACCAACCTGCAAAAAACAACAGCAACAACAAAAAAAACAAACAAACACAAAAACAACATGATCGAAGCGTGCTGCTACAAAAAGAACATACATACATACATACATACATACATGTTCTTTAAAAAATGCGCCGCGGGGGTTACAGGTAGGTGAAGGAAAAAAAAAGCTCAGACTGTGTAAGAGGTAAGGGCAATGTTGCTTATCGCCCAGCCGACCGCAGTCTCAGACTTGTGTGGACAGACAGGCGCAGACGATGGTCAGGACTATCGCCATGTATTGGTGATCCGAAGTTCTGTCAGCTCAAATAAAACAAGCTGTAATACAGGCTTGTAGCTAGCTACTTGTATCACACACAACACACACGCACGCGCCGCGCGCGCGGCACACACACACACAGAGAAACGCACACACACACGTGCGCATGCGCACCACCATCCCAGCCCACCCCCCCCCCCCCCCCCCCCCCCCCCCCCCCCCCCCCCCCCCCCCCCCCCCCGACAGCACGAGCTTGTGCGCACGCACTACAGACAGAAGGTAGGGGAAGAGGAGGGGGAGAGACACATGCATATATAATACAGCCACACGCACG
>CM065714.1:98314480-98324480 GCA_033310375.1 Conus canariensis | reverse complement strand
CATGGAGATGCTCTATTCTTTCCAGCACTTCATCAAAGCTTTCCCGCCAGATAGATGACTCACATTTCGATTTTCTTTCTGCACCAGCAGAATCCGTCGCTATGACCCGCCGGCGGAGATGGAAAAGAACAATTTGTGGGGGGGAGGGGGGAGGGGAGGGATGGGGAGGGGAGGGGGGGGAGGGATGGTGACAAAGGGGGGCGATGGGGACATAACTGGAAGACTTGGTTCTGAAGATAGGACGGTGGAGAGTTTTGGTAAGGCTGACGATTATTATGTCATGTTTTTGCACCGTCTGACTGGCCATCGTTCTGGTTATTCGTTTTTGTACTCCCAGTTCTGATAGATCAGGGAGTACTTTACAATGGGAACGAAGAAATGCTGTCTGTGTGTCTGTCTGCCCGTGGTCAAAATGTGTTCCACTCGCTCCAGACAAAACTTGTGGGCCGATCTTTCTGAAAATTTGTCGGTATGTTCATTATGGGTCACGGATAATGCCCGATGTTCTATTTTACCAGAATAGCCTTTACTAACGGCTATAACGGCCCAAAACGGTTTTTCTTCATTATGGAATATCTAGAAAATGATAACGCAAACAAAAATGACGTCAAAGCTTCTTTGCGTCATAAGCTTAAGTGACGAAATACATTATGACGCATGTTTGATTGTGACGTCGTATTCAAGATAAACTGGGAGTACGTTTATATGCTTTGCATCTGTTTATTTTTTCTCCACCCTCGTCAGTTGTGTTAATTTGTGTTAATTTGTTTGTGTTATTGTTCGTGTATTTGTTCATTAATTCATTCATCCATTTCCCACTAATTTCTCTTCTTCATTCCTCTACCCCTTTCTTCATTCACTTATTTGCGGGTTGGCGTCTTGAATACCTTTCTTTCATTGTTGATTCAATTTTTCCGGGCATATTTGTTTGTTTATCTATTTCTATGAATGGCGTCGACCCAGTTGTAGTTCGTGTGAACTGATGTTTTGTTGTCCGGATTGCAGACAACACTCTCGCTGGCAATGGTGGTGTCAGTATAATGGCCGTCTTGAATGTCTCCTCCTCTCTCTCTCTTCTCTGTCTATCCTTCCCTCCCTCCCTCTCTCTCTCTCTTTCTCTCTGCCTGTCTCTGTCTGTTTGTCTCTCTCGCCCCTAAAAAACAAAGAAAAAACCTTCGTCGATTAAAAAAAATATATATATATAAATCTGGTCGTAAAAACTGAACCTTGTGTTTTCGAAAGCAAGACGTCGCAATATTGAAGAGAAAGACGAAAGAGACACACACGTGCTCACAAATCCTCACGCATGTACACATTCACAAACACATACCAACCCTCGTGCACACACGCTCTCTCTCTCTCTCTCTCTCTCTCTCTCTCTCTCTCTCACATTCACTCATACGCACATTCAAAATCGCGGACGCGCTCGCACACACGCGCACGCGTACGTACACACAAACACGCGCTCACACACATTTATACACACACCAACACACACACAAACACGCACGCACGCAAACACATACATACACACCGACACTGGGAGAGAGAGAGAGAGAGAGAGAGAGAGAGAGAGAGAGAGAGAGAGAGAGAGAGAGAGTCTGGGGAGTGACAACAGAGAACTCAGATGTATGTGTGGCACGCACCCGACCCTGACGCCCTCTGTTCCAGGTGATTCAGAAAAAAGAAAAAGTCACAATCTTATTATGTTTGCTGTTTGAAACTCACCGAGTGACCTGAAAGAACTAAAGAAAAATGTGTGCGTGTGCGTGTGTGTGTGTGTGAATGTGTGTTTGTGAGTGTGCGTACGAGAGTGTGTGTGTGTGCGTGCGTGCTTGTGTGCGTGCGAGTGTGTGTGTATGTGTGTGTGCGCACGCGCGCGTTTGTGTGTATGTGTGTGTGTGCTGTGTGTGTGTGCGTGCGTGCGGGCGCGCGTATGTGTGTGCATGCGTGCATGTGCGTGGGGGGTGCGTGTATATGCGTGTGCGCGAGCGCGCGTGTGTATGTGTGTGCGCGTGTGCGTACATGTCAAGACCTCTGCTAAGTTTATGGGCGTGTTTGTGGTACTTCTCGCATCTTAAACTGTTCCTCATTCTCTGCCTCCCACGCCAGTCGCTTGACGAGATCTGCAAGAAGAGAGGAGTGTCAACATTCTTTTCCAGATAGGCAAGCTGGGCCAAAAATAGATAAGAGAGAGAGAGAGAGAGAGAGAGAGAGAGAGAGAGAGAGAGAGAGAGAGAGAGAGAGAGATGCGCCGTGTACACACAGACACACACACACAGACACACACACACACACGTACACACATACGTACACACACACACACACACACACACACACACACACACACACACACACACACACATTATGCTAGTTAAGATTCATGGTCACATTCAGGTTTAACGTCCATAACCACCAAAGCTGATACGGCAGGGAGGGATAACTTTCCCGGGAGAGCAAGGGGAGGGAACCTCTCAAACACCGCCACACACTGCCCGACACCGGAACGACGACAGTGTGTTGGAATGGACTACAGTAAGGGTCACTTTGTATGTTAGGCGCTATAGGTTTTGAACTCTTCCTGACTGCAAGCTCGGTACCTTACCACCAAACAGACCAGGCACCCACAGTTTTAAAGAATCCTGTGCTGACGTTTGTCCTCTGACTCAGGTGCGGGCTGCGCAGAACTGGTTGATTTCATTGAATCTCACTAGAGCCATCGACGACAGCGGTTGGAGTCAACAGTTCTTTTCAGAGAGGGGCGAGGTTCGGGTGGCGATTCCAGAATTTGTTCCCCAGTGTCAGAAGTAGGAAGACGCCAGTCAGAGTAGTGATACGTAGCCGCCATCTTGATCGACTTCAGTCATATCCACGCATTCAGACGCCCTGTGGGATATGGGCATTAGATGCAAAGTTTGTAGTTGATTGTTTGATTATAAGAACAGTTCCAGCAGAATTATCGGTTAATCGTTTTGATCCGGTCACCGGGCTGAGAGGGTCATTTCTATTCAGCTGCTTTGAGCCTTTTAACATTTAATTACAAGAAAAAAAAAACACACACACACATGAAAATTTGTAGGATAATTGTCAACTAGATGTCTTCAGTATTAATCACCAAAAAAAAAAAAAAAAAAAGAAAAAAAGTGTAGCCTACATATACAAAATCAGCAGCAATATACATTTCGCATTTCCAACTTAGTATCAAAATTTTTTTTTTTTTTTAACCGTAATTAACTACTTATTCGGTATCCTGGTCATTTAGCACCGCTTTCTGTGTTGTGGGGAAGTTGGACCGAGCATTCGTCTATGTCCTTTGTACATTTTACCATGCACAAAACGGTCTCTTAAATAAATACGATATGCATCAGAGGCAACGCATCACCTGATCAGCTACGTGCACCAGAGACAAAATTCAACTTAACACGTGCGCCACAAGCAAATCTCCATTGAACAGCTACACTCCAGAGGCAAACATCATCTGAAGAACTTGCATCAGAGACAAACATCAAATGAACGGCTATACTCACCGCTTACAACCCGTCAACTGAACAGCTATGTACAGCAGAGACTTACTTCAACTGAACAATATGTGCAACAGAGACAGACACACGTCAACCAAACAGCTGATTGAATTAGGAACAAATTCAACTGAACGGTTATGTGCAACAGAGACCAAGTTCTAGGCACGTGCACCGGAGACAGACCTGAACTGAATGGAACAAAATTACTGAACAGTTTGCAACAGAGACAACTCAGCAGAACATGATCCCCAAACTGAACGTGCACAGAACAAAATCGCAGCATCGCATCAGAGGGACAAACACATCAGCAGAATCTATCATGAATGCCCCAATCAAACATGCAGCAGTCACGTGCACCCAGAGGCAAAATGTTTCAATGTGAACAAACACCCTGATTGCACCACAAGGAAAAAAAAAAATTGAAGTGAACAGCTGTAAGCACCTGACACAAATGTCACGGAATAATTGCATGCACAGAGACGAGCTTCAACTGAACAACTGTACGCGCCACAGACAAATCTGAACGGTACAAATACCTACGTTCATTCTTTTCTGTGTTACACACACACACACACACACACACACACACACACACACACACACACACACACACACACACACACACACACACCTGAACAACTGCACGCGCCACAGACAAATCTGAACTGTACAAATACCTACGTTCATTCTTTTCTGTGTTACACACACACACACACACACACACACACACACACACACACACACACACACACACACTTACTCAGAGAGGAGAGAGAGAGAGAGAGAGAGAGAGAGAGAGAGAGAGAGAGAGGAGAGGTTCTGCAAGAAAAAAAGGAATTCAGAGAGAAAACGCGTCCTGCATGTCATAAATCTGTTAGTGAGGAACTTCCTGGCCTGGCTCTGACTTCTGGCACTAATTGTGTTGTCTGTGGCGGAATGCTGCGACGAGCTGCGAGACGTAATGCTCGCACCATCTGTAATTCGTTTCTGTCTCTCTCTCTCTCTCTCCTTCTCTGTCCCGGCAGCCGTTAGGTCTTCATCAATGAATTCTAGAGGCTCGGAGGTGTACAACGAGTTCTCCCCAGAAGTTTCGATGATGTACTCGGATTCAGCGTTGGGAACACTTCAACAAATATGCGCAAAGATGCTGAAGAGAGCAGCACTCAACCAAGGAAATACACACGAGGATGACTGCAAGGTTAACGGAGGATGAATAGGAACGAACGGATTTTTTTTTCACGTCAGACATGTTAAATTGAAATCAGTACATAATATGCATGAAGTATATACAAGCAACTCAACTTTTTGTTGCATTATGTTCTTCAATGGAAAACAGTGGCAGTGTTTAACCCTACAATGCCTCTTTCAAATGTTGATTAAAAAAAAAAACCCGCACAGACAACAACAAACTATGCAATTCCCTGTTTTGACTTAAGGTCCACGTGTAATGAAAGAGGAATCAGAGAGAGAGAGAGAGAGAGAGAGGGAGAGAAGGGGCGAGAAGAGAGAGAGAGAGAGAGAGAGAGAGAGGAGAGGAGAGAGAGAGAGAGAGAGAGAGAGAGACTTTGATATTTTATTGTCATTACCAAAGAGGTCTTTTGACAAGGGGGGAGGGGGTAACAGAACAATAACATTTTGCTCTTCCTTTCCTGCAAACAAATAGTACACGTTCATTCTTAGTTTGCATCAAATCAAAGGTTAACAAAAACAAATAAATTCGTAAAATTTCCTTATGTCCTCACTCACAGAGGGAATGCAGTAAGGTTAAAAAAAATCTTAAGACTGACTCGACCATCCACTCAATCCAATGATGACATTGTATCTTATTGATCTCTTCCACATGCGATGAATGATAACATTCATTCATATATCGAGAGAGAGAGAGAGAGAGAGAGGGGGGGAGGGGGTGGTGGGGGGGGGGGGGGGGGAGAGCGGAGGAGAGGGGGATGGGAGGACAAAGAGAAGAATGAACTGAACAGTCTCCAGCGTTAAATCTGGTTCTCTCACGGCAGACATTGTGAACGACTCTTAGTTCAAAGAAAGCCACCTATCCTTCACTGGATTATCACATCATGCATGCGGGTTTTTTTTTTTTTTTTTTTTTTTGTCCAGGTTTGTTGCAATTGTATCATCGCCGTTACCTGCGTCATAACGGGTGGCTGTTAATTTCATCTGATGTTTTCTTTTTTGGGGTGTCCACTGCCATGTTGAATGTTGCTTAATTTAGTAACAAAGGCAAACGGACGATGTGCTGGCGTCATCTGGTCGCTGTTCTTGTGGCAAACAGTGTGGCTCTTTTTACCTTGCAGCTTTGATGTGGCTCCATGCGCTTAATTCACCACCAAATGGTCAGCACTTCCTCAGCTATACTTGGCAAGATAAGTCTATATGTGGACGACAATGAGCGTTCTATGTTTATCAAGATATTCATCTGAATACGTTCGTCTGCTTGGCGAAAACTGCACTGAAAACTCGGATCTGAACAGAATGTACGTTAATGTTTATTGCAGTATTTTGCATGACGTATAATTTACCATACCTTTTATCCATGTTATGAAAGGATTTCTGTAACTGGTTGGAAATGTGTAGAAAAAGATCGGTTTTATTGCCATGAAAATATTGCAGAAAAAAAAAGTTTATTACAGAATCACGATCTTTATGATCTGGTGACATTTTCATGCATGGGATAAATGGAAAACTGAACAATATTTATTGCAAGGTTTGATTGTGCAAATGATTGGGTTTGTCATACACACACAGCCACATATATACGCACGTACACACACACACACAAACGCGCACGCACACACACACACACACACACACACACACACACACACACACACACACACACACACACACATGAACGACCGAACTGGGTGACGGTTATAGACTAGCTTTGTGACACCGTGAGTTAAAAAAAAACAAAACATATGCATGTTTTTGTTCATGTTTATTTATTTATCTGTTTACTCATTAATTCCAGAAGATGAGTTACTAGATTGGGCTTTACATAAACAAGACTTGCTGTCCGAATATGTACTTGTATAAATAGGGCCTGTAGCCCACTGCGGCGCGTTGTGAAAGCAATACAGTTTGAACTGGAAGATGTCATGCCAAGTCGGGCCATACCGTATGAAATGGCGAGTTGCAAGTATCTAACATGTTCGAAAACTTTGTGACAACTATCTGATCTCCCTGCCATTTCTTTCATAACTAGCCCCTCGTTTAAATCTCTATAATTAATAACTAAACTGGGATCGACAGTGTAGAATGCTCCACACAGCTGCATTCTAGAACAGTAGTCTATTAAAAAACAAACAAACAAAAAAAAAAACCGAAAGAAAACAAACAAGAAGAAGAAGAAACAAACATGACAAGACGTGCCTTCGATCTCGTAAAATCACAGCGCAGTTGATTTAGCGCTTTGAATTCTTGCTTCTGACACTAATAGTAACTCTGGCTGCGGAACGCTCTTTGAACCAGCGGCGTGCCCCGGTTTAAAAACAGATGGTACTTTGAAAACAGTGCTGTGTGGTTAACCCCCTAGCAGTCATGTCGACGTCAATAGAATTGGGGGGGGGGGGGGGGGGGGGGGGGGGGGGTGGATGTCAGGCCATGAGGTGGTTTTTGGAAAATCAAATTACCCGTGTTCTGTTTCCTGCTTGCTAGGAGTCATAGAAAATCATGGTAGGCCAAGTGAACGAAATAGCAAACAAGAATGCTGCAGAAACACAGAACTGAAGAAATAATGAAATTAAAAGAAAAGAAAAAAAATGTACGAGAGAAGAAAAAAGAAAGAAAGAAAGAAAGAAAGGCATTAAAGAATGTCATAAATAAAACAGACAACCTAAACGACAAGAAATGGCAAGACAATCAAAATACTGCGACACGCAGTTAGTATTGTACAAACTGTGAGAATAAAAACCAGGGAAACTCTTACTGACACACTGGTCACAACGACTGGACACAGGCTTGGCTGGATCAGAGGAATGGACAGCGGACCGTGGAGTGGGGAGGAAGAAGGAGAAGAGTGGGGGAGTGACTGCAGAGCAGCCAACATTCTCCCTCTTACCCATCTCCGAAGAATGAAGAAGGAATCTGAATAGGTCCCAAAGAGCACATGGGGAAGGGGAAAGGGGGGTGGGGCCCATGCTGTGACCCCCCCCCCCCCATTACCCCATCCCAAAACCTCTCCACCTCCTAACTACCGCCACCCCAACCCTACACCCACCATTCACCTCCTGAGCAACAATTTTTGTTGTTGTTGTGATTAGTATGATTGATAATGAAAACGAGAATATGCTTAGCTGCAACCGTTCTCTCTCTCTCTCTCTCTCTCTCTCTCTCTCTCTCTCTCTCTCTCTCTCTCTCTCTCTCTTTCTCATCTTTTTTAAAACCGACTTGTACTTCCTTTCCAACCCCATTCTCGGAATTAAAAAAAAAAGTACACTGAGACTTCTCACAATAAGGAACTGGCCTGCCAACGATTCATGGCGTATGCTTCCAGTTGTTGACAGGAACACTCAGGTGGGACAAGGTCCAAACCACACACAGGAACAACCAACAGACGGACGAACGGATCGTGTCCTACCGATGACTGTGACGGAACGCTGATCCACGCCAGTTGAGAGAAAACGAAACCGTAACTTCAGTGAAGTCAGGAACTGGTTCATCACACACACACACACACACACACACACACACACACACACACACACACACACACACAATATATATATATACTTAAAAGAAATTATAGGACTTGAACTGGGCTGCATTCTAACATTTATTTTTCATAAATTTTCGCCCTGTTCTTGGGCTTCCATCAGACATTTGCAATCACAAACGTGATTGTGATCGTGATTTGTGACTGCTATTGTCTGATGAAGCCCAAGAACAGGGCGAAAATTTATGAACAAATAAATGTTAGAATGCAGCCCAGTTCAAGTGTTATGATTTCTTTTAAGTGCATGCTGACTATTGTGAGCATTGTCTGCTTGAACGGATTCCTCGGTGGAGCGGTGCCTGATTATGGAAATCTGAATCAATCGAAAACTACACACACACACACACACACACACACACACACACACACACACACACACACACGCACGCACGCACGCACGCACACACACACACACACACACACACACACACACACACACACACACACACACACACGTTGGTGGGTGGAGAGAGAGAGAGGGAAAGATGAAATTGATGGTTAATCGAGAGAGGGCTAACACAAGGCTTAGAAATACATCACAAGAACGTAGACTGACCTGAATTGTCGATGTGAGGTACCTTCTTTTATATGTAGTCTGATCACACGTGGTGACTGTAGACTGTTAAAGACAGGAAATTAGAAAAAAAAGGGGGGCAAATGGATCGTATGGATTGTAGATTGACTGAATTGTTGAGATGAGTTTCTTTTATTTGTATTCGGATCACACTTGATGATTATCGACTGTTAAAGACAGGAAATTAAAAAGACGGCATGGGTGATTGGAGAATAGTAGGCGGGGGGTTGGGGGGGGGGGGGGTGCGAGAAAGTAATCTGTAGATGCTTGTAGCATGGGTTTTGTGATGCTTAAATAAAGAGAAAAGATTTGTACGGGACCAACCAGAAAAAAAACAAAACAACAACAACCTGAAAGTGAGTGACATGACGAATGTAATCGATCTTGATCTTCTCATCACAGAAGTGGAAATTAACTTCACTATTTACACAACTGTTTTAATAGACGTAATTTTCGGAATTTTAACATTATATTTATTATGTGGAGGGGTTTTAACAGGGGATTGATTTCGCTTACAAAGCTGTAAGGTGGTTTCTGATGCGGCATTTTTCACTGCGCGAATGGAGAAATCATTTCCTCAGCTCAAACGTTTATTTCACTGTGTATGACTATGATTCTGTACCGTTGTCAAATTCAAACCCTGGAAAGGGTCTTCAGGGTGAATAATGTAGCTCAAAAAAAAAAAAAAAAAAAAAAAGAAAAAGAAAAGAAAAAGAAAAAGGGGGAGTGTGTGTGTGTGTGTGTGTGTGTGTGTGTGTGTGAGAGAGAGAGGAGAGAGAGAGAGAGAGAGAGAGAGAGAGAGAGAGAGAGAGAGAGAGAGAGAGTTACAATACATTTCTAAATGAAAGATACACGATCGCTCTACGTCACTCGTCAAATCAGGCACAGGAAAATGACACCCTCATTTGTCAATCATCGTCTGTAAAGGAGGCGGCAGGAGTTTCATTATCTGTTTGCCAACGAGCCAAGAGTTCCACAGCGGTTGCTTTATGAAAGGAAAACAGACAGGGGTCTCGTTGGTGAAACGAGTTCTAGACTGAGTAAATCAAGTCCAGACATGAATCACGGTCTCTCTGTCGCTGGCAAGGTTTTGTGTATTATAGACAATGAAGACTGATCGCTGACGTATTATGTAATAGAAAAGGCATTTCTGATACGTGTTGACGTATTTCTGTC
>CM065714.1:98291980-98309480 GCA_033310375.1 Conus canariensis | reverse complement strand
AGTTGTCTGTGCCATGGAAACTGCGGATTGATCGGTCCGTGACATCGACAACTGTCGGAGCGCTCTCCGATATCGCTCACCGCTACGCATGATATCAAAGGGTGCTCTGACAGTTATTGATGTCTCTACTGGCCCGTGGTTCATCGCCAGTTCGTCCAATTTTCCCTCGTTGGTCGATGAGTTACCAGGGTGGTGGTGGAAGACACTTGTAATGTGTGATTTGACGTTATTCTTACTGACTGGCTGCTCGTATTTTTCTCTGTTTTGTTTATAAATCTTGGTGTGTGTGTGTGTGTGTGTGTGTGTGTGTGTGTGTGTGTGTGTGTGTGTGTGTGTGTGTGTGTGTTTGCGTGTTTGTGCGTCTGTGTGTACGTCTCTGTGTGTGTGAATGTGTGTGTTTGAATGATAATCATAATGGCAAAAGGCAATTGATACAGTGCCATATCTAGAACAATTTTTTGATTCAAACGTGGTTAGTGATATATTTTGTTTTAGTGCAGTGTTTAAGGTTAAGCACTTGAACTGATCTTAAATCTTAGCATCTTAAAATTTGTAAACGACTCAGTTTTCTAACTTCCTTAAAGTCGTAATGCGACATCTGTGATCGGCTGGGATGGAAATATATGACTTCGCTTGGCGCATTGTGCTTTGCAAGACTTACGAAGGGAAAAGACCAACACACACACACACACACACACACACACACACACACACACACACACACACACACACACGCACGCACACTGAGTTTAAATGCAACCGTGTACAAATATATACATTGAAATAAACACGCTTAAAAGCAAAGTGCGCAGCAAAGCACGAAGTCAACTGCAGTAAGAAACAGGATGCAAATCAAAGCATGACAGAAAAGATAAATCACTCGTGAAAACAGATGATGAACGGGTAAATGGCACAGACTTTTTCTTTTTAAGGTATTTTCTATGTGACTTAAATCATGGGACAATAACATCAAGAGATCTGGAGCATAACAATTAAAATGAAAAAGCTGAGTCCGAAAGTTAACCTTTCTACGGTGTACACACAGAATGTACGTTTTGTGACTTGCTGGTTGCAGTTTAAATTGTGAAGAAAAAAAACCCCGAGACATTACTATCCCAGAAAGTTGGAATTCAATTCATTTAAAAAGGGCCGTTAACATTCCTTCAGGGATCACCCTTGTGCTAGTGTCACGACTTGCGAGCCTGGGTTAGGGGGGAGAGGGGTTGAGGGCAGTTGTGGGTTCGAGCTTCCACCAGAATTGTTGAGAGTTCCAAGAGTTCAGCGGGAAAGACTGAAACCCTACACTGAAGTTTTCCTCCCAGGAACAGAGTACGTCTCTGGGAATCTTGCTCAAATTTTGTTATCAAGAGAAACTCCCACAAACTCCATATCCCAATCCCCAGAATTGACCTATTTAAATCAAGTCTAACGTACTCGGGAACCTCTTTGTGGAACTCCCTTCCAGAATCATCAAACAAATCCATTGTACCACAACTTTCAAAAACACTTACCTTACCCACCTTCTGCGGTAACCCCCCCAAAACAACAACACACAAACAAAAAACAAAACAAAACAAACAACAAACAAAAAACAAAAACAAAACAAACAAAAAAAAAAACCCATAATACCAACAAGTAATCTCAAAAGCATGAATCATTCCATTTCCATGTACTTAACCAATTTGTTTTTTCTATTTTTTTTCTTCTTTTTTTTCATGTATCAAGTATTTTTCATATATATATATATATATATATATATATATATATATATATATATGTATGTATGTATATATATCACCAATGTGTGTGTGTATGTATGTAGTATATTTGTATGTATGTATGGGTGTGTATGTGTGCATATGTATGTGTGTGTGCGCATGTATGTATGGTATGTGTTGTGTGGGGTGTGTATATATATATATAAGAATATATATAATTATTACAGACATATATATATCATTATTATGTATATATATATATATATATGTGCACACGCATGCGCATATATATATATATATATATTTATTATGTGTGTGTGTGTGTGTGTGTGTGTGTGTGTGTGTGTGTGTGTGTGTGTGTTGTGTGTGTGTGTGTGTGTGTGTGTGTGTGTGTGTGTGTGTGTGTAAAATGAAGGTAAAACCCTGGAGTAGGCTGGACACCACTCAGTGATGTGTGGGTGCACTGCTGATCCAGAAACTGGCCAGTCACAAAGTACAAGAATAAATGCAGGCACACCAGCCACACACTCTTCATGTTTTTTTAATTTTTTTTTTAATAAAAAGAAGCTTTCGCCTTTTATTTAGGCTTCGTCAGCATCAATAAAACGGAGTTAAAACATCTCAGTGTCAAAAAAGAGAGGTGTGAGACGGGACAGTACAGTTGTAGTCTTTTTTGACACTGAGATGTTTTAACTCCGTTTTATTGATGCTGACGAAGCCTAAATAAAAGGCGAAAGCTTCTTTTTATTAAAAACAAAAAACATGAAGAGTGTGTGGCTGGTGTGCCTGCATTTATTTTTGTACTTTATATATGGGGTGTTGTGTATGTGTGATGTGTGTGTGTGGTATATATATATATATATATATATATATATATATATATATATGTGTGTGTGTGTGTGTGTGTGTGTGTGTGTGTGTGTGTGTGTGTGTGTGTGGATATATATATGTGTGCATATGGATATAATCTTATGAAAAATGATTATATGCTGTGCCCTTTTTTCACTCTCTCTCTCTCTCTCTCTCTCTTCTTCTGTCTGTGCGTGCGTGCGTGTGTATGTTCCGAATTCCGTAATACTTTGTCATATTCATTTTATGTCTGATTTTTATACATGCTAATTATTGTTCGTTTTAGTACATTTCCATTTCAAATCATTGCATTTCATGCTGTTCCCCCTCTCCCTTCCATCCTCTCTCTCTCTCTCTTTTTTTTTGTTCCACCCCCCCCCCCCCCCCCCCCCCCAATTTCATCTCACTTTGCTTAATACCTTCTACGTATTTTCATGCCTTACGAAAAATGATTACATGTTGCGCCTTGCTCCTCCTCTCTCTCTCTCTCTCTCTCCTCTCTATGCGTGCGAGCGTGCGTGTATGTGTGTGTTCAAAAATATGTACATACTTTGTCATATTCACTCCACTGTCTGTTTTCATACATGCCAATCTTGTACGTTGTAGTACATAATTTACATATGTTCCCCCAGCCCACCTCACTCCCTACCCCCACTCTCTCCTTCCTCTTCATTATTGTTATTCTCATTTTTATTTTTATTTTATTATTAGTTCTTTTTTGTTTATTATTATTCTTATTTTTTGTTTTGTTTTCATTTCTCTTCTATTTTCATTTGATGTTCCTCTATGATTACATGACCGCTTTGCTTGCTTCTTTGCTGTCTTACACTAATTGATTTCACTGCATGTTGTAATCCCTACTCAGGGCGAGGACTGGATGTAAAAAAGCGCGTCAGGGCTTATCTATTATCCTCGTAAATAAAGAATTTTGTCTTGTCTTGTCTTATCAACTCTGCAGGCGTCTCACTATGACGCCGGAATATTTCGCGGAAAAAAAAATCAGTCCATAGAGTACAGTCCAATTAATCAGTCTGTGGTCAAGAATGGACATTCCACAGCATCATCACCATCATCCTGACGGATTACCATGAAATGATAGCGTGAATGTTGCGGCCTTCCATGTTGTGTTGTCGACTTTCACCTCCATCTCCGTACCACTGGAATGTTGCTGTCGTAGTCTGCTGAATGTTTAAGTCAGTGGGACCTGTCGTTGTTTGGACGCGGTGGCGTTCTCTGAAAAGGGACACCGACTCACGATAGGCAGTTATTTTCGTCAAGAGCTCTGGGTGGTGTCCTGTGTGTGTTGGATCAGAACAGGCACCACTGAACGCCACCAAAGTGACTCCATCACAGCGCAGTGTCTCCTCTGGTGGGTTGCCTGCGTGGTGATCATCAGATAGTGACAGCTCCGTGCAGACCGATGGAGCCCAGATGGCTGGCGAGAGCGATGGCCAGAAATGAACGGCGTGCGAGTGTTGCCACCAAAGAGATGACACGATCACACACGTCCTCACTGACCCGCCACTGGCACACAGACACAGAGGCACGCATACAGAGGCACGCGCGCGCGCGCGCGCGCGCGCGCGGCACACACACCACACACACACACACACACACACACACACACACACAGAGTTACCGTTTGCACTTTTCCGAAAGCGCGTGCCATGGTCCCGATTGTTTTCGCTTCGCTTGTTTGCATATGTGGTATTCAGTCGTCCGTTTCTACGTACTGGCTTGCTGTATGCAACCTCTCTCTCTCTCTCTCTCTCTCTCTCTCTCTCTCTCTCTCTCTCTCTCTCTCCTCCCACATGTCTCATAACTTGTCCCTCTATGCGCGTGTGTGTATCTATGCATGTTTCCTCCTCTCTCTTTCGCCTCCAACCCCTGCCTTTCATCCTGTTTTTCGTTGTGAAGTGTGCGCTCGTCTGTGCATGCTGGAGTGCTTGCTTGTGTGCGTGTCTGTACATGCAAGTCTCTCTCTCTCTGTGTGTGTGTGTGTGGTGTGTGTGTGTGTGTGTGTGTGTGTGTGTGTGTGTGTGTGTGTGCTGCGTATGTGTGTGAGAGAGAGAGAGAGAGAGAGAGAGAGAGAAGAGAGAGAGAGAGAGAGCGGGTGGGCATGAGTGAGTGAGTGTGTGCGTGTGTGCGTGCGCGCGCGCGCGTATGTGTGTTCCTCACCATTCCCTTTGTGTTTGTGTGCCTCTCTCTCTATTGATCCCCCCCCCCTTCTCATTCTTCCACACGCCTCACACGCTGTTCGTGAGCATGCATAGGCACTATTTTGACATTGGCACAGTGAGATGAATCTCACGCCGCGGATGCTGTATCTTGTTTAGTTTTATTCGTTGCAGAGTTGACCCTCAATTTTTCTTCAAATTTTGATTCTGCAAATAGACTTGGCAGGGCACGTACAATCCTTCTAATATCAGAATGGCAATCAGTTGTCCAGAATGATAACCCTGTGGCCAGAATAGCAATCAAATGCCTAGTATAACAACAGTCCGTCTGCACAGGATCATTTCCTGGCGAGAATAACGATGATCATCAAATGTTGTCCACAGAGCAACAAAGTGTCCTGGTGAGGCTCCGCACCGGCACAACAGACTGAACAGTCACTTGTGCCGGAAGCTCAAGGTGGTGCCTTGTCCTTGTGGGCAGGAAGAACAGTCAGCGGAGCATGTGCTCCAAAAAATGCCCATTACATGAACAGCCAAGGAGAGAGGTGTGGCCAACAGAGACAGCTGTAATGACGAACCTCTGTGGCAGTCTACAAGAGCTGGAGAAAACGGCACTATTCATCACAAGGGCCGGACTGACCGTGTAGACCAAGGAGTTCGCAAAGAAGAAGAAGGTAAAAGAAAACGCAAGATGGGCGTTGAATGTAAACCTCGATCAGGTTGACACATGACTATACCTCAAATTATGGGTGCTGCATCTCTGTGTGTCCTTGGATTTTCCAAAGAAACGCTTCACGTTTCTGTTCCTCTCGGGCTAGCTTGATGTGAAAACAGATCATGACAGAAGAGCAGAGTTTTGTTGCTTTATTTTAGCCCCACGGAAGAACTTTATCTGTTAAAAAAAAAAAAAAAAAAAAAGGGATTGCGATGGTTCCCTTATGCAGCTAGCGAAGAGTTTTCATGTCTGTAACATATTTTCTTAATTTCATGTTCCCAGTTTCTCCATCTTCAACCCCCCCCCCCCCCCCTTAAGTCCAAATCTTTGCCAAGTCATTACTATGAAGACAGTTCAGTTGTTGGCCTGCGCTTGTTTTTCCCCCCACTATTAGATTGTTCGTCTATGTATTTGTCTGACTTTATTCAAGTTTAAAAGGCTGTGCCAGTCTTGAATAAAAGTTACTCTGTGTTAGGTTTTCTTATGGGAGCAAAAAATACCCAACTTGTTTACTGTTTATCGTTTACTGTTCCCTGCCTCATTTCATTTCCGATTTTGTTTTGATTAAATTGAGGTTATTTGTGTTTGTTTCTGTCCGTCTGTGTGTTTGTCTTTTGATCTCCCTTGCATCTTTGGGTGGATCCTCAGGCGTGGGCTCAAAGATTGTCCCCTACATTTTATACTATTTGCATAATGTCTTTAGTTTTTCAGCAACTTTTTTCCTCCCCACATTTTCGTTTGGTTTCATTTACTACTCTTCGCTGGCTGCTTTGGGGGTGCTATTGGATTCTTTTTTGCACCCTTGGTGGTGAGAACACCACAGTATTATGGACTGTGGTGTGTCTCTATTTGACGCCAGGAGCGCAGACACAACCAGCCGTGTCTCCCTGATGAGTTCCGACCCAGCGGACGAAAGGCCTCGGAGCAGGCAATACAAACATATCTGCCTTCAAAAGGGATTGCGATGGTTCCCTTATGCAGCTAGCGAAGAGTTTTCATGTCTGTAACATATTTTCTTAATTTCATGTTCCCAGTTTCTCCATCTTCAACCCCCCCCCCCCTCTTAAGTCCAAATCTTTGCCAAGTCATTACTATGAAGACAGTTCAGTTGTTGGCCTGCGCTTATTTTTCCCCCCACTATTAGATTGTTCGTCTATGTATTTGTCTGACTTTATTCAAGTTTAAAAGGCTGTGCCAGTCTTGAATAAAAGTTACTCTGTGTTAGGTTTTCTTATGGGAGCAAAAAATACCCAACTTGTTTACTGTTTATCGTTTACTGTTCCCTGCCTCATTTCATTTCCGATTTTGTTTAAAGAAGTAAATACCATCAAAATAGCGAAAGTCAGTTAAGTCAAGGCGAACAAAGTTCAACAAACGCGTGTCCACGAAAAGAATATCACAGGAAAAGAATAGAAGAGATGAACTCAAAACAAAAAAGTTGAAGAAAAATGCAATACCGCTGTCGACCTCGAAGCCGCGCTCTCGATGCAAATCTTAATGCATTTTCGTTCTTATGGTGTCAGAATAGTACCAGGAAGGTCCCTTCTCCCCGTTCGTCCCCTGTTCTTGGGATGGTTATTCGGTTCCGCTATGTCCCTGGGGGAGGGTGTGGAAATTAATCCAGAATGTAATCAAGAAGAATTCGGTGGTTCTTCATACCCCACCGTTTCGGTGGCTTCCGTGTCTATATGTCTTAGGGGTTGGCAGATTAATTCCGTTCTGTTTGATCGTTGGGCAGATGTGGGGATGGTCGTTACTAAGCATGGCTCTAGTGAACATATTTTTTTGTCATCAGTAGGGTGTTCAACAGGAAATACCTTGAACATATGAAAAATGTCCATTTTCTACAAACACAACAACAATATCCTTCAGACTGCACGGACATGAACAATCTGAGGAATCAGTTCATCATTTATCCCCCACGAGTCACACCAGTTGGTTTAAGTCATCGGCGTTGTTGATAAACTTCGCAAACATTGTCTCTGAGCTGAACGGATACTGCTGACTGAATGGTCTGCATTACCTCGAGGTGACTGTGTGTGTTTGGTAACGTCCTTCCATTCGGTGCATTTGATATCGCGCGCACTGGGGCTTGTGTGTGTGTGTGTGTGTGTGTGTGTGTGTGTGTGTGCGTACGTGCGTGTGTGTGTGTGTGTGTGTGTGTGTGTGGCTATGTCCTCTTATTGGTGCACTGGATTTCATACCCAGGGTAGGGTAAACACGGCTTTCATTAAGTTCAGCAGCCAATGTGATCACGTCAATGACGCTGCTTTTCTCTGTAGGCCATTGAGCGCATAGGTGTCTCAGTGGCAGAACAGTGAGCTCTCTGTCAGACGTTGCGAGTTCGAATACCCTCATATGAAAACATGCAATGTCGCTGTCCTTCTTAACGTGTTGTCGTTCTGGCGGTTCCATTGTAGAGTCAGACAGGTTTTGCTAGTCACTCTCTTCATATGGTCGTTCTCATGTTCCTATATCCTGTGGCAGGTTTTCAAACCTGATTTTAACTAAATCACGTCGAGTCCTTTACTAATACCTCCATCTGCTTGCTGGTTGGTAGTTTGAGTGGTTTGACCTTCTCTCGGCAAGATTAAGTTAAAAACTTCTGAACCGATTTCAAAGACGCTTGAGTGGAGACATGGACTGCAGCTCCAGGACGAACTCACTGAACTGTGATGAGGACGGGGCTCAAAGGACAGATCGAGAAGTCGTTCAATGTAAGAGTGGAACCGTCCAATATCACAATCATTTATTTCGGATTTTATGGTCAAAACATTTTTCCGGTTTGCTCTGAGTACATAGAGCACAAACGTTGTAATGATCGGGTGACTGCTTGTAACAAACTGACAACAAATGAGCTGTGTCTGTATTACGTAGCTTCCTCTCACCAGACGGATGATATAGTTCAAGTAGGAGCCTGTGTGTTTCAAGCGCTGGCTCCAAAACAGCAAAATGTGTCCAAACAGAAAAAAAACGAGCAGGCGGCTCTGAAAGAAAAGTAAAGTCCTTATGGTCTCAGTGAAGAGCGGCGGACAGAGAGAGAGAGAGAGAGAGAGAGAGAGAGAGAGAGAGAGGAGAGAAGAGAGACAAGGTCTCAAGATAGAGCATCCCAAACACCGTGAGGCTGAAAAGGAACAGTAACTTTACCCGAGGGCTGTGCTCTGTTACAGGTCCAGCTCTCAAGCGGTTCACCCCGATCCCCCCGTTCACAAAACCACGCCGATGCTTGTCGTATCAGCAGTCTACAGAGAACTACGAATATCAGATCATCAACAGGCTGCTCATCGTAGCAGACTCTGCGCTGCAGCTGTGTCATCAGTATTGTAATGATGTCATTTACAGAGAAGACGTGGCACTGATGCTGATGCTGAGTCTTCTCTGTGAGTGACATCAGTACAAGATCATATTGACAGTGGGCACTGCCACGAAACCTATCTGAATGTGTGCAAGAGTCGAGATGGGTTGCCGTTCAGTAACACAGAGAAAAAAAATATCGGATTTCCGTCGTTCTGAACAGAACAGCAACTCCCCCGATCTGTATGGATACACGGGACTGCTGCGCCAACACTGAATACCCAGAGGAGGAAAGCAGGGAGAAATAAAGTACAGCCTTGGATTCATGCCATCGTTTGGTTCGGTCAGAAACTTGGCTCTGTCGATAGTGATCGAAATAATGACAGAACATCTCCTCTGAGACACATCGGTCAGGTCACTCTGACTGACCCCGTTATTAGGCTTCCTAAATAGGATTCCCATCAGGTTCTCTCATGTGCTGGATTCAGATCCCTCTTACTCAACTGCAGTTGGATGTGGATGCTGCTGGCTGCAGACTTGTGCAAAATCGTTGCCCGTGATGGCTGGGACCCGTCCACTGGCTGGTGTGTGCCGGGAACCGTTCCGAAGTCAGTCAGTCATGAAGAACGCGACTGTTTGATCCTCCGGCCTAATCACCATCACCGTGGAAAAATACAAATGAAATATATGTATCGAATACAGTGGTGTGTGTGTGTGTGTGTGTGTGTGTGTGTGTGTGTGTGTGTGTGTGTGTGTGTGACAGAGAGAGAGAGAGAGAGAGAGAGAGAGAGAGAGAGAGAGAGAGAGAGGTTATCGCAAAATTCACACACACACACACACACACATACACACACACACACACACACACACACACACACACACACACCACACACACCTCCCCCCCCCCCCTCCCCCGGTGGTTAAGTTCGACTTTATGGTACTTTTTTTCAACGTGATTTTAAGTCGCTCCTCTTCTGCCCTGTGGAACGTCAAGTACAAGATGTATCCACAAAAAGGAAAACGGACGGAGACGATGACATCATGGTGATGTATACTGTATCCAGTTTCAGTCTTTGACTAAGCGCTAGGCCATACACAATTAGACACTTAACTTATTCAACCGACTGCGTGTCTGGGTAAACCCGATTCACAACAGCTTATCATCATATATTAATCATTCGTTTTCCGTTTCATGCATAAATTATCACAGTGTCGGGTCAGACATTTACTACTACTAATTCCTTCCCCCCAAGGAATCCCCCCCCCCCCCCTCCCACACACACACCTCACTGCTCAATACTCCCTCGACCCAAACCGTTAATCGGAAGGATTTCCTTCCATGCCCGTTCTCTTCCTTCCTCCCATCTCTGCCTCCATTCCCCCCACCCCCGAAGAAAAGTTCTTTTAAGTGAAAGATGAAGGTCATTATTTTTGCAGAAAATCCAACATTTCACAGGAAATCGCAATGTCATCACATTGCAGTAAATCAGCTCTGATGTTTTACGGACAGATGTTTTTGTTTTGTGGGAGGGGGTGGGGAAGGAAATCTTTCCCGTGCTTTCACTTAAGACCACACACACACACACACACACACACACACAAATACACGCTCGCACGCGTGCACACACACACAATCACACACACACACACACACATACTCAGAAGCAGCACACAATCACACACACACACACACACACACACACACACACACACACACACACACACACACACACACAAGCGCGTCAAACAGTACAGTCTAGAGCAGGGGCAGTATAGGTCTGGAGTCTGGAGGAATATTATTCGGGGGAGTATCGAGCAGGGGTAATACACAGCAGGTGGAGTATTGAGAGCAGGGGATCAATCGACATGGGGCAGTATTGAGCCGACCTTTTGGGCAGGGTTAGTGTATGTAATCTCCGTGGATCATTAACCCACCAGAGTCTGTGACAAGGATGACAGAGGTGCATGGGTAAGCCTGCTTGGAAATGGATGCCATCTCAGCGTCTCATCCGAAGAACATACATACCCTCCATTTCTTGTGGAACAAGAAACTGAAATAAAACCCCGGAGAACAGAAAACTGTGTGTTACACTCATATATTGAGAACATTTTTTTGTTTCATTTTTTTTCCCTAGAAGAAATAGAAAGGGGTGAGCGACACAAAAGCATCACAAAGAGAGAGAGACCATGCTATCTCAAAGGTCAAACATGAAGCGCATCACGCGCGTGCGCGCGCGCGCACACACACACACACATTGAGAAGAGAGAGAGAGAGAGAGAGAGAGAGAGAGAGAGAGAGAGAGAGAGAGAGAGAGAGAGAGAGAGAGCAATATGCAGTCAGTACCGAAACTTCGCTTAAAAGAAACGTGCCTCTCAGAAACTTCTTAGATTTGAGGTGGGGGTGAGATTTGATACAGGAAACGTCGGATATAAGAAGGCAAAAATTTACCTCCCCTTCACTTTCTCATAACTGGTGTCCTCTCTCTCTCTCTCTCACTCACTCACTCTCTCTCTCTCTATGTATATATGAATCTCTCTCTCTCTCTCTCTCTCTCTCTCTCTCTCTCTCTCTCTCTCTCTCAAGCGTAGGTAAGTTTAGTAACCATTCCTGATGCTTCGTCAGTAAATGCCGAGTTTTCTGAGAGGCAAACTGATTTTTTGATATTTGATATGTATGCATTCCCCTCTGGGCCCAAAATCGAATCCTGTTTTGCAGAGCCCATTTCATCTCAAGGGCCATCTTGGCGCATGGTGATGAAAAGCAAGTTTAAACCCAGAAGACCGATTCCTACGTCCACTATATATATATATTTCTTCACAGGATGCAATGTGTGATATCAAACAGTCATCGCGACAGTAACCATGTCCCATTTGTGTCAACTCAGTCAGTAGACACCGAGTTTTAAGTATGTGCACATGCGCGCGCGAGTGTGTGTGTGTGTGTGTGTGTGTGTGTGTGTGTGTGTGTGTGTGTGTGTGTTGAGAAGAGAGAGAGAGAGAGAGAGAGAGAGAGTGTGTGTGTGTGTGTGTGTGTGTGTGTGAGAGAGAGAGAGAGAGAGAGAGAGAGAGAGAGAGAGAGAGAGAGAGAGAGAGAGAGAGAGAGAGAGAGACCCGAGCACTGCAGACTTTTCAGATATGCATTATATGGCACTGTATCAGATTCTCCAGCATGACAGCCTTTTTCTGTGTGAAAGTCAAGCTACCCTCCCTCCCTGCCGGCTGACAGGATGGAACTGGCAAAGTGTGTAAAGCAGTCGCCAGTTCCTGACGCGTCCCGTCGCCTGCAACAAGTGGCTGACTGCTTTTCCCCTGCCTGGAGTCCCCCTGTCCCCCCCCCCCCCCCCCCACACACACACACACCGACGGTGCCAAAACCGGTCATGAATTATTCACCGCTGCACACCCGACTGTCGTGCCGGCTTGTCAGAAACGGCGGGATGGGAGCAGATCGTTTGCATGTTTTCTCCATTCTCACCGCATAATCTGGTACACTGTGTGGAAGAGGGTCCCTGGATGAAAAGGGACGCCTTGCCCCGCATCTGCCAGATGTGTCTCCGAGCCATGTGCGAGGGAGGGGAGGGGGGGGGGGGGGGCGGGGAGTGGAAGACTTGGAGCTAGCTGTGGAATAGGTTACAGTGAGGTTTAGCATAAGCACACTAACCATGGGTAGTATGACACACAGGAATAACTCATTGCTGTAGAGTGTGTGTGGGGGTGGGGGTGGGGGGTGGGGGTGGGAGGTGGTCTGTCTGACTATGCTGGTACCGCCACAACGCCCACGTGTTGAGACAGCCAGCAAAAAAGAAGGATCAGGTTTGCTGACAGTGGGATTTGTATTCATGCCGTCTGACTGGGATCTGGGTGCACTACCAACCACACACAGCCCAACGGTTCCAGGAAGAGGATTGCGTATTTAAAGCGGATGAAAGCAAGCGGATGGGTTTTGTTCTCTCCTACTGTCTGTCTGTCACATTCTGTCTGTCTGTCTGCCTGTCTGTCTATGGGCTTGTTTTCCCCTACTGTCTGTGCCTGTCTCTCTCTCTCTCTCCCTCTCTCTCTCTCTCTGGCTCTCTCTCTCTGAGCGTACTTGTTTACATATAATCTGTCGCACAAAATTAAAGAACACCGAAATTCGGAATGAACGCGTTTATTTAGACAGTATTTAAAGCTTTACCAAGACTATGAGTATTCCTCTCTATTCACAGGTCTCTGTCTGCAGTGTACGCACATGTTGTGTGTGTGTGTGTGGTGTGTGTGTGGTGTGTGTGTGTGTGTGTGTGCGCGCCTGTTGAGATGACCGTAAGCAGTCTCGCACGTTTCAGTATGCTGGCAGTCTGCCAATGCCGCCCTGGCAAGAGGCATTCCGCTTTGTCTGAGGACACCGTCAGGTTTTAACGAACAGCTCACTTTCCCATTCTTATCTCTCCTGCAAGTTTAGGAGTGAAAGTTGTAATGCAAATCCGCTGAAAGTTCAACAGTTAGGAGAAAGTGTCAAGTCAGCTGAAGTAATGTGAATGAATAAACATGAGGGGTAGGACATAAAAAGAGTCGCTGGTCCATTGAGCAAATGGAACGTAATAAGATGCCAACAATGCACAAGCGTTTTTGTTCTAGATTTTCAGCAGCAGGTAAGATAAACAAAACAGGGAAACAAAAATATTGAAAAATGTTCACGCGAGTCGCCAATTAGTTCTTTGTTCTGAGGCCTTCGTCACCATCGACGATGAAATGAGCATCAGAATTGCCAAAGCAAGTGCAACCTTTGGCAGACTACACACCAATGTTTTGATTAAAAGAGGCGTCAGTTTAGAGACCAAGTTGAAGGTCTGCAGAGCAGTTGTTCTCCCCAAACTTCTCTACGCATGTGAAACATGGACAGTATACCAACGGCATGCCAAGTAACTGAATCATTTCCACACAGCCTGCCTCAGAAGATTGTTAAAACATAAGATGGCAGGGCAAAATCCCAGACACAGAGGTGCTCGTCCAAGCAGCCCTGCCGAGCATCCACACTATCCTGATGCTGTCTCAGCTTCGACGGGCAGGTCATGTAGCTCGCAGCCGGACCACCGCCTGCACAAGAGGCTCTTCTATGGTGAGCTGCAACCAGGAAAGCGTTCCCACGGAGGTCAGAAGAAACGCTTCAAAGACACTCTCAAAACATGCTTGAAAGCGTTTAACATCAACCCTGACAGCCGGGAACAAACTGCTATTGATGGAGCTAGACGGCGCTATTCTATCCACAAAGTGTCAATTTGTGTGAAGAAAGGAGGACAGCTGCAGCGCAACAAAAGAGACAGGCAAGGAAAGCCTGCGCCAGCAATCAAGAACAAGTCTCCCACATTGTCTGTCTAAGCTGTCACCGCACGTTCCGTGCACGCATCGGCTTGATCAACCACATGCGTATCTACAAATCATCTCCGCCCCCCACCCCCTCCCTCAACCCCAAGATGACTGAAGTGGTTCTCGTCGATTCGATGGACGAACAACAGAACAGTCCTTTGTTCTGATGCCTTCAAACGAACTATAGAAGACCTTAGAACTGAAGTGCGTATCTCATTTTGTCTTCTACTTCGTAGGTGTTAACATGTGTAGTGAACTGATGAGGTGAACCTCTGGGAAGTTTGATGAATAGGTCGTCATTCAGACAGCACGTATTTCCGTGTCCTTGGATAGTTGCATACTTCTGATCTTTGACCCCAGGCAGGTTCTTACTGATATATATGGTTGCATATAAGGCTGCATGCCAGACCCATATCAAGATATACCTCATAGAAATAGCCAGACGTAAGAATTTCCAAATGCAGCATGCTGACATGATTAAATGTGTGTGCGTTGAGGGCACGTAAGACCGTATGGCGAAAGCTTGGCTGTGTCTGGAGTGGCACTGTCTTCATCTGTCCGTGGGCAGGGGTGCTTGGGTCTGTGGGGTGTGCTCGGCAGCTATAGGGTGGTGTCTTTTGCCGATGGGCTCTGCAGTCATGAAATACGGGCTGGTACACCCATGGGGATGCTATTTTAAGGCTGTTATGAGTCGCATCCTGTAGTCTGATTTACCTCTGTTCAGGAGCAGTTATGTCCCTTGATATCTTAATGGCGTGTCCTGCGCGTGCCTGTACCCATCGTCAACACCGCGCAGGCCTCCAAGGGTGGTACAGGACTGCTCAAAAGGCGGGTGAAGACAGTGCTTCCCTGGGTCCTCCCCAGCACCTTCGGGTGTTTCTTTTTCTTTTCTTCATGTCATTGCTGAAAAGTCAAAATCATTTTTATTCAATTTTGCTACTCTTCCTCATTGGCATTTTGCAATAATTTTCAACAATGTTTATTAATGAGTCGATTCAATATTGGCATTTTGAATACATTTACATGCATGTTCATTAATGAGTAAAGTCAACGTTGATTGGCTGTTTGAACTTATGCAGATTTCTCAGCTGCGACCTCTGTCTTCAACGCTGACAGTGACTCGTTTCAAAGGTCTGAAATCAACTGGTCGACACGCGTCTGATAGGTGTATTTGGTGAAAGTACCACGTGTCATCTTCTTTTCATTAATTTTCACTTCTGCTAAATGGTGCAGGCACACCAACATTTTGAAGCTTAGCATAAGTGTGGTTTTGTGTGTGTGTGTGTGTGTGTGTGTGTGTGTGTGTGTGTGGTGTGTGTGTGTGTGTGTGGTGCGCGCGCGCGCGTGCGTGTAAGTGTGTGTGTGTGTGTGCGCGCGCGCGCGCGCGTCAGTGTTCCCTAGCGTGCAACATTATCATACCACCAAAATCCAGTGACACTTTCCTGAAACACACACACACACACACACACACACACACACACACACACACACACACACACACACACACAGAGAAAAACACAGAATTACTGTCCTCAACTGTCAAACCAACCAGCAGGAAGCTAATCCTGCACCCCCCTTGGGAAGCCTGTGCTGTGTTCACATATGGGTGCAGGCACGCACAGAGCCTTCCATCAACACGTCAGGGGACATAACTGCTCCCTGACAGACGCCGCTGTGTGAGTGACCACCGGATGTAATACAACAGAACCTCCATGGGAAGTGCCCCGATGAGTGTACCAGCCTGTACAAATGCGGAGCCCACCGGCAAAAGACGCCACCACCAGGAGAACCGCAGTGCGCATCCTGAAACACACACGGGCCAGTCTCAGACGCCTGGACCTCAACACCAATCCAAAAACCGAGCGCGCACTACTCAACTGTTCCTTAAGCATTCTGACGCCTTCATCAAGTGGGTAGTGGCTCCGCCCTGCAGGAATTCCTACGCGTCAGACCAGTCATGAATTATTCACCGCTGCACACCGATTGTCGTATGTCAGAAACGGCGGGACAGAGTTACCCTGTCTCCCACGTCTAAATGTTGCATCCTTAAAATCCATTTGCATCGCTTTGTATGCATCAGCAGCGATGGCCAGACTGAACAGGGTATGGAAGAGCAATATCAAATTGCACACAAAATTCCGGCTCTACAAGTCACTAGTGGTCTCCATCCTGCTATATGGCTGCAAGACATGGACACTGATGGCCGAAACAGAAAGAAGAATCCAGGCGTTTTAGACCAGGTACCTGAGGAAACTACTCCGCATCTCCTACAAAGAACACAAGACCAATGATTATGTGCGGAACCTGGTCAATAACCTAGTTGGGCCCCACGAACCACTTCTGGCAACCGTCAAACGACGGAAGATGGCATGGTTTGGCCACGTCATTCGTCACAACACACTCTCCAAAACCATCCTTCAAGGTACCGTTGAAGGAGGGCGCAGACGAGGACGGCAGAGAGAGAGTTGGTCCGAAAATATAAAGGACTGGACCAAAATGACCATGCCAGATCTCCTCACGACAGCTACAAACAGAAGAGCCTGGAGAAGAAACGGCGGCTGCCTCATCACGTCCCCCCCCCCCCCCAACGACCCCAGCAGTCAGGGGATTGACTGACTGACTGACTGACTGACTTTTGAGAAGGATGTCGTTAAAGAAATCGAATACCTTGCCTGTGATCTGCCAGATGTTGTCTATGAACACCGTGCGGCTATGTAGGAAGTGAACTGATGTATGCTGCTGTCTTTAAGAAAGCATTGCATGCACTCCTCGTTTCTCTGTGTTAATGAAATTCTCTGTGTCATCATCTCTCTCTGTCTCTGTCTTTTCAACAAAACACAACAGGGCACCACCACTTCTCTCTCTCTCATCACATCTCCTCTCCTCTCTCCTCTCTCTCTCTCTCATCCTCTCTCTCTCTCTCTCTCTCTCTCTCTTACCCTCTCTTTCTTCTCACCTCGCACTCTTTCTTTCCTGTTTATCTCTCTCTCGTTCTCTCTACCCCTCACATTCCTGTCTGTCTGTCTCTCTCTCTTTCTCCTTCTCGCTATTTCTGCCTCTCGCATTCTCTTTTTTTTCATCCATAAAGCTATGTTCTTTTCAGACGACGTATCTCATTGCATAATTTAGCTTAGCACGGACAGATTGGAAGAATAGGCGCTGCTTAAAATCTTAATCCTTGATGGATTAAAGGTCTTCCGAGTTCCGAGTACTGAGTGCCCCCCTCCCCCCCTCTCCATCTCTCTCATTCTCTCTGTCTGTCTGTCTCCCCTTCTCTCCCCAAAAGATATGCACTACATCTCCGCACCATAATGGAATAGGCTCGTTCTCAGGTCACGTTCCGTCTTTTCGCCGTGTTTTGTTAAAACGAATCGAGTGGTTTGTGTGCAATCCTGCTGACAGTG
>CM065714.1:98281980-98286980 GCA_033310375.1 Conus canariensis | reverse complement strand
TGCATCCTCATGCACACACACACACACACACACACACACACACACACACACACACACACACTCACACCCCATCGCGCGCATGGTTGGAACCGATCGAGTTTTTTCACCTGTTTTGTGTAGAATGTAAAGCAGGGGTGTAATGACTAGCGTCTTGTAACCAGCCAGCTTGGTGCAGTTTTATGCCACGTTCACCCCTCGCTGGCTTTTACAGCTTGCCGACAGAAGAAGAGAAAGAAGAAACCCATTTTGCTGTATATACTACAATTGTCGGAACAGACTTCTGTTGCAGTCCTGAAGCTAAATTTCTCATATAATGGATTTAAAACAGGGCATCGAAAAAAGAACATGATCACCAGAGAAGGGGTGGGTAAGTGCGCATCCGTATTCCTGAAAGCATTTATTTTTCCATGAATGTCACCCAAGTTTGCAAATAAAAAATAAAACACCTCTTAGGATAGAAATTCAGATTTTTTCTGGGTGTTCTTTGTGTAAGCGCTGTGTGTAAACTGATGTCATGTTTATGAATCCTTCTTTCTGAGGTTTTTTCTACTGCACCCAATCGACGATTTTGTTTTCGTACAGCTCAACAGTGCAAACAAATGCCGTACACTTTGTTTCACTTTCATGTAACTTGCTTCATCATAACCAACCATAGTTTTCTAATGGTCAATATCTCCAAGCCTTGAAAATGTTAACGGGAATAACATGAGATGAAGAAAAGCCAGGAATATAATACATTTCCAGATGTGTGGGTCAGTGGGTCGCTTTATTTCACAAACCAAATCAAGCACGGAAAAACGACACCCTCATTTGTCAGCCGCCAGCCAACGACTTCTGCTTGCGACCGGTTTTTGAAAGGAAAACTGACGCAGAGGCCTCACTGCCGTGATGAGTTCTGAACTAAGGAAATGAAACCTCGGACATGACTGATGATCTCCCTTATCGCTGATGGGTGGTTTTTTGCAGTGTAGGCAATGAAGACGGATTGCTGACGTTAGTACGAGATGTCAAAGGCATTCTTGACAGTGGTCGATGTCTTGCTGTCCCATGAGTCTCCATTTGTTGTAGACAGTGTCCTTGTTGGTCAGCCAGGACTGAAACTGGATATTGAACGATAATTTGTTTGCAGGACTGTTATGGAGTGTTTTTCAGGGGTCCAGGTGTACAAGCGAATAAACTATTGTTTGTTTTTGTTTTTCATTCTAAGAGAACGTTATGTGCCTCCGATTCACAACAAAGCCATTCAACGCGGTGACAGCCCTGATGTGGCCCTTTGCGGTCGGCTGGGCTATAAGCAACATTACCTTACCTTACCTCACAACGAACCCGTCTTCTTAATTAGATGCTAGGTGAGCAGTAGTTATCGTTACTCTTAATATTAAACTCCAGCACACAGATCTTTCAAAGTGGGTGTCAAAAGTTTTACATATTTTACACATTTTATTCAACCTATTTTAGATTTTTGCGTGAAAATCCAGGACATAAGGCGATCATTTCACTCTCTCGAAATTCTCACATTTTGTGTAGTGCTGATTGCTTCAGGAGGACTATAAATTGGAGTTATGAGTGTTATTTTGGCCCTACACATTATCATATATCACGCAGCGGGCAGCACACATTAGTCACCACTCTCCAAACAAGCTGGATGGTTCGTGAAACACTGAACAGTTCCCTTCTGCTAAAAAAAAAGAAGTGTTTTTCTACCTGAGATCGGATTGTAAGACATCGCCCGTTTGATACAAATGTGCCTATGCACCGCTAAAGAGAAATCAAGTGTGTGTGTTTTTTTTTTTGCTGACTCCTGCTTCGTCAAATGTTCACTGAATAGAGATAACCTGTTTTTCGTAACCATGATACTGAGGCCCAAACAGGATTCTTCTCATTCTTTAGACTTGATTACAGCACGGATGTAGAAAGCGTTCATCTGTGAAATGAGTCTGTCCAAAGTGAGTGATATCATACACCCTGTGAGTGAAGTTCAAACGGAACCATCGGCACAAGGATTTGTAATAAAGAGAACAGAAGGTTATCTTTGCTCTCTCTCTCTCTCTCTCTCTCTCCCTCTCTCTCTCTCTCTCTCTCTCTCTCTCTCTCTCTCTCCTCTTTTCTTTCTTTCTTTTTTAAATATCACCAGTTAGTATTACTTCAGCTCGATGTTGAGCCAAACAGCCAGTTCGCTGCCTAGCTCTGAAGGAATTAGTTAACATCTGCATCCACCACACACACACACACACACACACACACACACACACACACACACACACACACACACACATACACGCGCGCGCGCACACACACAGTGCATCTGCAAAGGCACACACACAGGTGTGCGCACACACACACGCACACATCTATAGATAAATAGGTAGACAGACACACACATGCACGCAGACATACATGCACACATACCACACACACATACTCTGATCGCACAAATACGCACAAAGCATGCATGCGCCCATGTTACACACACCTACACACACACGAACGATCAAACACATAAACATATTTTCCTTTATACTAATGTAGAGATACACCGTTTGCGCCCACGCGCAGTTGTACACACACACACACACACACACACACACACACACACACACACACACACACACACACACACTCACATACACACACACACACACACACACACACACACACACACACACACACACACACACACACACACACACACTGGAACGTTATGAGAGATGCATTACACATGACAGGATAAAAAGAAACTCGCGTTTTCTCTTATGATCCCATGTATCAAGTGAAGCAGTTGTCATTTGTGTATAATTGGATTTCACACCTGAAACGCACAGCCAGACCTTGTGAACGCATAGGCAGAGTAGTGTACTCTTTGTTCATGTCAGATGAAAGCACAATTGTGACCTTCCGCCACAAAATGAGTCGCTTGTCATAGTCAAGCGTTTCTAAGATATACATAGTTTCTAAAAGTATGTTTTCTGCTCTTTACAATGGTGAAAACTATTTTTAAATTGGGCTTTTAGCGTCCAAGATACAGTGTTTTGAAGATGGTAACCCTCTGAGAAGCGCTTTTGATAAAAATGAACAAAAACAGATGCACACATTCAACATAATGTTAACATATTAGGTGTTTTAAAATGCCATTTTAATACAGAAAGCAGTCAAATATAAACAATTCACTTACTGTATTTTGTGCAGGAAAACTTATAGTATCAGCTAGGGTCAAAATCTCAAAAAACAGACTCCTGACACCCCTACTGCCTATTTTGCCTGCTAACTGAAAACCCGGAGAGATGACAAGCGACTCATTCCGTGGTGGAAGGTCACAAATTCGGCTTCGACGAGACCGCACTATATAACCCGCTGTATGTTCCCTGACCGTTTTCACAAAGCTGACGGCTCCATGACGTGGTCTAGAAGAGAGATAATTCTATTTGGTATTTGGCACACGAGCCTCATCTGCAACGAAAACGACCTTTCCCGCTTGACGCTTTATGTCTGTGATGTGAGGAATGAGATCGCAGGACATCAATCGTTCCTTTCCTGCTGTCCTGCATGCATCTGTAGCAATCGATCGTTTGTGTTTTGTGTAATATCCTCCATTCTGCTCATAATGCTTCCCAACATCGCTCTCTCTCTCTCTCTCTCTCTCTCTCTCTCTCTCTCTCTCTCTCTCTCTCTCTCTCCCTCTCCCTCTCTCTTCTCTCTCTCTCTCTCTCTCTCTCCCTCTCTCCTCTCTCTCTCTCTTTCTCTCTCTCCCCCCTCTCTCTCTTTCTTTGTGGACAATCATCATCGTCGTCATGTTACCAATAATAATAATGTAAACATTAACGATAATGACAGTATTATCAGTAATGACAGCAGTCACTGTCATCATCATCATTACTATTATTATCATTATAACTATCATCATCATCAACATCATCACTATTGTTGTTGCTTGTTTCACGACTGCTACCACTACTGCTTCTACTGCTGCGGCTGCTACCACCAATACTACTACTTCTTGTTATTATTATTTGTTTCACATCTGCAACAAGAAGAACAAGAACAACAACATCAACTACTACTACAACTGCTACTACTTCTGCCGCCATTGCTGCTGCTGCTGCTGCTGGTATTGCTACTGGGACTTTCATTGATGTTGGCCAGTCCAACCGAGCACAATGTCTTACATGTCACACTTGTTTTCCGGTACTTGCGCGTAAATACTTTTTTTTTGTTTTTAAATGTCATTCTCCCGGCTAATTGTCGGACACAGAAGAGCGCGAGGCGTATGTTTATGTCTGTGTGAGACAATTGTTAACTGCGACCATTTCGATGTTTTGCTGCCTTGTGACCGTGTATATAATTTTAACTCGTGAGATGGTTACTATTACTACTTCTAGGTATGGACGTATATAAATATATCCATTTTTATCATCATCATTATTTCACTATTATCATTATCATTATCATCATTGTTATCATTATCATCATGGTAATGGTCATCATTAATATCATCAACATTATTATCACCATTATCATTGTTATTACAACAGTTATCCTTTGATCTTAAAAACATACATCTCCTCGACGGAACAGATACCCCTATATCCATGCTGCCTATCAAGTTCCTTAGAACGTGAACTACGATTATGTTCAACATAAGAAAAAAAAAAAAAAAAAAAAACGATAAGCATTTTTCCAGACACACAGAGATCAAGAGTCCATGCAAATCAGTTCCAGTCTAGAGAAGGCTTGGACAGCAATCCCCGTCTGTCTGGCGTGTTCTGTTTGGTAAGGGGGCGTGCCTTGTACGCCATTATTGGTTGTGACGAGTCTAGCATCGCTCTGCTAGCAGTTAGTTTATGAGGGATCTGCTTTCAAAGACTGCCTCATATATGGCACTGTGGAAGCTGACCATCTGGCAAAGGAAGGACGACAGCGGCCCCAACTGGAGCAGGAAGTCTCCTTAGAGGAAGCCAGGGGCATTGTTGGGGAAGGGGGGGGGGGGGCGGGGAGGCGGAGAA